>JASAUF010000632.1:3299845-3959690 GCA_030180095.1 Magnolia changhungtana
GAGTGGATTGGGAATGAACTTTCGCATTCAAGGATCCTCTAACTACTACCTTAATGGCAAATCATTAGGCTGGGATGCCTTGAATGCATAATAGGATTCACTCTATCTTCCTTATAGGAAAACATTTTATAAAGTAGGATTTCGTCTTAACCTTGACCCAACCTGAAGCCTTGCATTGGTACATCTTTTGTGTTGCGGATCAAGGAAGCTGAAGACTCTTCGTCAACAAAGGAGGAGATCTTCGTCAATGTGCTGAATGGGACTCATCTGCTTATCTGTAAGTTATTAGAGTCCAGAGGACACTTGTGATCATTCCTTTTTAGGATTGGGTCTTAGTTGTTTCTCACCCTTGCAAGCCCTCGTAGGAGGCCTCCGGCGGGAGTATACATAATGGGTGCATTGTGTGGACCCTTACTCTATGGAGAGCATAAACATCTGGTTGAAGGTGAACCTGTTTAAAACCTTAGGTTTGAGGTGAACCGTGTGAAATCTCAGGTTTCGGGTAAACTGCGTAAAACCTCCATCAAGGTCTTATGGAAGATTCTTAGCCAGTGTACCTAGAAGTGGGTGCTTTGTGTTGACCCTTGCTCATGAGAGCATAAACAGTCAGCCTCAGTGTAGCTTGTAAAGGTTAAAGGTGAACCTGATTTAAAACCTTAGGTTTGAGGTGAACCGCTGTGAAACCTCCTTAGTGAAATCCGGCACACTCAAAGGTGAGTGCGTCTGCCGGGAGTGGAGTAGACTGATCATTGAACCACTATAAAATGACTGTGTTTGAGATTGTTATTCTTCTCTGTGTGTGTGTGTATGATTTACTTTTGCATTTTCATATCTAAATATCTGAGATCACATCTCACACACATACACAGTTATATCCATCATAAACTAGTTTGTATAGTGTTCACTTCTTAAATAGTTTGTGATTGGATCCTCTACCGGGATTGAAAATCAGTAGAGTTACCTTTGAGTAATCCTAATATGTGCTTGTTATTAGGATTAGTGTAATAGGATTTTAAATAAACCATACAAACTTTAAAAAGTCCTATTCACCCCCCTCTAGGACATATTGTAATATTCTTACTTCAACTAAAGCAGTCTTCACCGCTATTTCACAGGTTTGTATGAGGATTGGCCCCTCAAGGTTCCATATGAGTTTTCATAATGCTGGTGACTTGTGTTGGCCACATGATGAAGAAAGTCAAAGTTTCTCATGTTTTCATGCTAGCTAAAAAGGTTTGGACATGAGTCACATGGCTCTAATAAGAGGGGAACTTTGATTAGGTGAAGGGCTTGAAAAGAGGATGGGAGGAAGACCTAAAAGGACTTAGCAAGTTGGTGAGACGGATTATGAAGGCTCATTAACTTATTAAGATAGAGCCTTAAGAATTATTGGCCAAACAAGATTTGTAAAGCCAACCCTAAACAACTTGGTGATGCAACCCAAGGGTGGATCCCACGATCTGTTTGATCATAGAACTAGGCCCTATGATCAGTTTGATCAGTGATCTAGGCCCCACAATATTTTCGAACAGTTTTGTAACTCCCTGATGGTGGTCTAATCAGTCCACAGGCCCCACATGAGTGGTTGATCAGTTGTTGGGGTACTTTTGTCATAAATATGTTGTTAGGAAGATGGTTAATTTGGACTCGAATGGTTAGGATTGAATTTGGGTTTCTTCTTCTTCTTCATTTCTTTCATTCTTTTTCCTTTTCTTCTTCTTCTTCTTCTTTTTTGGCTTTGAGAAAAGTATATAAACAGGTTCGGATCTATTCAAGACTTCTTGGCGGCATGGCACACGAGTGGAGTGGGTAAAGTTGGAAAGATGGTTTTGCAGTTGATGGTGATGGCTGGCCTATGGGCTATTTGGGGGCAAGAGGAACAACTGTTGTTTTGGCAACTGGTCCGGGTCTGTGGCGAGGTTTTAAGTATGATTATATCTTGGGTCGTTGAGTGGGCGTCTGGTTTTAAGGATTTGGACGCTAGCGTTCACTTTGCTCTTATAGGGTTGTAATTGCTTTATATTCTTTTCTGTCTTAGTTTTCTAAGGCGGCTTTTCAATAAAATTTGTTGCCTTCTGAAAAAGAAAGTATATAAACATGCAAAAGGCTCTTTTATGAGTACATGAGTGACAAAAGCCTCTGTTTTCTTCCTATTCCTATGACTGGAAAAGGAAGTGAGATGCTTTTACTTTTGTGCACTACAAGAAAAATGACCTTGACCGGCGGTTTTAATCGCGAAAAGGCTTTACCAAGATCAGTGCGCTAGTAAAAGTGGCGTCATAAAGGCCTTCTCAAGCGGTCGGGACCTTACCGCAGTTGTCTTTGGGCGACCCTAAATCGTCATTTTTTCAGAAAATGGTCAAAGGCTACGGGTTAAATCCGTAGCCATAGAACTTAAGGCTTCCAAAAATCCATAGCTATAGAGCAAATCTTTCACATTAAAAAAAAAAAAAAAAAAGAAGTGAAATTGAAGATAAAAATCTAGCAGAAATGTACAAGAAACACAAATTGCAAAACAAAAATAATTGATTCACTTACCAAAGGAGTAAAGCCATTAAATGGATTTTTCCCTGCTTTTGAATCTGCTAATAGATTCCTAGCATTTCAAATATATGATGCCAAACCACCTGTAAAGCTTGAATTAAGCCGAGTTACCTATAGAAAAGAGCTACTTGACATCAACAAGCAGATATGTGAAGAGTATTAACAATCTTACTGACAGGTACAAAGCAATGTAGGTTTCCAGAAACCCATCAAAATCAGTTTGGTCTTCTACCAGAAATTTGTGGTCAGTAAGGCTTCCAAAGAAAAATTTCAAAATAATCATAATGAAATTGCTGTGAATTGTGATAATGTTTTCTTAGAAAATGGTTCTCCTACCTTTCAACAAAGAGGATCTGAAAAAATGGGTATGATTTGAGGAAACAAGTAGAAAACTACTAGAGTTATATGGCAAAGATGTTCCTGATAGTGTAAGACGGAGTAGAACAATATATACAACTTGCTTATTTTGTCTCTAGAAAAGAATAATGTGAAGGAAAAAACATGGGTTAGATTGCTTCTCTTGGTTTTGTATCTCGAGTCTTTCACTTGTCTCAACTTAACTTACCATTGCATAAGCTTAGCTTTGCAGGTTGTGTTCGTCAAAAGAAGAAAGAATAAAAGGAACCAAAGTCAAACATGATTAGATGGAGTAAACTGAAATGAACATAACAAGGAACTGGATTCAGTAAGCACTAGTTTTTATCAGATGGCTTGAAGATGGATAAAACAATGAGCTAGGGCCACATAATGCAGCTCATTACAATGTACATAGGACATACTAAATCTATCCAACTGAAGTTTGAAAGGGCAATCACCATATCATCATTGCAAGACCAATGAGAAAATAATAGAGATTGGACATTAGAATAAAAATATGCCCATCCTCTTTTAGAACAACTAAAGAACTAAGATGGCATGGCAGTTGGAACAGTTATTTTAGCCTAATGCTGATTATCTACAACCAGTCATAGGTAGTCAGCCTTCAACAGTGTTAAAGGTAGTTAGCCTAATGCTCCAAAAGAATTTGGTCAGCTCCCAGCTGAGCATGACAGAGAAACTACTTATCAATGTATTAACAGTAAGGTTCTAAAAGGCGATTATACGAGTGAAGCACTCAGCTACTGCAAGGGAATGGAAATGAACCTATTATTTGGGAGATTCTTTAAGGGAAGCACTCAGCCTAACCTGTCAGTTCTAACCTACAAAACAAATCTTAGCCATTAGCCACTATTCTGGGTTTTTTTTTTAAGATAAGAACCAAGTAGTAAAAATAACCATTGTTGCAAACAAGTCTAGCTAATATCATCCCAAATCCTAGGCTTTTCCATCTCAACTATCACACACACACACACACACACACACACACACACACTCTCTCTCTCTCTCTCTCTCTCTCTCTCTCTCTCTCTCTCTCTCCCTCTCTCTCTCTCTCACATACCCATCTCAAAGCATATCAAAAAGCCAAACGGAACATGTGAATGAAAAACAAACCTAACAAAACCTCGGGGAACAAAACCTTGCTCAACGCAACCTCCTTGCTTCCCTTTCAGACTTGACTAGGGTAAGGATGTCGCCTTCCCTGACAAGACCCTTCACATTCCTCATGATGAGTCGATTTTGGTCATCCAGGAACTTGACCCTGACCTGAGTCACTTGTCCTCTTGAACCTGTGCAGCCCATCACCTTCACCACCACTACAAGCTTTACTTGAGAATCCATTCTACAAGCTGCGCACATTAGAGAAACGGAGAGAAGAATGTGAGCGAAGCTGCTGCTTTGCTTTTGAGTTCTTCTAGGTTATTCCGTAGATACATATGCTCCAAATATCAATCTTATGGTAAAAGATGATTACAAACTTGTAAAAAAAGTTCCACATGAATTTATATCCGAAAGAAAGAAAGAAAGATGACTTTTAGTTATCATGAAACACAATGGAACCACATGTTCCCGCTTCCAGCATTCTGAAAACTTCCACATGATTTCATTAAGAAAATTTTAAACTTAACCAAGACTTGAAAAAATGAAGGAAAAAAATCAATTTAGTCACAATTCAGTTGAGATTTGTTCAAGATTCAGTCCACTTGACTAGTCAAAACTCATAAAACTTGAAAAAAGAAAAGTCGACAAAACTTGAATCTGTTCGCAATGTCTTAAAAACAAGAAAATCCAAATAGGAAATAGAGATTAAAATGATACAAAGAACAACAGCCTCACTTAGAACCATAGATTTTCTATCATCTATTTCATGTTTTATTTCTTCATCATCCAAACATCTCTTCCTCTCCATGAAAAGTTCTTCTATCACCCAAATAAAGAACACTGAGTGAACTGCCATACTGACAACTAGTAGTATCATGTCCATGAAAGCTTATGAGCATGCAAGAACCCAGTTTAAAGCAAGAGAGATGTTTTCAAAATAGCACAAAAAATCAAATGACTGCAAAAACCCAAGTCTCTAACGTTAAGGAAAATGCTGTGAGCCTGTAATAATATCTGAATAAAACTTGTAGAAAAATAAGAACCCAATTCAAGTAAGAAAGAAATTCTGAATCAACTGTAGAAAAATCAGAAGATAAGAGAAACCCATGTCAAAAATATTAAGAAAACTTTTGTATATATAACTTATACTCACATCTCCATCAAAGCTTATGTAAAAGCAAGATAAACTCAATCCAAACAAGACATAAAAGACTCATAAACTTTAGGAGAAAAAAAGTCAAAAGATTAAAGTGTAAATGGGTGTGGCTTGAAATAAGCAAAACCAAAACAACCCAGGTTCAGTCCAATTACACCCAAGTGGCAACTTTGAGGAAATGAAACAGAACAGTCGAACTTTCAAATTTTAGTAGATGCAAAACCATAAGTTAGAGCAGTGGAGGTAGAGGTGGAGAAGTAAGGCAACGTGAAGTAGTAAAGTAAGTTCATCCACATGATATTTGTAACGAGAGGTTTCCTGAGACAACAGATAACAAACTGCTATTCATCAAAATTATAAAGAGCAAAGGCTGGGAATGATTAAAAACACTATCAATATCCTCATCCTTAAGATCATATAGGCTCAGAATCTTGCAAAATGCAACACATAGAAGGAAAATTTGTCAATCTACTTCCATGAAACAACAATTTTCATCTAGCATAGAAAAGTGAATAAGATAACAATGATAAACAACTACAGTAGAAAGAAGTGCCGAAAAACTTCCACATAATAAGCAAAATGATCAATGCAAGTCATAGTATAGAAACTAACAAAACGAAAACCAAATTGAGGAATGGTGTAAAGTTCATGGACCAAAAAGATCACCAAAAATGAATTGTTGATTTGTTAGGAAGTCCCATGCGGTCCCACTTTGCAATGTGGTGAAAACAAGCTGGCTGATTCTAGAATGTGATGAGACATGTTCAAAGTCAGTTCAAAGAACACAAGAGATACAGATATTCTTATAGAATTCTCTAAATACAAACTATCTACTACATAGCTTATAATGATACACATATCTGATAAATTACAACTTTTAGCTGTTCAGAAATCCAGATTGTCCAAATTGCTGACCCAATTGTAGATGAAGCTATACATCACTGTCAGATCTTATGGGTTTGGTGGTATCATAGGTCCCCACAAAAGAAACGAAAACTAAGGGAAAAGCGATATAGCTTTTGATTACTTACTGTCACCAACAAAGTCAGTGAAAACCACGTCATCTTCAATTAAAAAACAATCAGTTGGTGGCCAAATATCAAGTTATGAGTTTTTTTTTTTTACCCAAATGTTTCGTTGTTCTTGCAAATATGTCAAATGCAGATTGTACAGAGGTGTAGATTCATACATGAAAAGGCTGAAATTCGATAATTTGCAACTCACTAAGTTGCTTGAAACCATCCGCCTTTCATGTGGCACTCATGTCAGCCAATCAAGACTTGCCACATCATGGGGACCAACATGACTGGAGAATCACACGATCTAAAGTCCAGATTATGACCATGGATCTGAAGGTTATGAGAAAATGTAAGCAGTCAAACGGCTACGATCATCTAAGCAATGTGAATTTCAATCTACACTCCATCCTTGATGAGCCCCATGATTTGGGACGACATGCCATGCTTACGGTGGATAACTTGCAGCTAATGATGCCCTTAAACCCAATGCACTGCTTCCACAAAAAAAAACACCAATTCCAGTTCTTTACATTATAGTCTCATTATGAAGACTATGGTTTCCCATTCCAAATAGCAGATCACATCAGAAGGATTTTGCAGATCAATGTCGAAGCCATTGATTGCACAGGGCTCTAATAATAGCTCAAGTGTCTCTATGCATTTGGTTTATCAACAAATTGATAACAGATCATGAACAATTGAAAAATAACAGAAACACACTAATTCAGTTGCACACCATGTAAAACATGATTTAAGAAAGTGGAAACAACATAAAACATTTAAGTAACAATTTATGAATGATAACTCAATGGTATTTCACACCAAATTAGATTGATCAATCGATGTTTCTTGTTGAAACCAGATAAAGCATTAAGTAACAATTTTTGAATTGCAAACATCCAGTTTAATCAAGATGAAATAACAAAGAGAAATAATGTAATGAGGAAGTGCAGTATCATGTTTAGACGAAATATTTGTGGGCACAGCACTAAAAAAGTCCACACCATTTTTTCACGCAATGGAAAGAATCACTTGATCAAGAAGGATGTTCCTTGTGAGCACATCATGATCATTTAAATGAATGCTTGATACACAGAAAATTTTTAGAGGAAATGCTGCAAACCTGAAATAAATTTGAGTCCTTTATATCTGGCCACAGCTCCTTCAAGAAAACAATCATCATGCATAATGGGTCTTGATACCAGTCTAAAGATAAAATAAGTAGGATAAGAAGAAGTGAATGATTTGAGTCCTAGTTCACCTATTTTAGAGTGAAGCAATCCTTTATAAATGAGTAGGAAAGCTGAACAAGGAAAATCATGGAGCATGTAAGAGGTAAAGACAAAGGCTGTAAAAGGCTCATGGATATTTCCTTAAGCCGACATTCAAGTTAAAGTATTAAGAGAAGAAATTCAAAGGTTTTATAACAATGTTTTGACAGAATAACAAAACTACAAGGCAATAAGTTGGGCCCATAGACAATTACATGAGCAGAGAAATTCAAAGGTTTTATAACAATGTTTTGACAGAATGCAAACAATGAGTGCAATGATGGAAATATAGGCGTAGATATTGGTGTTATCCATGTCAGTCTGCAACAAACAAGGGGTCAATCTTCATTTGACAGATAGATAAATTTTAGAATCCAGATATAAAGAATAGAGAGAGATATTGTCAAACCATGGCTTTCTTTGAACAGATGCTCCCGTAAGTAAAGGAGATGTTGGAAATCATGGCACTAATGAAGCTCGTTCAGTTGAATGAAAGCTCAATTAGAGATGCCATTGACACACTTACAGTCTCCAAGCAAAATTTAGTCATTTTGAATGCAGTAAAATTGCAATACACATAATACTTAGTACCAGTGTTTTAAAGCCTAGACTCAACGGAACAGTTGGACCAGAACCGGCCACAAAAACAAATTGGATTCCCAAAAACCCTGGTCAATTAGTGTCCAAGTGTTTTTTTTATTGATAATTGTAAAATCACCCAGCGGATTATAAACCTACAGTACTCACATAAGAACCAGGCATATCAGATAAATACCATCCAATATTTTAGGCATGATTTCTCATAATTTCATATGGTATGGCCCACCTGAGTTTTGGATACAGCTGATTTTTGGTATATCCCACAACTTAAAGGAGACCTACCAATGCCAGCAATTATCCATCAGACATAATGATGGGGCCCACATAGCTCGACCTTATAGTTTATATATATATATAGAGAGAGAGAGAGTGTGTGTGTGTGTGTGTGTGTGTTGAATGGTTTAAATGATCAGTTTCTTGACTCATATTCTCCTCATATCCACCTACCAATGCCTGTCTTGTTGAATATATAGAGTTGCAAATATTTAATTAATTATACAAGCTTTCTTTTTTCACAGATACGGCGACATTTCAACAAACTAGCATTGTCAATCAAAGGTTAGAATAGTTCAACCAATATAATTTTTGGAATTGACTTGACAACATTGGTTTTCAAATTTACTCAATTTAAGTTTACTTAACATATGCTACTTATATAATATCCAAGTGCCTACATATCAAGGGTCCTTCCAGAGTATCAAATAACTGTCATTTAGATACCACCTAAAGACCATTTGAAGAGAATCAGACAGATCAGAGATGATTATTATAGTGTCAGTGCCATGTTGTGGGAGGATCTCCCAAAAAATCAGTTTTAGTCAGTTATAATCATTTTAGCTGGCATACACACACGCCTTTTTTTCCCCCAAAAAAATAAATATAAGAGAAAAAAATGATAAATAGAGCGATTGTTTGTCTACTTCCATGAAACAACAATTTTCATCTAGCGTAGAAAAGTGAATAAGATAACAACTTTCAGACAAATTATCAAACCATGCCACTAAAGCCCAAGTATTGGGTCATGAGTGAAGTCCATGTAGCTGTAAGTGAACATAGAACAACAAAAGCTTCTGAGCTCCTTGATTCTACAACAACCTACGTTTTAATGTAATTACCTCAAAAAATCTCTTTTCTCAAGCACCATGAAAACATTAAATATGATAGATGGAGATTGTAAGACCTATATCTTAGACCGTACCGTTTCGTAGACTCCCGCGGTCCTCCCGATCGAATTCTAGTGACCCATAATGCGTTGATAGCATATGCATGTGACCCTGAGTCGCATCCTGTCAATTTGAGTCGGCTCGGCCCAAGACTTGTACCCTAGCGACCGCGTCGTCATCGCGGTTCTAACATTGCGTCTCACACGCCGATGCAATACCCTAACCAGGAGATGTGAGCCCGCGTTTAGTTCAAGGAAAATGTCGTGCATTTACAAACTCAAGAGAACATGTCCCATCAATCACATCAATCATGTCAAGTACATATCCCATCCCTAAGTACAAGCAACCCCTAAAGTCAACTCTCTCTCTCCACCCATCCCTTTTCAAAGTACACCCATCACTCCATCCATCACCCATCCCTTACATCATCTCTCTCTCTCTCTCTCAAACCATTCTCCTAAGCAAGACAGCAATCGTCCATGGCTTTCCAAGGAGATGAAGAAGCTAGGTGTGGCCCACATCCCTACCACCCAATCCCAACCCTCCAATCTCCATCATCCTCCATCAAAGTGGTAGCCAAGGTGTTAGACACTCCATGGAGCCCAAAAGAAGCAAGAATGGTGGGTGATTTCATGACTTCCACCATTGTTTTTATTATGATTTGAGGTCCCACATATGGTGGGACCCATCTTGATGTATGCATTGTATAGGGAGGGCCCATAGTGGCGGGGTCCTTTCCCTTCTCACGTCTCTCTCTCTCTCTCTCTCTCTCTCTCTCTGATGTTGTGTGGCCCACCTGATGCATGTGTTATATCCATGCCATCCATCACGGTGGAGCCCACTTTAGTGTATGTGAGAAATCCACACCGTCCAACTATCTGGACGGTGAGACCCACCCCATGCACATGTTGTATCCAGGAGGTCCTTCCTTGACAGACCTTAGATGAAGGGAGAAAACAAATATCAGCTTCTTCCAAGCTGGTGAGTCCCACATGTGTGGACCCACCTGCCACGTGGGGCCCCTCTGTGATGTATGTGCCATCTGCACTGTCCATCTGGATGGTGCTGTGCAGACCCACGTGATGTATCTACACCATCCATCTGGACGGTGCTGTGCAGGCCCATCTTTGATGAATGTGTTATCTGCACCGTCCATTTTATGGTGTTGTGCAGACCACCGTGATGTAGGTGATTTGCACCGTCCATCTAGATGGTGCTGTGATGGACACCATGATGTATGTTTTCATCCCACACCGACCATCTGGATGAGAGGTGTGGGAACCACCTTGAAGTATGTATTCCATATCCACCGGCCGTCCATCTGTCTGGACGATAGACCCCACCTTAATATATGTGTTTTACACACACTGTCCACATGTTTTGAGCATGGGGCCACCCCACACGTGTGGCACGTGTGGGGGTGGGAACCCACCTTGCTGTATGTATTCTCTATCCTCACCGTCCATTTGATTGGGACTGTGGGATGGCACTGTGATGTATGGACTGGATCCACACCGTCCAATGTTAAGACAATGGGTCCCATCACTAGATGACGTTAGTAAGTTTTATGAGCCATCATGATGTATGTTTTTATATCTACACCTTGTAATGTGGGACCGACCTTGATGTACGTATTTTATATCCTTAACGTCCATTCATTTGAGTATGTGGACCCCACCATTTCATTGTTCTCCAAGCCGTCCATCTGGACGGTGTTGCCGTGAGGGGGCAGCCATGATGTATCTGTACATTCATGATGTCCGTCCATTTAGACGTGACCCACCTGAGGAATGGATTTCATCCACACCGTCCATCAGGTTGGATGTGTGACCCACCTTGTATGTATGTATTATATATCCAGGCCGTCCGTTCAGACCATGAGGCACACTGTGATATATGTGTTCTGTCCACCCGTCCATCTAGATAGGATGGATGTGGGCCCATCATACTATGTGTTTCATCTATGTTGTCCACTTGTGCGGCCCGCCGCAATGTATGTTGTACCCCCCATCTTGATGTACATAAGGCCCAAGTAGTGTGGCCCACTTGTTGTATAGAAGGCCCATGGGTTGAGGCCCATTGAGATGTATTTGGGGCCCATGGGTAGAGGCCCATTGTGATATAATTGAGGCCCATGCATGTGGCCCATTGTGATGTATTTGAGGCCCATTGAGATTGTATGTGGCCACTATGTTGTGTATGAGGCCCTTGTGTGAGGCCATGGGCCCACTATATGTTTGGCCCTATAAGGACCACTCCTTGGGAGTAATGTTAGTTAAATGTCCACATTTATGGGCAATGATGGTTAAATGTCCATATTGTGACATTTCCTTAGGCCTTGTTAGGCCCATTCTCACCGATTTTGATTGTCGAGGCCGATTACCAAGGCTAATTCCAATTATCGAGGCCGATTCCGATTGTCGAGGCCGATTTCGATTATCAAGGCTGAGGCCGATTGTCGAGGGCAATTGTATAGGCCGATTATTGATACCGATTATAAGTATGTGATAGCATAGCATTATGATACATGCTCATATGTATCATCCGCATGTTTGTTATGAGATGTGATTGACCATTGCATATGCCAGAGGGCAGGTTGTTTATGGGACTCCCTGAGAGATAGAGTTGCCCAATGAGCGCACGATAAGCACAGAATTGTTGCATGACTAGATGGTATGACTTATGCATCTCGTATTTTGTTATATGACCATCGTACGCCCTAGCGACATCAGGGTCGTGGCCTCCACAAGCATGACATGAATGGTCAGATGGGACACCAGAAATGTTTGGTTCTAGTATATAGGTGTCATAGATGTCCCTGAGTGAAAATCCCTAAACCTCCATGGCCAGGAGATGCCTCAATATCTAGACCGAGTGGATACATGAGCACATGAGGGTCGAATACTAGTAGGTCACGTCTCCCACTATGTCGTGGTCGGTTAGGAGGGGGTGTGACCTTACCCGCCTAAGTAAGGGGGCAATATCTAGGTTGAGTTTGACCAGCTTGAGAAATGGATCCGCTATCGACTGGTCGGGCTCGATATTGGTAGGGGGATAGTGAGGTCTCTTCCACTTGCCTAGTTGTGTGATCGAATGGCGGCGGCAAGCTAGCTTAGAGTGTAATAGACCCCGGTGATGATCCTAGAGATGTACAGTACTGATATGTGGACTTATTGAGTAGGAGTTGCATATTCAACATTTTACTCATTCATTCATTTATTCACTATCCACTCGGGCTGGTGGTTCATAACTAATTGATAAGTGTACCTTCGTAATGGCCAGGATTTTGGTTGGGGGCGTGACTAACATGAGATCAGGAGTTTACCATATTGAGTCTATCTATCCAAATTTAGGTATGAGACTGATTTGGATAGAAGTCCCTTGTGGTGGATACCATAGCCTGCAATATTATGTATTATCATCCCGACTTCACACTCCAGCTTGGTCATTTCATTCATACCTCATATTACATTACTTCTGTGGCATATGGTATTTAGTTGCTATGTTTCCACATTTATATGGCCTAGATGAGGTTAACGGTGTTCGTGGATTCGTCAGGATTTGCATATTTCATTGAATCCTCAGTATTCGATGTTTGGCTTACTATGTCTCCGCATTGCATAACTGATCTACATTGTTTCCTCATTATATGATATTGGCTTATTATGTTTTCGCATTGCATAGCTTCGATAAGGCTAATGGTATTTATGAACTTACCAGCATGTTTCTGCATTGCTCTGATATTGTATACTTGGCACTTACCTTATGTACACACTTACACCACCCTTGAAGCTTTCTATAAGCTTATGCACGATAGATGCTACAGGTGGCGTTAGGTCGTAGTAGCGTTAAGCTTGGAGCGTGCAGCTGTCTTCTGGAGCTTTGATTTTTGCTATATGTATTTCCCTTTCAGCATTGTATTCAACTGTTTAAATTAGTGGATATGTGGTGATGATGTTGCCTTTGTGATTTGGGTAAACTTGTGGTTATACTTATTACGAGTTAAATGTACATTGAAAAATCCTCCTTGTAGGATCCCAGGATCGGAATCTGGCATATGGGAGTTGGGAGCCGAGAATGGGGTATTATAGAGGCTGTTGGCACTGGATTCAGCGATATGAGCCCAGTTTCTATGTTTAGGGCATGACAGAGATCGAGTTATTATTAGGAACCCGATACCAACTTCAAAGATACGCCTGAGTAGAGATACTAAGCAATGGGAAAGAAATCAGAAGAAAACTATTTAAAGTGTCATGATGGGAAGTAAGAACATGCTGACCCCATCAAAGATCAACCACCAAATACAAAAACAAATGAAAGCTAATACAGCTTCAATGGAAGCTATGATGTATGCTTTAAAGACTATATAAATTCACATCCCATGTTCAAGTACATTAGGGAGAATTATATTTATTGGATACTCGATCCGAAGTGTATTCGTGTTTTCAGTTCTGAAAACCAAATCTAGAGAAAAAATTTCTTTACCTTGTTTTTGAAGGAACTACTCATGAAAACTAGTACAAACTTGTAGCTATTGTTGCTCCATCTAATAGAAGTTAGATGATCATGATAAGCACAAACAAATACTTGTGCAGAAATAAATAAAAGAACTACAACATATATAAAAGACATTTATGGCTATTGTTGCTCCATCTAATAGAAGTTAGATGATCATAATAAGCACAAACAATATGGCATGACCACATGCAGACAACTCTAGTTTAATCTGGCTACTACCAAAATAAAGACAAAAGCTCTCATCTCTCTTTGTTTGAAGTAGGTTTAAAAGAAACTCCCTATAAAAATTGGTGGCAACAATAATTAAATGATATAGTACAGGAACGCTGAAATAATGAATAAAGTCACAGAAAGGAAGGCTATGATGGGAAGAAAATTTTAATAAGAGAACTATATTTTCATTTATTCAATAAGCTGGATGTATTCCACAGTCAAACTACAAACCAAGAAATCACAAACTGTGTCAAAATCTAATGCATGTAAATAAAGAGAGAGAGAGAGAGAGAGAGAGAGAGAGAGAGAGAGAATTATCTATTTAACAACAAATCCAGAACCTTCATGTCATGGGGCCCATGGTTTAGTGATCCAAACCATTGATTTGCCACAAGGAATGACATGGGCACCTGTGGAAATAGGATGTAGAGGAAAAGAAAGGCCATCCCCAATGTGAAAGTGGTGAAATTGGCTACAGCATAAGCAATGGAGAGGATTTCATGGTGAGGGAGGCCAACAGGGAGATGTGAAACGATCCCAACGGCAGCAACCATAATAAGAAGGAACGACACCCACCGACAAGATTTTTGGGCTCTTAGCACAAACACAGTGCGACCTGCTTGATGAACAACACAAATGCAAGATTCTACTTTCATCTCGCAAGAGCACTTTGGGGATGTATCACCCATCCACCAAAGGGCCTGGCTATACCAACGATCCAAATCACCGTAATGTGGACCCCAGAAGCTAACTATACACTAAAAAATATAAAATTAAAAAAAGAAAAACCCTAAGTAGATGTTGATGCACTCGATATGGAGATCAGAGTTGCCACTACACATGTCGATGGGGTCCATGCCATGCTTGTCGAAGATCATCTCCCATAAGGCCCCGATCTGATTGCCACATTGCCCTCCCTAGATGTGGAGGATCTCTCTCATCTTCCCGAGATAACAAACGCAGAAGGAAAATAGGGGCTGACAACCGAGAAGAGCAGAGAGAGAGTGAGTGAGAGATAAATCAGGATTTCGTGTGGGGGGAGGGGTGTTAGGGTTTTCTGGTTTTAAGAGAGACAGAGAGAGGAGAGAGAGAGAGAGAGAGAGAGAGAGAGAGAGAGAGAGAGAGAGAAGGAGAGGCAGATAAAGAGAGCATGAGGGAGTGCGATCGGAGAGGGAGATGCAGAGAGAGTCCGGGGTGGTGAGAGGCGTACAACGGGGAAAGAGAGGCAAAGAGAGAGAGCAGGAGGGAGAGCGCTCAATGTCACACCCCAAACTTAAAAATCGGGCTCACAAAATTTCTGATTGCTGAATCCGGTGCCGACAGCCTCCATAGTAACCCATTCTCAGCTCCCAGCACCCATAAGCCAAATTCCAATCCTGGGATCTTACAAGGAGGATTTTCCAACCTCCATTTGTCTCATAAGAAGCATAACCACGAGTATACCAAGATCACAAAGGCAACATCATCATCACATATCCACTAATATAAATATTTGAATACAATGCCGAAAGGGAAATACATATGTCAAAACCAAAGCTCCAGAAGTCCGTTGCGCACTCCAAGCTCCACGCTGCTGCAACCTAATGCCACCTGTATGCTTCTATCATACATAAGCTTATAAAAAGCTTAGAGGGTGGTGTAAGTGTGTGAACAAGGTAGGTGCCAAGTACACTATACAAGTCCATAAATCATATGATATTGGAAATACTGGTAAGATCATGAATCATATGATAACAAAGTAAGCGGAAAGATGATAATCTATAAATCCATAAATGTTATCAGCCATACCAAAGCTATGCGATGCAAAAATGTAATAAGCTAATATCCTATACTAAAAATGTGAAGCAAAATGCAACTCCTGCTAAGTCCTTCTAGGCCATATAAGTACTGAAACATAACAACCCAAAATGCCATACGCCGCTGATGTAATTCAATATGCGATGTGAATGAAATGACCAAGCTGGAGAGTGAAGTTGGGATGATAGTACGTAGTATCACAGGCTATGGGGTCCGCACAAGGGACTTCTATCCAAGCCAATCTCATACCTAAATTTGGATAGCCAGACACAATGTAGTAGACTCCTGATCTCAGGTTAGTTGCGCGCCCCAACTGAAATCCTTATCATTACGAAGGTACACAATAATTAGTTGTGCACCACCAGCTCGAGCGGATAGTGAATGAATGAATATGCAACTCCTACTCAATAAGTTCACATATCAGTACGGTTCCTCTCTGAGAAATCACTAGGGTCTAGTACACTCCAAACCAGATTGCCGCCACATCGCGCGCAACAAGGTGAGTGAAAGAGACCTCACTATCCACCTGCCAATATCGGGCCCGGCTCATCGATAGCGCACCCATTCCTCAAACTGGTCAAACTCAGCCTACCTTTGCCCCCTCCTCTTGGGCAGGTAAGACCGCACCTCCTTCCAACCGACCATGACATAGTGGGAGACGCGGCCTAACAGTATACAGTCCTCATGCGCTCATGCATTCACTCGGTCTAGACATTAGAGCAACATTTGAAACCAAGAGGGTTTAAAAAATTTCACCTAGGAAAATCTATAGCACCCCATGTAGAACAGATTTTCGATGTCCATCTGGCCATCCACGATATGCCTATGGAGGTTACAGCCCTGATGTCGCTAGGGCGTACTGTAATCATAATCACACAATGCGAGATGCATGAGTCACACAGTCCAATCATGCATCAATCCTACGCATACCGTGCACTCATATGGGGGAACTCCGCCTATTGCGGAGTCCCATGAATAACCTGCCCTATGGCATATGCAATGGCCAACCATATCTCATAACAAACATACAGATGATGTGTCTGGGCATGGATCATGATGCTATGTTATCACATATTCATAATCGATATCGATAACCGACATCGATAATCGGCCTATCAAAAGGCTTAAGGGAAGGTCACAATGAGGACATTTAACCATAATTGCCCATCAATGTGGCAATTTAACCAACATTGCTCCCAAGCAGTGGCCCACATAAAGCCAAACATAAAGTGGGCCCATGACATCACACAAAGGCCTAATATACATCGCAATGGGCCTCATACAAGGGATACATACACATCACTATGGGCCGCATCACATGGGCCTAATACGTATTTTGATGGGCCACATCACATGGACCTCGAATACATCACAATGGGTAATGTCATATGGGCCAAAAATACATCTCGACGGGTCACGACCCATGGGCCTCAGGACATCATAATGGGCCACAACCCATGGGCCTCAAATATAACAAGTGGGCCGCATCAATGGGCTACATGCTCCTCATATACATCAAGTGGACCGCATTAATGGACCTCAAATACACAACAGGTGGGCCCTGCACATGGGCCTCAAATACATAACATGTGGGCCCTACACATGGGTCTCATATGCATAAAATGGGTCGCGTATCTGGGCCTCAAATACATCAAATGGGCCACGCATCATGGGCCTAATACATGTCACAATGGACCTTGCCCATAGGCCATGAATACATCACAATGGGCCTTGCCCATAAGCCTCAAATACATCATAATGGGCCTTGCCCATATACCTCAGATACAAGGCAGGTGGGCCCCATCATATGGGCCTTAAATACAAGGCAGGTGGGCCCTATCACATGGGCCTCAAATACAAGGCAAATGAGCCCTATCACATGGGCCTCGAATATACATCATGATGGGCCTCATGGATGGGCCGCACTAATGGGCCTCAAGTGGGCTTGGACCACACCAAAAATCATTTCAATAGTTGTAGGTGTAACATGTGTATCACAGTACACAATCATTCTATGGGGCACATGGCCACTAATGATGATCAGCACCGTCCAAAATTATCCAGGTAAATCAGCACCATCCAAACATTTTCCATGTAAATTAACACCATCCAAACGTTGTCCATGTAAATCAGCACCATCCAAATGTTGTCCATGTAAGTCAGCACCATCCAGCCATTGTCTAGCATCGTCTAGCACCATCTGGACGGTGTGGATGGAATAATACATCAGGGTGGCCCACCAAGGGATGAACAATTCGGATCTAACACATACCACGCGTGGGACCCATAGAACTGCTAAGTACAGCAACTACATTGCAGGTGAGAGGTACACCAACCAATCTGCATCATTAAGGTGGTCCACATGTGTGGCGCACCAGTCCATTAAAATGGACAGACGGTGTGGATATATACATTAAGGTGTGGATGCACCACACGTATCCAACAGGTGGGGCCGTGATCTAGACAACATAGATAAAACACATACCTCATGACAGGGCCCACAAGCCCTGCTAACGTCAATACGGCCAGCTATATAGTTGCTGTGGAATACACCTGCCATCTACATCATTAAGGTGGGTCCCACGTGGGGCCCACCATATAATATAATAATATATTATTATTATTATAATATGCTGGAGTCCAGCATCCAGATATAGACAGTTTGGATGTACACGTACATAGAGGTGGGTCCACATGGTGGATGGTGTGGATCCAAACCTACATCATGGTGGTCCCACATGTGGACGGTGTGGAACTAAAACATACATCACGTGTGGGTTCCACATAAAATGCTGACTTCATGACAACAGCAATGCAGCTACTGTCAGCACACACCAGCCAATCCTTTCCCAAACAAAGTGGGGTACCCACTGTCCAGACCTGCTAGACGGTGAAGGTAAGACCCATACATCATGGTGGTCCCACACAGTAGTGGACAGTGTGGATCTCACACACCAGAGAGGTGGGTCCCACAAACTGCTAACGTCAGCAGCAGTTGTTGCTGCAGCAAAATAGCTGCATGGCGTGGATGAAATCCACATCTCAGGTGGTTTATGTCCAAATGGACAGACGACTGGATGAAACATGCGCCATGGTGGGGACCCACCGTCCCAACCAAGGACAGTGAGGATGAAACCATACATCCCAATGGGCTTCACTGTGGATGGACGGTGTGGATAATACACACACGTCACGGTGGGTCTCACCGTCCAAGTTGCTGGACGGTGTGGACACACCGCATACATCAAAGTGGTTCCACCATGATGGATGGCGTGGGTATATCACACACATCAGGTGGGCCACACAGCATCAAAGGGAGAGAGAGAGAGAGAGAGAGAGAGAGAGAGATGGAGATTGGAGTAGTGAAGGGACCCCGCCACTATGGGTCCCTCTTTAATACAAATCATCAAAGTCACATAAATCAACACTTGAAAACACCCACCGATTGTCTTCTTGGACTTCTTCTCTCACTGATACGTCCTAGAAATCTATGGAATGCATTTCAACGGTCGAGATGAAGCTTGGATGGTGGAGATGGGAGGTAAGAAGGTGGGCCACACTAGCTTCTCCTCTCTCCCATGGAAATGTTGGACGTTGGGTTGGTTGGGGAAAATGAGAGAGATGAGAGAGATGAGAGATGTGAGTGATGGGTGAGGGATGGATGAAAGGTGATGGGTGTGCTTGGTTGTAAGAGAAAGTTTACTTTGGGGTGGCTTGGGGATGGGGCATGTACTTGACATATGAGGTGATGTGTACTTGATTGATGGGATTGATGTGATGTTCTCTTAGGTTTTATAAATGCACGGTGTTTTTCCTTGAACTGAAAGTGGGCCCACATCTCCTGGCTTGGGTATCACCTCGGCATGTAATATGCGGCTTAGGAACCGCGGTGATGGCGCAGTCACTAGGGTACAAGTCTCGGATTGAACTGACTCTAAAATATGAGATACGACTCAGGGTTGGGCACAATTGCCAATAACAGATCGCGGGTCTCCGGAATTCGACCGGGAGCACCGCGGGAGTCGTCAGAATGGTACAGTTTAGGATACGAGTGATACAGTTCTCCCTACCTAATAAAAGTTTCATCCTTGAAATTTACAGAATAGACAAAGGAAGAGGAAACATCATCAAGTATATATGTCAAGGCTCAATTAATCTACGAAAGGATGAAGA
This sequence comes from Magnolia changhungtana, assembly GCA_030180095.1. NCBI lineage: Eukaryota > Viridiplantae > Streptophyta > Magnoliopsida > Magnoliales > Magnoliaceae > Magnolia > Magnolia changhungtana. Next base: position 3,319,779 of record JASAUF010000632.1, read on the forward strand.
TAGCGCTCTCAAATCTCAACCTCGCCCTCCCAAGACGCATCATCAACACTATGGTGATCTTACTGAACCTTTGATCCCAGTAAAAAACGATCGAGATTAGAACACTAAGCAGCCTCACAATCTCAACGGTAGGGAACTATATTAGAAAATTTCTAAGTTATCTAAACTCGGGGATCTAACCATTCTAAGTTCTCAACAATTATAGAGTGCAGGGTAGCTATCAACAAATATGTGATGTTATCTTCAGGTATTCCCAAGTTATGCTTTGATACCAACTTCTGTCATGCCCCAAACTCGAAAATCAGGCTCACAAAATTCTCAATTGCCGAATCTGGTGCCAACAGCCTCCGTAGTACCCCATTCTTAGCTCCCAGTGCCCATACGCCAGATTCAGATCCTGGGATCCTACAAGAAGGATTTTTCAACGTACATTTATCTCATAAGAAGCATAACCACAAGTATACCTAAATCACAAAGGCAACATCATCATCACATATCCACTAATATAAATATTTAAATACAATGCCGAAAGGGAAATATATATGTCAAAACCAAAGCTCCAGAAGTACGCTGCATGCTCCAAGCTCCACGCTGCTGCAACCTAACACCACCTGCACATATCTATCGTGCATAAGCTTATAAAAAGCTTAGAGGGTGGTGTAAGTGTATGAACAAGGTAGGTGCCAAGCATGCAATACAGGTCCATAAATCATACGATGTCAGAAATACTAGCAAGATCATGAATCATACGATAATAGAGTAAGTGAAAATGCTGGCAATCCATAAATCCATGAATGCTATTAGCCGTACCAAGGCTATGCGATGCAAAAATGAATAAGCTAATATCTTATACTGAAAAGGCAAAGCAAAATGCAACTCTTGCTAAGTCCGTCTAGGCCATATAAGTACTGAAACATAATAACCCAAAATGTCATATATCGCGGATGCAACCCAATGTACGATGCCAATAAAATGACCAAGCTACAGTGTGAAGTCGGGATGATAGTATGTAGTATCAAAGGCTATGGGTTCCATCACAAGGGACTTCTATCCAAACCAGTCCCATACCTAAATTTAGATAGCCAGACACAATATAGTAACCCCTGATCTTAGGTTAGTCGCGTGCCCCAACCGAAATCCTTGTCATTACGAAGGTACACAATAATTAGTTGCGCACCACCAGCTCGAGTGGATAGTGAATGAATGAATGAATGAATATGTAACTCTTACTCCATAAGTCCACATATCAGTACAGTTCCTCTCTGGAAAATCACTAGGGTCTAGTACACTCCAAACCAGATTGTCGCAACATCGCACGCAACAAGGTGAGTGGAAGAGACCTCAATATCTGCCTGCCAATATCAGGCCCGGCTCATCGATGGCGGACCATTCCTCGAGCTGGTCAAACTCATCCTAGCTTTGCCCCCTCCTCTCGAGTAGGTAAGGCCGCACCCCCTTCTAACTGACCATGACACAGTGAGAGACGCGGCCTAACGGTATACAACCCTCATGCGCTCATGCATCCACTCGGTCTAGGCATTGGATCAACCTTTGGAACCAAGAGGGTTTAGAAAATTTTACCAGGGATATCTATAGCACCCCATGTAGAACAGATTTCTGGTGTCCCATCTGGCCATCTATGATATGCCTGTGGAGGCTATGGCCCTGATGTCGCTAGGGCATACTATAATCATACTCACACAATGCGAGATGCATGAGTAACAGTCCAATCATGCATCAATCCTGTGAATATCGTGTGCTCATATGGGGCAACTCCGCCTATTGGGGAGTCCCATGAACAACCTGCCCTATGGCATATGCAATGACCAAACATATCTCATAACAAACATGCAGATAATGTGTATGGGCATATATCATGTTGCAATGTTATCACATACTCATAATCGGTATCGATAACCAGCATCGATAATCGGCCTATCAAAGGGCTTAAGGGAAAGTCAAAATGAGGACATTTAACCATCATTGCCCATCAATGTAATCATTTAACCAACATTGCTCCTAAGCAGTGGCCCACATAGAGCCAAACATAAAGTGGGCCCATGGCCTTACACAAAAGCCTAATATACATCGCAATGAGCCTCATACAAGGGCTACATACACATCACTATAGGACGCATCACATGGGCCTAATACGAATCATGATGGGCTGCATCACATGGACCTCGAATACATACAATGGGCCATGTCATATGAGCCCAAAATATATCTCAATGGGTGTAGCGCCCTGAAAATCGGGGGTCTAGTATGAACTCAACACCCGAGTTCCAACGCATCACTTATGCAACATACACAATGATGGTTAAATGTTGTCTGAGTTAGAGCAATAAACATGAATGAGATTATACCAAAACAGTAAATCATACTCCAGTTCAATTGTATAAAGGCAAGTGGAAGACTGAAATTTTATATTCAAAGTATGTAAAGTAACAAAATTTTGTGAACTCCAGAGTATGAGTACTAACTGAGTACCAATATACATGTATTGTTTCTAAGTCAAAAATCAAAATACAATTCCGTAGATAAGCCCTGGAATCCCCGCGATGCAGTCGGCCTAAGCATAGCCGTCAGAGTACTGCATAAAGGAGAACTCATCCTGATCCTCCTCGAAGTCGGGCTCCGGCTCCTGAACCGAGGCACCATCTATACCTGCGACAGAGTCTGGTGGGTGTTGCAAACACCGTCCCGTAACGTGGGAGTGAGTAGCTAACTCAGTGGAACAATAAAGCATAGGTTAACATGTTATCAATTCAATCAAGCAGTAATGATAAAGCAGTACAAATCAAACAATTCTAACTACTCTTATTAAGTGCGAAAATGAAATGACATGATGCTGTATGCCCTTGCCAAACCACCCTCAAGCGACATCATCTTACGTTCGCGAATGCTTAACTCCCTCAGTGCGCCACATCTACTAAGCACATGCGGTGTGATGATGATCATGATTACCGAGTTATTATTAGTCCATTTCAACCAGCAGTATTGAGAAACTAAGGTACCTCCCTTGTATCATTCCCAAACATGATCCATTCTAGGGTCGTCAATCCTAGTTTATCTCATACGATATTATGGTTTGAGAAGCGTAGTGAAGGCATCGCAAAGGGCTCGTCACCCGTCAGCACGGATACAGATCTCACCGTATGCGATTCAATTGCTGGCCGTCAGCTCAAGTACAGGTCTCACCGTACTCAGCTAAACTCATACTCTAGTTGCTGTGAAAGACTAGTCGCCAATCACAGACACTTGGAGTATACTCGAAGATACTACGGAGGACTCGTCGCCGTCAAGACGAGCACAGTCTCACCGCATCTTGGGCTCTCACCGTAAGTATTGACAGCTCGAATACAGTGTCTCATACCACCGTATTCGGCTCACGAGTTTAGTTACGCAATGGTCACTACGGGGAGGCATATGACCCCGGCGTAGGCTGACAGCTCGACCACGGTGTCCCATACCACCATGCCCGGCTCATGCATCTTAGCGGATCGAGGTACCATGGTTAACGGGATCGCCACTGGTAAGTTTGGTACCCTAGGTTCAAGCAGTAGCGACCAAACATGGTGAACACACATATACACTTCGGTTTACTTGACGAGCCTGACTAGCTCGAGCGCACCACAAGTTGGGCGATATGGAGCGCAAAAGCACTCCGTGTGGCCAACCACTATCGCCAACCGAAGTATGACTCGGGTTCGCCAGACACATCCTTTGTGGTGACATGCATCTCAGCCACAATCTCAAGTCTAGTACCTAATGTTTGGACTATAGGCATAGTCCCAAACTCAAACAGTTCTCATCAATAGCATGTGGAGTAAAGCATGATAAACAAGCAATACAAGCATGTTAGCAGGCATGTTATAAAGCATGAAGTAAAGCATGAAGTAAAGCATGTTGTAAAGCATGTTGTAAAGCATACACATAGGGATACAATTACATACACATCACAAGTGAGTTGTTATAGCGAACCACCACATGGAGGGGATCCTACATGTCTCTAAGGGAGTCGGGAATCCCATATCAGCACTTCTCTAAGGCACTAACACTCAAGCATTTACACACACAAGCATCTACACAAACACTTAGAATACACTATTCCAACATACATGATGTATGTTAGCAAAATACGTGTTAGGGCTGTCCCTTCGCCACGTGAGTATTTTACCCATGTATATCATAATCATACAGCAAATAATCATTTCAATTGTATTTCCAAAATTCACACATATGCGGTATTTCTAGAATACACAATTTCAACATACTAGGCATTTACAAGCGAACATGTATTTCAGCGATTCCTTTCACCAAACTAGTATTTTATCCATATATTATATAATCATACATTAAATAAACATGTCAAACATTTTTCCAAAAAAAATACGTATACGGTATTTCTACGTATACCTAGAGTATGTGAAATTCCATATTCTACAACGTTAATCGAAACAGGAAACGGAAAGCACTTTGTACATGTGCATTTACATGCAGATCATGAATCTATCATTATCTAACATTGAAAACGTTGAAAACCGTAACTTATACACTTAAAGCCCTCACCTTTGCCCTTGGAATCACAACGAATCAGCAAGGGTCATTGAGCTTCCGTATACGGGAGTTTTCTAGCCTAAAGAGCGGAATCGGTTAGCCTTTACATAACCTACAACGAAGTTACATCAAATCAGACCTAGGGTTAGGGTTTCTTAACTTCAAACGGAATGGATACTGCCGAGAAAACACCTGGAAAGGAGCGGTGTAGGCCGTGCGACAACCGAAAGCAGTAGGAGGAAGATCACCCACAAATTCCAAGCTCTTCTCTCTCTTTTCTCTCTCTCTCTCTCTCTAGGGTTTTATCCCAAATTCGTATGGCTGTGAGAGGGGCTGTTCTAAGCTCCTTTTATAGCCAAAAACATTCCCAAAATAGACTCAGGTTCAAGGGTTACTGCTAATATAGGATATTCGTCACTTTTCCAGCTCAAAAGAGAGGTTCTAGTAGCCCTCCTTGAGCCAAACGTCAGACTTAAGCTCACCACCTATGGATCTATGTGGGATTACGTTTTCAACTCGATCGGATTCCCAGATCGCACGTGGCAGACCACTTTCAGTTCGACGGTCAGTGGGCCACGATCAGAAATTTCAAGTACATGTAAATGTTCCTGAATTTTTTCTTAATCCGAGGGTGTAATTTGGTCAGATTCTGACAGTCAGGTTTCTTAATACTGACGCGCAAGCGAAAGGTGCCAGATCACTATTCCTGATATTTATTTTGGGATGGGAATAGTGTTTTTCACACACCCTCGCTCCGGATCGAAACGAATGACCGTGGGACATCGGTTGGACCTGATTTTTGAGATGATTGTCAAGCCCAGTGAGGCGGTCCTAGTTCCTTAGCTTCGTGTTAATCGGACTCCCGATGTGCGATCTAGACCTAATACGAAATTTCGTTTCATTTCCGAGAGCAGCCGGGAAATGAGTTTGGTTCTAAACTTTAGGGTAACCTAGAGTCACTTGTTTTGCAAGTTTTGGGTCTTGCAGATCGTATTTAAAGCGATCCCAACGGATCACATGGCTAAACGAGTTTAGCACTTAGTTAACTTTGTTAACTTTCTAAAGGATTTAATCCTAATTAATTTCTGGTCGAGGTGGTACTCGAGCCAACGTACGGAAATTTACGGGTCGTTACAATAGGTCACGACCCATGGGCCTCATTATATCATAATGGGCCACAACTCATGGGCCTCAAATACAACAAGTGGGCCACATCAATGGGCCGCACCAATGGGCCTCATATACATCAAGTGGACCACATTAATGGACCTGATATATACAATAGGAGGGCCCTTCACATGGGCCTCAAATACATAACATACGGGCCCTACACATAGGTCTCATATGCATCAATGGGCCGTGTATTTGGGCCTAGAATACATCAAATGGACCACGTGTCATGGGCTTAATACATATCACAATGGGCCTTGCCCATAGGCCACGAATACATCACAATGGGCCTTGCACATATGCCTCGAATACATCACAATGGACCTTGCCCATAGGCCTCAGATTCAAGCAGGTGGGCCCCATCATATGAGCCTTAAATGCAAGGCAGGTGGGCCCTATCACATGGGCCTCAAATACAAGGCAAATGGGCCCTATCATATTGAAAAGGCCGAGCTATATATCCTAGAGGGGGTGGGGTTAATAGAACTATGTCAAATTAAAATGATAACAGTGGAAATTAATCAATTAAAGGAAAGATAGCACTATAACAAACCACAATATGAAAATGTAAAGCAACCTCAAAATTCTAGTATTGAGAGGTTGATACAAATGTTGTTCTAAGGACAACCTTACACCATAAAAACCAAGGGTTTATGGTAGGATAACCTTACTAGAACGGTTTGTGTATCAAGAACTCAAACTGAAGAGGAATAAAAAAGAAATAGCAAGAAAGGAAATATAAGCTATTACAACATTCCCCATAATGATGAAATGTAACGATTACAACATTCACATCCACAAATACATCCCACAACATTGAATGATTAAAGATATAGAAAATAAACAACACATCCACAAAACACAAAGAATTATAGCAGTTCGCCTGTGTGTACACCAACTGTTAAACGACAGCCACACAGCTACTCCACTCCTAATATCCTCACACAGTGGATATTAGCGTTCACTATGAAAATAAATTTTTCCAGGTTCACCTAAAACCCTCACAATTGTGTCTTTCAAGTGGGCTTACACAATTCAAAAAACTCAACACTCTGAGTTTTCTGGATCTCTTCAGATAACCAAAAGAATGAGATTTTTCTAGCTTAATCTCAAAAGAAACCAAACAAAGGAATTTATAAAAGCTGTAAAATACCTAGATATTCTCCTTTTGTTGCAGCCCAGAAGAACCAAGTCGGAGTCGAAGTTCGAATATAGATGTTCAATGTCCACACTCACTTATGAAATGGTTCTACGTTCTAAATTGATTTTAAATTAAATCAAGTTGGGCTAGCTCTATTTGATTTTGATTCCAAGAAGCAGGAATACTACAATCCCTCTTTCAAATCAGATTGGAATGCAGAATACAAAATTAAATATAAAATGCTAATAAAAGAGAATATTAAACATGCACAATATAGCTTAAAATAATGACTAACTTATCTCTCAGAGTATCGTATTGATTTAGCTTGAATTGGATACCAAACTCTGAAAATCATGCTCTATTTATAGGTGAAGAAATCACGTTCATGACTAGTCCTGTAGACACTACGACTGGTCGTAGGACCAACTGATTTTTGAAATTTTGAGCGTGATCGAATAAAGTCGTTCTACGACTGGTCGTGGGCCTTGCACGACAGGTCGAGAGACCTCCATGATTGGTCGTGACCTGTCGACGACTGGTCATGTGGGACCTGGAATAGTCGCTGGACTTTGAGTTGTAGCTGCAGGACTGGTCATGAACGAGTCATGCACTGTTCACACGACCGGTCAAGCAGTCTCCAGGACTGGTCGTGGCTTAACTAAAAAATTCTGAAAATTTACAACAACCTTAGGACTGGTCGAGCCAGTGCTAAGACTAGTCGAACAGTGTCTAGGACTAGTTAAAGAATAGACCAAACACTTATAAAGTAATTCAATTTGAATTACGTTTTCAAAATGACCTACACTAAGGTCAATCTAAGGTCTTTCATACCTTAAACAAGAAGTATGAACATTGAACCTTCTTTTCTTCAGATGATAAATGATCTTTGAAGTCATGAAGCTTGAGATCTCGACACATGATGAAGCTTGTACTTGAGATCTGTGTTCTACTTCACCTTGAGTCTTGAGTATGAAAGTTCACTTGTCTTTCGATGACGCTTTAAAACATTGAACTTTGAAGTTTAAAGGAGTGAACAATGTACTTGATCTTGCATTTCTTGAAGTAGATCTTTGTTCTTGACTTGAAGCATTGTCCTTGTACATGTGACGCATTGCCTTGAACATATATGTCAATGTGCTACACAAGACACAGATTGTGGTTTTGGCACTACAAAATTTGACAATCAAAGGAGCAAGAAACAGTAGCACTTACAATCTCCCCCTTTGTTAAATTTGTGACAAAACACACCATTAAAAATAAGAGAAGCATTACATACTCAACAAAGAATCATGCACCATATATACACAAGAGAGTATAATGCACCAGTTACAATAACTAGAACACATCATGAAATAGTCAAACAGACCTTCTTACTTACTCCCCCTAAGTAGAACAAATAAAAAATGCTAAACCACAATCCATATTCAATCCATATCCATATCCATAAGCAAGCATAACAAAAGATTCTCCCCTTTTTTATCACAATCTGACAAAGGAAGCAACTAAGATATGGAAGAGGAAAATAAACAAGAGAGGAATAATGGAGCAAGCTAGTCAAGATATGAAGGATATAAGCAAATAATGTTCACATATAAGTAACCAACATGAACCAAGTTCATCTAAAGTCAGTCCCACAAAATAAAAGAAAACAAAGTATCATAAGAGTTATTACAGGCCATATTAGAAAACACTTAATCAAATCCTAAAGAAGAAGCAGGAATAGATGGATCAATTTGGTGTAAACCCTTGTTAATGCACCTCATATATTTGCGCATATAAGCAAATTGAGAATCCTAGGTCACACGAATCTGAGCCACCTGTTCCTTAAAAGAATGTAACCTCTCAGCAAAATCAGAAGGCTGATAGTCAGGGTCAGCCTCAGAATCAGATTCAATCTCATTAAAGATATCATCTATATTGATATCATCTGGAGGTAAATCGCCACCTTCTTCTTCATTCACTGCGTCTGCTCACCACCACCCACATTCACTTGGCCATCAGCTAACCACAAATTCATCTTGTTTATATTTAAGTTGTTGAAAATAAGGTGATGAATAGGAGCCTCTCCAATAGGCATAGCTACTAACATATGAGTGGCTCACACAGTCATAAGATATACAAAAGGGATATCGCTATATCCAGGATGGAGACGAAATTGAATGATGAAATGATAGATTAAGGAAGGAAGACAGACATTTGTTCCAGAGATGATGGAATGAAAAATCTAAACCACAAAAGAGGTGAGTTCAGTTTTGTTACCAGAACGTGGATACAGATTAGAAATAAATATCCTATGAAGAATCTTGTATTTGGGTAACAAGTACTTTAAAGCGAGTGCATTCCCATTTTGACTCTATTGCGCATCTATGTTGCATAATGCTCTGGTAAGTACACGTTTTTCTAATTCAGATGGTTTATCAACTAAAGAGTTAATTGGAATACCTTCATCATTGATAGGTATGTCCATTAGGTCAGAAATCAGATGGCAGTCTACTGTAAAAGGGCCTTCTCTAGTTGCTATAACAAATGTTAAATTTTCCATTAAAAAATCAGAAATATATGCAAACATAGCTTGTGCAATAGACCAATATGCCGGCCCACCCCAATGTAAAATGTTATCTGATCCTACAGATTGGAGAAGTGGAAGGAGATCAAAATGAGCAATATGTTCAATATGCACAGGTCATTCAACTATCACATTGTGCAACCGTAAATCCCGTACATAGGATGGATCATCTTCGGGTGACCGAAGGTGGCGCCTTGTGATAGGTGTCGATCTAGATGAAGAAGCACCACGGGAAGTTTTTTTTTTACCTCTAGCATCCATTTGTAACTAAGAAATGAAGGAATCAAGAGGTTGTAAAAGATGTAGAGTGGGTTTCTTCAAAATTAGATTTTGGAAACAAGAAATAAATCACTCTAAGTAAGAAAATGAAGTGATATACACTTGATTCTAGAAGGAAAATGAAAATAATGGACTAACCTTGAAGAATCAAGAAGTTGGGTACGACCGGTTGAGCTTAGACTCGTTGGAGAGGAAGAGCAAATGATGAAGAAAAGAGATTTTCCCCCAAATTAAAAGCACCAGACGCGCTACACGACTGGTCGAGTACGTCCTCGACTGGTCGTGCACAGCCACAAATATGCATTTTGCACATAATTTGGAAATTTAAACAAATAAAGTAACAAATATATACAATATGATACAGGAATGCATAAATAATCAATTCAAATTGCACATACCAAGATCAAATTTCAATTTATTAAACCTGCTTTTGTCGAGTGGTTTAGTGAAAATGTCAGCAAGTTGAGTCTCGGTTGGAATGTATTCTAATGAAATTGTCTTTTCTTCCACTAATTCACGAATGTAGTGATATCTAATGTCAATGTGCTTGGTTCGTGAATGCTGGATTGGATTTTTAGATATATTTATTGTACTGGAATTATCACAATATAAAATCATTGAATCCTGTGCAATTCCGTAATCGCTTAACATTCTATTCATCCATACAAGTTAAGTACATGCATTTTCAGCTGCGACGTATTCATCTTCAGTAGTTGAGAGCGATACGGAACTTAGTTTCTTGCTAAACTAAGAAACTAAATAATTTCCAATATAGAAACAACCACCACTGGTTGATTTCCTATCATCGATATTACCAGCCCAATCAGCATCTGTGTAACCAGCCAATTGAACACTGGTATCATGTAGATACCAGAGACTCAAATGTGTTGTACTTGCGACATATCGCATAATCCGCTTAACGAAAGTTAAATGTGACTCTTTAGGGTCAGATTGATATCTAACGCAAATTCCAACGCTAAAAGCAATATTAGGTCTACTTGCAGTCAAATAAAGTAAACTGCCAATCATACTACGATATAATTTAGGATCTATACTTTTACATGTAGAGTCCTTTGAGAGTCTTAATGTTGTACTCATAGGAGTATCAAAATTTTTCCCATTCTCAAATCCAAACTTTTTAATTAAGTTCAGAGCATATTTGGCTTGAGAAATAAAGATACCATCAGGTTGTTGTTTTACTTGCAACCTTACGAAAAATTCAATTCCCCAACCATGCTCATTTTGAATTTAGATTTCATAAGATCTGCAAACTCAACAGTCATGTTAGTACAGGTGGATCCATAAATAATATCATCAACATAGATCTGCACTATAAAGATATGATCGTTATATTTCTTAACAAAAAGAGTCTTATCAACACTTCTCATTAGAAAATTATGACTTAGTAGAAACTTAGTCAATTTTTCGTACCATGCCCTGGGAGCTTATTTCAAACCGTTGAGAGCCTTTTTTAAGCGATAGACATGATCAGCATTTTTAGGGTCTTCAAAACCCGTTGGTTGTTCAACATACACTTCTTCATGCAGATCGCCATTTAAGAAAGCACTCTTTGCATCCATTTGATATATTTTGAACTTTCGAAAGCAAGCAATGGATATAAATAGTCTAATTTATTTAAGACGAGCTACTGGGGCAAAGGTTTCATCATAATCAATGCCTTCAATTTGAGTGTTCCCTTGTACAACCAGTCTAGCCTTGTTTCGAATTATATTACCAAGTTCATCAGACTTATTTTTGAAAATCCACTTAGTTCTGATAATATGTTTATCTTTAGGTTTAGGAACAAGATACCAAACATCATTTCTAACAAATTGATTAAGCTCTTCTTGCATCGCTATTATCCAGTTTTCGTCAGTAAGAGCTTCCTTTACGTTAGCCGGTTCTATCTGAGATGTAAAGCATACGTAATTACATATATCTTCTAGTTGTCTACAAGTACGAATACCAGTGAAAGGGTTTCCAAGAATCTGAGTGGTTAGATGATCTTTAACAGTCCTTAGTTCAGAGTTATTTTGACTTGATGAAGTATCTGGTTTGTCAATTAAGAGAACTTCATCATTGTCTGAACTTGAGGTAGGTGTATTCAAGTGATCGTCAATGACCACATTGATAGACTCTTGAATTCCACCGGTCCTCTTATTCAGTACTCGATATGCTCTATTATTTAAAGCATATCCTAAAAAGATCCCTTCATCATTTTTGATGTCAAACTTGCCCAAATTTTCACGGTCACATAAAATATAGCACTTGCTGCCAAAAACTCGAAAGTATTTGACAGTAGGCTTCTTATCAAACCACATTTCATAAGCTATTTTATTGTTTGACTTACTTGTATAAACCCGGTTGATTATATAGCAGGCAGTATTTACGGCTTCAGCACAAAGATTTTAGGGAGCTTCATACTATTCAACATTACATTTGCCATTTCTTGAAGCACTCTATTTTTTCTTTCAACATTTCTATTTTATTGTGGTGTTTTAGGTGCATAGAATTCATGTGATATTCCCTGATCGCAATAGAATTTCTCAAAACTACTATTCTCAAATTCTGATCCATGATCACGACGGATCTTACAAACTTGAGAACTTTTTTCCATTTGGATCCATTTGAGAACTCTTTTTACTTCATCAAGGGTTTCTGATTTATCCCTTACGAAGGCTACCCAGGTGAATCTGGTAAACTCATCCACGATTACCAGTATATATTTTTTGTCACCTCGACTCTCCGTCCTAGTTGGTCCTATAAGATCCACGTGGAGAAGTTCGAGCAGTTTGGATGTGGTATTGGAGTTCACCTTTTTGTGAGTACTCCTAGTTTGCTTGCCAATTTGGTAGGCGTCACATATTTTATCTACTTTCTTTAATTTAGGTAGACCTCTTATTAGTCCTCTTTTGGTCAATCTATACATATTGCAGTAGTGTACATGTCCAAGGCATTTATGCCATAACTCCGTCTCATCGGTATGGACCATGTAATCCGATTGATTAGATGAGCTGAAATCACTTATAGTATAGCAGTTTTCAGAAGTTCTGTGACCAGTTAATATTACAGAACCATTTTTATTTAAAATTTCACACCCTAGGTTAGAAAATTTTATGTTATGATTTTTATCGCATATTTGAGAAATGCTTAATAAGTTATGTTTTAAACCTTTTACATATAAGACATTCTCAAATAAAGGGAGGTTAAAAAGTTAAACCGTACCTTGGCCAATAATCCTGCAATTGTTACCATCACCAAATGTGACTGATCCATCAGTCATGTCTTTAAGAGTGGTGAATAGACCTTTGTCACTAGTCATGTTCCTGGAGCATCCACTGTCTAGGTACCACTTTGAATGGCTTGAAGCTTTGAAAGCTGTGTGGGAAACTAAGCTAGTAACCTTAGGAATCTATTTCATAACTGTTTTGGGTTTAGGAGTATAGTTGGTCTTCTTGTATTTGTAGTTGTTGTAAGAATGACCTACTGAGTTAGATTTTAAGAGCTCCTTAAGTAAATCAACTATTTTCTCAGATAAAGGATTTCAGTTCTGATTTTTATAGTTGATATGATTGTATTTAGGTTTTAAAGATTGAAAAGTTTTAACATTTTTAGAAAAATTTTGATTTGAACTATTCCCTTTTGAGTTTGAAGACTCTCCTTTCACAAACTTAGTAGGAGTATTCTTCTGTTTAGGAGGAATATTTCTGTCATAGCCCAAACCGGATCGGTCGTCACATTTTCTTAATCCAGACAAAAGCTTTTCTAACTTTGGATCACCTTGGGCATACCTCCTTGTATCCTTTAAACTCAAAAGTAAAGAGACTTCAAGTTTAAGTTTTTCATTTTCAGATTTAAGATTTTCAATCAGGGAGGTTTTGAAATCTAAATCACATTTAGTTTTTTCAAAACAATCTGAAATGTGGGATTTTTCTAAAACAAGATAATCAAAATTTTCTTTAAGCTTAAAAAACTTTTCTTTTTGAAGTTTTAGTTTAACAGCAATTTTACAACTTTCCTTGTAAAGGGCATTATAAGCATCTTGAAGATCATCTTCATTTTCATGATCACTATTCAGATTTTCTTCACTAGTTGAATCATGATGATCTGAAAAAGTGAACTTGGCTAGAGTCATAAGGGCTTTGACTTCATTACCCGACTCGGTTTCAAAATCTTCTAATTCAGAAGAGGCTTCAGAGCTAGAAGATTCATCCCAAGTTGCCAACATACCTTTCCTTTTAGGTTTGTCTTTTCTAGGACACTTGTTTGCTAAATGCCCATATTCATGGCAATTATAACATTGACTATCTTTTAAAATTTTCCAAGTTTTAGATTTAGATCTTTTCTTATCATTAGATTTTTGAAAATCAACCCTCTTTTTTACTTTTGAAAATTTTGTGAAACTTTTTTACTAAAAGGGCCACATCATCTTCAGAATTTTCTAAATCAAAATTTTCTTGAGAAATACATTTAGAAGATTTAAGAGTGATAGATTTACCTTTAGGAGCTTTGAAAGTTAACTCATAAGTCTGTAAAGAGCCAACTAATTCTCCTACCCTCATATTATCCATATCACGAAGTTCTTGGATCGCAGTTACCTTAGAATTGAACCGTTTAGGAAGTGAGCGTGGTATCTTTGCATAGACTTTACTTTCTGGGATTTTATCACCAAGACCCCACATAGAGTTCACAATGTCATTTAATCTTATATAGAAGTCCATGAACATTTCATTTTCATCCATATGTATTTCCTCAAATTTGGTTATGAGGATTTGGACTTTAGATTTCTTAACAATTGATGTTCCCCCGTGTGTCATTTCTAAAATATCCCAGGCTTGCTTTGCATAATCATAAGATATAATTCTTTTGAATTCATCTGGTGATAGTGCGCAAGTGATTGCATTTAGTGCTTTTGCATTGGCACTACTCTCACGTTTTTTAAGAGTGGTATAAGAAAGATAAGGTGTTACTCCCATAGATTTTGATCCATCGATACCAATTACTTCAGTGGTAGGAGGGGTTCATTCAGTCACTGTGGCTAGCCACACATTTTCATCCATGGATTTTAAGAAAATCCTCATTCTGACTTTCTAATAGGCATAATTGGTGTCATCAAATGGTGGAGGCCTAGTGACTGAAAGGCTATCAAAATTTGACATCTTAAATAGCTCAAATCGATTAGCTCAAGAAATAAATCCAAATAGAATAATTAAAAATGAGCTGTTAGGCTCTGATACCACTTGAAAGGTAGAGCTATATGTCCTAGAGGGAAGGGGGTGAATAGAACTATGCCAAATTAAAATGATAATAGCAAAAATTAATCAATTAAAGGAAACATAGCACTATAAACAAACCACATTACGGAAATGTAAAGCCACCTCAAAATTCTAGTATTGAGAGGTTGATACAAATGTTGTTCTAAGGACAACCTTACACCATAAAAACCAAGGGTTTATGGCAGGACAACCTTACTAGAACAGTTTGTGTATCAAAAACTCAAACTGAAGAGGAATAAAAAAGAAATAGCAAGAAAGGAAATATTACAACATTCCCCACAATGCTGAAATGTAAACATTACAACATTCACATCCACAAATACATCCCACAATATTGAATGATAAAAAATATAAAAAATAAATCACACATCCACAAAACATAAAGAATTATAGTGGTTCGTCTGTGTGTACACCAACTGTTAAACAACAGCCACACAACGACTCCACTCCTAATATCCTCATACAATGGATATTAGCGTTCACTATGAAAATAGGTTTTTCCAGGTTCACCTAAAACCCTCACAATTGTGTCTTTTAAGTGGGCTTACACAATTCAAAAAACCCCGCACTCTGAGTTTTCTGGATCTCCTCAGATAACCAAAAGAATAATATTTTTCTAGCTTAATCTTAAAAGAAACCAAAACAAAGGAATTTGCAAAAGCTGTAAAATACCTGGATAGTCTCCTTTTGTTGCAGCCCGGAAGAACCAAGTCAAAGTCGAAGTTCAAGTATAGAAGTTCAATGTCCACACTCACTTATGAAATGGTTTTAGGTTCTAAATTGATTTTAAACTAAATCAAGTTGAGCCAGCTCTATTTGATTTTGATTCCAAGAAGTGGGAATACTACAATCCCTCTTTTAAATCAGATTGAAATGCAGAATACAAAATCAAATATAAAATGCTAATAAAAGAGAATATTAAACATGCATAATATAGGTTAAAATAATGACTAACTTATCTCTCAAAGTATCGTATTGATTTAGCTTGAATTGGATACCAAACTCTGAAAATCGTGCTCTATTTCTAGGTGAAGAAATCGTGTCCACGACTGGTCCTATGGACACTACGACTGGTCGTAGGACCAACTGATTTTTAAAATTTTGAATGCAATCGGATAAAGTCGTTTCACGACTGGTCGTAGGCCTTGCATGACCGGTCGAGGGACCTCCACGACTGGTCGTGTGGGACCTGGAATAATTGCTAGACTTTGAGTCGTAGCTGCAGGACTGGTCGTGAATGAGTCGTGCACTATTCACATGATCGGTCAAGCAGTCTCCAGGACTGATCGTGGCTTAACCAAAAAATTCTGAAAATTTACAACAACCTTTGGACTAGTCGTGGAATTTCTTAGACTAGTCAAGCAGTGCTAGGACTAGTCGAACAGAGTCCAAGACTAGTCGAATAACGGACCAAACATTTATAAAGTAATTCAATTTAAATTATGTATTCAAAATGACCTACCCTAAGGTCAATCTAAGGTCTTTCATACCTTAAACAAGAAGTATGAACATTTAACCTTCTTTTCTTCAAATGATAGATGATCTTTGAAATTCATGAAGCTTGAGATCTCGACACTTGATGAAGCTTGTACTTGAGATCTGTGTTCTACTCCACCTTGAGTCTTGAGTATGAACAGTTCACTTGTCTTTCGATGATGCTTTAAAACATTGAACTTTGAAGTTTAAAGGACTGAACAATGTACTTGATCTTGCATTTCTTGAAGTAAATTTTGTTCTTGACTTGAAGCATTGTCCTTGTACATGTGATGCATTACCTTGAACATATATCTCAATGTGCTACACAAGACAAATTGTGGTTTGGGCACTACAAAATTTGACAATCAAAGGAGTAAGAAACCATAACACTTACACATATGGGCCTCAAATATACATCATGATGGGCCTCGTGGATGGGCCGCACCAATGGGCCTCAAGTGGGCTTGGACCACACCAAAAATCATTTCAATAGTTGTAGGTGTAACATGTGTATCACTTACACTATCATTCTATGGGGCACATGGCCACTAATGATGATCAGCACCGTCCAAACATTATCCAGGTAAATCGGCATCATCTAAACATTTTCGATGTAAATCAGCACCATACAAACATTGTCCATGTAAATCAGCACCATCCAAACGTTGTCCATGTAAATCAGCACCGTCCAGCCATTGTCCAGCACCATCTGGATGGTGTGGATGGAATAAATATAGCAGGGTGGTCCACCAAGGGACGGACGGTTCGGATCTAAAACATGTCATGCGTGACCCACAGAACTACTGAGTATAGCAACTATATTATTGGTGAGAGGTACACCAGCCAATCTGCATCATTAAGGTGGTCCACATGTGTGGCGCACCTGTCCATTAAAATGAACAGACGGTGGATATATACAATAAGGTGGGTCCCACCGTCCTTGCAGTTGGACGATGTGGATGCACCACACGTATCCAACAGGTGGGGTTGTGATCTAGACAGCATAGATAAAGCACATACCTCATGACAGGGCCCACAGGCCCTATTGACGTCAATACAACTAGCTATATAGCTGCTGTGGAATACACCTGCCAATCTACTTCATTAAGGTAGGTCCCACGTAGAGCCCACCATATAATATAATATATATATATATTAATAATATGCTAGACTCTAGCGTCTAGACTATGGACGGTCTGGATGTACACATACATAAAGGTGGGTCCACACAATGGACGGTGTGGATCCAAACCTACATCATGGTGGTCCCACACGTGGACGGTGTGGATCCAAAACATACATCACGTGTGGGTTCCACATAACATACTGACATCATGACAACAGCAATGCAGCTGCTGTCAGCGCACACCAGCCAATCCGTTCCCAAACAAAGTGGGGTACCCACCGTCTAAACCTGTTGGACGGTGCAAGTAAAACCCATACATCATGGTGGTCCCACACAGTAGTGGACGGTGTGGATCTCACACATCAGAGAGGTGGGTCCCACAAACTACTAACGTCAGCAGTAGTGCTGCTGCAGCAAAATAGATGCACAGCGTGGATGAAATCCACATCTCATGTGGTTTACGTCCAAATGGACGGACGACTGAATGAAACACACGCCATGGTGGGGACCCACCGTCCCAACCAGGGACAGTGAGGATGAAACCATACATCCCAGTGGGCTCCACCGTGGATGGACGGTGTGGATGATACACACACGTCACGGTGGGTCTCACCATCTAAGTTGCTGGATGGTGTGGACACACCACATACATCAAAGTGGCTCCACCGTGATGGATGGCTTGGGTATATCACAGGCACAAGTGGGCCACACAACATCAAAGGGAGAGAGAGAGAGAGAGAGAGAGAGAGAGAGAGATGGAGATTGGAGTAGCGGAGGGACCCCGCCACTATGGGTCCCTCTTTGATACAAATCTTACATCAAGATGGGTACCACCATATGTGAGCCCTCAAATCATCAAAGCCACACAAATCAACACTAGAAAACACCCACCGATTGTCTTCTTGGACTTCTTCTCCCACCGATGCATCTTAGAGCTCCATGGAATGCATTTCAACGGTTGAAATGAAGCTTGGATGGTGGAGATGAGAGGGAGGAAGGTGGGCCACACTAGCTTCTCCTCTCTCCCATGGAAATGTTGGACGTTGGGTTGCTTGGAAGAGATGAGAGAGATGAGAGAAATGAGAGATGTGAGGGATGGGTGAAAGGTGATGGGTGTACTTAGTTGTAAGAGAAAGTTGACTTTGGGGTTGCTTGGGGATGGGGCATGTACTTGACATGTGAGGTGATGTGTACTTGATTGATGGGATTGATGTGATGTTCTCTTGGGTTTTGTAAATGCACAGCATTTTTCCTCGAACTAAACGCAGGCCCACATCTCCTGGCCTGGGTATCGCCATAGCGCATAATACGCGGTGTCGGTCGGTAGGGTACAAGTCTCGGGTTGAGCCAACTCTAGAATATGGGATACAACTTAAGGTTGCGCACAATTACCTATAACAGATTGCGGATCGTTGAAATTTGACCGAGAGGACCGCGGGAGTCTACGAAACAGTACGGTTTAAGATACGAGCCTTACACGCGAGAGGGAGAGGGAGAGGGAGCGACAGAGAGAGGGACCGAGAGTGAGAGGCACAGAGAGTCAACATATAGGGTTATATATATATATATATATATATATATATATATATATATATATATATATATATATATATATATAAAAGGACCCTTTGCCCCGCGGCCGTTAAAACTGGCAACCGGCAAAGAGTAACCCCATCGTTCGGCTAAGGCCCGATTTCTTGTAGTGGTGGTGAGAGTCCACTCTAGTTGTTGTCTTGAAGAGATCTCAGCCATTTGTTCCTCTGTCCTTCCACCTTACATTCCACAATTTGTTTCCTCTAGCCATTACCAATCAAATTGTTGGAACTAGCTTGTCCAAAATTATTGAAACTCGAAATTATGTTCAACTAATTCAATTTGATTAGGTTGAACAAGTCCCTAATATGTGGGGAATATGTTTAGTAATTGAAGTTATTTTATAGAGCCGTTTGGTTTCTTTTATTACGGTAACTTAGCAAAGAAATTTGGGAAGCATCTGGTGGATAGTGGTTTGCATGTATGGGTGGCTTTGTTGATTGCATGCGCTCAATATCAACTTACCCACCAAATGACAAGGAAAATTCTCTGTGGGAATTGTTTAATTGCCACAAGTCAGATCAACAGTATATTCTCATGCACCAAATGGTAGGATGTCTTAGAATTTCATGCTTTGATGTTGATGTCTTATGGCATAAATGATTATTTCTTTTTTACTCTCTGAAGGGATTTTATGATGTCAGTCTATTGTTTTTTTTATAGAACTAATCTCTGGTCACTGGTTCATTTGTAGGTGGGGTAGAGCTTTCTTGACAAGGGACTTCTTTCACAACATGGGATCAAAGATTTGCAACTTCCATGAAGTTCAACATACATAACATATCTTCTCAGCCTTTTGGCTAAAACCAAGTGTAGTATCTATTTTACAATAAGTCAAAATTCAACACTTTTATTTCCATTTCCATTTGGCTCGATAAAGGGATCATTATGTTCTGGAACATGGAATCGGTGCAGTTGGGGCCAATAGATGACAAGTCTACGTGTCGGGAGATATCCCTAGAAAACTCGACTTTTGTGTTCCAGCACTTGCAAGTAGAAGTAAAAGTTGCAAGGGATTTCAAGTCCATTCTCAGATAATGGACTGTTTGGGAGTGAAACCCATATGTTACTATTTGGGAGTGAAAATGGAAGTATGTTCCATTGAAGTGATTGAGTGCACCTTAGCAAAACAAATGAAATAGAAAAGGGGGAAAAAAAAAGAAAAAAAAGAAACCTCCAAACAAGATATGAAGTTTATTGTTCTAGAACAATATCACCAACTAGCTAAAGAAGATATAACCAACATAGCAAGTGATCAACATTTTTTTTCTAGCAGGTAATCTGGACTTGAAACTGACACGTCAAGGTTGAAGCGATTGAGTTCTTTCCATTGAGCTACAGTTCCGATTTCAAGCAATCAACAATTTTAGATCTCGTCAAATCCAAAATATAAATTCCTTTTTTTCCTTTAAAAAAACTCATTAGCATTTTTCGTATCTATATTTAAACCTCATCAAATGGAATTCTGATGTTTACTCTCCAGTAGGTTAGTGGACTGATTTTTTAGACCCAAGAGGTTATTCTTTAGACATGGCATCCTTACCTATATTGATAATGATGGGGTTCATGATGAAGAGGAGATGTTTATAATCTAGGTCTGGTTGAAGCATTTCTTCAAACATGTAGGTGGCCATGTTCTGAAAGAGTACGTGACACAATTGATAATATTGGTTGAAGCATTTCTTCAAACATGTAGGGGGCGTGGACAGCGGCGGACATGGCTGCCGCTGCCATGGCTACTGCCCAATTTCTGGCCATCGAAAGAGGGAAATAGAAAGAAAGAGAGAGTACCTTCAAGTAGTGCCTCGAAGAGAACGAGCTATGGTCCTTGATTGCTCACCATTGAGAAAGAGAGAGTACCCTCGATCCGTTGGAATGATATTTTGATCAGATGCTGGACATCAAAAAAAAAGAAGAAGATGATGGACATCAATTTTCTTGGCCATTAACCACTGGCCATTGATTAGGGTCCTTGATTGCTCACCGTTGATGACCACGTCCATAGGTTGTTGGCTCTACTCGATCTGTAACTCTAGATCTTATCTAAGAACCCAATAATGAGAAGAAAAGAAGAGAAATAAAAGAGAGAATGAGATTTGGAGGTAAGATGGGAGATTGAATATCCGAATCCAAGATGGGAGAAGCGCATGAGAAGAGAGAGAGAGAGAGAGAGATGAGAAAGGGAGGGGGCGTGCATGTCAAAAGTGGAAATAGAGAGGGAAATGAAAAACCCTTTCCGCTCTTTTTTTTTTTTTTAATAGCTACCATTTACAGGCGGCCACATACCAAAAACAGGGCATTTTTAGACGGCAGTCGGTGATTCTCATCAACACCGACAGTTATAGATGGCCACCGGTAAAAATTCCGTCAACAAAGATGCATTTTCTTGTAGTGCCTCATGTAAATTCATGAAGATCACGCGTAATATCATAATTCTCAAAAGGTAAATAAATGATGGTAATAAATTAATCAATTGAAATGATAACTCTCAGGAATACATAAACATGAAAAGGTAGGATAATTCACATCAATTAAATCAAAGTAGGCTTAAAGAATAAAACCCTCACCTCTAACGTTGTTCTTCCTCGAATGTGGGTGTGTGTTGAAGGGTTAGGCTCTTTATCTAGTAATCAAGAATTTAGATGGTTAGGTTGACTGGTTGGCCTTCTTGGCTCGATTTCTAGATCGAAACGTTGAAAGGGGAAGGAGAGAAGAAATATGAGGAAGATAGGTTGGCCACGGCTTACCTGATTTTTTTCCCCAACCCACTACTCAGCGAGTTGTTCGCTGCGAACAACATTCTTTCCTTCTTCTCTGTTATGGCTTCCTTCTCCTTCTCTTTCTCCTTCGTTTTCCTTCCCTTGTTTCCTTTCTTTCTTTCTTTTCTTCTTGTCTTTCGTCTACATTTCCTCACCCACTGTCGGACGAGTGCACTTATATGAGGAGAGAGTCTCGAGACTCTTCTGTGCGTCCCCAGCGTAAACCTGTTTACGCAGCAAGGGTGTAGAACGTCCTCCCTACGCAGCTCCTTATCGCACAAGGTTGTGCGCAGCTGCGTGATGGGGTTTCTTTCGCTCCCTTGATTTCCCTTGTTGCGGTCCCTGAGTGGCCATCAGGTAGCAGTTCTTAATCATCGAAACTGCTCGCCCGGATCATAGCCAACCGTCCAGCGTCAGTTTGATGGACGTCTCTGTTTTAATGGCAGGTTTGTCCATGACCGTGTTCAGCCCGATCAGATCCTCTTGGACGGCCCTGATTTGCTGTCCGACAGTCCCTAGCCCCTAGACCCCTATTCCGATCACGCTGCTGCTTGCGCGAACCTGATTCAGGGCGTTCTCGCGTTCGTGATTTCCAGAACTATTGTTTTTTGCAGCAAGAAACCGGCGGAAACCAAAGATCTCTCGTTCCCTTTTCTTCTTTCCACCAACTTGGGTGGATCGGAATCCCCATCCCTTGATTTTGGACGGTTCCGATTGGAGCCGATGGATTGCGTAAGAAGGTGCAGGAACGGAAAGATCGCAAGTCGCGATTTCCACGTTGTTACAGCGCGGGGAGGGTCGACTTGGATGAGTTGCTGGATCAGGTGGGGTCCACTTGTGATGTCACTTAGGGAAATCATCTCCCTTCATTTGTTTTGTATGATGATGTTAGGCCATGGACCAAAATGTCAAGTAAATCAGATTTCCGAATGGCCCACGTGATCATTCGGTGGAAGCCACTGCACACCATTGGAGTAACTAACCAAGTTACGTGCCATCACACGTAACTTAATGGTTTTATTTGCATGTGATAGGTGGGATCCACTAGTTACGTCCTTTGAGAGATTCTCACCGTTCATCTGCTTTGTGTGACGGTCCTAGACCATGGGCTAAAATATAGGACAGATCCAAGTCCTATGAGGGCCACACGCTGCAGGGTGAGTGAAAAACTCGGCCGGAATCTTCCGTCGGAATGCACGTTGCGGTGTATACAGAGCTTGTGTCTTTTATTTGCCCTGCACTTCTTTTCTCTATGAACTCTTACCGTCCGTCCGTATTTCCAAACTGCATGGTTAAATAGAGGTGTAATTTCACAATGGATTATTATTTCTCGATATCTTTATTAAATTTGGACTTGGATCTCTCAAGGATGGCCAATATACTCTTTCAGTGGTTAACACAATCTTAATTCGAAATAACATTTGTATACTTATGATTGACAAGTTATCCGATAGCTTAGACCTATACCTTAAGATCTTCATGGTAATCGGTTTACCATGATATTCGTATGGCCCGTTTGGTAGATCCAAATATGATCGATGATCAGATGACATGTTAAAAATAAGAAAACTTACTGGTTAGCATTCTATTCATGCGTCTATGTGATTATACGGTCTGTTTCATAAGCAGATCGACACAAGTGAGTTTATAGAACAATCAAGGCGTAAAGTATATGTATATAGTTAGATTCGAGTATCTTGTTCACATGCGTAAGTTTCTCATATCGTAGTTCTAATGGTGCATTAAGTATATTCATAGGTGATGAACAAGATGAACGGATCAAAATCTCAATTTGATAAGTGTACAGATGGATGTATAGGTCAAGTAGCAAGTTTCCTATAATCGGGTGGTCCAAAATCAAAGTGGTTGATCTGATGTCTCTATCTAGCAGTTTATATTTGATTGAGCGGTTGGTTATGATGGACAAGTAAGAATATATGGGTATATGATGATCTTATCTTACAATCAACGGTTAGATTGCTTGATCTATGAATGAAGATTTTTCTCAACAGTTAGATTCATGTTAGGGAATAGATGTAATGTTAGGATACTTAGATCAGTATCGTATACATGTACATATTATGTTACTTCCATGATAATACTCAAGAACTTTCAATACTTAGGTATTGATATGTTCCTAGTGTTAAAGGAGCCTCGTAGAGTGATGTAGAGCGGGTCGCGGACAATTACATGGCAAAGATGGATCAGAAAAGGCCCGGTCGGCGAAAGAAGTAATCTGGACCATCAGACCTTAAATTAGGTGTATCTCACAATCCGGGATGAGTTAGTTGACGAAAAATATATGATTTTGGGGTAGAACGAGCTACTTTAGCCAACCAACCCCGCTACGTCGGGTTGCGACGCTCGGAATTGTGAGAAACCCCTGATTTGACGGTCGTTTCCCTATTTCAATTTCGTTTTTACTATAAATAGTAAGTTTAAGTTTGCTTATAACTCTTCATCTGTCGGGCTTTAGGAGTTGCGCCCAACGTGAAAAGAGCTTAGAATAATTAGGAGAATGGGTTGGTGAAGCCAAATAGGACACTTACTATTTTTGGCCGAAACCCTTGCGCACTAGTAGACATCACGACCGTCTATAAATAGTAAGTTTACTATTTATAGTAAGTCGTGAATTCTAGGAGTTTTAGTTGTAGTTTGATTATGATTTCTTTCTCATTGCGTAGTACCCTTATTTAAAGGGTTGTGAACTCGTTTTTATGCATTCATTAATCTATTTCGAATTTATTAGAATTTATTTCTATTTTCTGCTCTCTTTTCTCGTGGATTCGAGAAAGTCTCTGTGAGGAGTCCAGAGAAGTTCCGTGGATTCGGAATAGTTATCCTCTTGAGGAAGACGGTGCTCGACCTCACGTCCTCCCCTGCGTCAGTTTGGTATCAAAGCGAGGTTTCTCCTCGGATCGATGGCTTCTAACGACGGGTCGGGCAACAATCCCATGGGCGGTGCTCCAGGGAATTTACCTTTAACGGCGGCAGCTTTCGAAGTAGCGCAACAAGAGAATCGGCAAGCCATGCAAGGGCTGCAGGCTTCCATTGACCGCATAGCGGATCTCTTGGCGGAAAACCTAAGGCAACTCCGTGTTCCTGGTGGTAATCCTCCACCGCCAATTGCTGAAACTCGTAATCGCCCTGATCGCAGGATAGTACCGGCAGTGCATCCAAGGGTCATTCCTGAGGAAGGGGGCTCCAGTGAGGAGGAAATCGACGACATAATCTTCCAACACCCCAGACATGGCGGCGATCGAGTAGATCGAACGGATCGAGAATTCAAGATGCGGGTTGATATTCCTAGCTTCAATGGCCAACTACACATTGAGGATTTCCTCGATTGGCTTTCTGAAGTTGAGCGATTTTTCGACTATATGAACATCCCTAAAGCAAAGAAGGTCAAGCTTGTAGCCTACAAGCTGAAAGGAGGAGCTTCAGCCTGGTGGGAACAACTGCAACTCGCGTGAACCAGGCAGACGAAAGCACCAATCCGCACTTAGCAGCGGATGAAGCAGCTACTACGTGCCCGATTCCTCCCTAGCGATTACGATCAGGTATTATTCCAACAATACCAAAATTGTAGACAGGGTAGTCGGTCGGTGAGAGAATACGCAGAAGAATTTTAACGCCTGGCAGCGCGTAACGATTTAGTCGAGACTGAATCGCAGCAAATCGCCCGATTCAACGGTGGGTTGCGTATGGCTATCCAGGATCGGGTCCAGATGCAGTCAGTCTAGATGATGAATGATGCGATCAAGTTGGCTACTCGGGTAGAAGTGCAACTTGAACGTCCTAATACACGGACCTATCCTACTGCAAGGATCCTTGTGGCAGGTCCACCCCAGGGAACTACACAGCCCAAGGGGAAGGAGTCCGTAGGAGCATGTACTCACCCTCCTACATCTGAGAACCGAGATCAGGCTAGACCCCAAAGGGGCATATTGACTGCTACTGGTCCAAGTAGAATCCCGAACTCCTATGCTCGGCCAAGACCCGACAACTGCTATCGTTGTAGTCAACCGGGCCACCTATCAGATACTTGTCCCCAGCGAAAAGTGGCAAACCTCGCCATCAATGATGGTAGTGCTGATAACGCTTATGAAGATCCAGATATTGAAGAACAAGAGCATACTACCGAGGATGAGGCAGATGATTCAGGTTGGGTTCAGCAAGATCACAGCGAGTCGCTCGTCGTGAGGCGACTATTATATGCACCAAGAAAAGAAGTGCATCCACAGCGGCATAACATCTTCTGCACTAGGTGTACGGTGAATCGAAAGGTTTGTGACGTGATCATTGACAGTGGGAGCAGCGAGAACATCGTATCCAAGGTCATTGTAACAACCCGGATTTTCAGGACCCGAGTACACGACCCGTTTTCCAAAAATCCGAGTGTTAACCTTAAAGGATGGTCAAATATTTTTTTTTCTTTTATCAGAGTAAGCAGACGAGCGTAGGATGGACAAGTAAACATAAAAGAAAATTCCATTATCATTTAGAATATACAAGAAAATGCCCATAATGACTTATACAAACCAACGTCTCGAATATAACAAATATAAGAATCCACATGATCTAGTATAAGAAAAATAACATAAGAATGTAAACATAAGCCACAAGACTGCGCAGCTCCTCGAGGTAGACGTAGTCATGTAACCCTGGCACATGTACCCGGCTCCTCATCAGCCTGAACCTGAAAGTCACTTAAGACATCTGTGCTACCTGTACGGTTATATATTTGATGGATGAGTGGCCAACTCAGTGTGAACTCCCCTCAAGATTACACACTGCCGCATTAGGTAAGCATAGTTATAAAACAAAGCATACAAAATAATATATGATGCAAATCTTATTATGTGCATGGATGCGTGAAGTATGCAATCATCGCCCCGGGGATGCTCATCCGTGCGATCATCGAACCTGGGAAACATCATCCAGTCGGGTCCCCATGCAATCGTGGACCCGGGTAAAACATCCAGACGGTCTGTGCCCCGGGTAAAACATCCAGACAAGCGATGTGACTGGTCATCAGCGCAACATTCAGCGTAATCGCGGGGCATGAAGATCCATGTCATCATCATAATCGAATGACTGGTCATAAGCACAACATTCAGCGTAATCGCAGGGCAGAGTGATCCAAGTCATCGAAATATGCCATGTATGCATGATTAGCCAATCCGTTATTAATCCAATTACAATCAGTAGGTTTAATAAGCTCAAAGGTCACTACGGGGAGCACATGGCCCAGTGTAGACCGACAGCTCGGGCATAGTGTCCCATTCCACCATCCCTGGCTCATGAGGCTACCACCTTAGGATGTTTAATGGAAACCCATCGACTAGTGGCCAATCATATTACAATATGTGGGGCTTACCATCGTATGGTTGCACAGTATAAAACATCGAACCCATGTAGGGAAAATATCAAATAAAACCACGTAGGGCGAGTATCAAAATATGCCACATAGGGCGAATATCAAAATCATACGATAAAGACCATCCTTAAAAATCATTGGGCACAACAACCCTGTATAGTAGGCCCACATCAATGATCCATCTAGACCACCACTCAAAAACCACTGAGTCGAAGGTCCATTACGATCACAAAGAGTCAAGTTACATCCCAAGTATGGGTGTACATTCATACGTGGGAATTTCCCACTAATGTACCAATTTAGGTTCCGTAAGTAATCCAACAAATAATCCACAAGCATGAACAATTATACAGGATAATCATAAAGCATGTAAGACAGCAATTTAATTTCTACCAGCTAACACATGTGATTATAAGGAGAGATATCAATTATGAATTTAAATAAAAACTATATCTTAAGCTAATGAGAAGATGGAAAGCTCAAGGGGAAGAATCATCACCTTATTCGTTGAATCGCCTACCAATGTTGCTAAGTGCTTGTGCCCTTAAAATTGAATCCTATCACAAATCATGAACTTGTACAATTAGATCCAAGCTCTACACACTACCTAGGGTTTGGATTATTTTTAGGGTTTTGGTATAGAGTTAGGGCTTCATCCTAGGGTTTAGTCCTAGGAGTTGAGCTGTAATACATGTGTAGCTTACTCGGTGTAATAATATGGTTAGTTGCAGTTTAACGTTAATGATACAACTAATACTAGTATGAGTAATCTATTAGTGGCTAATCATGCCCATAATAAAAATTTCCATGATAATAGTAATAAGGGTGGAAATTATAAATCGGGATCCTCCTAGTTTGGTGTACCATTAATTTCAATGTAAACTTAATAATTACAAAATAATTATTAACATTAGTGTTATGATTTACATTAACTAACATGGTAATAAAAACCATTATGACAGAATTTAATAATAGAATTATGATTGATGATAATAATATCCATGACACTAATAATTATTTTGATGAAAATGATTAGTGTGTCCAAACGTTAGTAACAATATTTTAAGAACGACAAGATAGAATATTAGTATTTTAATAGTGAAAATTTTTACATGTGTTAACTAATATCTGTATGGATAATTTACTAATTTTTAATCATATCTATATTTAATAATCCTAAAAAAAATGACAATAATGATATAAATGATGGTTGACATTATTTAAATCAAGATAGAGAATGTGGCTCACCCAGTGGACTCAGTTCGAGTTGAGTCAACCCAGTTCGGCACCCGAGTCGGCCCGACTCACGCCTCTACCAACACCACTCCTACTCTCTTTCTTTTCCTCTTCTCCTCCTTTTCTTTTTCTCTTCTTTTTACCTTGCTGGAATGTCCAGCATGACCCTGGACAGACCACCACAACTCAATCGGTTGGACTGAGTTTCAGCCGAGTCAACTCAGCCAACAACCCTATCTCCCTCTCCTTCTTCTTCCTCTCCTCCTTTCTTCTACTGCATGGACTCCACCCTACAACCTAACCAAGCCGAACTAGTGAGGCAGCGAATGGAGCGGATGTGCCGGACCGGACTCGAGTAGAAGCCTAGTGCACACGACCCTGCTCCACCTTTCTCTTTCTTCTTTCTTTTCTTCTCCTTCTTTCACTCTCTGTTCTTCTTCTATTCTCAGCTCAGCAGGGATTTGCTGAACTCACCTGACCTGCCTCGGACTCAGTGGTCGAGTCCAGTCAGCTACGCAGTGGGTTAGGTCAAGATGGTGCGGTGCAATAGCCGCACCTCCCTCCTTCTTTCTTCTTCTTCCTTCTTCGTTTCTTTCTCTCTTTTTTTTTCTTTCTTTTCAGACACATCCCACAGAGCTTGGACGAGGTCGGACGAAGGCCAAAACCAGCAGTAACCGACTGCTTCTTGGTGGAGAAGAAGACCGCCATTAATGGCAGATCTCGAGCGGAGGCTCCTTCCTCCAATCAGGCTGTTGGAAAACAATAGAATGGCTGCCAGAGAGCTTGTGAGCGAGGCCTTTCGAAGTTTCAAGAAGTTTTGGGTGGTGGGTTCGAGCAAAAGAGGTTGCGGCTGCTCTCCCTCGTTCTCTCTCTTTCTCTCTCTTTCTATTCTAAAAAACCTAGCCTTGGATGGTCAGGATTACCCTCCAAAGGACGGCTGAGATGGGAGGATTCAAGGGCACGCGGATTGCTGAGTTGGCTAGGAGAGGGAAATTTCCATTTTAGGAAACAGTGTTTTCAGGCTCACTTGCGGTGAGGATCGTGTTAAGACACACGTGTGGAATGGAGTGAAACCTATAGGGTTTTTGTGGCACGTGTGTCCTTTATCAGAAGGACGGTTTGGATCCTTCAGATGGTCAGCGTGGGCGGGCCGTTGATCGGTCGAAATCGGACGTTGCTTCGTCCGTTCGCTGACAGAGAAACAGGAGAGAGAGAGAGAGAGAGAGAGAGAGAGAAAGAGATCTCTCTTTTAATAGAAATGGCGGGTCAGAGGAGCTCTGACCGTTCTCCAAGGTCTGGTGCACAGTGGGTGCATGTTCCTTCTGTGCACACGTAACAATAGAGGGGTCCACAGTGATATTTGTGATCTGATCCACACCGTTCATTCACTCAGGGAGACCTATGTCAGGGTCTTTGACCGTTGGTTCGGCCTGATCTAAGTTCTAGGTGGGGCCCACAACTCAAATTGGGTTCCACAGTGAGTTTTTGCTAATCTGATGGTCGGATCTTCTCAAAATTGAACGTCGATGGTTAAAGTTGTCTAAGGGACCATTCAAGCTAGGAACCAATGGTCAGTTTACGGGCATATGGCCTGTTATGATTTTATAACACTAAGCATCATGTTATACTACTTTAATAATGTTATTTATTATTACCATTATTATTTTAAATATTATTTTATTATTATTTTACCGTTATTATTATTATTATTATTTTTACCATTACTATCATTATCACTTTCACTTTTATTTTTATTTATTTATTTATTTATTTATTTTTATTTCCTCACATATGCATGCACCTTTAAATTATGTTGTGGGTCCCACTTATGATTTTATATTATTATTATCATTTATATAATTTGTCATATTTGATTTATATTTTCACAAATTGTTAATATGTATAAAATGTATGAATGTAAGTAAGCGAAACTTATTATATATTATTTGTGTATCATTTGTATGGCGATATGTGTGTTATGTTTTAAATCAAAATAACCTTCCATAGTGTATATGCTTATGTTGTATTATTTTTGTATTTATATTACATTAGGTTGCATTATTTATATATATATTTACATTAAATTAATTTACATGGTAACACCTGAGTACTGGAAAGTACGGGGTGTTACAGTCATGGTGGAAAAATTACAATTAAAAACGGAGCGTCATCCCTCTCCATATACAATTGGTTGGATCAAGAAGGTCAGCGAAACAAAGGTAACTGAACGGTGTACCATATCCTTTTCAATTGGCAAATATTATAAGGATGAAGTAGTATGCGATGTGGTTGACATGGAAGCATGTCACATACTACTCGGTCGGCCCTGGCAATCTGACCGTGACGCCACTCATAAAGGGCGAGATAACATATATATCTTCGTCAAGGACAGCCGGAAGACCATATTGGCCCCTATGGATCCAGAAGGACCACCTGAAACTTCTAAAGTGGAGGGTCATTTTCTTTTAACCATTCAGGACTTCGTGGAAGAATCCAAAGAAACAGGACAGACTTATGCATTAATTGTAAAAGGGGAAGAACTCGAGCCTACCATCATCCCTGAAAGACTAAGGCCCTTGTTACATGAATTCCAAGAAATCTGGCCCGAGGACCTTCCTGATAGGTTACCCCCTATGCGAGATATCCAACACCATATCGACCTTGTCCCTGGGTCCAGTTTACCTAATCGTCCTCATATCGAATGAGCCCGAATGAGTGTGAGATTTTGTAGGGACAAGTGGAGGAACTGATCCGTAAGGGTCTTATTCGAGAAATCATGAGCCCATGTGTTGTACCAGCTCTGCTAACTCCAAAGAAAGATGGGAGTTGGCGTATGTGTGTCGACAGCCAGGCCATCAACAAGATCACCATAAAATATAGGTTTCCTATACCACGGTTGGATGATATGTTAGATATGCTAGAGGGCGCAAAAATATTCTCTAAATTGGACTTAAGGAGCGGCTACCATTAGATTCGAATACGGCTGGGTGATGAGTGGAAAACAGCCTTCAAGACCAAGGAAGGATTGTACGAATGGATGGTCATGCCTTTCGGTCTTTCTAATGCGCCTAACACATTCATGAGGTTGATAAACCAAGTTCTGAAAACTTTCATTAGGCGGTTCGTTGTGGTTTATTTTGATGATATTTTGATATACAGTCAAGACGAAACCACCCATATGGAGCACCTCAAGAAGGTCTTTCAACTGCTCACTGAAAATAAACTGTACGTCAATTTAAAAAAGTGTAGCTTCATGACTGATAGCCTATTGTTTCTGGGTTTTGTGGTTACATCCACGGGCATTCGAGTGGATGAGGAAAAGGTGAAGACAATCAGAGAATGGCCGATTCCCAAAAATATTCACGAAGTGCGAAGTTTCCATGGACTAGGGACATTATATCGTCGGTTCATGAAAAATTTCAGTAGCATTGTGTCACCGATCACAGATTGTATGAAGAAAGGGCAGTTTCAGTGGACTGACGAGGCCGACAGAAGCTTTACCGAAATCAAGCGCAGATTATCCACTACCCCAGTTCTTGTACTTCCCAACTTCGACAAACTATTTGAAGTCGAATGTGATGCCTCATATGACGGGATTGGGGGAGTTTTGTCTCAAGAAGGTAGGTCGGTAGCCTTCTACAATGAGAAACTTAGTGATGCACGCAAGAAGTGGTCTACATATGAGACCGAGTTGTATGCGGTGGTCCAGGAACTGCGACACTGGAGACATTATTTGATTCAAAGGGAATTCATACTTTACATGGACCATCAAGCCCTCAAGTTTATTAATAGTCAAGCTAACATTAACCATGTGCATGCTAGATGGATCTCATTTTTGCAGGAATTCACATTCGTGCTAAAGCATAAGTCAGAGTAACAGAACAAAGTAGCCGATGCACTGAGTCGCCGTGCAACTTTGTTAGTCACTATGAGCAATGAAGTTGTCGTGTTCGATCGCCTCAAAGACATATATGCCGACGATGACGACTTCAACGACGCATGGGTTAGATGTCA
This sequence comes from Magnolia changhungtana, assembly GCA_030180095.1. Lineage (NCBI taxonomy): Eukaryota > Viridiplantae > Streptophyta > Magnoliopsida > Magnoliales > Magnoliaceae > Magnolia > Magnolia changhungtana. The sequence goes on from JASAUF010000632.1 coordinate 3,352,355, forward strand.
GAAAGGTCACCCCGGTGACTTACATATACAAGATGGGTTCCTTTTTAAGGGAAATCGACTATGTATCCCAAAGAGTTCGCTAAGGGAACAGATAATCCAAGAGCTACATGGAGGTGGCCTCAGTGAACACCTTGGGCAAGACAAGATGCGAGCTCTTGTGGAAGAACGGTATTACTGGCCGCAATTAGTACGTGATGTGGGAAAGGCAGTCCAACGCTGTTATATTTGTCAGACTTCCAAGGAGCAATCTCATAATACGGGCCTCTACATCTCGTTACCCGTGCCTGATGGCCCTTGGGAGGATTTATCTATGGACTTTGTGCTTGGTCTCCCGCGAACACAACGCGGCATGGATTCGGTGTTCGTGGTAGTAGATCGTTTTTCCAAGATGGCGCACTTTATTCCATGCAAGAAGACTCTCGATGCAACACACGTGGCGAATCTATTCTTCAGAGAAATTGTGCGGCTACACGGGGTTCCTAAGACTATTACTTCCGACAGTGACACGAAGTTCATAAGCTACTTTTGGTGGACTTTGTGGGCTCGATTCGATTCACCACCTCAGTGAAAAGGTGAAGACAATCAGAGAATGGCCGGTTCCCAAAAATATTCACAAAGTGCGAAGTTTCCATGGACTAGCGATATTCTATCGTCGGTTCATGAAAAATTTCAGTAGCATTGTGTCACCGATCACAGATTGCATGAAGAAAGGGCAGTTTCAGTGGACTGACGAGGCCGACAGAAGCTTTGCCGAAATCAAGCGCAGATTATCCACGACCCCAGTTCTTGTACTTTCCAACTTTGACAAACTATTTGAAGTCGAATGTGATGCCTCATATGTCGGGATTGGGGAAATTTTGTCTCAAGAAGGTAGGCCGGTAGCCTTCTACAGTGAGAAACTTAGTGATGCATGCAAGAAGTGGTCTACATATGAGATCGAGTTGTATGCGGTGGTCCAAGCACTGCGACACTGGAGACATTATTTGATTCAAAGGAAATTCATACTTTACACGGACCATCAAGCCCTCAAGTTTATTAATAGTCAAGCTAACATTAACCGTGTGCATGCTAGATGGATCTCATTTTTGCAGGAATTTATATTCGTACTTGTAGACACTGAAAAATTGGCATCCACGTTTTTGTGAAAAATGTTGTTGTTGTGGTGATGATGTTGGGGGTGATTAAGCTGATTTGTGATTGTTGGAGTCGCCACTAGCCAATATTACTGAGAATCCCGCGGTCGGCTAGAACCCACGGAATACATAAGGTTGGAGAAATTCGAAGACTCTCCTACCTTAGATTGACTCCTGGTCTACGATCTGGGATTCCGGGTAAGGGACCTTAGTTACAAAGAGGGAAGGTGTTAGGCACCCTCTCTGCCCGTACAAGTGTACGGTCTCGACTTAGTATGGTAAAATAATCTCAAGGGATGATGATGATGCTATGGTCATGATGGGACTAGTCACATGTGGATTTCTGATGTGGCAAGATCCGAGATTTCGACAAGCCACAGAGCATACGTCCAACAATGTGTCTAGAAGGCGGATGTGATGATGCTTATGCAAAGAGATAAGAAAAGTGGACTAGATCACTAGGAATTTCTGATGTGACAGGATCCGATGTAAGGCAAGTCACAGAGCATACGTCCACTAGAGATCTAGAGAAGTAGCGGGGTTGAGAAGAGAGTAGATGTCATGATGAATGCTTGTATGTAAATGGATCTTTGACTTGATTCTTGAATAGGCTAGGATGTAGGTTGAACCATGATCATTCTGGGCTAGGCTTATGGGTTGGAAGAGTTGAGAGGAGGGCTAGGGGGTGGCTGGAAAAATCAAAACTTTGAGGGTTTGGGAGCTCCTTCCCTTTCCCTCACTCTCTTCCTCACTCACTCTTTCTCTCTCCCTCTCTTTCTCTCTCTCTCTCTCTCTCTCTCTCCCTTGGTGGCTTATTTGGTGTCTTGAAATGAGAAGAGGAGAGGGCTATTTATAGCCTTCTCCAATAGCATTGTGGTAATTTTGGGCTTTGGGAGGGGTAAATGCTGATGTGGCAATAGGTGATTGGTTGGAGAGAGAGACGCCACGTGGCGTGCTCTCATTGGCTAATGGGGTTGGTAAAACAGTAAATAGTGAGAATGAGGAGGGTAAATGTATGGGAGAGTTGACTTTGGACGCTGAAACAGCTGTCCCTGCTCAGACAACACACGGCGGTACTCGGAGTACCGCCGGAGGCAGTCCGACTACCGCCGGCGGTAGTCCGACTGCCGCCCGGACCTGGCTGAGTCTGAAACTCGTGTGGTTGACTCAGTGCTCACTTTTTTAGGGGAAGTGGTAATTTGACTACCTCTGGCGGTAGTCAAACTACCGCTTCAGTACAGCTTCCTTTGAAATTCATCCGATGGGTCCTTTTTTAGGTCCTTAGGACGTAACAAAGTCCGTTTTGGATGTTTGGCTCAAAATGGCTCGAAATTGGCTCGATCGTTGCCCGAGAATGATTCGAGAAATATATCAGTTTTGGACATGGTCTGGATTGAATAATGGTTCAAGTTAGGGTTAGGGACATGATCATGGTTCTCGAATTGTCTAAATCGAATCAAGATATTAACCTGGGTGGGGTGTCTACAGATGCCCCTCTTTGACCGAGGTTGCGAGCAACCGAAGGTCAAAGCAAGTGAACACCCTACCCTTCTGGTCAGAATGAAGGGTAGCGATTCAAATCTATTGCCTACCATTGTATCATTGTCAATTGACTGTTTGAAAAAAGATGACTTGCACATATCACGAGGGTTGAGGAAAACGTTGTGATTGTCTCCTGTGCATTTGTCGCGGCTTTACGGATCACCAATCACAACCTCTTCACATCGGATTGTTTACAGCATTTGAGGGTAAGTCTGAAAAGTAAGGGCCTCTGCGCATTTGTCGCGGCTTTACGAGGATTCCCGTATTGTTAGGCCTGTCGTTCCTTTGCTATGTAATCACCCTAGGAATGTTCGTTCCATTTGATCGTCAAAGTGGTTAGCTGCCCTGCGCGTTGGTGCGGCCTTACGAGGAACTCACTACGCCGACTTGGACTCGATCAAATTTTGTGAACATTCCGGACTAGGTATGTGCAGGTAATCTGTTTACCATGCAATCTACTGAGTCTAACACTTCGGTTACAATGAATTGTCTTCACTTCGAGTTTGATTATTCTTTCCAGAGATAGATCCACTCATCTTACTAGCATTTGTACGACTGCCCAGTTATAGAGATCTGACCAATCGTACATGTATCATGTACGGACTCGATCGTCCTTCGGGGAGACCGGAAGAAATCGGGTCTTATTTAACTGTTTGCACTGACCGCAACTAGAGAATATGGAAGATTCCTCAGTGTACTGCGCGTCGCGTGCGTTTTGGAAAACTATCCTCTTTGGAGCTAAGCTCTTTGGAGATTTTATTTGAAGATATTTTTGGATTTAAAAAAAAAATCCGTTCGATCACGCGGGTGGGCGACGTCGTTCGGTTTTTATTTGCACAAATTAAGTAAACAGTCGCGTTGCCTCCACTAATGAGTTGGCGGGCTAACGGTTTTTATTTGAAAAAAGTCAAATGGCCTCCACTAATAAATCAATGGGGTTAACATTTTTAGAAGAAGCAAGCCTTTTAGGCCTATACTTACTGGGGATTTGGTATTTTTTTGAAGATTTTGAGATTTTTGGAAAATTCGGAGGTTTTATGGATTTTTTTTTTTGAAAACTTTTGGGATTTTTTGGAATTTTTGAGAATTTTTGGGATTTTTGGGAATTTTTGGAATTTTTGGGATTTTAGGGATTTTTGGGATTTTTTGGAATTTTTGGAATTTTTGAGATTTTTTGGAATTTTTTGAAATTTTTTGAGATTTTTTGGAATTTTTGGAAATGGGCCTTGGAAGATATGCCTGGACTTTTGAAATGGGCTTAGGATGGACTTGAGCCTTGAGATAGGCTTTATGACATGGGCTTGGAAATGAGCCTGGGCCTTGGAATGGGCTTGGGCTTTGAGATGGGCTCTTTGAAGTGGACCTTGGAAATGAGTCTTTTGGAAATGGGCCTATGCCTCAAAATGGGCTTGGGCCTTGAGATGGGTTTTTTGAAGTGAGCTTGGGAAATGGGTCTTGGAAGATGAGTCCGGGCTGTTACCTTCTTGGACCCTCTTTTGATCATTTATGCGATCCCATTCTGGTATATGGAGGTACGTTCTGTAGTCCCAGCCTTCTGAAGTGGGTCCTGTCCAAATTTTGCCTGAAAGTGGGCCCAGGCGGTAGTCGGACTACCGCCGGCGGTATTCGGACTACCGCCCGTTGACATTTGCCCATTCTGCTCCTTTTGTCAGGTGCTGCAGTGATTCAGTGATGACACCTTGTTCTGAAACGGTACTCCGAGTACCGCTAGCGATAATCGGATTACCGCCCCCGTCCATCTTTTCTTCCAGTAAGCCCTGTTCTTCTCTGTTCATTCCCTTTGTCCCTTCCTCCGATATTCTCATCCGTCCGCTCTCTGATCGTCGTTTTTGTCTCTATTTTGTCCTTTCTTCTTTGTCTCATCCATCCCTTGTTCCTTTCTCCTTTTCTGATTCATCATGGCCAATCATAATGATGGGTTAGGTGGGTCTATTGATGGTGAAAAGGTGGGTAGCTCCATAAATGATGAGGGATTTATGGGTGGATTGATGGGGGTAGATGGAGAAGTGATGGGCCCTCTTGAAGGAATGAACACCATTTATAGCTTGGATCCTTTTCTTACTAATGGGCTGATGGGATTGGATGGTTTGATTGATGGAGGGATGGCTATGGATGGTGGGGATGGCTTGATTGATGGGAGGATGGCTATAGGTGGTGTGGATGGCTTGATGGATGGGAGGATGGCTATGGATGGTGTAGATGCTTTGATGGATGGGAGGATGGCTATGGATGGTGTGGATGGCTTGATGGATGGGAGGATGGCTATGGGCGGTGTGGATGCCTTGATGGATGGGAGGATGGCTATGGATGGCGTGGATGGCTTGATGGATGGGAGGATGGCTATGGATGGTGGGATGGCTATGGATCAAATTTGGGTGGGTGGCACTACTTCGTCTTCCTCTTGTGTTATCGATTCTTTTGAGGCCTTTGGGAGCGCCCTTTCGTCGATCCATCCTTCTTGCTGACCACACATGGTCACTTGATCTCCAAGATCACTGTCCTTTGCCATACTTGTGAGGATATGGCTCGTCGCCTAGTAATGGGACGGCGGTATGATGATAGCATGTTCGCGGCACACCGTCTGGAAAAGGATGAGATCTTCTACCTGCGCATGAAGGTAGAGGGGCTCAGGCAGAGATTATCGCTACATGAGAGGTTGGGGCTTACCTGTAGTTCCCAATGTTGATCATCTGCTTGTCCCGTATGCATGAGAAAATTTTATTTTGTTTTTGTTTTTATGAAGAAAGAAAACAAAGTACTTGTAAAAATATTTTCACAGAAAATAAAATTTTGTTTGTGCCAAATTGACCAGTGTTTGCTTTTGGATTTATGCTTTGGATGATTGGGATCAGAATCTTGAACTTAGCCCACGTCGAATCCGGTATTCTGAGTCATTTACAAGGGATCCTGATTCCCTGAGAGTAGCACATACTAGGATCATGCCCCTTGGATTTGGGTAGAGTCCAACAGAATTCTGATCCGGGACCTATCTTTCCCTTGTACTTCTTCACTTTGCTTGTTGCTTTGGTTTCTCCTATTCCTGCACTTTTTATTTTTTTTCTCTAGCCATTTTTGCCCGTAACGCCTTTTCAGGTTTTCACCACGACCGGCTTTCTCGTCATTTTTGCCCATGGCGTGCTTTCAGATTTTCACCATGTCCCGAGTTTTTGCTCTTGCCTGCCCCTTGGCAGCTGTGCTCTTTTTACCCTTGGTGCCTTTTCAAGTTTTCACCAAGTCCGCTACATGCCCGCTGTTTTTACTCGAGGTGCCCTTTCGGATTTTCACCTCGCCCGTTTTGCTTAGGCATGTTACTTTTCTTTTGATTTCTCTTTTTTTGTACAGAGGCAGGAGGCTAGATTCCATTCATTGCCGGCCGACTAGTGAGCTGCCTGACTTTGTTTTCAATCACGATCATGAAGCTGTTGACATTGGGTTAAACTATCTTGAGGGAAAATGGGTTGGTGAATTGTGTTCTCACTCATTGGGTTCGACTCTTTCTTTTCCTTTTTTTTTCTTTTTTTTTTCTTTTTCTTCTCTTTTTTTTTGGACTGTGTGCTTTATTCGTCCATTTCTTTATCTCTCTTTTTTTTGTCCTTCTCCTTTTTTGTTTTGAACCCTTTTTTTTTTTGGAACGCTTACTGGAGGGAATGAATGATGATGGAATGTACCTCAGGATGCTAACCTTTTAACTTTAGCTTTACGATTGTGGTTGTTGACATAGTTAGGTAGGATTACCCATGATAGATATTCACGTTATCGGAGTTGATGGGCTCTGGAAGATTTTTGCCCCTAATGATGTTGAGATGAAGGGAACCTCTTGGAAGAACTTCGCTGATGATCAGCGGATCGTCTCAAGATGGCCTGGAGTTGCCCCCTGGATCTAGTAGGCGCAATGATAAGATGTACCTGTTACCATGTTGCCAACCTTTCTTTCAGACTTGTTTGTCGTCGGTCATGGCGATCGTTATGTTTGCGAGATGTAGTTGGTTGCATCGAGCTTACCACCAATCATTGACTTCTTTTTCATTCGTACTGATGATGTAGGATGTTATCACCGCCCACTTTTGCCTGATACAAGAATATACTCATGACCATTGGATGTCTTTGGGTTCATTCTTTCGATGATGTCCACACCCCATAATGAAGAAGGGCTAGAGTGTTGACAGGTTATAAAGACTCGAAGCATGCACATGGATCCGTTATGCAAGCTTTGATACTTGAAGCACTTCCTAACATGCTGCAATAGCTTATCTCCATCGTTCATCAGTAGGACTCCATTGTGGACTTCAGACATGATCTTGACCGCTTTGCTTGATGGGCTTGACTTCTGGCTTCACAAGAGATGGTGTATAATTAGCTCTTCATTCGATTTAGGTAAGGCTTCATAGGAGAACGCAAGGTTGGATAGCCCTGGCCTTAAGAATTCTGTGATCCTCTACTTGTATTCACGAAACGAGGATCTCTTAATGCGTACTTTTCTAGGGAGTCAGGAGATCCCAAGCTTATAATTTCAAAATCGCATGTCACGACATTGACCTTTGTTTCGAGCTTTCCGAGGGAATCCTCAAGCTCGAGAGTGGAATCATCATTTTCCCACATCCTGGGCTTCGTTCAAACCCATGAGTTTGAAGTTCAACTCTAGATCGAAATCATATGAGTCGACTTTAAACTCGGGTGTTGCAACAGACGCATTTGACACATTATTGCTTGTGAGTTTTGAAAGATTTTATATTGTTTTTGTGTTTTGAGAAATTTCTTTTTTTTTTTTTTTGGATTTTGACAAGTATCTGAATTTTTTGGCATTTTGAAAATATCTAATGTTTTTGGCCTTTTGAAATTTTCTGATTTTTTTTTTTTTGGGATTTTGACAAGTATATGATTTTTTTTTTTTGGTGTTTCGAAAATATCTAATGTTTTTGGCTTTTCGAGAATTTTCTGATTTTTTATTTTTTATTTTTTTTTAGAAAGACGGCGATATGAATCAGGGATTGCCTGATTCTGTTCGAGGAGTCAAACATTATTTTATTTTATTATGCCGTCCTGGGGATTGTGAACCAGCTATTACCCTGCACTCCCTCCCCTTAGGAGGAAGGGCCAGACGGATCAGTAGGTGGGCCCTCATTGTCGTGTCCAAATGTCGTGATGAGTTTGGGATTGGGATCTGAGTTGGTGTTGGATGTCACTTTCCTCAGCTCATCCCCGATGCATTGTGAGTCTTTGGATTCTTCCTGCTCAAGCGGGACCCAGATTGTGGTCCAGTCAATTAGGGGCAATTCTTGCCCCTTGCCCGAGTCATTTTCAAATTGCTCAGTTAGACTCATTTCGCTCATTTGATCCTCCACGATGGATCTCCGTCTACTAGTCAGATGAATGATCCCTTCTCTAATGGATCTGATTGATGTATGGATGAAGGGATCAACTTCCTCTTACCGAGTTTGTTCTCCTCCGATACATTTGTGCTTTGCTATCTCATCCTTAGGGGGCTGATCTCCCAGTCCTATCATGCCTGCATTTTTTTGATATTCGAGCTGATAATAAAAATGTTGATGCTCGACTGAAGGGAAGACATAGTTTGATCCGATGGGACATGCAAGAGGTATGCAATTCGCTGTTTTAAACTCAAGATTATGGCATGGTATGTCCTCGTCGGAGCATTGTATGTCTATGATCGGAATATCTAGCTCTCGATGGTTGACTGCTTCTATCAGAAAGATTTGTTCGGGATCGTCCAAAACGGTCAGCGCCTTGTCTCCGAAAATGTATCTGGCCTTTTGATGAAGAGTCGAAGAGAGAGCCTTGACTCTATGGATCCGAGACCGATCAGGGAGGAGATGAAATGAAGCTGTGATGTCAAAGACCTGAAAAGTGATGGTTGATGTTTTAGGGCTAATCAAGATCTCGACATTAATTTCTTCCTCGACCTTTCTCCTAGAGGCGGGAACTACTTGTCCTAGACTCTTCTCTTGAAGGTTCGAAGACTGAGCAGAGCTAGACAAATCCCTTTGAGTAGCAGAATGTCCTTCTTGAAAAGTTACCACATGATTGAAGTTGGGCCCTGATTTTACTAGGGCATGTGGTATGTTGATCGAAGAAGGAGCATTTTCTTGGATCACGAGGGTTGGAGCAAGGATCGGATAAGCAGATGGTGCCCCTTGCGAGACGGAGGATGTATGGATTGAATTGATTGAGGGTGGCTCCGAGGGTATGGAGATTGGACCGGCTGGAGATGCCCCTTGCATATTTAAGGGAGCAAAGATTGGATTGGATGGGCATGCCCCTTGCATATTTGGGGGAATGGAGACTGGACCGGCTGGAGATGCCCCTTGCTTATTTGAGAGCGAAGAGATTGGATTGGCAGGGTGTCCCCCTTGTAGACTTGGGGGTATTGTTGTTGGGCTGGCAGTGATTGAATGGATGCATTGGACTGGATGGCAAGGTGATTCTCCCTGAATGATATTAGTGGCAGGGGTGCCCAATGAGGTGGGGCTTGCTTGATACAGCGGCAGGGGATTCTTGGGGGTGTAATTGGTGGTGGCAACAATAGGAGAGGTAACCACAATCGTTTGGTTGTCAATCAAATCTTGGACTATATGTTTCAGGGCGAAACAACGGTCCGTTGTGTGGCCTCGGGATTGGTGGTATTCACAGTACTCATTCTCATTATAGTTTGGTGGCAGAGGGTTTGGTGGGAGCCTAGGCAGTAGCGGTGTAAGTATTTGCCTTTGGACTAGCGTGGCTAGTACCTCACTGTACGTTTGGGCTATCGGTGTAAACTGCCTAGGTTCCCGGGTCATCCTCATCTGCTGACCATGATTGGGATACTGAGGAATCTCTCTCTGCTGTTGTTGTCGCCATTGTCCTTCTTGAGGAGCGAATTGAGCACCTTGGGTGGAGGCGACAAGATTGTCTTCTTCTGTTGGATAGAGGTCAGGAACACTTCTGTTACCATTCTCATATCCAGTAGGCCTTCTTTCCATATTCTGTTGTACTGGGGAGGCCTGATGAGGCCACCAGGGAGAGATTGTCTCAGCCCTTATTCCGGCTTCAACTTGTTCCCCAGCGCGGATGAGTTGGGTAAAGTTGGCATATGGATATAAGACGAGGTATCCAGAGATACTCGGGTTTGCCGAGTGGATGATCATGTACATTTGCTCCTTGTTATCAATGGGTGTTTTCATTCTGGCAGCCATAGCCCGCCATCGTCCAACGTAAGCTGATAATGACTCATCGTCCCTTTGACTTAAGGCAACAAGATCCGCCCTTTTGGGTGCTGCATTAAGATTGTACACGAAACGATCAAGGAAAGCTTGGGAAAGTTGTTCCCAAGTCTTAATTCGATGGTAGTCTAATGACGTGTACCAATCTAACGCATCGCCTTTTAAGGATTTTTGAAACAAACGGATCAACGCTCCATTATTACCTGCCAGAGTATTAAGCTCTCCACAGAATGCTCTTAAATGGTCCATAGGACACCCCATACCATCATACCTTTTGAATTTTGGAACCTTAAAGTTTTGAGGTATCTTGGCATCGAGAAAGGGACATAAGTCCCTGAATTTGGTGGATGGATGATCCACTCCTTGCTGCCTTTGTAATTTCCTCTGTATATCGCACAATTGCTCTCGGAGTTCTGTGAGTTCAGAAGGATCATATGAGAGGGGTTTTTCCCCTTGAAATTGACCAGATCTCCTACTAGGAAGAGGATGTTGGTGATCTTGTGCTGATTCTGTAGGGAATGGTAGAATGGGATTTGTTGGAGGAGGAAGGGAGGAAGCAAAAGGAGGTTGTGGGGTTAAACTGTTTTGAGCACTATGTTATATTGCCTGTATGTCCGGTATGGTGCCTGGCACTAGGCGAAGCAATAGTTCTTGCATTGCTCGAAGTAGTAATTCTTGCGTGGTTGTATTGGCCTATGGGTTTGGAGCTGCTGGAGGTGTCGGTGACGGAGGCGGTACCGGTGCCGGTGCTTCAGGAGCTGGCAGAGCTGCCGGCTCATTTTCATGGGTAGCCATAACTGCATGGGATTGAGTGGTCGTGGCTAGGATTGATGCCCAAACAAGTGTAAGCCAAAGATGTTTTTTTTTTGTATGAATGCGGTGATGAATGTCCCTTGAGATTAGTATACCACACGTTGTTGAGTCGGGTCTCAGCTAGTGCGTTCTAGACTCATCCCCAGTGGAGTCGCCATTCTGTAGACACTGAAAAATCGGCGTCCACGTTTTTGTGAAAAATGTTGTTGTTGTGGTGATGATGTTGGGGGTGATTAAGCTGATTTGTGATTGTTGGAGTCGCCACTAGCCAATATTACTGAGAATCCCGCGGTCGGCTAGAACCCACGGAATACATAAGGTTGGAGAAATCCGAAGACTCTCCTACCTTAGATTGACTCCTGGTCTACGATCTGGGATTCCGGGTAAGGGACCTCGGTTACAAAGAGGGAAGGTGTTAGGCACCCTCTCTGCCCGTACAAGTATATGGTCTCGACTTAGTATGGTAAAATAATCTCAAGGGATGATGATGATGCTATGGTCATGATGGGACTAGTCACATGTGAATTTCTGATGTAGCAAGATCCGAGATTTCGGCAGGCCACAGAGCATACGTCCAACAATGTGTCTAGAAGGCGGATGTGATGATGCTTATGCAAAGAGATAAGAAAAGTGGACTAGATCACTAGGAATTTCTGATGTGACAGGATCCGATGTACGGCAAGTCACAGAGCATACGTCCACTAGAGATCTAGAGAAGCAGGGGGGTTGAGAAGAGAGTAGATGTCATGATGAATGCTTGTATGTAAATGGATCTTTGACTTGATTCTTGAATAGGCTAGGATGTAGGTTGAACCATGATCATTCTGGGCTAGGCTTATGGGTTGGAAGAGTTGAGAGGAGGGCTAGGGGGTGGCTGAAAAAGTCAGAACTTTGAGGGTTTGGGAGCTCCTTCCCTTTCCCTCACTCTCTTCCTCACTCACTCTTTCTCTCTCCCTCTCTCTTTCTCTCTCTCTCTCTCTCCCTTAGTGGCTTATTTGGTGTCTTGAAATGAGAAGAGGAGAGGGCTATTTATAGCCTTCTCCAATGGCATTGTGGTAATTTTAGGCTTTGGGAAGGGTAAATGCTGATGTGGCAATAGGTGATTGGTTGGAGAGAGAGACGCCACGTGGCGTGCTCTCGTTGGCTAATGGGGTTGGTAAAACAGTAAATAGTGAGAATGAGGAGAGTAAATGTATGGGAGAGTTGACTTTGGACGCTGGAACAACTGTCCTTGCTCAGACAGCATGCGGCGGTACTCCGAGTACCGCCAGAGGTAGTCCGACTACCGCCGGCGGTAGTCCGACTGCCGCCCGGACCTGGCTGAGTCCGAAACTCGTGTGGTTGACTCAGTGCTCACTTTTTTAGGGGAAGTGGTAATTTGACTACCTCTGGCGGTAGTCAAACTACCGCTTCGGTACAGCTTCCTTTAAAATTCATCCGATGGGTCCTTTTTTAGGTCCTTAGGATGAAACAAAGTCCGTTTTGGATGTTTGGCTCAAAATGGCTCGAAATTGGCTCGATCGTTGCCCGAGAATGATTCGAGAAATAGATCGATTTTGGACATGGTCTGGATTGAATAATGGTTCAAGTTAGGGTTAGGGACATGATCATGGTTCTCGGATTGTCTAAACCGAATAAAGATATTAGCCTGTGTGGGGTGCATACAGTACTAAAGCATAAGTCAGGGCAACAGAACAAAGTAGCCGATGCGCTGAGTCGCCGTGCAACTTTCTTACTCACTATGAGCAATGAAGTTGTCGGGTTCGATCGCCTCAAAGTCATATATGCCGACGACGACGACTTCAACGACGCATGGGTTAAATGTCAGGAAGGTCACCCCGGTGACTTACATATACAAAACAGGTTCCTTTTTAAGGGAAATCGACTATGTATCCCAAAGAGTTCGCTAAGGGAACAGATAATCCAAGAGCTACATGGAGGTGCCCTCAGTGGACACCTTGGGCGAGACAAGACGCGAGCTCTTGTGGAAGAATGATATTACTGGCCGCGATTGGTACGTGATGTGGGAAATGTAGTCCAACACTGTTATATTTTTCAGACTTCCAAGGGGCAATTTCATAATACGGGCCTCTACACCCCGTTACCCGTGCCCGATGGCCCTTGGGAGGAATTATCTATGGACTTTGTGCTTGGTCTCCCGCGAACACAACGCGGCATGGATTCGGTGTTCGTGGTAGTATATCGTTTTTCCAAGATGACGCACTTTATTCCATATAAGAAGACTCTCGATGCAACACACGTGGCGATTCTATTCTTCAGAGAAATTGTGCGGCTACACGGGGTTCCCAAGACTATTACTTCCGACAGTGACACGAAGTTCATAAGCCACTTTTGGCGAACTTTGTGGGCTCGATTCGATTCACCACCTCAGTGAAAAGGTGAAGACAATCAGAGAATGGCCGGTTCCCAAAAATATTCACGAAGTGTAAAGTTTCCATGGACTAGCGACATTCTATCGTCGGTTCGTGAAAATTTTCAGTAGCATTATGTCACCGATCACAGATTGCATAACGAAATGGCAGTTTCAGTGGACTGACGAGGTCGACAGAAGCTTTGCCAAAATCAGGTGCAGATTATCCACGACCCCAGTTCTTGTACTTTCCAACTTCGACAAACTATTTGAAGTCGAATGTGATGCCTCATATGTCGGGATTGGAAGAATTTTGTCTCAAGAAGGTAGGCTGGTAGCCTTCTACAGTGAGAAACTTAGTGATGCACACAAGAAGTGGTCTACATATGAGATCGAGTTGTATGCTGTGGTCCAGGCACAACGACACTGGAGACATTATTTGATTCAAAGGGAATTCATACTTTACACGGACTATCAAGCCCTCAAGTTTATTAATAGTCAAGCTAACATTAACCGTGTGCATGCTAGATGGATCTCATTTTTGCAGGAATTCACATTCGTGCTAAAGCATAAGTCAGGGCAACAGAACAAAGTAGTCGATGCGCTGAGTCGCCTGCAACTTTGTTAGTCACTATGAGCAATGAAGTTGTCGGGTTCAATCGCCTCAAAGACATATATGCCGAAGACGACGACTTCAAGGACGCATGGGTTAGATGTCAGGAAGGTCACCCCGGTGACTTACATATACAAGACGGGTTCCTTTTTAAGGGAAATCGACTATGTATCCCAAAGAGTTCGCTAAGGGAACAGATAATCCAAGAGCTACATGGAGGTGGCCTCAGTGGACACCTTGGGCGAGACAAGACGCGAGCTCTTGTGGAAGAACGGTATTACTGGCCGCAATTGGTACGTGATGTGGGAAAGGCAGTCCAACGCTGTTGTATTTGTCAGATTTCCAAGGGGCAATCTCATAATACGGGCCTCTACACCCCGTTACCCGTGCCCGATGGCCCTTGGGAGGATTTATCTATGGACTTTGTGCTTGGTCTCCCGCGAACACAACGCGGCATGGATTCGGTGTTCATGGTAGTAGATCATTTTTTCAAGATGGCGCACTTTATTCCATGCAAGAAGACTCTCGATGCAACATACGTGGCGAATCTATTCTTCAGAGAAATTGTGTGTCTACACGGGGCTCCCAAGACTATTACTTCTGACCGTGACACGAAGTTCATAAGCCACTTTTGGCGGACTTTGTGGGCTCGATTCGATTCACCACCTCAGTGAAAAGGTGAAGACAATCAGAGAATGGCCAGTTCCCAAAAATATTCACGAAGTGCGAAGTTTCCATGGACTAGTGACATTCTATCGTCAGTTCGTGAAAAATTTCAGTAGCATTGTGTCACCGATCACAGATTGCATGAAGAAAGGGCAGTTTCAGTGGACTGACGAGGCCGACAGAAGCTTTGCCGAAATCAGGTGCAGATTATCCACGACCCCAGTTCTTGTACTTTCCAACTTCGACAAACTATTTGAAGTCGAATGTGATGCCTCATATGTCGGGATTAGGGGAATTTTTTCTCAAGAAGGTAGGCCGGTAGCCTTCTACAGTGAAAAACTTAGCGATGCATGCAAGAAGTGGTCTACATATGAGATCGAGTTGTATGCGGTGGTCCAGGCACTGCGACACTGGAGACATTATTTGATTCAAAAGGAATTCATACTTTACACGGACCATCAAGCCCTCAAGTTTATTAATAGTCAAGCTAACATTAACCGTGTGCATGCTAGATGGATCTCATTTTCGCAGGAATTTACATTCGTACTAAAGCATAAGTCAGGGCAACAGAACAAAGTAGCCGATGCGCGGAGTCGCCGTGCAACTTTCTTAGTCACTATGAGCAATGAAGTTGTCGGGTTCGATCGCCTCAAAGACATATATGCCGACGACGACGACTTCAACGACACATGGGTTAGATGTCAGGAAGGTCACCCCGGTGACTTACATATACAAAACGAGTTCCTTTTTAAGGGAAATCGACTATGTATCCCAAAGAGTTCGCTAAGGGAACAGATAATCCAAGAGCTACATGGAGGTGGCCTCAGTGGACACCTTGGGCGAGACAAGAAGCGAGCTCTTGTGGAAGAACGATATTACTGGCCGCAATTGGTACGTGATGTGGGAAAGGCAGTCCAACGCTGTTATATTTTTCAGACTTCCAAGGGGCAATTTCATAATACGGGCCTCTACACCCCGTTACCCGTGCCCGATGGCCCTTGGGAGGATTTATCTATGGACTTTGTGCTTGGTCTCCCGCGAACAAAACGCGGCATGGATTCGGTGTTCGTGATAGTAGGTCGTTTTTTCAAGATGGCGCACTTTATTCCATGCAAGAAGACTCTCGATGCAACATACGTGGCGAATCTATTCTTCAGAGAAATTGTGCGGCTACACGGGGTTCCCAAGACTATTACTTTCGACCGTGACACGAAGTTCATAAGCCACTTTTGGCGGACTTTGTGGGCTCGATTCGATTCACCACCTCAGTGAAAAGGTGAAGACAATCAGAGAATGGCCGATTCCCAAAAATATTCACGAAGTGCAAAGTTTCCATGGACTAGCGGCATTCTATCGTCGGTTCGTGAAAAATTTCAGTAGCATTGTGTCACCGATAACAGATTGCATAAAGAAAGGGCAGTTTCAGTGGACTGACGAGGTCGACAGAAGCTTTGCCGAAATCAAGCGCAGATTATCCACGACCCCAGTTCTTGTACTTTCCAACTTCAACAAACTATTTGAAGTCGAATGAGATACCTCATATGTCGGGATTGGAAGAATTTTGTCTCAAGAAGGTAGGCTGGTAGCCTTCTGCAGTGAGAAACTTAGTGATGCACGTAAGAAGTGGTCTACATATGAGATCGAGTTGTATGCGGTGGTCCAGGCACAACGACACTGGAGACATTATTTGATTCAAAGGGAATTCATACTTTACACGGACCATCAAGCCCTCAAGTTTATTAATAGTCAAGCTAACATTAACCGTGTGCATGCTAGATGGATCTCATTTTTGCAGGAATTTACATTTGTGCTAAAGCATAAGTTAGGGCAACAGAACAAAGTAGTCGATGCTTTGAGTCGATTGCAACTTTGTTAGTCACTATGAGCAATGAAGTTGTCGGGTTCGATCACCTCAAAGACATATATGCCGACGACGACGACTTCAACGACGCATGGGTTACATGTCACGAAGGTCACCCCGGTGACTTACATATACAAGACGGGTTCCTTTTTAAGGGAAATCGACTATGTATCCCAAAGAGTTCGCTAAGGGAACAGATAATCCAAGAGCTACATGGAAGTGGCCTCAGTGGACACCTTGGGCGAGACAAGACGCGAGCTCTTGTGGAAGAACGGTATTACTGGCCGCAATTGGTACGTGATGTGGGAAAGGCAGTCCAACGCTGTTATATTTTTCAGACTTCCAAGGGGCAATCTCATAATACGGGCCTCTACACCCCGTTACCCGTGCCCGATGGCCCTTAGGAGGATTTATCTATGGACTTTGTGCTTGGTCTCCTGCGAACACAACGCGGCATGAATTCGGTGTTCGTGGTAGTAGATCGTTTTTTCAAGATGGCGCACTTTATTCCATGCAAGAAGACTCTCGATGCAAAACACGTGGCGAATCTATTCTTCAGAGAAATTGTGCGGCTACACGGGGTTCCCAAGATTATTACTTCCGACCGTGACACGAAGTTCATAAGCCACTTTCGGCGGACTTTGTAGGCTCGATTTGATTCACCACCTCAGTGAAAAGGTGAAGACAATCAGAGAATGGCCGGTTCCCAAAAATATTCACGAAGTGCGAAGTTTCCATGGACTATCGACATTCTATCGTCAGTTCGTGAAAAATTTCAGTAGCATTGTGTCACCTATCATAGATTGCATAAAGAAAGGGCAGTTTCAGTGGACTGACGAGGTCGACAGAAGCTTTGCCGAAATCAAGCGCAGATTATCCACGACCCCAGTTCTTGTACTTTCCAACTTCAACAAACTATTTGAAGTCGAATGTGATGCCTCATATGTTGGGATTGGAAGAATTTTGTCTCAAGAAGGTAGGCCGGTAGCCTTCTACAGTGAGAAGCTTAGTGATGCACGCAAGAAGTGGTTTAGATATGAGATCGAGTTGTATGCGGTGGTCCAGGCACAACGACACTGGAGACATTATTTGATTCAAAGGGAATTCATACTTTACACGGACCATCAAGCCTTCAAGTTTATTAATAGTCAAGCTAACATTAACCGTGTGCATGCTAGATGGATCTCATTTTTGCAAGAATTCACATTCGTACTAAAGCATAAGTTAGGGCAACAGAACAAAGTAGTCGATGCTCTGAGTCGATTGCAACTTTGTTAGTCACTATGAGCAATGAAGTTGTCGGGTTCGATCGCCTCAAAGACATATATGCCGACGACGACGACTTCAACGACGCATGGGTTACATGTCACGAAGGTCACCCCGGTGACTTACATATACAAGACGGGTTCCTTTTTAAGGGAAATTGACTATGTATCCCAAAGAGTTCGCTAAGAGAACAGATAATCCAAGAGCTACATGAAAGTGCCCTCAGTGGACACCTTGAGCGAGACAAGACGAGAGCTCTTGTGGAAGAACGATATTACTAGCCGCAATTGGTACGTGATGTGGGAAAGGCAGTCCAACACTATTATATTTTTCAGACTTCCAAGGGGCAATCTCATAATACGGGCCTCTACACCCCGTTACCCGTGCCCGATGACCCTTGGGAGGATTTATCTATGGACTTTGTGCTTGGTCTCCCGCGAACACAACGCGGCATGGATTCGGTGTTCGTGGTAGTAGATCGTTTTTCCAAGATGGCGCACTTTATTCCATGCAAGAAGACTCTCGATGCAACACACGTGGCGAATCTATTCTTCAGAGAAATTGTGCGGCTACACGGGGTTCCTAAGACTATTACTTCCGACCGTGACACGAAGTTCATAAGCCACTTTTGGCGGACTTTGTGGGCTCGATTCGATTCACCACTTCAGTGAAAAGGTAAAGACAATCAGAGAATGGCCGGTTCTCAAAAATATTCACGAAGTGCGAAGTTTCCATGGACTATCGACATTCTATCGTCGGTTCGTGAAAATTTTCAGTAGCATTGTGTCACCGATCACAGATTGCATGAAGAAAGGGCAGTTTCAGTGGACTGACGAGGCCGACAGAAGCTTTGCCGAAATCAGGTGCAGATTATCCACGACCCCAGTTCTTGTACTTTCCAACTTCGACAAACTATTTGAAGTCGAATGTGATGCCTCATATGTCGGGATTGGGGGAATTTTGTCTCAAGAAGGTAGGCCGGTAGCATTCTACAGTGAGAAACTTAGTGATGCATGTAAGAAGTAGTCTACATATGAGATCGAGTTGTATGCGGTGGTCTAGTCATTGCGCAACTGGCGACATTATTTGATTCAAAGGGAATTCATACTTTACACGGACCATCAAGCCCTCAAGTTTATTAATAGTCAAGCTAACATTAACCGTGTGCATGCTAGATGGATCTCATTTTTGCAGAAATTTACATTCGTACTAAAGCATAAGTCAGGGCAACAGAACAAAGTAGCCGATGCGCTGAGTCGCCGTGCAACTTTATTATTCACTATGAGCAATGAGGTTGTCGGATTCGATCGCCTCAAAGACATATATGCCGACGACAACGACTTCAACGACGCATGGGTTAGATGTCAGGAAGGTCACCCCGGTGACTTACATATACAAAACGGGTTCCTTTTTAAGGAAAATCGACTATGTATCCCAAAGAGTTCGCTAAGGGAACAGATAATCCAAGAGCTACATGGAGGTGCCCTCAGTGGACACCTTGGGCGAGACAAGACGCGAGCTCTTGTGGAAGAACGATATTACTGGCCGCAATTGGTACGTGATGTGGGAAAGGCAGTCCAACGCTGTTATATTTTTCAGACTTCCAAGGGGCAATCTCATAATACGGGCCTCTACACCCCGTTACCAGTGCCCGATTGCCCTTGAGAGGATTTATCTATGGACTTTGTGCTTGGTCTCCCGCGAACACATACTCGGCATGGATTCGGTGTTCGTGGTAGTAGATCGTTTTTCCAAGATGGCACACTTTATTCTATGCAAGAAGACTCTCGATGCAACACACGTGGCAAATCTATTCTTCAGAGAAATTGTGCGGCTACACGGGGTTCCCAAGACTATTACTTCCGACCGTGACACGAAGTTCATAAGCCACTTTTGGCGGACTTTGTGGGCTCGATTCGATTCACCACCTCAGTGAAAAGGTGAAGACAATCAGAGAATGGCCGGTTCCCAAAAATATTCACGAGGTGCGAAGTTTACATGGACTATCGACATTCTATCGTCGGTTCGTGAAAAATTTCAGTAGCATTGTGTCACCGATCACAGATTGCATGAAGAAAGGGCAGTTTCAGTGGACTGACGAGGCCGACAGAAGCTTTACCGAAATTAGGTACAGATTATCCACGACCCCAGTTCTTGTACTTTCCAACTTCGACAAACTGTTTGAAGTCGAATGTGATGCCTCATATGTCGGGATTGGGGGAATTTTGTCTCAAGAAGGTAGGTCGGTATCCTTCTACAATGAGAAACTTAGTGATGCATGCAAGAAGTGGTCTACATATGAGATCGAGTTGTATGCGGTGGTCCAGGCATTGTGACACTGGAGACATTATTTGATTCAAAGGGAATTCATACTTTACACGGACCATCAAGCCCTCAAGTTTATTAATAGTCAAGCTAACATTAACCGTGTTTATGCTAGATGGATCTTATTTTTGCAGGAATTTACATTCGTACTAAAGCATAAGTCAGGGCAACAGAACAAAGTAGCCGATGCACTGAGTTGCCGTGCAACTTTGTTATTCACTATGAGCAATGAAGTTGTCGGGTTCGATCGCCTCAAAGACATATATGCCGACGACGACGACTTCAACGACGCATGAGTTAGATGTCAGGAAGGTCACCCCGGTGACTTACATATACAAAACGGGTTCTTTTTTAAGGGAAATCGACTATGTATCCCAAAGAGTTCGCTAAGGGAACAGATAATCCAAAAGCTACATGGAGGTGCCCTCAGTGGACACCTTGGGCGAGACAAGACGCGAGCTCTTGTGGAGGAACGGTATTACTGGCCGCAATTGGTACGTGATGTGGAAAAGGCAGTCCAACGCTGTTATATTTTTCAGACTTGGGGCAATCTCATAATACGGGCCTCTATACCCCGTTACCCGTGCCCGATGGCCCTTGGGAGGATTTATCTATGGACTTTGTGCTTGGTCTCCCGCGAATACAATGCGGCATGGATTCGGTGTTCGTGGTAGTAGATCGTTTTTCCAAGATGGCACATTTTATTCTATGCAAGAAGACTCTCGATGCAACACACGTGACGAATCTATTCTTCAGAAAAATTGTGCGGCTACACGGGGTTCCCAAGACTATTACTTCCAACCGCGACACGAAGTTCATAAGCCACTTTTGGCGGACTTTGTGGGCTCGATTCGATTCACCACCTCATTGAAAAGGTGAAGACAATCAGAGAATGGCCACTTTTGGCCGGTAGCCTTCTACAGTGAGAAACTTAGTGATGCACGCAAGAAGTGGTCTACATATGAGATCGAGTTGTATGCGGTGCTCCAGGCACAACGACACTGGAGACATTATTTGATTCAAAGGGAATTCATACTTTACACGGACCATCAAGCCCTCAAGTTTATTAATAGTCAAGCTAACATTAACCGTGTGCATGTTAGATGGATCTCATTTTTACAGGAATTCACATTCGTGTAGAAGCATAAGTCAGGGCAACAGAACAAAGTAGTCGATGCGCTGAGTCACCTGCTACTTTGTTAGTCACTATGAGCAATGAAGTTGTCGGGTTCGATTACCTCAAAGACATATATGCCGACAACGACGACTTCAAGGACACATGGGTTAGATGTTAGGGAGGTCACCCCGGTGACTTACATATACAAAACAGGTTCCTTTTTAAGGGAAATCGACTATGTATCCCAAAGAGTTCGCTAAGGGAACAGATAATCCAAGAGCTACATGGAGGTGGCCTCAGTGGACACCTTGGGCGAGACAAGACGCGAGCTCTTGTGGAAGAACGGTATTACTGGCCGCAATTGGTACGTGATGTGGGAAAGGTAGTCCAACGCTGTTATATTTGTTAGACTTCAAAGGGACAATCTCATAATATGGCCCTCTACACCCCGTTACCCGTGCCTGATGGCCCTTGGGAGGATTTATCTATGGACTTTGTGCTTGGTCTCCCGCGAACACAACGCGGCATGGATTCGGTGTTCGTGGTAGTAGATCATTTTTCCAAGATGTCGCACTTTATTCCATGCAAGAAGACTCTCGATGCAATACACGTGGCGAATCTATTCTTCAGAGAAATTGTGTGGCTACACGGGGTTTCCAAGACTATTACTTCCGACCGTGACACGAAGTTCATAAGCCACTTTTGGTGAACTTTGTGGGCTCAATTCGATACACTCCTTCAGTTCAGCAGCGCGTACCACCCACAAACTGACGGTCAAACTGAGGTGGTGAATCGCACGTTGGGAAACCTCCTTCGATGTATTTCAGGAGAAAAACCGAAGCAGTGGGATTTGGCCTTGTCTCAAGCGGAGTTTGCATTCAACAACATGGTGAACCGCTCGACAGGAAAATCTCTGTTCCAGGTTATCTACGGACGAGTACCTCGCCACACACTAGACTTGGTCCCTCTGCCCAAGATCCCAGGCATGAGCATTGCAGCAAAACATATGGCAGACAAAATCACGGGCATTCATGCGGAGGTGCAGAACAAGCTACATGCCTCGAACGAAAAGTATAAGGAGCAAGCGGACAAGCATCGGCAACAGAAAGTGTTCAAGGTGGGCGACCAAGTAATGGTCCATCTCACGAAAGAAAGATTTCCGTAGGAACGTACAACAAGTTGAAGAATAAAAAGATTGGACCGGTACCAATCATCCGAAAGATCAATGACAACGCTTATGCCGTTGATCTTCCGGATGATATGGCGATCTCACGAACTTTCAATGTCGCGGACTGAGTGAGTATCATGAGCCGTAGCAAGATAATGATAACTCGAGGACGAGTTCTTTTGAAGTGGAGGAGGCGATGTAGAGCGGGTCGCGGATAATTACATGGCAAAGATGGATCAGAAAAGGCCCGGTCGGCGAAAGAAGTGATCTGGACCATCAGACCTTAAATCAGGCGTATCTCACAATCCGGGATGAGTTAGCTGACGAAAAATATATGATTTTGGGGTAGAACGAGCTACTTTAGCCAACCAACCCAGCTACGCCGGGTTGCGACGCTCGTTAGTTTGACTCCTGATTTGACGGTCGTTTCCCTGTTTCAATTTCGTTTTTACTATAAATAGTAAGTTTTAGTTTGCTTATAACTCTTCATCCGTCGGGCTTTAGGAGTTGCGCCCAACGTGAAAAGAGCTTAGAATAATTAGGAGAACGGGTTGGTGAAGCCAAATAGGACACTTACTATTTTTGGCCGAAACCCTTGCGCACTAGTAGACATCACGACCGTTTATAAATAGTAAGTTTACTATTTATAGTAAGTCGCGAATTCTAGGAGTTTTAGTTGTAGTTTGATTATGATTTCTTTCCCATTGCTTAGTACCCTTATTTAAAGGGTTGTGAACTCGTTTTTATGCATTCATTAATCTATTTCGAATTTATTAGAATTTATTTCTATTTTCTGCTCTCTTTTCTCGTGAATTCGAGAAAGTCTCTGTGAGGAGTCCAGAGAAGTTCCGTGGATTCGGAATAGTTATCCTCTTGAGGAAGACGGTGCTCGACCTCACGTCCTCCCCTGCGTCATAGAGTGAGCTTATTGTGAATGTGGAGGAACCATCAACTTGCCCGAAAATGAGTTTCCTAATTTATTCGGGGCCTTATTCATGCCTCATTGCGTGTTTTTTTTTTTTTTTTTTTTTAAAAAAAAAACCTCCTAATTTTCTCAACGAAAATGGTCATTTTCGCATATTCACACTTTCCCAGAGATGCCCGCAATCCCCGCTATTAGGGCAATTGAATCTGCCCCACGTGGGTCCTACATGCTATTTCCCTCCAGGTGTATCTTTGAATTCTCGCTTCACCTCTCCCAGAAAATCCGGGCGTCCATTTTATTTCACTGGACCTCTCGATTTATTTAGGGGAAGTGAAAAGAAGCCAAAGAAAAAAAAAGTGGTGGTTCTTCATAAGACGATCGACATGGAGAGAAGAGCTTCAGCTCCGTTGATTGTGTGTCTTTTATTCTTAGCTATCTATTCATTTCATCATATCTCTCTTCCACCGATGATTAAAGGTGCGATTTCTTTCTTCCATTTTGCTTCTTCTTCATCTTCTTCTTCTTTTCTGCTTGATTTCCAAAAGCTCAGATGGTAACTGCCAAAATCCTTGATGTTCATCGGTGTCGATGGACTCAAGTGTATGTTAGTTGTGTCATACGCATGAGCGTCAATCTAGTGCGTCGAAATCATGGTGGCCACGTCGTGGACGGAGAATCACCAGAAGATCAGATTTATGGAATGGTTGGCAGCCATCAAAGCTTCTTGTTTTAAACCACCTATCTCATTGAAAGGAATTGAATGGTTCAGATTGTGTGCTACGGTCCATCAACGGGATGGACCATGATCATGACCGTTAAGTCATGGTGAGTGGAATGCATGCACAGTAATGAGTTGGCACGATTTATTAGACGAGGGCAAACATGCACATTTGATTCAAACGCGGATTGCATACTGAAACTACTGTACCGTGCTCTCTGGGGCCCAAAATGATGAAAATGTTTTATCCACGACGTCCATCCAGTGTGGATCTTTATTTTAGGGTATAATCCCAAAAATGGGGCAGATCCAATCTCAGGTCGACCACACCACAAGAAAGCAGTGGTAGTTGAACGCCACCATTAAAAACTTCCTAGGGCTCACTGCAATGTTTACTTTCCATCTTACCTGTTGATTAGGTCTAAAAGACCTTGATGAAGAGAAAATACAAATATCATCTTGATTCAAAACCTTTGTGGCCCCCAAGAACTTTTTAATGGTAGGCGTTCAATCACCACTGTTTCCTCTTGTGTGGTCTACCTTAGATTTTGATATTCTCATTTTTTGGTTCTTGCCATTAAATGATCCTTCAAAGTGGATGGACGGCATGGATAAAACACATACATCATGGTGGGGCCCACAGAGCATAGTCCAGTAACATGTGGTTACAGGCAGCGTCAGTAGGCAATCCGCGTCTATCTGATTCGAGCCCACCCATCGTTATGTGTAACAAGTTGCATTAGGATTCGACTGCCATTCACATCACCTATCTGGACCGTTAATCATCGGTCCACTGCAATCTTCTTCCGCTACCGAGTAAAATTTACCTCCATTGAATGATCATAAACAACACAACATATGGACATTTCTTTGAATGATCATATCCATCCATTTTTGCATGCCACTTATTCGACGGTTTGGATAATCCGATGAGTAAACTTTGCTTTTTCAAGGCAGCCTTTGGAGAATAAGACTAAACTTAAGGTCAGATGGGTGACGTGGATACCAACGTGTCCAAACCCAACCATGGCAAAGTTTCCATATACAGCAGACTGTATTATTAGTCACGATAGTTTACCACCATATCTTAGTATGATTGTGTGATAGGTTACCCCGGACTGCATCCTTCGACTGATCTGAACCGTTCATGCTATCAATACCAAGTTATAATCTTATTAAACATGCTTCGCTGAAGTTCCGTGCCTTTGAATCTTGGATTTGAATATCAGCCATTAAATATTTATCATAGTACACAATCACCTGCTCAACAAACGTTGTTTAACATGGTCTGGTTAGTATAGAAGCTAAAACATGAACGATTCAGATCATCATTTAAAATTCAACAGGGTGTGAGCCGCTACCGTAGCCTAGAAAATCCACTGTGCTAAACATGTTTTGTTTCATTTCTACGTTCGAGAGTTTAAGTACGACTGAATATATGGTTCGTTAGCCATCCACATCTGGGTCACCGCCTAGATGGCCCACCAAAGAAAAATCGTACCAACTAGATAACCATTTGGTCGTTACCTTGTACCGGACCGTTGAAAATGTAATACATACAATTCTTCACATAGAAAATGCCATATTTTTTGCGAGGCCCACCTCATGCACAGCCTGAAATCCCCTGTGAAAAGGCATATCGTCACACTAGAGTTATGCCCACCATGTAATGTTGTGCCGAAGAAAAAATAAATGCAACGCAAAAATAAAAAATAAAAAACTTAAATTAAAACTCAAAAGCTAAAGAGAAAATGAGTAACAAAATGAACAAATTTTACGGCTGGTCAATGTTTCTCTGTTAGAAGGACAAGATGTAACTTCTTCACTAAAGTAGAAAAAAATGAAATAATTTAAAGCTTACTCTCTATCTTACTCTCTCGTCGTACAAGAAATTTCTCACCAAGTAAACACAGTAGGAAAATCTCTCTACGCGTGTATCTCTTTTATAAACAAGACATATCCAATGGAAACAATTGCCTAAACTAAGCTTCACACATTTGGACCCAAAAGGAGAGAGGCCACTATGTACATACCCCTAACAACACAAGAAGTCCGAGAGAACAAGCACTTTTTAATTAGGAAAGTAATTGATATGAAATAACCATTACAAGAAAAGTCCCGCAGCAAATATATACTCTACATTTTATTGTTGTGAATCTGTTGCAATAAATCTATCAATCTTTTACCATGCCATGAATAAAGTAATATTATACATTAATATGCTTAGTATAAAAATAAAATATCAAATTTATAACTCAAATTTATAACTAAGTACGATGTGCTTTGATTGTCAAAATATTCGCCACCATTTTTTACTTAATTTTTAATTCTTCTAGTAATATCTTTAACATAACACTTCACTCCATGCTTTAGTGGAAGACATATATTCTACTCTCATAGCATAAAATGCCATCATTGCCTGCAATCTCAATATCCAACTAATGGTAATGCCGACCTAAAAAATAAATGTTATCCATGATAGATCTTATTTTATCACAAGTTCTTATATAATTTGCATCTACAAATTCAATTAACCTTATGTTTCGACCTTTATAATAAATGACTATTTTAGAAGTACCCCTCAAGTAAGATCTTTACCTAAGCTCATCGTCTAACTACTTCTATTACCTGCACAATATTTAGTCAGGTGCATAATATGGTACTAAAAATAAGTTTCCCTATAGCCAGTAACATATCTAGATTTTCCATTTTTGTGCTAGGACACTAATATAAAGACAGCTTCCAACCAACAAATGATAAAATAATAAAGTACTAAATAAATTAAAAATCTGTATATTAAAGTGGTATGAAACTATTTCAATAAAATCTTTCTTAATCAGTCAAACTTTCATGTTTTTCTTATCTCTAAGTATAATCATATTAAAAATTCAATTAACAACATTCAAACCTTTTATATCAATTTTTTAACCAAATGAGTTTTTAGCATTGGAATGCTATTTTTGCTAGTGTATAACTAATATAAAATAATGAAGCTATTATTATCATAATTATGAAAGTAAGCATAGCGGTCTTGCCTCACATTTCTACAAATCCAAATTCCAACAAAGAAATCAAATCCTTTGTACCAATGTTTAGCTGCCCGCTGTACATTGTTAGTCTAATTCTACTTTTTTATTTTTATTCAATAATGCTTTCAAATTAAGACAAACAAATTTCTCAACCAAAATTTTAAGAAAGCCACCACCTTTCCTATTTTCCTATCATATGGTCTACCTAAAATGTGAACGTACTATAATTTTGGGCTAATAGTACTTAAAATGATCTAGTGAAATGAATGGATGGTGTAGATATAAGACACATACATTATGGTGGGCCCAACAGTCTTGGTGGATGGACAGCGTAGATATAAGACACATACGTCATGGTGGGCCCCACAGTCAGGGATGCACCGCCCAGTTTCGTGGGCCATTGATATGATCTTTCACCGTCGAAGAAAATTTCCTTCTTGGCTATCACCCATCTGCATCCCTTGCAAGGGCGGGTGAATAATAGTACCTGACAATTCAGGAAGATATATAGTAACACTGACCTGCTTGGATTTCTATTTTTATAGATTCTCGGACACAAGTTCATGAACGTCAGAGTTTTAATTTGTATCAGGAAATTACGAAAAGGGTTTTACTTTTTAAGCATGTTTACCAGAGAAGGATTGGCTAATCCCCGTGCCACCAGCCCGGTGGCTGATGGCCGTGCTCCGTGGGCCCCACCATGATGTATGTGTTTCATCCATTCCGTTCATCCATTTTCAAATATCATTTTAGGGCTTGATTCCAAAAATAAGAGGGATGTAAATCTCAGGTGGACCACACCACCGGAAAACAATAGTGATTAGATATCCACCATTAAAATCCTCCGACGGTCCACTGTACTGTTTATTTGATCTGTTGATTAGGTCATAAAGACCCAGATTAAGGAAAAAAACAAAGATCAGTTTGATCCAAAAATTTTATGGCCCCAAAAAAGGTTTTAATGGTCGACGTTCATTCAACACTGTTTCATGTAATGTGGTAGACTTGAGATTTGGATATACCTCATTTTTGGTCTCATACCATAAATTGATCTAGAAAGTAGATGACGGCATGGATGAAACACATATATCATGATGGGACCACAGAGCACCGACCACCAGCCATTGGCAGGGGGAATAGCCAATCCGTTTCCTATTTACCAATGGCCGTGATTCAATGAGGAACATCTGGGCAGATGGCACACGTGTCAAAAATCTGCCCATTCATAATGTGGAACACGTGAACATGTCATCTGCCAAAAATCATAGTATGCTCAAGCAAGCCACATTTGTTTCCCAAACTATGGTCCACCAGACCAATGGATCTAAGGGCTTGAATATAGCAGTGCATTTCTGATGAATGGATGGTGTCCGGGACGTATTGAACCATTCATGCACGTGTCGCGTGTACATAAACATTATTACACACGTTCGGGCTTAGCAAAGCGTGACTGCAAATGGACGTACGCCGATTGCGTCGTGCCCCCTGACACGACGGAATCGGTACTGGCAGGATCTCTGTGGGGCCCACCGTGATGGATGTGTCTTATATCCTCGCCGTAGATCCATTTTAACAAATAATTTTAAGGCATAAGCCCAAAAAGAGGCAGATTGATGGCTCGAGTGCGCTACACCACAGGAAACAGTGCGGATTGAACGCCTACCGTTCAAAACTTTTTGGGAACATAGTTGAAATAGAGGTTTCTACATAAATAGGCACGAGTGGCCCACTTACAAGACGACATATCTACCTTCTTCGATAATTATGGCCGTCCATAAGGACGGAGCATCATGCTCATTTTTTATCCAAGGATAGTACAACCTATGCTATATATCCAAGTGTAATGAAATGCATTAATTCAATTCAAATAAATTCAAATAAACCTTCTTCTTTTCCAACATAACATAAACGCATAATCAATTCATCAACACTTCATTTCAACATAACCTTAGCATGTATCCGATTCATCATCATGTCCATATTATAACTCAAAAATAATTCATCAATACCAGAAATTTAAAATGTACATAAATCTCAAATAAAACATTTACTACGAATATATAAATCGAAAATAACTTGCATTAATATTATATACAATTGAAGTTAAACTCAATAAGGTAGTGTAAACAAAAAATAATAAGTACCGGTAAAATCACCAACCTGATTAGGTACACAAGGGATTGAGATGTTGCTAGAAATATGGACACTTAATCTGGGATTGATTCCATTTACACACAGTTCAACGTAGTTAGACAATAGGTAGCATCTATGACACTGCCAAAGTAGATCAAACGTTTGTAGGATAAGCTTCACTTACAAATGAATTTGTGGGGCTCACTTTGATGTTTTCACGGCATCCAATCGAGGTCCGTAAGGCTCTCCTGCACAGTAATTAATCCGGCTGATCCAAAACTCAGGTGGGCCACAAAGGAAATAGTTGGGATATTGAAGCACCGTTAAAAACCTTATGGATTGTGTTGATGCTGTTTTCGGCTCGCTCCCATAATGACCCTCGGATCTGCACAGGAAGAAGGAAAAAGGTGACCTTGGCTTTCCCAGGGGACCCTCCAATGCTTAAGTTAGAACCTGAGTTTTAAATTAAAGGTATTTAGGGTGAGAAATTTGCATACCTTTTACCGTGAAGGATTTTGTATATATAATGATGTTGTGCCCCATAAGCTTCCGTAATTAGAACAGATTATGGATCTCTTAAGATCCGTAATCCCTAATATTCCCGGATTCTCGGAGATCTTTTAGCCTATCTCCCGAAAATCTCGAGTAGAAATCCAGAGTTTTGCTAGGTAACTTCCAGATATGGAACGATATAGTTCGGCCGACTCTTATCATGGTCATACCGAGACAAGTTTTAAAGCTAATCTCTGCCTACTTTATTGGCCGACTCATTGTTTGAATCGAACGAAAGCTCGGGCGGCTCTAAGGCCAACTGATCTTAGGTTGGCTTGGGCTTTCCTCTGTGGGGCCTTTGATTGAGCCTTGAGGTGCACTTCCTCTCTTAGAGGTTTTAGTTTCTGGCTCAGGACGCTCAAGCTTCAGTCGGGCTGGGCGCCTCACGATCTGAGCTACGTCTCTCCATTCAGCGTTTTATGAACTTTGGGCTTTATCTTGGACTCGACATCCAACGAGTCCGAGCCATTGCTTCACTGTTCCGACTCTTGAGCCGTCTCAAGAACTTGTTATATTTTTCCCCCCAACAGTGAGCCCCCCTACTCTATACATTGCCTTAGGGCAATCAAGGAGTATTCTAGAGTTGAGTCGGGTTGCATTTAAAACGAGTTTATGATGAAGCATTTATTGATTGTAAGGCGGTTCGCGCGGCTTCTGAGACACGTCGCTTCGCTTGACCACGAGTAGATTCATTTATTGAGACCACACGAGTGGAGCAGTTGTCGTCTCGGCGTCAGGGTGTATAAAGATCAAACACATGGCAGAGTATTCGGCGGCAGCGCATGGGGTGCCGCCACGTGTAAAGCTGGGGCACCCAAGAAGATGTTGTTTCGGCTTCTCATTTAATGTTGGAGCCACATGGCAGCTTTATATAAAGGGGTTGCCCTAAACGAGCTTTCACCACTTTGGCACCTTCTTTTAATTTTTTTCCCCTTTCCGCTGTCTCTGAGATCCGGCACTGTAATCCCTTGCTCCGCTGTTCGTTTTCGGCACTTGGAATTCTTCCGGTGAGCTCCTTCTTCCTCCCTTTTTTTTAACGATGTCTGGCCCCGCAAGCCCTTGGGAGGGAGAATATAGTGGCGAGGGTGAAGCGAGTGGCTTCGGAATCACCCTCGCTGTTGAAGGAGGTTGCTGGAGAGGCAGACTTCCTATTTCGCCATTCGTAGAGGGTAATGAACCCTCCGGCAGAGAGGCTGATGGCGTTAGGTGAGGCATTGGACTCACCCCCTGAGCGTACGACTGTAGAAGGTTCCTATGGTCATTTTGACCCTGAGGAGGGGGGTGAGGAGGAAGTTGAGACCGAATGACGGGTTAAAGAGCCTGTACCTTCAGTGGTGATAGTGGAAGAGCTGTCTAAAATCTGGTCTGGATATCACATTCTGGACTCGGTTATCTTGACTCTTCCTTGGCCAGGGGACCTACCCAACCAACCTCCCCTTAGGGCAGTTGCAATTTTTCATGTTACGCTGCAATGCGGTCTCCGATTGCCACTTCAGAAGATAGCTCGGGATTTGCTTGGCAGTCTTGGCATAGCTCCGGGATAGGTTGTGCCGAACGGGTGGAGAGACTTGTTCGGTTGTGCAGTGCTTTGGGCTGAGATGCAGCAACCCGAGCTAAGTGTGAATGAGTTTCTCCACTTATACCAACTGCGAGCGCACACTCAGCATCCTGGTTGGTTTTTCTTCTACTCTTGGCAGAATACCGGTGGGCCTTTAATAACCAACTCTCCTTTATCGAACAAGCACTGGAGGGAAGGTGATTTTGGGCCCTCGGTAGATGGGAGTCAGCCGAGACAAGGCCTATCCGCCCTTTCGTCACTTGAGCTTTTTACGCGGCAGGTAGGGCTGACGTGATTTATTGCTTGTACTTAGTCACATCTTTGTTAAGTTATTGATGTGACTTCTCCCTTTCAGTAATACCGAAGCATCCTTCGAAGCTTAACTCGGGCTCATTGACTCGGATTCAGAATTTTCGAGCCTTGGATCCGGAAAGGAGATCTTGTAAGAGACTTATCTAACCGGAGCTTTTATTCGAGTGGGGCTTCGACTCCGCTGTTATCGGTGAGAGGCTTAGCCCCTTTTTTTTGGTTTACTGTATCGATAACTGCACTGACGCTTGGTTTTCAAACACAGACGTGTCTGAGGCTTGGCCCACTCTTCATCTCCTGTCTCAGGTTTGCCCCCCACCCTGTTCAGCCTCCCGGGCCTCGAAGAGGCATAAGGCGATCTCGAAGGGCCCAGTGAGGGCCGCTCCCCCAGCTATCATTGAGGTCGAAGAAGGCACGGAGGTGGTGGAGGCGACGGAAGCGGCAGCGTTAGAGGCGGTAGCGGCAGAGGCAGTTGCGTCGACCTCTGAATAGCCTTGGGAGGCTTCCAAGCCTGAGCCAGTTGAGGCGCCCGTTGTTCCGAGGGCAGAGGAGAGGGAACCGCACAGGGCAGGAGCAGCTGAGGAAGAGAGGATAGCCTTCCGCCAGAAGGTTGAAGAGATCCTCCTATGGGCAAGTCGGCAAATGTTCACGGGAGAGTTTTTCGACCTTCTAGAATCATCTTCCGTGGAGAGCACGCTCGGTAGGGTCGGGACATTGTTGCTCGAGGTAATGTCACCACTTCCTTCTGTTATTTTTGTCTCACTCTCTTTTCGTTAATTCTAAAAAAGATTTTCTTCCTGTACAGTTCGCCCCTTGCATGCTGAAGGCACGTGCCGAGGTATCTGCCTTGGCTAGGCGAGCTGGGGAAGCAGAAGCTAAGCTGTCAGATGCTGAGGCTCGACGGTTGGAAGTAGAGGCTTGGTAGTTGTTCACTGAGTCTCGGGCTGTCTTTGCGGAGGGCCAGCTCAAGAAGGCAAAGGCTGCTCTTGAGTCGGTCACGATGGAAAGGGACTGCGTAGCCTCGCGATTGGAAGAGGCCAGGTTGGCCTTTGAGCAGGCTGCCACGGAGCAAACCTTGGCTTATAAGAAGCTTCAGGAGCTCGCGTAAGGGACCAAGGCCGCTCTCGCGGCTGCAAAGGTTGAGGCGGTGGAACAGTTTTTTTCATCTTCAGCCTACGAGGAAGCGCGAACCCTTGTTTATCAAGAGGGTTACTCGGAGTGCATCAAGGTGATGAAAGATGCTTTCCCTCATCTAGATCTGTCTGGCTTCAATGAGGGTGAGCCAAGGTCCAGTGGCGAGGTGACAGAAGATCCCGAGGCATATACTTATGACTCCTCTTCTACTGCTCCTGACGCAGCTCCATTAGCCCCTGATGCAGTTCCATCAACATCTCGTGGGTTAGCTCCTGGTGCTTCAGGCGAGGTTGAGCCTTGAAGTTAGTCGGGCGGACTAAAATTCCTTTCTGTTCCCCACATCTGCTTCAGGTACTTCGAGCATACCAAGCTTCAGGACCAAGCATATCAAGAGCGACGAGCACCACCTTTTACCAATATCCAAGTCATATATTGTTTTGTCAATTGTAAACAATGAACTGACTAATGTAACACTTTACTGATCAATGAATATATATTTTTTGCTACTTATTTGTGCATTTTACATTTTCTTTTCAATAATTCTTCTAAGTATTTAGAATAGCCGAGCTGAGTGTAGAATGTCCTTTGGCTGAGTTAAGGATAGTATGTCTTAAGAAGCTCGGCATTCCAAGGATGAGGCAAGAGTTCCCTGTTATGTCTTCTAGTTGGTAAGTACTTAGCCGAACAGTATTTGCAATCACGTAAGGGCCCTCCCAATTGGGCCCCAATGTTCCTGCACCATTTTCCTTTGTATTCTGAAAAGTTCTTCGGAGGACCAAGTCCCTTGCTCGGAATCACTTGACTTTGACTCTTGCATTGTAGGATTGGGATACCAATCGTTGATAGGCAGCTGTCCGAAGTCGAGCCAACTCTCTGATTTCGTCCAGGAGGTCGAGGTTGAGGGCCAGCAGCTCCTCATTGTCTTGCTCGTTGAATGAACTTACTCGGGCAGTTGGTAGGCCGATCTTCATAGGGACGATCACTTCCGAGCCATATGCTAGTGAAAATGGAGTTTCTCCTGTCGCGGTCTAAGATGTAGTTCAGTATGCCTAAAGAACTATAGGAAGTTTTTCAGCCCATGCCCCTTTGGCTCGGTCTAGCTTAATCTTAACAGCTTCGACCTGACCGTTAGCCTGCGGATGACGTGGGGACAAGTAAACGTTCTTGATTTTGAGATTTTGACACATTTCTCGGTACTGCTTGTTGTCGAACTTTTTCTCATTGTCGGAGACAATAGTCCGAGGTATCCCAAACCGACAAACGATATTTTTCCAAACAAAGTCTGTGATCTTCTGATCGGTTATCTTTGTCAGGGGCTCGACTTCGGCCCACTTGGTGAAATAATCGACGGTGACGACGGCGAACTTAGTCTGACCCTTCCCTAAAGGGAATGGTCCGATAATGTCGATTCCCCATTGGGCAATAGGCCAAGGTCCTGCCATTGGCGTCAGCTCCTCAGGTGGCTATCGAGGGATGGTGGCAAACCTTTGGCTTTTATTGCAACCCCAGACGAGTTTCTGGGGGTCTTGCTGAATGGTCGGCCATCCTTACTGAATAACCTTGTGGGCTAGGGATCAGCTGCTTGAGTGATTTCCGCAGATGCCTTCATGAATCTCATGTAGAACGTAGTCAGCTTCACTCAGTTTCAGGCATTGTAAAAGGGGTGCATAATATCCTTTCTTGTACAGCACTCCATTAAGCATGGTATAGCGGGCGGTGCGATTCTTCATTCATCGAGCTTCAGCAAGATCGTTGGGGAGTTTGCCGGTCTCGAGGTATCTGACAATTGGGTCGACCCAAGATGGTTCAGAATTGATGGGGAGCAGGGCCGAGGTTCAGTTCCCCCGACACTTGGCATGACCATGAATTCAATAAAAATGGACCTAGGGATAACGCCTTCGTCGGTTGAAGCGAGCTTCGCTAGGAGGTCAGCTTTGGCATTCTCGGTCCTCAGGATCTGGGTAATAGAACATTGGTGGAACCCGGCGATCATCTCTCCGTCTTTCATAAGATATGCTTTTAGCCTCTCCTTCCTAGCCTGATATATATCTACTGTCTGGTCGACGACCAATTGGGAGTCACTGTACACGTTTAGATAAGTGTCCCCTAAGCTGGCTGCTAGCCGGAGACCTAGGAGTAGGGCTTCATATTTTACTATATTATGGAAGCTTGAAATCGGATTCTCAAGGCATATTGAATGACTGTGTGATCAGGAGTCTCCAGAATTACCCCTGCCCCGCTTGCCTTAGAGCTGGATGAGTCATCCACATAAAGAGACCAAACGGGCTGGGTGGGAGGGGAGTGATCGGATGATGTCTCCGGGTCAGTGGAAGAGATTTCGGTTTGCACTGTGACTTCGATGAGAAAGTCTGCCATGGCTTGTCCCTTAATCACTACCCAGGGCTTGTAATGGATGTCGAATTCACTGAGTTCGATCGCCCATTTCGTGAGATGCCCTGAAGCGTTTGGTTTTTGTAGTATCTGGCGTAGAGGTTGGTCGGTCATGATGATGATTGAATGAGCCTAGAAGTATGGCCGTAGGCGTCGGGATGATATTACCAGTGCAAAGGCCACTTTTTTTAGGGTCAGATACCTTGTCTCCGTCGAGATGAGAGCCTTACTGATGTAGTAGATGGGGAGTTGTTTGCCTTCATGCTCGCGGATCAGGGCTAAGCTTATGGCCGCGTCAGATACTACTAGATAAATTAGTAGAGGCTCTCCTGGATCGAGCTTAGAAAGTAGTGGCGGCAATCCTAAATATTTTTTAAGTTGTTGGAGGGTGCCCTCGCATTCCTCTGTCTAATTAACAATTTGCTGACCCTTCAACTGTTTGAAGCAAGGGAGACATTTGTCGGTAGCTCGGGACACGAAGCGATTTAGGGCTACTATCCTTCCGGTCAACCGTTGAATATCTTTGATTGTCTTAGGGGACTCCATGTCGAACAAAGCCTTAATTTTTTCCGGGTTAGCTTCAATTCCCTGTTGGCTAACTAAGAATCCAAGGAATTTGCCCGAGCCCATGCCAAATGCGCATTTTCTCAGGTTAAGCTTCATCTTATACTTTCGTAGGATGAGGAACATTTCCTTTAGATCAGTTATATGGTCGGTTGCTTTAATGCTCTTGACAAGAATGTCATCGATGTAGACCTCCATTATTCGCCCTATGAGTTGGGCGAACATTTTGTTGATCAATCTTTGATAAGTCACTCCAGCGCTTTTCAATCCAAACGGCATCACTCGGTAACAATAAAGGCCTTTGTCAGTGACAAAGGTGGTTTTTTATTTATTAGACTGATGCATTATAATTTGGTTATAATCAGAGTAAGCATATATAAAGCTAAGTAATTCATGCCCCACAGTGCTATCAACCAGCTGATTAATCCAAGGAAAGGGAAAACTATCTTTAGGGCAGGCTTTGTTTAAGTTGGTATAGTCTATACAGACTCGCCACTTCCCATTAGCCTTCTTAACCAACACAACGTTGGCCATTCACTTGGGGTAATATATTTCTTCAATGAAGTTGCCTTTGAGGAGTTTTCTTACCTCTTCCTCAATTATGACATATCTCTTAGGGCCGAGTGCGCACCATTTTTTACGGATCGGCTTGTAAGTCGGGTTGATATTGAGGCGATGAGTCATAACCGAAGGATCAATGCCCAGCATGTCTTCATGAGTCCACACAAAAATGTCGGCGTATCGGTGGAGCAAGGCTACCAACTTCTCCTTTACTAGCGTTACCAGGGACGAGCTAATCCGAACGATCTTTAAGAGGTCCGACTCATTCAATGGCACCTGGATGAGGTCTTCCACGAGTTGGCCGTAGCTGGGAGATTCATCGCGCGGATCTAGGGTCTCGATAGTTGTAATCTCCACGGGTGCTCGCAGAGCAGTAATATAACATCACCGAGCGTCATGCTAGTCTCCTTCTACCATCCTGACGCCACTTTCAGTTGAAAACTTCATGGACAGGTGATAAGTTGAGACGATGGCTCAGAGTTGAAAAAGAGAAGGTTGACCGAGGATAACATTATAAATCAAAGACTGATCGACTACTAGAAAGTCGATCATAACAGTAGCTTGATTCGGCACATCCCCAGCAGTGAGCGGGAGCCGAATTGCTCCTTCGGGAAGAATATGTCCACCTGAGAATCCGATCAACGGAGTCCTTACGGGCCTCCAGGTCGATCGTTCAGTGCCCATCTTTTCGAATGCTTTCGTAAACAGCACGTCCTCAGATGAACCTGTGTCGACGAGGACTCTGAAGACTCGGCGATTGGCGATAGTGACAGTGATGACTAGAGCGTCATTGTGCGGGTGATGAATGCCTCTTGTGTCTTCCTCGATGAATGCTACGCTGTACTTCTCGACCTTTCTTTCCTTTGAAAGCGGAGCCAGAACCATAATTTTGGACTCAGGTCGACCAACATTTCTCGCATGTTTCTTTCGAGCATTATTTGAGTCACATCCACCCCAATGACCACCAATAATAGTTCGGATATCCTTAGTGGGCCGGTTATCGTTCGGGCGTTCTTCCGTGGTTTTGGCTTATGGGTCGACGTGTTCGCCGAGATGGCCCTCTCGATGAGCCTCTCAATCTCCTGCTTTAGATTATAGCTGTCACTCATATTATGTTTATGATCATGATGAAAATGGTAGTACTTACTCTTATTCCGTTGGTTCGGATTGCTCCGGAGTTTATCTGGCCAGTTAACGAATCCTTCACCCTTGATTTCCATCAATACTTGCTCCTGCGGCTTGTTGAGCGGAGTGTACGTCGAAAACTTGTGCTCAAGCCACTTACCCGACCTACGTTCATTGTGGGACTGATCATCCTTACGCTTCTTACTACTTGCCGAGTCAACTTCCTTATTTGCTGACTCTTTGGCCGGAGTTTTTGTGTTTTGAGCAGCCTAGCACAGGATTCAGGTTTCTTCGGCATCCTCGTATTTATCCGACCGATCCATGAATTCAGCCAGAGTAGTGGTAAGAAGTGGCCTATCTCTAACACCTTGCATGATGAAATTGAGGGTTGTCTAGTCCGAATGCTTTCGAACTTGGAGCGACTCGAAATTGAAGTATTTGATATAATCCTTAAGTAGCTCTCCCTTTTTTTGAATTATATTGTTTAGATGCGCAGACGACTTTAATTTTTTCTTCTCACTAATGAAATTGGTGAGGAAAGCGTCGCTGAACTCGGTAAACAAGCTAATGGATTTTGGTTTCAAATGTTTGAACCAAAGCTGAGCTACATCGGCCAAAGTGAGAGAAAAGGCCCAGCACATCACGGCGTCCGAGGCATCGTGCAATTCCATATAGGTCCGAAAGGACTCGATGTGCTCGGTTGGATCAGTTTTTTCGATGAAGGGCGTAATCTAAGGAAGGCGGAATCGCTCCGATAACCGAGCTTGCATGATCTCATCCGTGAACTGGGACGCCTTCACCTCGATCGGGTCCCGTTTGATTGGCGTAGCGATTTTGCTTCATATCTGCGATTTCCTCCAGCATTTTCTTTCATAGGTCCTGTAGCTCAGCCTTTCAGGGTTCGTCGCTATTAGCCGTTCCCTCAATCAGGTGCCTGCTACGTCTCCTCCTATCTATTTCGTGTCATAGATCGGTGGCAGGCAGCGGGGCGGTCACGGAGATATGGGACGATGCCAGCTCAACTGGACCCTGATGCTGGCTTTGTCGAGGGACCGTTCGTGGTGCAACGGGCTGAGGATCGACGAATTGTGGTGGGGCATTTGCCCGACCATCGTCCTGTTGAGGCAGCTGGACCTGTTGACAATGGATCTGTTCCAGTATTTGCTTCATGTAGTTTATATCGGTCCTGAGTTCTTGAACCTCCTTATCTAACCATCTGTTTCCTTAATTCCGTTGAGTGGGTCTGGTTAAAACAGAGGTTGCGTGGTGGGCGCAGAACCTTATCAATTATCAGGTTAGTTCTGGGCCCCTTGGGCTCCATTCATACCGGGCGGGCCTTCTGTCGCTGGTGGTCCAGTGACAAGGACCTCATTGGGCTCGTTGTGGACGGTTCTCCTTGTTCTTTCCATTGGAGATTACTTAGTACTTGGAGAAAATGACTTTCATATCGTTTCCTACAGACGGTGCCAAACTGTTGATGATGTTTTCGGCTCGCTCCCGTAATGACCCTTGGACCTGAACAGGATGAAGGAAAAAGGTGACCCTGACTTTGCCAGGGGACCCTCTGATGCTTAAGTCAGAACCTGAGCCTTAGATTAAAGGCTTTTAAGGCAAGAAATTTGCATACCTTTTACCGTGAAGGCTTTATATAATGATGTTGTGCCCCATAAGCTTCTGTAATTAGAATAGATTATGGATCTCTTAAGTTCCGTAATCCTTGATATTCCCTGATTCTCGGAGATCTTTTAGCCTATCTTTATAAAATCTCGAGTAGAAATCCAAAGTTTTACTAGGTA
The DNA here is from genome assembly GCA_030180095.1 of Magnolia changhungtana. Taxonomy (NCBI): domain Eukaryota; kingdom Viridiplantae; phylum Streptophyta; class Magnoliopsida; order Magnoliales; family Magnoliaceae; genus Magnolia; species Magnolia changhungtana. The sequence continues at coordinate 3,391,263 of JASAUF010000632.1, forward strand.
ACTTCCAGATATGGAACGATATAGCTCGACTAACTCTTATCATGGTCGTACCGAGACAAGTTTTACAGCTAATTTCTGCCTACTTTATTGGTCGACTCAATCTTTGAATTTGACTAAAGCTCGGGCAGCTCTAAGGCCAACTAATCTTAGGTCGGCTTAGGCTTTCCTCTGTGGGGCATTTGATTGAGCCTTGAGGTGCACTTCCTCTCTTAAAGGTTTCGCTTTCTGGCTCAGGACGCTTAAGCTTCAGTCGGGCTGCACGCCTCACGATCCGAGCTACGTTTCTCCATTTAGCGTTTTATGAACTTTGTGCTTTATTTCGGACTCAGCGTCTAACGAGTCTGAGCCATTGCTTCACTGTTCCGACTCTTGAGCCGACTCAAGAACTTGTTATTTTTTTCCCCCAACAGATTGTATTTGGGACCCACATTTTTTTTTCTTTCTATTTGCCATATAAACCATTCCAAAAATACGTCTAATTACGAGGACGAATGGACACCAAAAACATCATATCATTCGATAACTTGGTGGAACAGAACACATGATTTTAGACGTTTTAGGCCTGATTTTGCCTAGTGTGGCCAAAATGAGTTTTGGATTAAACTTGTTATTAATAGAGGGAGAATAGGAGAGGGCATACATGATGGACGGTTCGATATCATTAAAACATCACAGTGTCCTCGCACGTAGATATGTACGCACTACAAGAAAGTAGGCCTTTAGCCTCAATTTTTTAGCCTCGGTTCAAAAAAAGGAGGCTAAATATGGTTTTTAGCCTCGGTTGTAAAGGAACTGAGGTTAAAAATTCACTTTTTGCCTCGGTTAATGAGAAATTGAGGCCAAAACTCTGCCCTATTGCCTCGGTTGGTGAGAAACTGAGGCCAAAAGTCTGCCCTTTTGCCTCGGTTGGTGAGCAACTGAGGCCAAAAGTCTGCCCTTTTGCCTCGGTTGGTGAGCAACTGAGGCTAAAAGTCTGTCATTTTGCCTCGGTTGTTGAAAACTGAGGCCAAAAGTCTGCCCTTTTGCCTTGGTTGGTGAGCAACTAAGGCAAAAGTCTACCCTTTGCCTCGGTTGGTGAGCAACTGAGGCTAAAAGTTTGCCCTTTTGCCTCAGTTATTGAGAACTGAGGCCAAAAGTCTGCCCTTTTGCCTCGGTTGTTAAGAACTGAGGCTAAAAGTCTTCCCTTTTGCCTCGGTTGGTGAGAAACTGAGGCAAAAAATATGCCCTTTTGTTTCAGTTGGTGAGCAACCGAGGAAATTTAAAAGTCGCTTTACCTCGGTTGTTGAGAAACTAAGGTTAAAAGTCGCCCCTTTGCTTCGGTTGGTGAGAAATTGAGGCCAAAAGTCTGCCCTTTTGCCTCGATTGGTGAGCAATTGAGGCCAAAAGTCTGCCATTTTGCCTCGGTTGGTGAGCAACTGAGGCTAAAAGTTTACCCTTTTACCTCGGTTAGTGAGAAACCGAGGCTAAAAGTCTATCCTTTGCCTCGGTTGGTGAGCAATGAAGTAAAGTCTACCCTTTGCCTGCGAGGCCAAAAGCCCATTTGCTTTTTGCCTCAATTATTGAAAACCGAGGCCAAAAGTCTACCATTTTGTCTCGGTCGGTGGAGCTCCTAAGGCCAAAAGTCTACCATTTTAGTTGAAAGCCGAGGCCAAAAGTCTACCATCTTGCCTCGGTTGGTGAGAAATTGAGGCTAAAAGTTTGCCCTTTTACCTCAGTTGGTGAGCAACCAAGGCTAAAAGTCTGTCCTTTTGCCTCGGTTGGTGGACAACTGAGGCCAAATGTCTACCATTTTGCCTCGGTTGGTGAGTAACTGAGGCCAAAAGTCTGTCATTTTGCCTCGGTTTGTTAGTAACCGAGGCTAAAGGTCTGTCCATTATTTTTGGAAACTCATTTATGGAAGTGGGCCGAAAAATTATTTCAATTTTTTAGCCTCGGTTGAAAAAATGGAGGCTAAATGTGTTTTTTTAGCCTCAGTTGATATGGAATTGAGGCTAAAAGTTCATTTTTCGCCTCAGTTGCTTTGGAACTGAGGCTAAAAGTCTACTTTTTAGCCTCGGTGCATAGGAACCGAGGTGAAAGGTTTATTTTTACCCTCAGTTGCATAAGAACCGAGGCAAAAGGTCTATTTTTTAGCCTCAGTTGCATACGAACTGAGGCGAAAAGTCTACATTTTAGCCTCAGTTGCATAGTAACCGAGGCGACAGGTCTACTTTTTAGCCTCAGTTGCATAGGAACCGAAGCGAAATGTCTAATTTTTAACCTCAGTTGCATAGGATTCGAGGCAAAAAGTTTACTTTTTAGCCTTAGTTGCATAGGAACCGAGGCGAAATGTCTAATTTGTAGCCTCATTTACATAGGAACCGAGGTGAAAAATCTACTTTTTAGCCTCAGTTGCATAAGAACCGAGGCGAAAGGTCTAATTTGTAGCCTTAGTTGTAGAGGAAATGAGGTGAAAAATATACTTTTTAGCCTCAGTTGTATAGGAACCGAGGCGAAAAGTCTACTTTTTAGCCTCAGTTGCATATGAACCGAGGCAAAAAGTCTACCTTTTAGCCTCGATTACATAGAAACCGATTCTTTTGTTCTAATACAGATTCTTTTGTTGTTTTGATTCATGTAGGATGTGAAGACAAGCATGTCATGGATTTAGCCAATGCTGTCAGGAGCATCATTACAGATATGAACATGAGTTTTTGATAATGGGCACTAGTACACTCTTGTGAAAGCAGCAATTTTTCAAGAACGATGTTGTAACAATATCATTCTTACCATAGAACAAGTGACTAATTGTTAGTTTCAGGAAGGTAAAAACCCAAATGCCTCATTCTTCATTTCACATTCCTCATCATGAATAAATGTAGGAAAGTGAGAAGACTACTGGAAATAGCAATCCCCAAACATGATTTCTCTATAAACTCGCTGTTTGCTAACTTGCCGTATGTGAGTTTGCTTCCCTACATACATGAAATCGGAGAAACTCTAGTGCGTCAAACATTTACAGAATTGGTGTTGGTTCTACGGAGTCGTGGAAAGAAATTTCACAGTTGGAATTCTGATTTTGACTCTCTGAAATTGCAGTTGGATAAAAATGGGATGCTTGTGATTTGGGCAATGCAGCCCATCTTTTCCAAATCAAGAAGCTCTTTTTCTTTCTACGAACCACTCCCTGGAAAGGGATTCATTGTGACCAAACTAATGGAGACAAATGACTGTCTTTAAGCTTCAGGTAAGTGGTGGTCAATCATTTGTTGTCTTGCTCAGGCCTTGACAAATAAATGGGCTAGGTTGCAGGCTGCTACGCATCCATACACACATCCATCTGCATTTCCTTTCTTGTTTGAGAGTTTCATTTCATGTCTTGCAGCCAGCAGGCCAGAGCTACCTGTTGAGGTTGCAGGGCCTGCTACGCACACTTTTGAAAGACCAAAGATCCTGGTTTGGACAGCAATTACGACAAATATGACAACCACGGCCTTCAGCTATTCACATCATCGTTGTATCTGGCGGCTTGACTTCGACCTTCTTCGCATCCTACACCACAAGAAACCTCGGTCGGAGGTGACCATGCTCATTGCAGGGATTTTCTTCATCATTGGCGTGGTGCTAAATGCAGCTGCCCAGAACCTTGCCATGCTCATTATAGGAAGGATCTTCCTGGGGTGTGGAGTCGGCCGCTAATCAGGTCTTTTTCTAGTTTCACTTCCGATTCTGGGGCATGACCATTTTTATCCCCTTTTGTAACCACGACATATGTAGATTCCCATTAAAATGGCATTCACCTTATTTTGCTAGCAAAGTGTCATTACTAAGATCAAGATTCACGGATTTTTGGTGCAACATAATATCTACAAGTATGATAATTCATTGTTGAATACATGCCGATATTTCATTGGCAGTTTCAAGGTAGTTTTAAAAATCCTTTTCTTTTCTTTTGTTTTTGTTGATTGGTGGTAAGCAAGGTTCAAATCTGAGACCTCAATGTTGAAATGCACTCTGCGCCATTGATCTCTTGGCTCAAATTCTTGATTTTGTTACCATCTTTTTTTTTTTTTATTTTCTTCTTTGGTAAGATCTTTTTTCGATTGTTGTGGATTGCTTATATTCCTTCTTTTGCGAGTTAATTTATTGCATATCCGTTCTTGGTAGTTCACTAATTTGAATCATGACAAGAAGTTGGAAATTGACTATCTTGATGTTGAATTCATCAATCTCGTGATTATGGCCGTTAAGGAGGAAAGCTTCCACTACTGCGATGATGCACCAGATCTCTCCCAACTAAACTCCAACATGTTGGTGATTTCTCTCGAGATGGACCGAGGCGGTTGTTGAAGTCAAGATCTAGCAATCAATTAGAATCCAACTATGACGGTTGATCAAAGCTTCAGTTGTTGAACTTTTTTTTTTTTTTCTTTTTCCCAGATTTCTATTCCAAATAGAAACTAAAATTTCAATTTGAAAAGTGGGTATGATTCTCATGTTTTTCTCCATGAGTTGTTACCTTATGAGAACAAAAATGCAAGCCATTTGATCAATGGCCACTAAATATGCATAGGTTTATGAATGAGTCAAAATAAATGATTTAGCCTTGATTATTGATAAATGATGTTAGAAATTGATTTTAGCCTCAATTGATGTCAACAAAGGCTAAATCTATCTTTAGTCTCGGATTTTGCCTTAGTTACCTAAATTGAGACTACAACTCCTGTGGTAAAGGCTTTAGCCTCGGTTGTTGAGAAGAGGTTAAAAATAGAGCTTCGGTTGGAGGCAATTGAGGCTAAAATTTGGATTTAGTCTCGGTTGGAAACAATGGAGGCTAAAATTTTGATTTGCCTCATTTTAGAAAACGAAGTAAAAAGGTTCTTTTAGCCTCATTTGAAGAACGGAGGCTATAAAAGTTATTTTAACCTCAGTTGCTAAAAGTGAGGCTAAAGCCTTTAGCCACGGGGTTTTCAACCTCGGTTTGGGTAATTGAGGCAAAACTGAGGCTAAAAGCTTTAGCCTCACTTTTTAACCTTTTTAGCCTCAGTTTTGAACCGAGGCTAAAGCCCCCTTTTCTTGTAGTGACGTTAAGCTGTTAAGATTAACGCAGAAACCGTTGTGTTCGATTCGGCATCTTATGATTTATTTTTATTTTATTTTATTTTATTTTATTTATTTATTATTATTTTTTTTTTTCATTTGAGAGTTATATCTTACCGTTACCATTCACGCAAAAGCTCGCTTTTAATCTTTCAGAAACCGACGTATTGTGGGTCCCATCACTCACCAAATCACCAATCAGCTGCGACCGCTCCAACTTTCACTACGACTTCTGTTCTCTCAACGGCCCAACAGTCATGGTCCCAAAAACCTCTACGCTCCTAGTTGTGGGTTCAACCATCCCAATCCAATCCACGATTGAAAAGGTCCGTCCATATCCACGCAAATGGGAAAAGAACATCATGGCCCACATCAAGGAGATCACTATCGTCACCGCTAGCTCAACTGCCAGCATCAAGACTGCCTGCCGGGTCTACCACAACGCACCGGCCCTTGTCTTCAGCAACGGTGGATACACTGGAAACTTGTTCCACGACTTCAACGACGGTCTGATCCCTCTCTTCATTACAAGCCATTTGATTACTTCAGATGGTCGTTACCCGGTCCTAGTCATCGCCAACTGCCACAATTGGTGGCTTTCCAAGTACGCTGACCTCCTACACGGCCTAACCCCACATCCGATAATTAACCTTGACAGAGAGAATGACATCCATTGCTTCCCATCAGCCACCGTTGGCCTAGTCAGCCATGGCTTTGCTTCTATCAACCCTTCCCTCATGCCCAACTCAGAGTCTCTACTCGACTTCCGCACCTTCCTCGACTACTCTTATATGGCTACTGGTGGAACCCACCTGCCACTCTCCTCTAAGAAGACCCACCCCCGCCTTTTGCTGGTGTCTCGAGAAGGCACAGTCGGACGTGTGATATTGAACCAGGAGGACTTGGTACGCACGGCGGAGAATGTGGGATTCGAGGTGACCATCTTCAAGCCAACACGATTCACCAATCTGCGAGAAGCTTACCATCTGATCAATGCGAGCCATGTCATGCTTGGGGTGCACGGTGCGGCGCTTACACACTCCTATTTCCTTCAGCCCGGTGCAGTGCTGATCCAAGTAGTGCCGCTCGGGCTCGAATGGGCATCTAGGGTCTGCTTTGGCGGGCCAGCCAAGCAACTCGGGTTAGAGTACATGGAGTACAAGATCAGAGTAGATGAGAGTAGCTTGTCAGATACATATGGAAAGGATGACGTGGTGTTGAGGAACCCCAGAGCTGTAGTGAAGAAGGGATGGTCTTACACGGATAGCATTTACTTGAAGAAACAAGATGTTAGATTGGATTTGAATAGAGTTAGGAGCTTTTTGGAAGCTGCTTATCAGAATGCAACGGGGCTCATGAAAAAGGGATTTTAGGATTAGGGTTTTGGGGGCTTTACCATTCTTCAAAAATTTGATAAGTTAGTCGCTTGGACTTTTGCTATTAAATGTTTTCTATTTTATTTACTTATTTTCCTATAGTATAAAATCCCTAATTTATTCTGCAGGTGATACACCTGTTTATATAAGTCATTCACCTGTTCTGCGTATACCTATGTGGGGCCCACCGATCGAAATGTGTGCATTCCATCCAAGATGATGGGATGCTCATAAAATCATAGAAAACAATTGATAACCACACAAAAAATCTCCAATGTTTAGGTTGGCCCAACTTTTGGCCAGGGCATCAAACCCTTTTGGACACCTACATGTGCAACCCTTGCATAATAAGGACACCTGTTGAAATCGGCCTCATTCAATCCTTGAGAGAGAGGTTCTCTACCATATCTCTTGAATGAGCTTATTCTTTGTGTGTGGCCCCCCCTTATGTCTATGGAACCCTATAACCTGTTCAATAGGCTAGTGCAAGCATGATGGTATGAGCCCAACCGTCATGGGAGCGGAATTGGATTGGGTGCATGGTGACCCCGACCCCAACACCATCCACCATCTTCGACGCAAGGACAGACATGAGGTCGAGCACTATCTTCCTGGGGGGGGGGTAAGTGTTCCAAATCTATGGAACTTTTCTGGACTCTTCACATAGACTCCTCAAATCCACGAGGAAAAGAATAAGAAGATAGAAAAATAAATTATATAAAATTTAAAATTAATTGATGAATTGACTAATTTATATGTGCATATTACATCATTAATATAGAAAAAGAAAAACTAAAATTCGTAATTACCAAAGATATCAAATTTCTAACTCTAATAAAAATCCTAATTCTACTAAAATTCTTCTAAAACCTAATTTTTTAAAATAAAATTTTCAAATAAACTTTTGCTCGAAGAGTCCTAGCATAATTATAAGTTATTTCTAAAAAGGAAAAAAATAAATCTAAAACTCTAAAAATAAGAAAATATTAAAAAATTCAGAATTACTAAGAATAGTATTTAAAAAAAAAAAATCAATTTTGTGCTGAAAGCGCATGTTTTTTGATGAAACGGATGGATCGGTTTATCCTGGATGGCCCGTTTCAGTAAAGATTGATAAATTGTACGCCCCATAACCATACCCGAATCAAAAGTTATAGTCAATTTAGGTCCACCTTTTGGCCCAACCATGCTAGGAATGTATATGTGACATGTTCTACATTAATCTTGGGCGCTGTGGGACCTACCATGATGTATTTTATATCAACTCCGTCCATCTGTTTTGCCAAATCATTTTAGGTGATGAGGCAAAAAATGAAGCAGAGTTGACCCTCAAGTGGACCACACCACTGGACACAACGACCACCTTTGAAACCTTCCTAAGATCTAATTAATGTTTATTTGTCATCCAACCTGTTGATAAGGTCACGTAGATCTGAATGAAGGGAAAACAGAAATGTAAGTTTGATCCCAAACTTGTGTGGCTCTCAGGAAGTTTTTAATGGTTAGCGTTCAATCACGCAATCCTATTCCTATGAGCTCCGTCATTTGAATGTGGACGTTTTTGCATGTGTTGTACATTGTTTTCTACGGTGTGCTCATCTTAAGAATGGATAGGTCTGATTGTTCGGCCATGACATGGTCACGGTTGGATTCACTCGATCTATGGATTGGATGAGACAACATGATCGGTCCCATACATGGGAGTTCCCCTCAACATCTCGAGAGATTTTTCAGATTTTGACGGTTTTTCTCAGGATATTAACTGTGAAAAAATAAATGCTGAAAATAAAATATTTAAAGAGAAATTTGCGACTGTACGACCCATTTATGGCCCATTTGCGAGACCAAGCCCACCTCATTTTACCTTGCGAGAACAAGCCCCGGCTCTACGGACGCCTTGCCAAAGGTCGAAAATGCCCCTGCTTTTTCCTCCAAGCGGATCGGCTGGTGCTCGAAGACCAGCGTTGACGCTCATCGAACTCCTACGAACGGTTCAAAAGATATCAACGTTACATGGACCCTACAGTTATGTATTTATTATATCCACAACGTTCATCCATATTTTGAGATCTTTTCGGAGCATTATCCAAAAAAAAAAAATCATTTCCAGAGATCAACTGGACCACACCACAAAGAGCAGCAGAAAATTGATTTTCACCGTTGAAAATTTTGTAGGGCCCACCATAACATTTATTTTCCATCCAATCTATTCATAAGGTCACAAAGACCTGGATGAAGAGGAAAAACAAATTTCATAATAATCCAAAACTTCTATGACCCCTAAAAGGGTTTCAATGGTAGACGTTCAATCCTCCACAGCCTTTAACAGTGTGGTCCACTTGATAGCTAGATCTGTCTTATTTTTCATCTCAAGCCTTAATACGAGTTCGTAAAAAAGATGAACAGTTTGGATATAACACATACCTCATAATAGGACCCACAAAAAGTGATGGGATTACAACAGCAAAAAAAATAAAAAATAATAATAATAAAACAAAAAAAAACAGGAACTTATGACTACGGAGCTTTCTATAGCTATGGATAATAACCGTAGCCATAGCCCTCGCCCATGCCAATGAGGACTTAATTCGGTAATATCGACCATATGTCGATATCGACAAAATCAAGTATCGATATATCGACATATTGTCGATATATCGACGTTACATGGAATTTTTGGTTAAGTTGCTGGACAAATGAGGACTTAATTCGATATTATCGACCATATATCGATCTATCGACAAAATCAAGTATCGATATATCGACATATTGTCGATATATCGACAAAAATAAGCATCGATATATCAACATATTGTTGATATATCGACGTTACATCAGATTTTATGAAAGCTTGATGACTTACCCAGATAAGATCGATGATATGTCAATTATATCAACAACTTACTTCATATCATATCGACGTTACATGGAATTTTTTGGTTTAGTCGCTGGACAAATGAGGACTTAATTCGATATTATCGACAAAATTAAGTATCAATATATCGACATATTGTCGATATATCGACAAAAATAAGAGATATATCGACATATTGTCGATATATCGACGTTACATGGAATTTTTCTGGTGTATTTTTTTGGTGTATTTTTTTTGGGAATTTATTCATGCACGTTTTTCTTGGTGCAATTTTTTATTATTATTATTTTTTTAACATTTGGGTCAGTTTGTTGAACACACCCTCCATGTTAGCCATCCCCATTAGGGATCGATACGAACATGAATAAATTCCTGATAGTGAATTTAACCACGACTTGATCAATCATTGACCAAGCACTAAAGCCTGATAGTGAAGGGGCATGACCGTGAAATGCGCCAAAATGACTGTGAATTAACACGAAATAGGCAGGAATGACCATGGTATGCATGGGAACGACCGTGAAGTGAATCGATTGGACCGTGAAATGAGCGGAAATGACCGTGAAGTGAAGGGGCATGACCGTGAAATGCTTCGAAATGACCGTGAATCAACACGGAATAGGCGAGAATGACCGTGGTATGCATGGAAATGACCGTGAAGTGAATCGATTAGACCGAAAAATGCGGGGAAATGACCGTGAAGTGAAGGGGCGTGACCGTGGAATGCACCGAAATGACCATGAATCAACACGGAATAGGCTGGAATGACCGTGGTATGCATGGAAATGACCTTGAAGTGAGGCGATTGGACCGCGAAATGCGCGGAAATGACCGTGAAGTGAAGGGGCATGACCGTGAAATGCGTCAAAATGACCGTGAATCAACGTGGAATAGGCGGGAATGACCGTGGTATGCATGGAAATGACCGTGAAGTGATGCGATTAGACCGCGAAATGCGCGGAAATGACCGTGAAGTGAAGGGGCATGACTGTGAAATGGGCCAAAATGACGTGAATCAACACGGAATAGGCGGGAATGACCGTGGTATGCATGGAAATGACCATGAAGTGAATCAAATTGACCGTGAAATGCATGAAAATGACCATGAAGTGAAGGGAATTGACCGTGAAATGCGCTGAAATGACCGTGAATCAACACAAAATAGGCGGGAATGACCATGATTTCCATGCATATCACGGTCATTCCCGCCTATTCCATGTTGAGTCACGGTCATTTCGGCGCATTTCACGGTCAATTCCCTTCATTTCACGGTCATTTCATGCATTTCACGGCCAATTCGCTTCACTTCACGGTCATTTCCATGCATTTCACGGTCATTCCCGCCTATTCCGTGTTGATTCACGGTCATTTTGACGCATTTCACGGTGAAGTGTAGTGATTGGACCGTGAAATGCGCGGAAATGACCGTGAAGTGAAAGGGCATGACCGTGAAATGCATCGAAATGACCGTGAATCAACACGGAATAGGCGGGAATGACCGTGATATGCATGGAAATGACCGTGAAGTGAGGTGAATGGACCGTAAACTGCGCGAAAATGACCGTGAAGTGAAGGGGCATTACCGTGAAATGCGTCGAAATGACCGTGAATCAACACGGAATAGGCGGGAATGATCATGAAATGCGTGAAAATGACCACGAAGTGAAGCGAATTGACCGTGAAATGCATGGAAATGACTGTGAAATGAAGGAAATTAACCGTGAAATGCGCCGAAATGACTGTGAATCAACACGGAATAGGCGGGAATGACCGTGATATGCATGAAAATGACCGTGAAGTGCAGCGATTGGACCGTGAAATGAATGAAATTGACCATAAACTGATTGAAATTGTCCACGAAGTGAATGAAATGGATTTTCGACCATCGACCTGATGGAATCTTGGAAAATAACAAGGTTAGTTCACTAAAGTAGCTTCTCCTACCCCAAAATCATATATGGTACGTCAAGTAACTAATTTTGGTTTAAAAGATATTCTTGTTAAATGAATAAAGAAATAAATGAAAAAAAAAGGAAAAAAATTTTATATGCTTATATATACATATTTATATAAATATGTATTAGAGAAAATTATAGGTAGAATAAATTTCTCCACGTAAAAAATAAAAAAAAATAAAAATAAAATTGCATAGACTTTTAGGGGCTACAGTTATCGCTACGACTATAATCCGTAGCTATAGCTTCGATACATATTGAATACACTTCGATATATATCGAAAATTGTAGGATTTTTTAAGTAAACTTGCTGGACTGTTCTGGTCCTTTTTTGATTAATCGAAAGACCTTCGATACATATAAAAGGACATATCGAAATGGCAGGGGCTACGGATATGGCTACAGTTATAATCCATAGCTATAAGCTCCTGGTTTAAAAAAAATAATAATAATAAAATAAAATAAAATAAAAAAATTTGCTGTTGTAATCCCCACCACTTTTTGTGGTCCTATTGTGAGGTATGTGTTATATCCAAACCATCCATCTATTTGGCAAACTCGTATTAAGGCTTGAGACGAAAAATAAGACATATTTAGCTATCAAGTGGACCACACTGTAAAAGGCTTTGGAGGATTGAACGTCTACCGTTGAAACCCTTTCAGGGGTCACGGAAGTTTTGGATCATTATGAAATTTGTTTTTCCTATTCATCTAGGTCTTTTTGACCCTATGAATAGATTGGATGGAAAATAAATGTTATGGTGGGCCCTACAAAAGTTTCAACGTTGAAAATCAATTTTCTGCTGTGCTTTGTGGTGTGGTCCAGTTGATCTTTGGATATGATTTTTTTTTTTTTGGGATAATGCTCCGAAATGATCTCGAAATATGGATGAACGTTGTGGATATAATAAATACATAACTGTGGGGCCCATGTAACTTTGATATCTTTTGAACCGTTCGTACAACTCGGAGTTCGAGGAGCGTCAGCGCTCATCTTCCCGCTTGAAGGAAAAAGCAGGGGCATTTTCGACCTTTGGGAAGGCGTCCGTATAGCTGGGGCTTATTTTTGCAAGGTAAAACGAGGTGGGCTTCGTCTCGCAAATGGGCCATAAATGGGTCGTACAGTTGCAAATTTCTCATATTTAAATATTCATTATAAATTAATAACTAACTTCACAATTGTAAATGTACCATATAAACTTTCATATATCAACTTTAAATAAGATTTTCTTTTTCTGCTAGAATTAGAATTATTTTTATAATAGATTTGTTAAAGATGAAAAATCTGCCAAGATTTTTAGAATTTCACGATATTACTGAGATAATATTCTTTGATCAATTTAAGGTAAAAACGTGGCTATATTTGTTACAATGGTATGGTTAATCCATCCTGCCTGGGTTTAACAGTGCTAAACTTTTATAGTTGGACCTCCGTACTAACAGTTTAGCACATTTTAGAAAATGGTGGTGACTCTTTAAACATGGGATCGCAGAGCTTTGTGGTGGTCCCGGACATGGAGAATTTAAACCGACTGTTAATTAGGCACACTGCAACAACAATGTCCCATACGGGTGGACTTTTCCGCCGTGATATATGTGAAAATCCACGGTGGAAGAAGTAGCTTCTGTTATTGCCGCGACCACTAGATACTCCGCGGCAGATGGCCAATCCCCCAATATTTTTATAATTATTGTGTAGAAAATATTCGTCGATATATACCATTAAAATAAACTAGTGATCCCTAAACTTTTATAGCTGGACTTCCGTACTAACAGTTTAGCACATTTTAGAAAATGGTGGTGACTCTTTAAACATGGGATCGTAGAGCTTTGTGGTGGTCCCGGACATGGAGAGAATTTAAACCGACTGTTAATTAGGCACACTGCAACAACAATGTCCCATACGGGTGGACTTTTCCACCGTGATATATGTGAAAATCCACGGTGGAAGAAGTATCTTCTGTTATTGCCATGGCCACTAGATATTCCGTGGCGGATGGCCAATCCCCCAATATTTTTATAATTATTGTGTAGAAAATATTCGTCGGTATATACCATTAAAATAAACTAGTGATCCCTACCATTGGCTATTGTTTGTAAAATTATTGTGGAAGAAATATCCACTGGTACATTATTCCATTAAAATACAGCAGCAATCCCTACAGCTCGCCCGAATATAACTTATAGCGGTGGATATTTCCGCTACTGTAGGTCCTACAAAATTACACAAGGAAGAGAAAGAATACACGAGCTCTATGAAAAAAAATGTAAATTTTAGTATAGGGCTCAACTAATAAATTTCTAACTGCATAATGGAGATCATCTATTAGTGAGTTGAGCTGACTAAAGAAGGCGAGTCCAAGTCACTAACAGAAGATCCCCACCATATAGTAAGAAATCTATTAGTTGAGCTTGTTGTGTATGATGCCTTGGATTCTACCTCATAGGGCAGTATGGTCGACCGTGACATGATGTGATGTTCACGATCGACCGTGGAAAGTCAGGGTCAGTCGTGACTTAGCGTGATGTTCACAGTCAACCGTGGTGCGATCATCAATTTTGCATGGATTTGCGCAAATAAGGGTATTTAAGTTCGATTTAGATTAGAGTTTTCTTAATACAAGTGTTTTCTTTCAAGTGGCAAAGGTTTTGCTAAGGGAGAAGGTTTCTATACTTGTAGGGGCTTGAAAAAGGGATTTTCTCAAGGGACGCAGGGCTTCCTAGAGGTGCACATCGCAAGGGCAGATTGAGTGATTCTGTAATCGAAGAAGGTGAGTGGTGTACGTTAAAATTTTGATTATAGTGGATCTCTATCACTTTGTGCCTTATTTTTTCCCGCAAGGGTTTTCCATGTTAAATATCTTAGGGCCTGTTTGGGCGGTGGGATTAGAAGGGATTAGATGGGATGAGATTCATCTGGTCCTGTGCCAATTCCACTCCATGTTTGGGAAGAATGGAAAAGCTTGGAATTACATTAAATGGATTTGCATTGGGTCCCATGCCAATGTCACTCAATGTTAGCAAATTGCGTAGGTCCCACCATGATGTGTGGGCTATATCCACACCGTCCACCCATTTATTGAGAATATTTTAGAGCATGGGCCAAAAAGTCAGGTAAATCTAAAGCTCAAGTGGACCCCACCATAGAAAGCAACGGGGATTGAATAGTTACCGTTGAAAACTTCTTTGGGGCCACATAAGTTTTGGATCTACTTCATTTTTAGGCCCATGCCATAAAATGAGGTTACAAAACAAACGAATGATTTAGATATAACACATGTGTGTTATTCTCAATAATTTCAAATGATGGTGGGTATATCCATTCAATGTACCACTGTATTATCAACAAAGCATGACATTAATCTTATCCCAAAGCAACAGGGGACAATCCCTTTCATGGGTAATAATTATGTTTTTTGAATCCCATCCCACCTAATCCCTTCTAATCCCATTGCCCAAACAGACCCTTATGTTCTGTGGTTGCTTGCTTAATTGTTTGGTTATTGTGCTTTATTGTTATTATTCTATTTTCATTGTATGTACTTCCGTGAGGCACACATATTGGCAGTGGTGTTAGATGCAAAATTTTCACACCTAGGGTTAATTTGGGTTTGTTTTTAGCTCGGGATTAGAGCCAGTTTACTCACACAAAAGTGGTATCAGAGTGTCAGGTTAGACATTCGGGATTCAACGAAGATGAAAGAATCAAAATTTGATATATAAAAATTTGATGAGAAGAATAATTTTATTTTGTGGTAGCGAAAGGTCAAGGGTTAAGAAAGGCATTCATGGAAACAAAACCTATGAATATGTCGGATGACGATTGTTGAGGGTCAAATATTATATATTATCCCCAATTTAATCATGTTTGTGTTGCAAGGTGAATTTAAGAGCTTGGATTGAAAAGGATGCTAAAAGCATGGATTTAACGCTCACGAATCACCAAAGCCAAGGATGGATTTTATGAGACTAAAAATAAAGACTTCACATGCTAAAGATCTAAGAAAACCAAGTGAGGAATGAAGAGCATTGAAGACTTGAAGTGAAAAAAAGGAATCCTAAAAATCTGCATCCTTCGACTAGTCTAAGCCCATCTTCAACCAGTCGAAGGATCCTGCTCGACTAGTTGAAGATTCCTCGACTCGATTTCCAGCGATAAAATCGTCTAAATTCGTGTTATCCTCGACCAATCGAAGGAGATCCTCGACCAGTCGAAGGTGACCCTCGACTAGTCGAAGGCTGTCCTTGACCAGTCGAGGGTTACACAGATGTTGCGTGGACTACGTACATTTGAGGCGATTTTTGGAATTTTCCAACTCGGTACGAAAGGAGATGATGCACTACTATAAATAGGAGTCCTCAAGGCATCCCTATGCATCTTCTAGAGTTTGAGGAGTAGATAAAAAGCGTGGAGAAGCCGTTGCCAAGATTTTTTCTTCCCTTTCTTTAGTTGTTTATATGCTTTTCTTAAGAGATTTAGTTCAATCATGTCTATGGTTGGCTAAACCTCTTAGCTAGGGCTAAGAGGTGAAGCTTGTAGCGTGATGGGATGTTTTTTATTGCTTTGATTCATATTTAAGTTGAACTATCTTTTAATCTAGTTTGATATTTAAGAAATACTTTCAGCTTTTAATGGTTTGTTGTGACTCAAATAACAATAGATCTGCGATAGCTTTGAGTATGTTCTTTTCATGTATTGAGATTATGAAATTAGGAAATCCTATTGTTCACTATTGTCCCATGGGCATGGTTGGGTAATGGAATCCCGCCTACTCTTCTCAATTCTCTTATGGTTGGTTGTATGGTGAGGGTCAAATATTGAATATTATCTCCTATCTATTTCTTGGTTTGACAAATATAATATGGCTTAATGGTATATTTTATATGTGTTTGTGTTGCAAGATGAATTTAAGAGCTTGTAATGAAAAGAATGTTAAAAGCATGGATTTAGTGCTCAAAAGTCAGCAAAGCAAAGAATAGATCTTCGGAAACCAAGATTTAATATTTCAACACCCCAAGATATAAGAAAACCAAGTAAAGAAGGAAGGAAGTCGAAAGAACAAGTGCAAAAATAAAAAAGACTTTGTCATCGAGAACCGTTCGATGACATTGAATTTATGAGGAAAAATCGAGTTGGTTGCTGGACATATTGGGTGCTTTTCTCGATTAATCGAAGACATGTTCGATGACTCGAAGGAAGGTGTTCGATGACATCGAAGACTGCTCGATGACATCAAATTTATTGGAAAAATTAAAATAACTTGCTGGACTTTTTGGACACATTTTCGATGACTTGAAGACCTATTCGATGGATTGAAGCTTAGCTCGATGGCATCGAAAGACGGTTCGATAACACAGAGACTTACACAGCGCGAAAGAAGAAAAGGCACAACTTTCGGATTCAAACCCCTTCGATGACATCAAAGGGTGTTCGATGACATCAAAGGTGTTACGCAGTCTGCGTAAATTAGATCCGGTTTTGTGATTTTGTGGAACTTTGCTTATAAATAGGGGTTTCTATGCACTTTCTAGGATATTTAGCGTTTGGAGAAGTAGAGCAAAAAGACGGAGCCGCTTCCCAAGAGTTCTTCCCTTCTTCTTAGTTTTCATGCTTTCTTCTAGGGTTTTTAATACAATCATGTCTATGATTGGCTAGATCCCTTAGCTAGGGCTAAGGGGTGAAGCTTATAATATGGTTGAGATGTTTTTCTTATTTGATTCCTGTTATTGTTGAACTCCTTTGATTCTAGTTTGATATTTAAGGAATACTTTTAGTATTTAATGGTTTGTTGTGACTTAAATTACAATAGATCTGCAACAGCTTGAAGCATCTTCTTTTTCTATTTGGAGTTTGTGAAAATAGGAAATCCTGTTGTTCTCTGTCGTCCCTTGGGCATGGATAAGTGATGGAATCCCCTCTATTCTTCACAATTCTCCCATGTTGGTTGTTGGATCGGTATACCCTGTTGTCTACCATAGTCTCCTGAGCATGGTTAGGTGATGTAATCACTTCCAATCTTCACAATTTTCATTCGTTGAGAATTAGGTCAATGAAAGTTCAGATCTTATCTTATTGAATATCTTCCAAATTGGATAAGATAGGACTCCAATTCTAATTGAGTGCCTTGAATCGAATAAGGAAACATCTTAATAGCTGTAAGTGGATCCCTGAAAACTCTAGTTTCCCACCTTTAAATTTTTAAGTTTCTAAATTCATCATCTCACAATTACTCTCTACTTTCCTGAGTTAGGTTAAGATCTTTTCCTAGTTTTGATTCTAATTACTCTCAGAATAAATAGACAAGATTAGTCCTTATGGATTCGACCTCGGTCTCACCGAGATTATTACTACATCGTGTGTAACGCCCCATGTTTTCAGGACCCGAGTATATGACTCGTTTCCCAAAAACCCGAGTGTTAACCTAAAAAGAGCCAAATTCCATATATGATAATTTTCTTTTATCAGAGTTAGTAAATAAACGTAGAATGGACAAGTCAGCATAAAGGAAAATTTTTATTTACATTTAGAATATACAAGATGTTGCCCATAATGACTTATATAAACTAATGCCTCTGAAATTAACAAGTACACGATTTACATGATTTGATACATGAAAAATAACAGAAAGCATATAAATATAAGCCGCAAGACTGCGCAACTCCTCTTAGTAATATAGCCGTGCATCCATAGCACTTGTACCCGGCTCCTCATCAGTCTGAACCTGAAAATCACTTAAGCCCCTGTGCTACCTGTATGGTTATATATTTGATGGACGAGTGACCAACTCAGTGTGAATTTTTCTCAAGATTACACACCGCCGCCTCAGACAAGTATAACATGAAAGCAACAAGGACATCAAAACATAACAAAATGTATTCTTATTATATGCATGGATGTGTGAATGCAATCATCGCCCCGGGGATGCTCATCTGTACGAACATTAGGCTCGTCACCCATGCAATCAACGACCTGGGAATGTTCATCCAGTCGGACAGAGGCTGGTCGTTAGCGAAGCACATCACGTGCCGCATAACGACTGTCTATCGTACATCATGTACGTTAGCGATAGACACTGGTCTGTGCCATGTATGCATGATTAGTCATACCATTATTAGTCCAGTTACAATCAGCCGATTTAGTAAAACTCAAGGTCACTACGGGGGCTCATCACCAGCGTAGGCCGACGGCTCGAGCATTGTAACGCCCTGAAAATCGGGGGTCGAGTATGAACTCAACTCCCGAGTTCCAACGCATCACTTATGCAACATACACAATGATGGTTAAATGTTGTCTAAGTTAGAGCAATAAACATGAATGAGATTATACCAAAACAGTAAATCATACTCCAGTTCAATTATATAAAGGCAAGCGGAAGACTGAAATTTTATATTCAAAGTATGTAAAGTAACAAAATTTTGTGAACTCCAGAGTATGAGTACTAACTGAGTACCAATATACATGTATTGTTTCTAAGTCAAAAATCAAAATACAATTTCGTAGATAAGCCTTGGGATCCCCGCGATGCAGTCGGCCTAAGCATAGCCGTTAGAGTACTGCATAAAGGAGAACTCATCCTGATCCTCCTCAAAGTCGGGCTCCGGCTCCTGAATCCAGACACCATCTATACCTGCGACAGAGTCTGGTGGGTGTTGCAAACACCGTCCCGTAACGTGGGAGTGAGTAGCTAACTCAGTGGAACAATAAAGCATAGGTTAACATGTTATCAATTCAATCAAGCAGTAATGATAAAGCAGTACAAATCAAACAATTCTAACTACTCTTATTAAGTGCGAAAATGAAATGACATGATGCTGTATGCCCTTGCCAAACCACCCTCAAGCGACATCATCTTATGTTCGCGAATGCTTAACTCCCTCAGTGCGCCACATCTACTAAGCACATGCGGTGTGATGATGATCATGATTACCGAGTTATTATTAGTCCATTTCAACCAGCAGTATTGGGAAACTAAGGTACCTCCCTTGTATCATTCCCAAACATGATCCATTCTAGGGTCGTCAATCCTAGCTAATCTCATACGATATTATGGTTTGAGAAGCGTAGTGAAGGCATCACAAAGGGCTCGTCACCCGTCAGCGCGGATACAGATCTCACCGTATGCGGCTCAATTGCTGGCCGTCAGCTCAAGTACAGGTCTCACCGTACTTGGCTCAATCACTAGCCGTCAGCTCGAGTACAGGTCTCATCGTACTCGGCTCAACTCATACTCTAGTTGCTGTGAAAGACTCGTCGCCAATCACAGACACTTGGAGTATACTTGAAGATACTACGGAGGACTCGTCGCCCGTCAGCACGAGCATAGGTCTCACCGTACTCGGCTCTCGCCGTAAGTATCGACAGCTCGAATACAGTGTCCCATACCACCGTATTCGGCTCACGAGTTTAGTTGCGCAATGGTCACTACGGGGAGGCACATGGCCCCAGCGTAGGCCGACAGCTAGACTACGGTGTCCTATACTACCATGCCCTGCTCATGCGTCTTAGCGGATCGAGGTACCATGGTTAACGGGATCGCCACTGGTAAGTTTGGTACCCTAGGTTCAAGCAGTAGCGACCAAACATGGTGAACACACATACACATATCGGTTTACTTGACGAGCCTGACTAGCTCGAGCACACCACAAGTTGAGCGATATGGAGCGCAAAAGCACTCCGTGTGGCCAACCACTATCGCCAACCCAGATACGACTCAGGTTCGCCAGACACATCCTTTGTGGCGACATGCATCTCAACCACAACCTCAAGTCTGGTACCGAATGTTTGAACTATAGGCATAATCCCAAACTCAAACAGTTCTCATCAATAGCATGTGGAGTAAAGCATGATAAACAAGCAATACAAGCATGTTAGCAGGCATGTTATAAAGCATGAAGTAAAGCATGAAGTAAAGCATGTTGTAAAGCATGTTGTAAAGCACTTATACACATAGGGATACAATTACATACACATCACAAGTGAGTGGTTATAGCGAACCACCACATGGAGGGGATCCTACATGTCTCTAAGGGAGTCGGGAATCCCATATCAGCACCTCTCTAAGGCACTAACACTCAAGCATTTACACACACAAGCATCTACGCAAACACTTAGAATACACTATTCCAACATACATGATGTATGTTAGCAAGATACGTGTTAGGGCTGTCCCTTCGCCACGTGAGTATTTTACCCATGTATATCATAATCATACAGCAAATAATCATTACAATTGTATTTCCAAAATTCACACATATGCGGTATTTCTAGAATACATAATTTCAACATACTAGGCATTTACAAGCGAACATGTATTTCAAATGATTCCTTTTCGCCAAACTAGTATTTTATCCATATATTATATAATCATACATTAAATAAACATGTCAAACATTTTTCCAAAAAAAATACGTATATGGTATTTCTACGTATACCTAGAGTATGT
The DNA here is from genome assembly GCA_030180095.1 of Magnolia changhungtana. NCBI lineage: Eukaryota > Viridiplantae > Streptophyta > Magnoliopsida > Magnoliales > Magnoliaceae > Magnolia > Magnolia changhungtana. The sequence goes on from JASAUF010000632.1 coordinate 3,411,991, forward strand.
GAAATTCCATATTCCACAACGTTAATCGAAACAGGAAACGGAAAGCACTTTGTACATGTGCATTTACATGCAGATCATGAATCTATCATTATCTGACATTGAAAGCGTTGAAAACCGTAACTTATACACTTAAAGTCCTCACCTTTGCCCTTGGAATCACAACGAATCAGCAAGGGTCGTTGAGCTTCCGTATACGGGAGTTTTCTAGCCTAAAGAGCGGAATCGGTTAGCCTTTACATAACCTACAACGAACTTACATCAAATCAGACCTAGGGTTAGGGTTTCTTACCTTCAAACGGAATGGATACCACCGAGAAAACACCTGGAAAGGAGCGGTGTAGGCCGTGCGACAACCGAAAGCAGTAGGAGGAAGATCACCCACAAATTCCAAGCTCTTCTCTCTCTTTTCTCTCTCTCTAGGGTTTTATCCCAAATTCGTATGGCTGTGAGAGGGGCTGTTCTAAGCTCCTTTTATAGCCAAAAACATTCCCAAAATAGACTCAGGTTCAAGGGTTCTGCTAATATAGGATATTCATCACTTTTCCACTCAAAAGAGAGGTTCGGTAGCCCTCCTTGAGCCAAACGTCGACTTAAGCTCACCACCTATGGATCTATGTGGGATTACGTTTTCGACTCGATCGAATTCCCAGATCGCACGTGGCGGACCACTTTCAATTCGACGGTCAGTGGGCCACGATCAGAAATTCCAAGTACATGTAAATGTTCCTGAAATTTTTCTTAATCCGAGGGTGTAATTTGGTCGGATTCTGACGGTCGGGTTGCTTATCTTTGACGCATGCGTTTAAAGGTGCCAGATCACTATTCCTGATATTTATTTTGGGATGGGAATATTGTTTTTCACACACCCTCACTCCGTATCGAAACGAATGGCTGTGGGACATCGGTTGGACCTGATTTTTGAGATGATTGTCAAGCCCAGTGAGGCGGTCCTAGTTCCTTAACTTCGTGTTAATCGGACTCCCGATGTACGATCTAGACCTAATACGAAGTTTCGTTTCATTCCCAAGAGCAGCCGGGAAATGAGTTTGGTTATAAACTTTAGGGTAACCTAGAGTCACTTGTTTTACAAGTTTTGGGTCTTGCAGATCGTATTTAAAGCTATCCCAACGGATCACATGGCTAAACGAGTTTAGTACTTAGTTAACTTTGTTAACTTTTTAAAGGATTTAATCCTAATTAATTTCTGGTCGAGGTGGTACTCGAGCCAACGTACGGAAATTTATGGGTCGTTACAAGCATAGTGTCCCATGACCGCTATCCCCGGCCCATGAGTCTACCGCCTTAGGGTGTGTATAGAACCCATCAACATGTGGCCAATTAATTCTCAATGTATGAGAAACTACCATCGTATGTTGAGTGGAAATGACTGTTAAAGATACTGAAATACAACGATTAAAAAGGAGTCGGTAGGCTTGTCTTAAACACAAATAAATAGCGGTAATAAAACATCAAACGGTTCATCCCAAAATCAAATAGGTGGATTCACCCCATAGATGGTAAGTCCCATTAATAAAATTTTCACTAGCATAACCTCCATGTCAAGGGTCTATTCCTAGTACAATCAGTCTCATTACACCCTAAGTACTGACTCTCTTTCTTAAATAGAGGTTCACCTCTCAACTAGAGAGATTTTGATTCGCGTGTGTGTTGCAAACAGTACAATAACATATCCAACTAGCATAGAGGTCAAGTATCGAACTAAGATACCATTCTAATAAAGTGCAACTCAGGTACAAATGTAAATATAAATCAAGAATTATTAAATGAATCAAGGTCTAGCATATACATCTGATATTCATGATCAATTATCAAGCATATGTCCAAGTAATATGTTCATATAATTAATCAAGTTCTAAGGCATCATTTATAATCAATTTAAAAGCTATCCTTGATCTAATTTAGAGATGAAAAGCTTAAAGGGAAGAAATCATCATCGGATGAATCGAATCACCTTCTAGTGTTGCTAAGTGCTTACACGCATAGAATTGAATCCTACCACAAATCATGAACTTGTACAATTAGATTCAAGTTCTACGCATTGCATAGGTTTAAGATCATAGCCTAGGGTTTGAATTACTTATCTTAGAGTTTTGATGTAAAATTAGGATTTTTACCCTAGGTTTTAGTCTTAGGCTTAGATTTAGGGGTTTATCCTAGAGTTAGGTCTAGGTTTTGATTTTTGGATTCAATTTCTAATGGATGTAATAATAATATTAGTAAGGTTACTAATTAAAAATAATAATCCAATAATAGCTAATGACGTATAGTCGATCGTAATGCTAATACTACTAATAATTTCGAAACGATCATTAATATTAACAATATGCCTAATATTAGTTAACGAGACACTAATAATTATTGTAATGAAAATAGCTAGTATGCTCTAATCATCAATGATAATATTTAAGGATGACGAAATAAAACATTAATATTTAATAATGATAATTTTTGTATGTAATAACTAATATTAGTATGGATAATTTTATTGATGGCTATTCATATATAATATTAATAATCCTAATGGTGATAGTAATGGTAACAATGATGATTGCAACGGCTCATTTATTTACAAGCTTAGTTTGGCTTATTCTATTCTAACTCTTAGATCCAACCCGGTGGACTTGAGCTCATATTTATTTAGGCCGGATTCAACTCTTCTTACTTACAATAAAGATGAGGCCCACCTCTATACCACAATTTGGTGGGTTATTCGGGCCTTATCCAACCCATGAAGTTGGCCCAAATCCATGCAAAATGGGCCCAAACTGAGGCTGGGCTTAGTCCAGGCCCATCATGAGGCCGGGCTATGGCTCAGCCCAACTGTGCAGCCCCAAAATGAGGTGGGCTGGCTTATGTGCGGCCCATAACTGTGGCTAGGCCTTCTGGCTCGGCCCAGTCACTGCTAGAAATGCACCATCCCACGGCCCATCTTTCAGGGCCTAATTTGTTGTTGGGCTTTGGTTGAAATCCAGCCCATGGCTGGAAGTTTTGGCCCGGTCCGGACGTATTGCTGGAGGCCTGAATGATGGCCGACCTCAGCCCATCTCTTGTCCTGAACGACGACCGTTCTCAGCCCAGATTATGGCTGGTTTCGGCCCAGATTTAAGGCTGCCAAGTCCAGCTTCTCACAACTTGAGGTGGACTCCCCGACTTGGTTCAACGACCCAACAATGAGTCGAGGCTGACGGGTTCGCATATGACTGTTTACGCTGGATCATATCCATTGCCAAACACCACATGATCTAAATTGAATAATTAAGAGCAATGATTAGATGTTATTAGAAGGTCTCACCTAACGAATGAAACGGATTAGAAGTTAGAACTTGGACCTGAGTTTACGGCTGAAACTGAAACAATCGCCAGGGAAGATGACGCTTATCAATGGCGATTCTTTAATTGATGATGATTTGGATTTGTTGATGCCTTTAGATAGCTCTGACTACTTTCGAGGAAGCTTATAGAGAGGAGTTTTCGAAGCTCGGTGGTTCATGAGCTCTGGAAGGAGCCATGAGCGATTCAAGAAAAGTCGGGAAGATGCAGCAACTGCACCGTTTCTCACTTTTCATTTTTTATTTCTTTCTTCTTCTACTCCTCTCTTCTCTCATTTTCTTTCTCTATTTTTCTTCTCTCTTTCTTCTTCCTATGCTGGAAACTCAGCATGGCCCTGAACTAGACCCGACTCGAATCGCGACTCGACTGAGTCAAGCTGGTGCACACACATCCACAACAATCACTCTCTCTAATTTTCTAACCTTTCTTCCACTCTCTGTTAGGGAGACCGGACGAGATTCCAGACTCAGGATAGACCTGTAACTTGAGCCATGACTCAGCAAGTCAACGTGGTGCTGCACAAAAGGTGCAACGCTGGACTCTCTCTCTCTCTCTCTCTCTCTCTCTCTCTCTCTCTCTCTCTCTCTCTCTCTATTCCTTTCCTATTTTCTCTCTCTCACTCCCTCTTTTCTCCCTGATCTCCTGGTGAAAATCTTGAGACGGACGCCTACCCTTTATAGTCATGGAGCATGCTCGGACCATTCATCGAACGGTCGAGATAGGTGGCTGCATTCATGTTTCCTCCTTCGTTTCTTGGATGCATGGGGTCCATCCAGCCCGAGGGATGGATTTTCGTGATCATGGCCCACTCGAAAAGCAACTTTTCACTTACCGCGTGGCCCATGCCATCATAGTGGGTTTCCATTCCAACGAGGAAGGTGGTGTGGCATGCAATGGTGGATTTATGCCTATGGTGTATTTGCGTGATCTGGTCCGTTTGATCAGACCAGATGGAGCCGTTGATCAATGTGGGGTCCACTTTCCCCGCAATCATCGGCGTTTCACTCCTCTCACGAGATCTTCCGCCCCCATCGAGTTTCTCGCGAGATACGGCGTTTCCTAGAGGGAGCCGTTGGCGCCCTACAGAGAACGAAGGGGAACCCTCCACGTGGCTTCGTGGAGGGCCTGGATTGTGTCAGATGGAGTTTTTCCCAAAAGGGAAAGGTCGGGACGTCCTTTCCACCCAGCAGGCAGTTGCCTGCCCATTTTGGGCTCTGAAAGGAGTGCTGAGATGTTCTCCTTATGAACGGCTGGGATTTGTAGGTGGCTACAGCCTCGGATCGCTAACGTGGCTACCACCTGGACTTCTCCCCGGGAGAGAACGCCGCACACACCTACTGCGTTAGTGCAGGACCACATGCGCAGTTGCATGGAAACGGATTGGCTACTCCCCCTGACACCAGCCCCGGAGCTGGTGGTCGGTGCTCTGTGGGCCTCACCATGATGTATGTGTTTCATCCATTCCGTTCATCCATTTTTAAATATCATTTTATGTCTTTATCCAAAAAATGGGAGGGATATAAATCTCAAGTGGATCACACCACAGGAAAAAAATATTGATTGGATATCCATCATTTAAATCCTCCTAAGACCCTATGTACGTTTTATTTGACATCCAATCCGTTGATTAGGTCATAAAAACCCAGATGAAGGGATAAAACAAAGATCAACTTGATCCAATACTTTTATGACCCCCAAAAAGTTTTTAACGGTCGAAGTTCATTAAACACTGTTTCCTGTAATGTGGTCCACTTGAGACTGGGATATACCTCATTTTTTTTGCATTACCATAAATTGATCTACAAAAATATATGGACGGAATGGATGAAACACATTCTATACCATAAGACAAACACCATCAGGAAGTCGATCATGAACTTCGCCCAAAAGGAAGATAAAACATTCTTCCATTGTTGAGAATGGTTCAAGGATCTTGTTAGTTCATGCCCACAACACTGTTTTGAAGCGTGGCGCATAACAACTTTCTTTCATGATGGACTGACATCTACTCTGTGCCAATTCGTCGAGATGATGTGCAATGGGGAGTTTATGAACAAAAATGTCAATGAGGTGTGGGATTACTTTGAAAAATTCGTTGAAACCACACAATCATGGGACATCTCCCTAAAATCAAGCACCACCTCTAGGCCCACTCAATCAAAGGAAAGTGGTGGAATATACCTTCTGAAAGAGGATGATGATATCAATGCTAAAGTGGCTAATCTCATAAGGAAATTCGAGGCCTTGGAACTAAAGAAGGATAAGGCTAAGAAAATTATTTGCGGTATTTGTACTTGCAACGTTCACACAACTGAAAATTGTCCAACAATACCTACTTTTCAAGAGGCACTAAATGAGCAAGCTAATGCCGTGAATAGTTACCAAAGACCTTTCAATGGACCCACCTCCAATACATTCAATCTTAGTTGGAGAAATCACAATACTGAAATGTAAGATAGCCTTGAAAGATAGAACTTTAAACAAATCACAGTACTGAAATATAAAATAATCTTCAAATAATAAAATAGAGAGGTTGATACCAATGTTGTTCTAAGGACAACCTTGCACCATAAAAACCTTACTAGAACAATTTGAATATCAAGAACTCAAACTGAAAGGAAATAACAAGAAATTAAATTCTAAACTATTACAACATTCCCCACAATGCTTGAAATGTAAAAGATTACAACATTCACATCCACATATATATTCCACAGCTTTGAATGATAAAAGATATAGAAATTCAAACAAACATTCAAACCACAAAACACAAAGAATTATAGTGGTTCGCCGGTGTGTACACCAACTGTTAAAAACAACCGCACAGATTGCTAGACCAATCCTAATATCCTTACACAGGGATATTAGCGTTTACTATGAAAATAGGTTTCACGGGTTCACCTAAAACCTTCACAATTGCGTCTTTCAAATGGGCTTACACAATTCAAAAAACCCCACTTCTGAGTTTTCTAGCTCTTCTCAGATAACCACAAGATTGAGATTTTTCTGGCTTAATCTCAAATAAAAAATAAAATAAAGGAAATTTACAATATAGTAAAATACCTGGATTTCTCCTTTTGTTGTAGCCCGGAAGAACCAATTGGAGTAGAAGTTAAAATATAGAAGTTCAATTGTCTAATACTCACTTTGAAATGGTTTTAGGTTCTAATTGATTTTAAATTAAACCAAATGGGCTAGCTCTATTTGATTTTGATTCCAAGAAGAAGGAATACAACAATTCCTCTTTTCAATTTTGATTGGAATGCAGAAACATAATCAAATAAATAAAGCTAACAAAAGAGAATATGAAATATGCACAGCGTAGCTTAAATAACACAAACTTATCTCAGAGTGATGCCTTGATTTTACTTGAATTGAATTCTTGAAATCTCTGAAATTCGTGTTCTATTTATAGTTGCAGAACATCGACTGGTCGAGTGGCCACCATGACTGGTCGTAGGTGGAACTGTATTTTGAAATTTTAAGCGCGATCAGATAAAACCGTTCCACGACTAGTCTTAGGGTGTCCACGACTGGTCGTGAGGCCTCCACGACTGGTCGTGACCATCCCATGACTGGTCATGAGGAACCAAGAATGGTTTCTGGAGTTTGAGTCATAGTTGCGGGACTGGTCATGAACAAGTCGACACTGTTCTTATGACCGGTCGAGCAGACTCCAGGACTGGTCGAAGCTCAACCAAAAAGTTCTGAAAATTTGCAACAACTTAGGACTAGTCTTGAAATTTCTTAGATTGGTCGAGCCAGTTCTAGGACTAGTCGAACAGAGTTCAGGACTGGTCTTAGAACAGACCAAACACTTATAAAATAATTCAGTTTGAATTATGTATTCAAAATGACCTACCCTAAGGTCAAACTAAGGTCATGCAAACCTTAAATGTGAAGTATGGACATTGAGTCTTCATTTCTTCAGATGTTGGTTAACCTTTGAAGACTGTGAAGCTTGAGATCTCTGATGTAGCTTGAACTTGAGATCTTCTAAACCTTGAACTTCACCTTATATTGTTATTCTCGAGTTATACTTGAGACTTGAATAAGAACTTGTCTTCTGATGTAGTTCTTGAAATATTCTGATCATTGAAGCTCGCAGAAGTAGACAAATAACTTGAACTTGAACTTCTTGAAGTAGATCACTGTTCTTAGCTTGTAGCATTAATGCAGTGACTTGAACATACAAGTCAATATGCTACACAAGACATAGATTGTGTTTTTGGCACCACAAAATTTGACAACCAAAGGAGCAAATAACTACTGCACTTACACTTAACAATTAGGGGAAAGGGGATGCTTCCTGCTCAACCTCTCCCCAATCCTAAACTGCAATATGAGATAAGTGATCCAAGCTCTTCAAATTAGATGGTGCAAGCTAAATCTATCACTACTCTTAGGAGTGGGAAGACCATTGACAAAACTATTCCGGATAGGGCTAAAAAGCCTAAGGACCCGAAAGAGGACAACAATGATAGACCTAACACTACTCCAAAAGAATTAGAACTGAAACTTCAAGGCAAGCTGATTGCCCCATTTCTCCAACGATTGATAGTACCAAAATCTCTCTCTAACTCTCAGGACATTCTAGAGGTGCTTAAGCAAGTGAAGGTCAATATTCCTCTACTAGATGCCGTTAAAAAAATCCTTTATATGCCAAAATTTTGAAAGACCTATGCACGACTAAGAGGCGGCAAAGTATCCAAAGAAAATGTTTTTAACTAAACAGTGAGTGTCATCTTAAAATAAGATGTGCCACAAAAATACAAAGATCCTGGTAGCCCAACCATTGCTTGTGTAATTGGGAGCTACCAGATTGAGCATGCACTTCTTGACTTAGGAGCGAGCATAAATCTGATTCCTTACTCAGTCTATGAACAACTAGGTATGGGTGAATTGAAACCCACCTGAACCACATTACAACTTATAGATCACTCAGTTCATGTATCGAGAGGGATAATCGAGGATGTGTTGGTTCAGGTTGACAAATTCTATTACTCGGTAGATTTTATTATCTTAGATACTCAACCCATCATAGACATGAGCACTCAAATTCCTGTCATTCTTGGTTGCCCATTCCTTGCCACTTCAAACTCAATTATTAATTGCAGGAATAGAGTTATGAGTATGTCTTTCGGGAATATGACATTGGAGTTGAATATCTTTTTCAACATAGGTAAACAGTTAGAGGATGAAGACGATTCCCACGATATTAACCTGATTAATTCTTTTGTGGAGGATAGAGCACTTCTGACCTTATACTCTGATCCTCTAGAGACGTGCCTGGTCCACTCCCATGATTTTGATGATGACATGATTGGGGAGATGGGGACCATGCTGGATACCGTGCCAGGTAGAGGCTACAATTCGAAGAATTGCCCCAAACTGATGTAGTGCTTATACCGTTTAACCTCAAGGCACCAAAGCTTGACCTAAAACCTTTGCCCTCTAATTTGAAATATGTCCATTTAAGATAAGATGAGACATACCCGGTGGTTATTTCTTCCCACCTTGAGCAACAACAGGAGAGTATTCTCATCTCTACTCTCATTGAGCACAAAGGAGCCCTTGGATGGTCGATTGCGGACCTCAAGGGAATTGACAATTTGATTTGTACTCACCGCATTCATCTTAAGGATAATGCGAAGACCTCACGACAACCAAAACATAGATTGAATCCAAACATGAAGGAAGTGGTTAAGGCTGAGGTTCTTAAGCTATTTGATGTAGGCGTCATATACCCAATATCTGATAGCCAATAGGTGAGTCCAACTCAGGTGGCTCCCAAGAAGTCTGGAATCACCATTGTAGCTAATGCCCATAATGAACTCGTGCCAACTAGGATTACTACTGGTTGGATAATGTGCATTGAATATAGGAAGTTGAATATCGTCACGAGGAAGGATCAAATTTTGGAAAGGCTAGTTGGTCACTTTTACTATTGCTTCCTTGACAGTTATTCAGGCTACAATCAGATCGAGATAGCCATTGAAGATTAGGAAAAAACCACATTTACATGTCCTTACGGCACCTTTGCTTATCGAAGGATGCCATTCGGGCTATATGTAATGCCCCCCCCCACTTTTCAGCGATGCATGTTGAGTTTTTTTTTTTTTCTGATATGGTGAGGTAATATTTAGAGGTCTTCATGGATGACTTCTCGGTCTTTGGTCTAACCTTCAGCGAATGTTTGGAAAATTTGAAAAATGTGCTGAAGCGATGTGAGGAAAAGAACTTGGTACTAAATTGGGAAAAGTGTCACTTTATGGTTCGTAAGGGAATTGTCATTGGACACTTCTTCTCGTCCATGAGAATTGAGGTAGATAAGGCTAAAATTGATCTTATATCTAACCTACCTCCGCCCAAGAATATACGAAACATGCGATCCTTCGTAGGACACACCGGGTTTTACAGAAGATTCATAAAGGACTTTAGTCATCTCTCTTGTCCTCTATGTAATCTACTTTAAAAGGATGCACCATACGAGTGGACTGAGTAATGCCAAGAATCTTTTACTAAGCTCAAGGGTATGTTAACCACTGCACTTATCATGCAGCCACTCGACTGGAGCCTTCCTTTTGAACTTATGTGCGACGCGTCTGACCAAGCTCATGGGGCGGTTTTAGGCTAGAGAAAAGAAAAGAAGCCCTACGTTATTCATACGCAAGTAGAACTCTAAATCATGTCCAAGTGAATTACTTTACTACAGAAAAGGAACTCTTAGCCGTATTGTTCGCTTTGGAAAAATTTAGGTCCTATTTGATCAAATCTAAGATCGTCATTTACACAGATCATGCGGTGCTTAAGTATCTTCTTTCTAAGAATGATGCTAAGCCCCGCTTGATAAGATGGTCCTCCTACTCTAATAATTTAATTTGGAAATAAAAGATAAAAGGGAGTAGAGAATGTAGTGGTTGACCATCTTTCCCTCCTCAATCTCTCTGATTCCCTTGAGATGATACTTATAAATGACATGTTCCCTGATGAACAATTGTTCAAAGTCTCCATTCACCTTGGTTTGCTGATATTGCTAATTATCTTGCCATATGTTTCACGCCGACACATTGGATGCACAACATAAGGAAAAATTCTTCACCGAGGTTCGTAAGTTCTTTTGGGATGATCTGTATTTGTTTAAATATTGCCCAGACCAAATCTTAAGGAGATGTGTGCCAGACAATGAACACCAAAGTGTCATCTCCTTCTATCACTCTCAGGCCTGTGGTGGTCACTTTTTCGCTAAAAAGACCATGGCCAAGATTTTGCAGTGTGGCTTTTATTGTCCCACTATGTTTAAGGACACTCGTGAGTTTTGCAAAGCTTGTGAGAGTTGTTAGAAATTGGGAGCATTGTCCCATCGAAATATGATGTCCTTAAACCCCATTCTTATCATAGAAGCATTTGACTGCTGGGGCATTGATTTCATGGGACCATTCCCCCAATCCTTTAGAAATTTATACATTCTACCGGTAGTAGACTATGTCACTAAATGGGTCGAAATGATTCCACGTCGGGACAATGACCATTAAAAGGTCATTAAGTTTTTAAAAGAGAACATCCTTTCCTGGTTCGGAACTCCTCGAGTCATCATTAGTGATGAAGGTTCACATTTTTGTAATAGGACATTTGCGACCTTAATGAAGAAATATGGCATCTCCTATAAAGTGAGCACTCCATACCACCCACAAATAAGTGGGCAAGCTAAGATTTTCAATAAAAAAATTAAACGCATTTTGGAAAAGACGGTTAACCCTGACTGTAAGGATCAGTCAATTCGATTAACCGATGCCTTATGGGCTTACCGTACCGTATTTAAGACCCCTGTTGGAATGTCTCCCTTTAAACTTGTCTATGGGAAGGCATGCCACTTGCCTGTGGAGTTGGAACATAAACCCTACTAGGCTATTAAAAATCTGAATTTCAATTTAGACAATGCTGGCTCGCTATGCAAACTTTAGTTAAATGAACTTGAAGAAATCCAGAATTATGCGTATGAGAACTCGAGAATTTACAAGGATATGATGAAGGTGTTTCATGACCAATACATTCTTATGAAATCAGTCACACCATGTCAAAAAGTCCTCTTGTACAATTCTCAATTACATCTCTTTCCGAGTAAGCTCCGATCTCGTTGGACCGGCTCTTTCACTATTACTAATGTTTATCCTTATGTGGCTGTTGAGATAAAGAATCCAAATAATGACAATGAATTCAAAGTGAATGGACATTGGTTGAAGCCATTTGTTGAGAAATTTGATTCAGCGAACATGTTTATAACTTTGATTAATCCTGTTTACCAGGATTGACCTCTTAGTCTGACGGAGGCATAGTTAGGGTTATTGCTTCCATAGAATTTAGGACTATGATAGTTTGCTTCCACTATTTTAAGATAGTTTGCTTTCCGTTTGTTTAGGATAGTTTTCTTTTCGGTTGATTAATTCTTGTGCTAACCCACCTTCACGCTGGGATCCTTTGAAAAAAGCCTCAAAATTCCTTCATCAGGTACTATCTTTATATCACTTCTTCTTTAATTATATTGTCTCTTTTGCAAATCATGCTTATTTCTTTTACATTGGGTATAATGTAGATTTTAGGTTGGGGATGGGAGATTAGGTAAACTAATCAGTATTTTCTCAGTTTTGAGCAAAATTTACAAAATTTTTAAAATTTTTTAAATGTTTATTTGTTTAGAAAGCGATAAGTTGTGTATTTAAGACTGTTTTGAGTATGAAGATAAGATAGGAAGTGAATTTTGAATTATTGGAGTTTAATCAACTGTGTAGCCTATCACTTACGGTCCTTGCAGTCAATTGATTAAGAGGAAGTTTGAATATTATGTTAATGTAAATCACATGACACATTCAAATTATTTTCTATGAATAATGCTAGAATTTCTAATTGTTAGTATGTGAATCATTGATAGATGGTGAGAATCAAGTCTGAAGAATTTTATCCACCTTAAAAGAAGAAAAGAACCAGTTAAAAAAATAGGAGATCGACAAAAAGGATCGTGTAAGGAGAAAAGATTAAAAAAGTCTGAAAAAGAATGAAAATTTTGAAAGAAAAGAGAAAAGATGAAAAGACTGAATAAATACAAATGACCGTCGATATAAAATCAAAAACTGGAAAAAGAAGGGAAAGGGGAAAAGTTTAGAATCAATACTTGGGTTTTCAACCAATCTTGAAGTGATGAGGATGACTAATATTATGAAAAGATAGTATTTTCACTGAGCACATTGAAAAACTTGATATACGAATTAAGCTCTGGCTTAATGGATAAAGAACTTATTTGATTGATTGCTTATGTGATTCGGCTCTAGGTTTTAAAAATCTCACTTTCTCATCTTAAGTCTACTCATTCATACTTGATTACACAGAAGATAGTTTTTTGAAAAAGGTTTGAACATTGCACATTAAAATTCATTTTTTACATACTTTGCTCGGGACTAGCAAAATGCTGGTTGGAGATTGTGTTGAGGGTCAAATATTACATATTCTCCCCTATTTATTACTTAGTTTTGTGAACATGATAATGCTTAATATTCTATTTTATTCATGTTTGTATTGCAAGGTGAATTTAAGAGCTTAGATTGAAAAGGATGCTAAAAGCATAGATTTAACACTAACGAATCACCAAAGCCAAGGATGGATCTTATGAGACCAAAAATGAAGAATTCACATGCCAAAGATCCAAGAAAACCAAGTGAGGAATGAAGAACATTGAAGACTTGAAGTGAAGAAAAGGAATCTTAAAAATCTGCACCCTTTGACTAGTCTAAGCCCATCTTCGACCAGTCGAAGGATCCTGCTCAACTAGTCGAAGATTCCTCGACTCAAACTCCAGCAATAAAATCCTCTAAATTCCTGTCATCCTTGACTAGTCAAAGGAGATTCTCGACCAGTTGAAGGTGACCCTCGACCAGTCGAAGGCTGTCATCGACCAGTTGAGGGTTACGCAGATGTTGCGCGGACTACATAAACTTGAGGCGGTTTCCAGAAATTTCCAACTTGGTGCGAAAGGAGGTGATACAAACTATAAATAGGAGTCCCAGGGCAACCCTAGGCATCTTCTAAGGTTTGAGGAGTGGAACAAAAGCATGGAGAAGCCATCGCCAAGAGTTTTTCTTCCATTTCCTTAGTTGTTTTTATGCTTTTCTTAAGAGATTTTAGTTCAATCATGTCTATGGTTGGCTAAACCTCTTAGTTAGGGCTAAGAGGTGAAGCTTATAGCATGATGGGATGCTTTCTAATGCTTTGATTTATGTTTAAGTTGAACTATCCTTGATTATAGTTTGATATTTAAGAAATACTTTCAGTTTTTAATGGTTTGTTGTGATTCAAATTACAATAAATCTGCGATAGCTTTGAGTATGTTCTTTTCATGTATTGAGATTATGAAATTAGGAAATCTTGTTGTTCACCATCATCCCATGGGCATGGTTGGGTGATGGAAACCTGCCTACTCTTCTTAATTCTCTTATGGTTGGTTGTGGGATTGGTAAATCCTGTTGTTTGCCTTGTCTCCTGGGCATGGTTTTGTGATGGAATCACTTCTAATTCTCACACCTCTCATCCATTGAGAATTAGGTCAAAGGAAGTTCAGATTTGGTTTTACTGAGATATCTACCAACTAGATAAGATGGGACTCTGATTCTAGTTGTGTCATTGAATTAAGCATAGATCCCCCTGATCTCTACAAGTGGATCTTTGGAAACCCTAGTTACCACCTTTGAATTTGTTAGTTTTAATCACTTTAATCACAATTACTTTCTCAATTAATTTAGATTTTGATTCACATCTTCTTCTAGTTCTAGTTCTAGCTACTTTCAGAATACACACGAGATTAGTCCATGTGGATTCGACCTCAGTCTCACCAAGATTATTACTACATCACGACACTACACTTGGGGTTGTGAACAACGATAAGAGCAATCTCAGGGAGAAAGTGTAAAATCCCAAAAATTTTCATACTTGACACCAGCATATACCCAAGCATTAATGTTAGAGAATCGTACAAATCATTTAATTACCCATAAGAAACTAACTAATGCATCGGTCACCTAAATCTTTTCCCTAACCATGTGATCTATTATTCGAAGGCCAAGATCTAAGCAACCCACTATTGATAAATCAAAATAATTGTATTTAATTAAGATCCACCTAAAATGTACTTAACTAAGGGGTTTGATCATGATTACCCTATGTTAAAAAAATTAAATTAACAAAGTACCCATTTAGCCTAAAATTCAATGAATTTGGGTAATTAGTACCGAATTATCATTTTCACTTATTTTGAATGGCTCATGTCGCAGACATAAGTTGTAAGACCCATGTATTAGACCATACTGTTCTGTAGGCTTCTGTGGTCCTCCCGGTCGAATTCTGGCAACTTTCAACCTTTATCTGACATTTGCGCGCAATCCTAAGCTAAGTTCTGCAAACCTGAGTCGACTCAACCCGAGACTTGTACCCTAGCGACCGCGCCGTCGGCGCAGTTTCGATGCCGTGTCTCGGGCGGCGAGGTGATACCCTAGCCAGGAGATGTGGGCCGACGTTTAGTTCGAGGAAAACGCCGCGTGTTGCAAAACCTAAGAGAATCTCTACCTAATGTCACCTCAATCAATCATTCAATTCCATCAAGGGTCAAGTACATGTCAAGTACCCATCATCTCACACCCATCCCCAAGTAACCCCATAAGTCAACAATTTCTTACACACCCCATACCCCTCTTACACAAATTACTCCCAAAGTCAACAAATGTCTCACCTCACCCATCACTCTATCACCCATCCCTCTCTCTCCTTACAACCCTCTCTCTCTCATTTCTTAAGCTCATTTCCAAGCAACCAAAAACATCACACGTGCAAGCTTCCTAAGCTCTCATGGAGGAGCTTTAGTGTGGCCCACTTCCTACTCTCTCATCTCCCATCTCAACCCTTCATTTTTCATCACCTTCTATTAAAATCGAAGCCTAGGTGATTACCGTTCCATCAGACTAAGAAGAAGAGGACGGTGGGTGATCTTGGACCCGCGTTTGCATTTTAATTTTTGTGATTAAAGGGCCACATATGGTGGGACCCACCTTGATGCATTCTTGTATCCATGGGGGGCCCATAGTGGCGGGGCCCCTCCGTCATCTCTGATCTCTCTTTCTCTCTCTCTCTCTCTCTTTCTATGATTATGGCCCACCTATGATGTGTATATTTTACTCATGTCATCCAACTAGTGGGCCACCTTGATCCTGATTCGGGGCTTGCATGACCAGACGATCATACCAGCCCAGATGAAAGGGAAATATAAATATCGGTTTGATCTAAATCTAGTGGCCCACTACGTGGGACCACCTTAGTGCCGGTACATCATTCAGCACCGTCCAACTTGCTGGACAGTGGCTGGACGCTGGTTATATACATATATATGTATATACATATGTGGTATGTATTATTATAATATTATAATATATTATAGCATTATGATATGATATAATATAATATTATATATATACTGTATGTATCTATACATATCGGCTTGCAGCCATACGTGTGGGCCCCATGTGGGACCCACTTGTTTTGGAGAAGGGGAGTGGTTGGTGTACGTTTACAGCAGTTGTATAGCTGCTGTATGGACGTTACCCAGTAGCGTGGGACCCGCCTTTTTAAGGGGTTTGGCTGGTGTGCGCTGGCTGCTGTATACAGGTGATTGTGGAGGGCCACACTTGGCACCCACCTTGATGATATGTTGTATCCACCGTCCAGCACATGGATGGTGGATCCAAACCATGACGCATGTGTTTTATTTATGCCATCCAACCGCTTAGATGGGGGGACCCACCTGCTGATTGACGTCAGCAAGTTTTGTGGGTCCCATGTGATATCCCAGCCGTCCATATGGTGGGACCCACTGCTGGACTAATGTCAGCAAGTTCTGTGGGTCCCACGTGTGGATGTGTCCCATCCAAACCGTCCATCCATTGGCAAGCTCGTTTTAATTCTTGAGCCTAGCTGAGGCCGATTCAAATCTCTGGTGGGCCACTACCTGGACATCACCATGATGTATTGTTTCATCCACACCATCCAGATTATGCTGGATGGTGCTGGACAAGGTTTGGACGTGCTGTCCATTGTTTGGATGGTGTGAATTTACATTGGAAATGTTTAGATGGTGTTGATGCACACAGACGATATTTGGCTGGTGCTGGGTTACATGGACAATATTTGAGTGGTGTTGATTTACATGAAAAATGTTTGGTTGGTGCCGATTTACTTAGGCAATGTTTGGACTGTGTTGATCATCATTAATGGGCCATGTGCCCCGTGGATTCACAGTGTACGGTAATACACGTGTTACACTTACAACTGTTGAAATGATTTTAGTGTGGTCCAAGCCCGCTTGAGGACCATTAGTGTAACCCATCCATGAGGGCCATCATGGTGTATTTGTGGCCCATGTGTGGGGTCCACTTGTTTGTATTGTTGGGCCCAAACACGTGGCCCATTTGATGCATATGAGGCTCAAGCAGTGCGGCCCACTTGTTGTGTACAAGGTCTACGCATGAGGCCCATGGTGAGGCATCTACGACCCATTTGATGAGGTCCATTGCGATAAGATGGAGGCCCATGGGGCGAGGCCCAATATGATGTATTTAAGGCCCATGGGCAAGGCCCATTGTGATATATTGGAGGCCCATGGGCATGGCCCATTGTGATACATTTGAGACCCCTGTATGAGGCCCAATGTGATGTATGTATGGCCGTTACGTTGTGTATGAATCCCTTAGGTGGGCCACTCCTTGGGAGCAATGTTGGTTAGATGTCCACATTGATGGGTAATGATGATTAGATGTCCCCATTGTGACCTTCCCTTAGGCCTTGTTAGGCCTATTCTCTTTGTGGGTTAACCCAAATAAGTGGGCCCCATTCGCCATAGATGGATGGTTTCGTGCTATCGGATTTGATATTTCATATATGGACCCCGCCTTGCTTATAAGCTGATTATCGATTCCGATTGTTGAGGCCGAGTATCAAGGCTGATTTCGATTGTCGAGGCCGAGTATCTAGGCCGATTTCGATTGTCGAGGCCGAGTATAGAGGCCGATTGTATATGCCGATTTCGATTGTTGAGGCCGAGTATCAAGGCTGATTCTGATTTGTCGAGGCCGATTGTATAGGTCGATTCCAATTGTCGAGGCCGATTGTATAGGCCGATTCCGATTGTTGAGGCCGAGTATCGAGACCGATTCTGATTTGTCGAGGCCGATTGTATAGGCTGATCTTGATTGTCGGGGCTGATTTTGATTTGTCGAGGCTGATTGTATAGGCCGATTTCGATTATCGAGGTTGAGTATCGAGGCTGATTCTAATTTGTCGAGGCTAATTGTATAGGCCAATTCCGATTGTCGAGGCTGAGTATCAAGGCTGATTTTGATTGTCGAGGCTGATTGTATAGGCCGATTCAGATTGTCGAGGTCGAGTGTCAAGGCCGATTTCGAGTGTCGATTCCGATTGCCAAGGCCAATTGTTGAGACCTATGTGAAGTATATGCGACCCGTAGTTGAGGCCCATTATGATGTGTATTTGGCCTGTGTGATGTATATGCGGCCTGTATTTGAGACCCATTGTGATGTGTATTCAGCCCGTGTTTAAGGCCCAAATGATGAATATGAGGCCTATGTGATGAGGCTCATTATAATGCATTTGAGGGCTAGGCGATGGAGCCCATTGTGATATATGTTAGGCCCATGTGAAAGGCCCATCGTGATGTGTATTAAGCTCTTGAGTGAGGCTCATGGTGTTGTATACCAGGCCCTTTGTGAAGCCATGGGTCCACAATATGTTAGGCTCTATGTGGGCCACCTCTTCGGACAATGTTGGTTAAATGCCCACATTGTCGAGGTGGATTGTCGAGGCCGATTGTTGATGCCAGTTATT
This sequence comes from Magnolia changhungtana, assembly GCA_030180095.1. Taxonomy (NCBI): domain Eukaryota; kingdom Viridiplantae; phylum Streptophyta; class Magnoliopsida; order Magnoliales; family Magnoliaceae; genus Magnolia; species Magnolia changhungtana. The sequence continues at coordinate 3,430,276 of JASAUF010000632.1, forward strand.
GACACCGATTATGAGTATGTGACAGCATAGCATCATGATACATGCCCATATGAATAATCTGCACATTTGATATGAGATATGGTTAACCGTTGCATATGCCATGGGCAGGTTGTTCATGGGACTCCTTGATGGGCGGAGTGCCCCACATGAGCGCACGGTATGTGCAGATTGATGCATGATTAGACTGTGTGATTCATGCATCTCGCATTGTATGATTATGATTACCATACGCCCTGGCGACATCGGGGCTGTAGCCTCCACATACATATTGTGGATGGCTAGATGAGACACCGAAAATTTGTTCTACATGGGGTGCTATAAATATCCTTGGGTGAAAGTCCTAAAACTCTCTTGGTTCCAGAGGTTGCTTCAATGTTTAGACCGAGTGGATGCATGAGCGCATAAGGGTCGTATATCGTTAGGCCACATCTCCCACTGTGTTGTGGTCGGTTGGAAGGGGGTATGGCCTTACCTGCCTGAGAGGAGAGGCAATGCTGGGTTGAGTCTGACCAGCTCGAGGAATGGGTCCGTTATTGACGAGTCGGGCCCGATATTGGCAGGCGGATAGTGAGGTCTCTTTCACTCACCTTGTTGCTCGCGATGGGGCTGCAATTTAGTTTGGAGTGTAATAGACCCCAGTGCTTTACTAGAGAGGAATCGTACTGATATGTGGACTTATTGAGTAGGAGTTGCATACTCATACATTCATTTTATTCATTATCCACTCGAGCTGGTGGTGCGCAACTAATTATTATGTACCTTCGCACGACCAAGATCTCGGTTGGGCGCGCGACTAACTTGAGATCAGGAGTTTACCATATTGAGTCTATCTATCCAAATTTAGGTATTGGACTGGTTTGGATAGAAGTCCCTTATGATGGAACCCGTAGGCCGTGATACTACGTACTATCATCTCGACTTTACTCCAGCTTGGTCATTTCATTTGCACCGCATATTGCATTGTATCTGCAACATTTAACATTTCGGGTTACTATATTTATGCATTTATATGACCTAGATAAGGCTGATGGTATTAGTAACTCTTCCGAATTGCATAGTGTATTGCATCCTCGATATCTGATATCTGGTTCATTATGTTTTCGCATTACATAGCCGATTTACATTACTTTCTCAGTATATGACACTGGCTTGCTATGTCTTTTCATCGCATATCCTAGATGAGGTTGATAATATTTTTATGGACTTGCAGTATTTCCGCTTACTTTGATATCGTATGATTCATGCCTGTAATTCTAATATTTTATGATTAAGGCATTTTGTTGAATACTTGGCACTGATCCTGTGCACACACTTACACTACCCTCTAAGCTTTCTATAAGCTTATGCATGATAGATGCATGCAGGTGATGATAAGATGCAGTTGAGTTGGGGCACGAGCGTGCGGTAGAGCTTCTGGAGATTTTATTATATGCATGTATTTCCTCTTCAGTATTTTACTCAAATGATTATATTAGTGGATATGTGGTGATGATGTTATTCTTATGATTTGGGTATACTTGTGGTTATGCTTCTTATGAGACAAATTCATATTGGAAATCCTCCTTATAGGATCCAGGATCGGACCTGGCATATGGGCGCTGGGAGCCGAGAATGGGGTACTACGAAGGCTGTTGGCACCGGATTCGGTGATCGGGATTCCTATTAATCCGATTTTCGGGTTTGGGGCGTGACATAAGTAATCTAGGCCTAGCTAATTGGACACAATAAATTTCGTTAATTGTTTATTTCTAAAAACACCCAAATTAACAAAATAAGCTCTACATAGCTCATTAGTGGGCCATTAAACTCGAAACTATAAAAAGACGTTCATCTTAGCAAGCTTGACATTCATCATGGAACAAAATGTGGAGATTGTATCTAGAATCGTTTAACTTGGACTTGCAAAGTGGGTGCATAAAATGTGCGAATACCCTTAGGATATGTTAAGAACTTAAGTTAATTTTTCCCATATGATCTTTGCTAAAGTTCTTGCTTTCGGACCGATAGATCACGACCAAATTTATGGCATTAATCTACGTTAATATCCGACACATATCCATATAGCCATGACCCTGATCGATGATCGGTAACCATCGAATTGATGTCTAATTATACTTATCAATTGGTGCATCCAAATGACAGGCTGATAATATCCATACGTAGATCATCACAAGGGCCAACTAACCTATGACATATATCGACTCGTACATCTCCTAGTGGGCCCTGATAGTTAGAAACAATCTCTCATAAGGTATAATAGTAAGTACTTGGGCTTTAGGGCCATTCGTACCACACCTAACACTGTAAATACTCGTTTATTTCACTCCCCTCTCCCCATACGAATTTTCCCTAGAAAATTAGAGAAAGGGAGAAAGGGAGGAAGAGAGAAAGAGGAAGAGAATGAGAGTGAGTGAGAGAGGGAGGGTTCTTAGTACTTGTCTTCATTGAATTTCTTTCAATTAAACCTTAACTACCATCTTCCTCAGTTGAATTCACCTAAGCTTGCAATAAGAGGTAAGAAACACATCGTACCTTCCAATTTAACCACCTAGGGTTAGATTTTTTGAATATCACATGTTTTCCTTGCAATTAATTTAGGCTTTGGTGATTTTCACTAAAAATCTAAATCCTAAGCGTGATTAGGTCATGTGAAACTCTATTGAGGTGCGGGTAATTGTTCACAACCCCAAGTGTAGGGTCATGATGTAGTAATGACTTGGTAAGACCGAGGTCGAATCCACAAGGACTAAACTTGTACATATTATGAAAATAACTAAAATTAAAACTAGAAAAAGATCTAAATTGAAATCTGAATAATTGAGAGTAATGGTGAATAATGTTGATTAAAACTAATGAATTTAAAGGTGGGAACTAGGGTGCCAAGGATCCACTTGTAGCTATCAAGATGCTACCTTACTTGATTCAAGGAACATAATTGGAATTGGAGTCCCATCCTATCCAATTGGAAGATAAAACAATTTAAATCAAATATGAACTTTTTATTAACCTAATTCTCAATGGAGGAGAATTGTGATGACTGGAAGGGATTCCATCACCCTAGCATGCCCAGGAGACGATGGTGAACAATGGGATTTACCAATCTCATTATCTCAAAACAGGAAAATAAGATATCCAAAGCTATCACAACATCTATTGTAATTTGAGTCACAATAAATCATAGGAAACTGAAAATATTCCCTTAATATCAAACTAGAAATCAATGAAGTTCAATAAGAATACGAATCAAAGCAAAATAAACATCCAAATACGGTACAATCTTCACCTCTTAGCCATATCTAAGAGGTTTAACTAACCGTAGACATGATTAAAACCAAATCTCTTTAACAAAGCATGAAAATTAAATTAGGGAAGAAAAAAAACTCTTTGGTGGCTGTTCCACCCTTATGTATACTCCTTGAGACCTTTTCAAACATTAAAAGATGCTTTCGAGTATCCTAGGAAGTCCTATTTATAGTTGTGGAATTCTAACTTTCACACCGATTTGGAAAAATTTAGAAACTGCCTCAAATTTACGTACTTTGCACAGTTTCCCAAAATAGACTCAGAGTTTAAACCACCTCAAATTTATGCACTCTACGCAGTTTTCTAAAATCAACTCAGAGTTTTAGAATATACTTTTTCAGGACAATTTTAGGAATATGTTTGTTTTAAGGACAATTTCAAGATTCATTTTATTCACTTCAAATCTTTGATTCTCTTCATTCCTCACTTGATTTTCTTGGATCTTTGACATGTGAATTCTTCATTAATGACTTCCAAATCTCCAAATCTTCATTGAATAATCTTTTAGCATAAATCTTCCTTTTGACATCAATTTCACCTTAAACTCTCAAAATTATCTTGCACATGAAAACATGCATAATTAAATTGATTAAGCACTATCATGTTTATAAAACCAAGGTATAAATATGGAAAATATGCAAGATTTCACACTCCCCAACCAGTATTTTGCTAGTTTCAATCAAAACATGCGTGAAGTGATCTTCAATCTTCAATGTTAAAATCACTTTAAAAAAATAATCTTTTATGCAATCAAGTATGAATGAGTAAAATATAAAGAAGCGAGAGTGCGATTTTGAAAACCTAGAGCCGAATCACACGAGCAATCAATCAAAAAGTTTCTTTATCAATCATTTAATAACGTAAGTTCATATATAAAAAATTTTCAACATGCTTAGTGAGTTCTATTTACTTTCCATGACATACTACTATTTCATAATGTTAGCCATCCTCATCACCTCAAATTTTATTGAATAATCAAGTACTGATTCCGAACTTATCACCATTTCCTTCTTTTTCCAATTTTTGATTTTATATTGATGGTCCCTTTTATTTATTTTTTCTTTTCAGCCTTTTCATTCATTTCCAGTCTTTTCATCATACATGACCTTTTTGTCGATCTCTCTATTTTTTTAATTGGTTCTTTTCATCTTTTTAAGGTGGATAAAATTCTTCAGACTTAATTCTCAATATCTATCAATGATACACATACTAAAAATGAAAAATTCTAGTACAATTCATAGAAAGCAATTTGAATGTGGCTTGTGACTTAGATTAACATGATATTCAAACTTCCACTTAATTAATTAAATGCAAGAATTTAGACGATAGCTTACTCGGTTGATCAAACTCCAACAATTCGAAGTTCAATCTCCATCTTATCATCATACTCAAAGCATTCTTAATTCAACAAATTATCATATCCCAAACATGCTTTTAACTTGAAAATTTAAAAATTTTCATAAAATTTGCTCAAAACTAAGAAAACACTGATTAACATTCACAACTCCAAGTGTAGGGTAGCAATGTAGTAATAATCTCGGTAAGACTGAGGTCGAATTCACAGGGACTGAACTTGTGTGTCTTCTGAAAGTAACTAGAACTAGAACTAGAAGATGTAAAACTAAATCTAGAAGTATAAAGAGTAATTGTGAGAGATATAATGAAAAACTTAAGAAATTCAAAGGTGGGAAACTAGGGTTTCCAAGGTTCCACTTGTAGGTTCTCAGGATGCTACCTTGCATGATTCAAGGACACAACTGGAATCAGAGTCCTATCCTATCCAGTTGGTAAGAAGAAATTTGTCAGATCTCTGAACTTCTCATGGATCTAATCATCAATGGATGAGAGTGGTGAAGATTTGGAAGTGATTCCGTCATCTAACCATGCCCAGGAGACAAGGCAAACAATAAAATTTACCAATCTCACAATCAATTATAAGAGAATTGAGAAAGTTAGGAAGGATTCCGTCACCCTACCATGCCCAAGGGACGATAGTGAACAACGAGACTTACTAATTTCACAATCCCAATTCAGGAAAAGAAGATATCTCAAGCCATCGTAGATCTATTGTAATTTGTTATAACAAACCATTAAAAACTAAAAATATTCCTTTATAATTAAACTAGAATCCAAGGGAGTTCAACAAAACATGAATTAAAACAAAGCAAACATCCCAATCATGCTACAAGCTTCACCTCTTAGCCCTAGCGAAGAGGTTTAGCTAACCATAAACATGATTGAACTAAAGACTCTTAAACAAAACAAAAAGACCAAAGAGGAAGAAGAAGAACTCCCAGATGGTGGCTCTACCCTTTTGCTCTACTCCTCAAACCCTATAAGATGCCTAGGAACATCCCATAGACCCCATATTTATAGTTTTGCAACTCAAACTTTCGCACTGAGTTGAAAAATTTCAGAAATCGCTTCAAATTTTTGCACTTTGTGTCATGTCTGCATAACCCAGGACTGGTCGAGGACATCCCTCAACTAGTCGAGGGTCTCCTTAGACTGGACGAGGGTTTCCTTCGATAGGTCGAGGATGACCTTATTTTAGATGATTTTGCCAATGGAATTTGAGTTGAGGAATCCTTGACTGGTCGAGCAGGAGCTAGGACTAGTCGAGGATTACGCAAATTCACTTCAAAACTTCAATTCTCTTCATTCTTGACTGGGTTTTCTTAGATCTTTGGCATGTTAATTCTTCATTTTTAGTCTTTTAAGATTCAATCTTTGGCTTGGTGATTCTTGAGCATTAAATCCATGCTTTTAACATTCTTTTTAATCCAAACACTTAAATTCACCTTGCAACAAACATGAGTAAAATAGGATATTAAGCATTATCATGTTCATAAAACCAAGTAATAAATGGGGTCTAATATGCAATATTTAAGCCTTAACACAATCCCCAATGATCATTTTGCTAGTCCCGAGCAAAGTATGTGTAACACCCTGAAAATCGGGGGTCGAGTATAACTCAACACCCGAGTTCCAACGCATCACATATGCAACATAAATAGTGATGATTAAATGTTGTCTGTGTTAGAGCAATAAACATGAGTGAGATTATACTAAAACAGTAATTCATACTCCAGATCAATTGTACAAAGGTAAGTGAAAGACTGAAACTGTATATATAATGTATGTAAAGGAACAAAACCATCCTGATCTCCAGAGTATGAACACTAACTGAGTATCCATTTACATATATTGTTCCTGAATAAAGAAAAATCAAAATACAACTAAAGTTAAATCCTGAAATCCCCGCGATCCAGTCGGCCTAAGCATAGCCGTTAGAGTATTGCATATATGAGAACTCGTCCTGGTCCTCATCATACTCTGGCTCTGTCTCCTGAATCGACGCATCCTCTATACCTGCGACAGAGTCTAGTTGGTGTGTACAACACCATCCCGTAACGTGGGAGTGAGTATCTAACTCAGTGGAATAATAAAGCATAGGTTAACATGTTATCAATTCAGTCAAGCAGTAATGATAAAGCAGTACAATCAAACAATCCTAACTACTCTTATTAAATGCAAGTATAAAATGACATGATGAATGCCCTTGCTAAACCACCCTCATGCGACATCATCTTACATTCGCGGATGCATACCTCCCTCAGTGCTCCACATCTACCAGGCACATGCGGTGCGATGATGCGCATGATTACCGAGTAGTTATTAATCCATTTCAAACATCAGTATTGGGAAACTAAGGTACCTCCCTTGTATCATTCCCAAACATGATCCATTCTAGGGTCGTCAATCCTAGTTAATCTCATACGACAATATGTTTTTAGGTCACTACAGAGGCTGTTAGTGCTGTTACACGGAATTGTTGCACCACTCCCCCATCACCTCTTTAACGATTCATCACTATACAGATACAGGCCTAGCTCATACTCTATACACTGCGGCAAAACTCGTCACCTCACCGCAAATTCAGAGTATGCTCGAGGTCACTACAAAGGGCTGTCAGGGTTGTTACACGGAATCATTACACCACTCCCCCATCACCTTATCAATGTAGGCCGATAGCACGAATATAGTGTCCCATACTACCATAATCGGCTCACGAGTTTGGTTGCTCACTGGTCACTACGGGGAGGCACGTAGCCCCAGCGTAGGCCGATAGCTCGACCACGGTGTCCCATACCACCATGCCCGGTTCATGAGTCTTAGCGGATCGAGGTACCATGGTTAAAAGGGATTTCACTGGTAAGTTTGGTACCCTAGGTTCAAGCAGTGGTGACCAAACATGGTAAACTTACATTAGACATATCGGGTTACTTGACGAGCCTGACTAGCTCGAGCGCACAATCACTTGGACGACATGAAGTGCATAAGCACTTCGCGTGGCCTAACCATTGTCGCCAACTGACGTACGACTCGGGATTGTCAAACACATCTTACGTGGCGACACGAATCTCAACCACGATCTCAAGTCTGGTACCGATTGTCTGGACTATAGGCATAGTCCCAAACTCAATCAATCCTAATTCATAGCATGTGGAGTAAAGCATAATAAGCAAAGTAATTCAAGCATGTTAGTAAGCATGTCATAAAGCATGTTATAAAGCATGTTATAAAGCATGTTATAAAGCACTACATAAATAGGAATACAAACACATAATTTGCACAAGTAAGCGATTTAAGTAATCATCCTCATAGAGGAAATCCTACAGGTCTCTAAGGTAGTTGAGAATCCCATCTCAACACTCTCCTAAGGCATCAACATCCAAACACTTACTCACACAAGCATTTTCACAAACACTTAACATACACTTTTTCAACATACTTAGTGTATGTTAGTAAACATGTATTAGGGCGAGTCCATTCACCAAGCAAGTATTTTACACATACATAATATATTTATTCAACAAATAATCATAGCAAACACATCTCTAAAATATGTATGTATACGGTATTTCTACATACATAGTGTATATTAGTAAAACATGTATTTGGGCGAATCCTTTCACCAATTTAGTATTTTATCCATAATCGTATATTCATACAACAAATAATCATGTCAAGCATATTTCCAAAATTTATACGTATACGGTATTTTCTACGAATACCTAGAATATGTAAAATTCCATAATCTACATTGTTAATCGAAACAGAAAACGGAAAGCACTTTGTACATGTGCAATTACATGCAGATTATGAATCTATCATTATCTGACATTGAAAGCGTTGAAAACCATAACCTATACACCTAAAGTCCGCACCTTATGCCAATAAACGCGTAACAGAGTTAGTTCGTTCACCCTTGCTATGTCTAAGGCACAACGACAACCTAAGACATGAAATAGGTTAGCTATTGCATGACCTACAACCTTCACACCCCAAAACAGGTCTAGGGTTAGGGTTTTTTATCTAGAAATGGAGTCGGTATTGCCGGGAAAGCGATAAGAAATATGTGGTGGAGCTAGGGTAGGGATAAGAAGCAGCAACAGGGAGATTCTCCCACTCCTCTCACTCTTTCTCTCTTTGTTCTCACTTCTCACTTAGGGTTTTTCTCAAATTCATATGGTTGTGAGAGAGGGGCTTCTAAGGTCCTTATATAGCCTAAGAAGTCTCCAAAGTAGACTTAAGGTTAAGGTATACTTGGGTTATAACCAAAGCGGTGTTACTTTAGCTCAACGGAGGATTTCTGGCGGGCCTCCTTGTGCCAAAAGTCGGACTTAAGCTTACTAACCTTGGATCTACGTGGAGTTAAGCTTTTGTCTCAGTCGGATTCCCAGATCACGCGTGGCGGACCAGTTTTTGTTCAACGGTCAACGAGTCTCAATCTGAAATTCCAAGTACATGTAAATGTTTATGAAAATTTTCCTGATCCGAGGGTGTATTTGGGTCAGATTCTGACGGTCTGGTTGCTTACAAATTGACCGCAAGTAACAAGTCTCAGATCACTATTCCAGATATTTATTTTGGAAAGAAAACAAGGGTTTTCACACTCCCTCGCTCCGGACTCAAGTGAACAGCCGTGAGATACTGTCTGGATTTGATTTCTGAGATAGTTGTCAAGCCCAGCGAGGCGGTCCTAAGTCCTTACCCTCATATTATTCGGTCTCCTGATGTGCGGTCCAGACCTAATACGGAGTTTCAATATGCTCCCAAGAGCAGACGGGTAATGAGTTTGATCCTAGATTTTAGGGTAACCCAGCGTCAATGATTCTACAAGTTTTGGGTCTTGTAGATTATATTTAAAGTGATTCAAATGGATTTCATGGCTAATCTAGTTTAGCACTTAGGTAACTTTGTCAAATTTCTAAAGGATTTAATCCTAAGTGATTTCTGGTCGAGGTGGTACTCGAGCCATTGTACGGAAATTTATGAGTCGTTATAGTATGCGAAATTTTTTTTCAAGAACCACAGGACAATTTCTATAAGCTCAAGCGGTTCTAAAGACAATCCATTTCACAAAAATTTAGGATACATTAATATTGAGTATATTTCCTCAATTTTAACACATGGTAAATCTCATAGTCAAGTTCAAACATTAATCCTCCAATTAGAATAATCCTAAACATTGAGTTCCATGGGTGCATAGTGAAGCCTTATAAAAGGTCAAATTCTCAATTTTCATGATAACATTGATAATCAAAAGAGCATTTAGGATAACCAAAACTTTCCTTACGATTCAACCTTTCATTCTTCCAGTTTTGATTTTTCCATCGATGGCTTTCACGCTATGTCAACTTAAAAAAAACTTTAATAGGTAACTATTTTCGACGACAACTATTTTTTAGCGGGATATTTATTTATTTTTCTTTCTTTTCAATTCTTCTTATTAAACATGATAGAGAAATTCCACAGGTTGGTTCCTTCTATGCTTAATAATCATCAAGTTAATAATTTAATATCAAACTGACACTTTAATGTGTAAACTAGATGTGATGTGTAAAATCATAACTCAATCAATGTTTAAAACTTCTAATCAAGGATCAATGACTTAATTTTGAGATCTCTCAAGTGACTAAAATCCAAGAGACATAAAGCATCAACACTAAGTATCTTATACTTCTAAATTATGGATGAACTTCAAAATCACTCGAATTTACAAAATTTGAAGAAAAATTTTCACCAATTTTGCTCAAAGACTAAGAAAACACTGATTAGCTTGCCTAATCCACACCCCCAACCTAAAATCTACATTGTCCTCTATGTAAAAGATATAAGTATGCAATGCACATGATACAATGAAAGTAAAGGAGAAGTGAGGGAAATGTAGTACCTAATGAAAGAATTTTGAGGTTTTTCCAATGATCTCAATGTGAAAAATGGGTTAACACAAAAGACTCAAACTAATGATAAGCAAACTATCCTAAAACAACTGAAAGCAAACTATCCTAAATTCCATGAAAGCAATAAACTAATCCTAAACTAGGAAAGCAAGGGAAAAGCTACTCAGTCATGCCACAAGGTTCCTCCTCTGACAAATATCTTGATAAATTTCTCAGTAGGTTTCTCAACAAGATCATCTAAAAGCCCTTTTTGCAATAGGCTTGGATGCCCTAGAGCATGAATTTCCAGAGAAATTTATGTACTTCAGCATACGATTTCCTTTTAATCTCTTGAGGTGTCCAAAGTATATATGATTCACCTATGACAGAGAAAATTTCAGACTTATTATCCCATGGTGAATTAGAGACTATAAGTAGATAAAATTCAGAAAAATTCTCAGCAGATGATGTAGCCTCAACACATTCTGAAGTTTCAAATTTTGGTTCAATTTCTAGCTCTTCCTCCTTTAATGGTACACATTCAGGGTCTGGGGAAGGAGGAGCTTCAGAATAAGGGTTCTCTCAGTCAATGAAACTACTGAGGTATTGTATTGCGAGACATCCACTATTTCTTTTATCATAGGTTCATTTGAATCTACAAAGTGTGCCAAACAATCGTCCAAAAAGTTGGGAAATTCGGCTGAGAGTGACTCATTTTCCACATTGAAGTTTGTGATGATCTGCCCAAGTATTCCATCGTCTCTGGAAGTGGATGGATACATGCTCTCTCGCTCTTGCCTGTATAGATAGATTGAAAACCAACAGGCGATGAATTGATGTGAAGACTCTGTTCATTGGTATGACTCAGTAAAGGCATTTTATTGTCAAGGGTCGACAACTCAGATGGTGGCCTTAACTGGATGGTTTCAAATTCCAGAGTCATATCAAGCAACTCATCTATCTCCCAAATCATATCATCATTCAATTCACGGAAGTGATCTAAACATGTCTCACAAGAGTTAGAAAGGTCGGTTAAAAGGGGCTCATCCTCCACATTTAAATCAGACATGTCAGATGAATGGAGTAGATCATTATGACCGATCACTTCGTGTACTTCTTGATCACTGACCTAGACCAAACTTGTGATTGATTCCAGGGGAATTTGGGCTGTACATTCATGATCATCATCCCAATACTCATGATTTTCCAATTCAGTGCAGTACACACTTGGGATGGGATCGCTTTCCTCACATTCTACTCCTAAATTGGTTTGAGGTTCGAATAAATTAACCTCTTCCTCATCATTGAAACTAAGTCTGTTATGTGAATGAAGTGTGTCATTATTATTATATTTGAAAGACACCCATGTCTCTGGATCCTTCCTTTGGATTATCATCGAGATCGACTCTTCGGGAAATTGAACCGTATGCTCATTAACACAATCTAACTCTTCATTCTCAATTTCAGTATTCTGCATAATCGCATAACGTGAACTCCACTATTGTATATCTTTTATAAGTTCTTAAAGTCTTTGGAGTGTATTTTGCTTGCTGAGCTCTAGAGTTTGTATGGAATTTTGAAGTGAATTCTCTTGGATCGTTTCTTGTTGGATGTCAGAGGTATAGGACCCAAGAGAATTGTCACTATGATGCATTGTTGATTTAACTTCTTAATTTTGATATTTCCACTGATCATAAGTAGGGAGTTGGGAATGAAGAATTGAGTTGGGTTGAGGCTGGGGTGAACTAGCCTCCATTAGCTTATCGAGGCGCGATTCAAGCACTTCTATCGTTCTTCTGATGTCACTATGATGTATTGCTGGTTCATCTTCCCAACATTGATGTTTCCACTGATCATAGTCATATGGGTTATATGTCGAAGAATCTGATGGTTGTTGATACATATTATCACCCATAATATAATCACGCATTATTTTCTTCTTGTCTTATGGGTGATAATAATTCTCACTCCCATAGTTATGATAACCCCAACACTCACGTACTGTCTTCTTAATTTGTGGGGTGTAATTATTCTCCCACATATGATCACGTAAGGATTTCTTAATCGGTGGAGCATTGTATTCCGTTCGGTTCTCGATGATGGTTTCAGAAAATTTTTGAGACATGTTAATTTCTATCAAAATCATCATACATCCTTGCTCAATATATCTTATCCATCTCAACATACTGACTTTCCCACTCTTGCATGATGAAACCCTAACTCTGAATCTAATCCTTAAAAAAAATGAATAAAAGAAAAAATCCTACAACAATAAGAAATTTAGAAATAGAAAGAAGTTACCAAATTAGAAGTTCTTAAATTAAGATCCTGCAAAATAAAACAAAACAAGTCAGTTTATAAAAATAGAATTTCTAAAATTAAAAAGTTTCTAAAAATAAAAATAGAAAGATGAGTTAGTTTCTAAAAATAAATTAGGAAAGTAAACTATTTTCTAAAAAGGAAAGTTTCCAAAAAAAGAAAATAGAAAGTTTCTAAAAAGAGAAAAGGAAAGTTTTTAAAAAAATGGTTTCTAAAAAAAAATTAGGAAATTTTCTAAACCTAAAAATAGAAAGCTAAGTTAGTTTCTAAAATAATTCAGAAAACCCTAATCCTAAAAATAGAAAATAGAAAAACTCTAATCTTAAACTAATTCTAAAACTTAATTAATCTCAGAAAAACACAACCGTCAATCCCCAACAATGGTGCCAAAAACTTGTTCACAACCCCAAGTGTAGGGTTACGATGTAGTAATAATCTCGGTAAGACCGAGGTTGAATCCACAGGGACTGAACTTGTGTGTCTTTTAAAAGCAACTAGAACTAGAACTAGAACTAGAAGAAGATGTAAACCTAAATCTGGAAGTATAAAGAGTAATTGTGATAGATATAATGAAAAACTTAAGAAATTCAAAGGTGGGAAACTAGGGTTTCCAAGGATCCACTTGTAAGTTCTTAGCATGCTACCTTGCATGATTCAAGGACACAACTGGAATCAAGTCCTATCTTATCTAGTTGGTAAGAAGAAATTTGTCAGATCTCTGAACTTCTCATGGATCTAATCATCAATGGATGAGAGTAGTGAAGATTTGGAAGTGATTCCATCACCTAACCATGCCTAGGAGACAAGGCAAACAACAGGATTTACCAATCCCACAACCAATCATGAGAGAATTGTGAAAATTAAGAAGGATTTTGTCACTCTACCATGCCCAAGGGATGATGGTGAACAATGAGACTTACTAATTTCACAATCTCAATTCAAGAAAAGAAGATATCTCAAGCCATCGCAGATTTATTGTAATTTGTTACAATAAACCATTAAAAACTAAAAATATTTCTTCATAATCAAACTAGAATTCAAGAGAGTTCAACAAAACATGAATCAAAATAAAGCAAATATCCCAATCACGCTACAAGCTTCACCTCTTAGCCCTAGCTAAGAGGTTTAGCCAACCATAGACATGATTGAACTAAAGGTTCTTAAACAAAACAAAAAGACCAACTAAAGAGGAAGAAGAAGAACTCCCGGACAGCGGCTCCACCCTTTTGCTCCACTCCTTAAACCCTAGAAGATGCCTAGAAAGATATTAGGGACCCCATATTTATAGTTTTGCAACTCAAACTTTTGCACTGAGTTGAAAAATTCTGGAAACTGCTTCAAATTTCTGCACTTTGTGATGTCTGCATAACCCGGGACTGGTCAAGGACATCCCTCAACTAGTCGAGGGTCACCTTCGACTGGTCGAGGGTTTCCTTCGACGGGTTTAGGATGACCTGATTTTAGATGATTTTACCAATGGAATTTGAGTCGAAGAATCCTCAACTGGTCAAGCAAGGCTAGGTGTAACGACCCGTAAATTTCCGTACGTTGGTTCGAGTACCACCTCGACCAGAAATCAATTAGGATTAAATCCTTTAGAAATTTAACAAAGTTAACTAAGTACTAAACTCGATTAGCCGTGAAATCCGTTGGGATCGCTTTAAATACGATCTGCAAGACCCAAAACTTACAAAACAAGTGACTCTAGGTTACCCTGAAGTTTAGAACCAAACTCATTTCCCGGCTGCTCTCGGGAATGAAACGAAACTTCGTATTAGGTCTAGATCGCACATCGGAAGTCCGATTAACACGAAGCTAAGGAACTAGGACCACCTCACTGGGCTTGACACTCATCTCAAAGATCAGGTCCATCCGATGTCCCACGGCCATTCGTTTCGATTCGGAGCGAGGGTGTGTGAAAAACACTATTCCTATTTCAAAATAAATATCAGGAATAGTGATCTGGCATCTTTCGTTTACGCGTCAGTATTAAGCAACCTGACCGTCAGAATCAGACCAAATTACACCCTCGGATTAAGAAAAATTTCAGGAACATTTACATGTACTTGGAATTTCGGATCGTGGCCCACTGACCGTTGAACTGAAAGTGGTCCGCTAGGTGCAATCTGGGAATCTGATCGAGTCGAAAACGTAATCCCACATAGATCCATGTGTGGTGAGCTTAAGTCTGATGTTTGGCTCAAGGGGGGGCCACCAGAAACACTCATTTGAGCTGGAAAAGTGACGAATTACCTATATAAGTGATAACCCTTGAACCTGAGCCTATTTTGGGAAGGGTTTTGGCTATAAAAGGAGCTTAGAACAGCGCCTCTCACAGCCATACGAATTTGGGATAAAACCCTAGAGAGAGAGAGAAAAGAGAGAGAAGAGCTTGGGATTTGTGAGAGATCTTCCTCCTACTGCTTTCATTCATCACACGGCCTACACCGCTTCCTTTCGGGCGTTTTTCCGGCGGTATCCACTTCGTTTGAAGGTGAGAAACCCTAACCCTAGGTCTAATTTGAAGTAGGAAGGTTGTAGGTTGTGTAAAGACTAACCGATTCCGCTCTTTAGGCTAGAAAACTCCCGTATACGGAAGCTCAACAACCCTTGCTGATTCGTTGTGATTCCAAGGGCAAAGGTGAGGACTTTAGGTGTATAGGTTGCGTTTTTCAACTCTTTCAATCTCAGTTAATGGTAGATTCATGATCTGCATGCAATTGCACATGTACAAAGTGTTTTCCGTTTTCTGTTTCGATTAGAATTGTAGAATTTGGAATTTCACATACTTTAGGTATTCGTATAAAATACCGTATACGTATTTTTTATGGAAATGTGTTTGACATGTTTAATTGTCGTATGGATATATGATGTATGGATAAAATACTCATTTGGCGAAAGGGTTCGCCTAAATACATGTTTACTAATATACACCATGTATGTAGAAATACGGTATTGTAAGAAGTACCGTATACGTGTATATTTTAGTGATGTGTTTGTCATGATTAATTGTTGTATAAATATATTATGTGCGTATAAATTAATTGCTTGGTGAAAAGAATCGCCGTATTACAAGTTCCCTTGTAAACACTATGTATGTTGAAATTGGGTATACTAGAAAATACCCTATATGTATAAAATTTGCTGATGTAATTGTCAGAATTATTTCTTTGTATGAATATGATGTATATGTATAAAATACTAGTTTGGTAAAGGGACAACCCTAGTGCCCTTTCCTCTAACATACGTCATGTATGTTGAAATAGTGCATTCCAAGTGTTGGTGAAATCGCTTGTGAGTGTAAGTGCTTAAGTGTTAGAACCTTAGGTAGGTGCTGAGATGGGATTCTCAGCTATCTTAGAGTCACATATGATATCCTCCATGTGGTTATTCACTCTAACCACTCACCTATAAAATATATGTATTTGTATCCCTATTTGCATAATGCTTTATAACATGCTTTTGAACGTGCTTTGTAAACTTGTTTATTAACATGCTTCATGATATGCTTTATAACATGATTGCTAGTGTTCTTGAATTACCATGTTATCATGCTGTATTTCACATGCTATGGTTAGAAATTGATTGAGCTTGGGACTATGTCCATAGTCCAGGCATCCGGTACCAGACTTGAAGTTGTGGTTGGGATTTGTTCCGCCACACATGATGTGTTGGCGAACCCGTGTCGTACTTCGGTTGGCGATAGTGGTTGGCCACACGAGGTGCTTCTGCGCTTCATATCGCCCAACTTGTTGTGCCCTCGAGCCAGCCGAACACGTCAAGTAACCCGTGTGTCTTATGTATGTTCACCATGTTTGGTCACTAATGTTTGAACCTAGGGTACCAAACTTACCAGTGAAAATCCCGTTAACCATGGTACCTCGATCCGCTAAGACTCATGAGCCGGGCATGGTGGTATGGGACACCGTGGTCGAGCTGTCGGCCTACGCTGGGGCTACGTGCCTCCCCATAGTGACCAGTGAGCAACTTAACTCGTGAGCCGATTATGGTGGTATGGGACACTATATTCGCGCATTGTCGCCCTACATTGATAAGGTGATGGGGGAGTGGTGCAACCTTTGTGCGTAATGTGACCACAGCAGCCCTTTATAGTGACCGCGAGCATATTCTGAAGTCGCAGTGCGCCTTAGGGTTCGCCGCGATATATAGAGTATGAACTAGGCCTGTTTCTGTATAGTGATGAATCGTTTAAGGGGTGATGGGGGAGTGGTGTAACCTTTGTGCGTAACAGCCCTAGCAGCCTCTGCAGTGACCTAGAAAACACACCATCGTCTGATATTAACTAGGACTGACGACCCTAGAATGGATCATGTTTGGGAATGATACAAGGGAGGTACCTTAGTTTCCCAATCCTACTGTTTGAAATGGATTAATTAAAAACTCGGTAATCATGCTCATCATGCATCGCATGTGCTTGGAAGATGTGGAGCACTGTGGGATGTAAGCATGCCGCGAACGTGAGATGGTGTCGTATGAGAGAGTATGTCGGTGAGGGCATCCATCATACCTGCATTCATACTTGCATTAATCAGAGTAACTAGGAGTGTTTGATTTATTGCTTTATCATTATTGCTTGACTGTATTGATAACATGATAACTTATGCCTTATTGTTCCACTGAGTTAGCTACTCACTCCCACGATACAGGACGGTGTTGCGCACACCAACCAGACTCTGTCTCAGGTTTAGGCGATCCGACGACTATGGAGGCGGAGCCTGATTATGACGAGGACCAGGAGGAGTTCTCGTATATGCAGTTCTCTGGCGGCTTCGACTAGGTTGCCAGGATCGAAGGGTTTTACAGGGATTGTACCTAGTTTGTTTTTGACATTTTGATTATAAACAGACATGTATATAGAGACTCAGATGGATTCATACTCTGGAGAATGAAACGTTTATTTTGTTTCTTTACATACATATATATACGGTTCAGTCTTCCGCTTGCTTTTATATAATTGATCTGGGGTATGAATTACTGTTTTGGTATAATCGCATTCATGTTTATTGCTCTAACACAGACAACATTCAAACATCATTAAATACGTTGCATAAGTGATGCGTTGGAACTCGGGAGTTGAGTTACACTCGACCCCGGATTTTCAGGGCGTTACACCAGGACTAATCGAGCGGGAGCCAGGACTAGTCGAGGATTATGCAAATTTACTTCAAAACTTCGATTCTCTTGATTCTTGGCTGGGTTTTCTTGGATCTTTGGTATATGAAATCTTCATTCTTAGTCTTCTAAGATCCAATCTTTGGCTTGGTGATTCTTAAGCATTAAATTCATGCTTTTAATATTCTTTTCAATCCAAGCACTTAAATTCACCTTGCAACACAAACATGAGTAAAATAGAACATTAAGCATTATCATGTTTATAAAACTAAGTAATAAATGGGGTCTAATATGTAATATTTGACCCTCAACAATTAGTTTACCTAATCCACACCCCAACCTAAAGCTATATGGTAAGCCCATAATGCATCGGTCAAACGGATTGACCAATCTTACGTCAGGGTTAACCATTTTTTCCAGAATTTGTTTATTCCCTGTTAGAAATCTCGGCTTGCCTGCTTATGTGCAGGTGGTATGGAGTGCTCACTTTATAAGAGATGCCATATTTCTTCATTAAGCTCTTAAATGACCTATTACAAAAGTGTGAACCTCCATTACTAATGATGGCCCAAGGCGTTCCGAACTGGTAAAAGATATTTTCTTTTAAGAATCGAATGACCATTGTATGATCATTATTCCAGCACGGGATCACTTTGACCCACTTAGTGTCATAGTCTATAACTAACAAAATGTAATTATTCCTAAAGGATTGGGGGAATGGTCCTATGAAATTGATGCCCCAACAATTAATTGCTTCAATGATAATAATGAGATTCAGAGGCATCATATTTTGACGGGACAACCTTCCCAATTTTTACAATGCTCACAATCTTTGTAAAACTCATTAGTATCTCTGAACATCGTTGACCAATAAAAGTTGTACTGCAGAATTTTGGCTGTGGTCTTTTTAGCAAAAAGGTGACCACCTCAGGCCAGAGAATGACAAAAGGAGATGACACTTTGATGTTCATTGTTTGGCACACATATCCTTAGAATTTGGTCTAGACAATATTTAAACAAATAAGGATCATTCAAGAAAAACTTACATACCTCGGCGAAGAATTTTTTCTTATCTTGCGCAGTCCAATATATTGGCGTGAAACCTTTAGTAAGAAAATTTGTAATGTCAGCAAACCAAGGTAGTTGGGAGAGTTTAAACAATGTTCATCAGGGAACATATTGTCTATCAGTGTCGGCTTAAGGGAATTAGGGAGGTCAAGTCAAGAAAGGTGGTCGGCGAGTACATTTTCTACTCCTTTTTGTCTCATATTTCAATATCAAATTCTTGGAGTAAAAGGATCCATCTTAGTAGGCGGGGCTTGACATCCATCTTAGAAAGAAGATACTTTAGCGTCGCATGGTCCGTGTAGATGATGATCTTAGATCCGATCAGGTAGGACCTAAATTTGTCTAAAGTGAACACTAGGCTAAGAGTTTCTTCTCTGTAGTAGAGTAGTTCACTTGGGCAGAATTTAGAGTTCCACTTGCATATTGAATAATGTAGGGCTTCTTTTATTTTCTTTGGTCTAACACTGCCCCAATAACATAGTTAGATGCATCGCATATAATCTCAAAAAGCATGCTCCAATTGGGTGGCTACATGATAGTGTGGTAGTTAACATGCCCTTGAGCTTAGTGAAAGCTTCTTATCAGGCAAGGCTTGGCATCTGTCTTAGAAAGAAGATACTTTAGCGTCGCATGGTCTATGTAGATGATGATCTTAGATCCAATCAGGTAGGACCTAAATTTGTCTAAAGCAAATACTATGGCTAAGAGTTCCTTCTCCATAGTAGAGTAGTTCACTTGGGGAGAATTTAGAGTTCCACTTGCATAGTGAATAACGTAGGACTTCTTTTCTTTTCTCTGGCCTAACACCATCCCAATAGCATAGTCAGATGCATCGCATATAATCTCAAAAGGGATGCTCCAATCGGGTAGCTGCATGATAGGTGCAGTAGTTAACATGCCCTTGAGCTTAGTGAAAGCTTCTTGGCATTGTTTAGTCCACTCGTATGGTATATCCTTTTGAAGTAGATTGCATAAAGGATGAGGGAGATAACTAAAGTCCTTTATGAATCGTTTATAGAATCCGACATGTCGTAAGAGGATCGCATGTCCCGTACTCTTTTAGGTGGAGGTAGGTTAGAGACAAGATCAATTTTTAACTTGTCGACCTCAATTCCCTTAGACGAAATTATGTGTCCAAGCACAATCCATGAAATAGCATTTCTCCCAATTCAGAATCAAATTCTTTTCCTCACATCGCTTTAGCACATATTTAAGATTTTCCAAACACTTGCTTGTTGAGGCATAAAAATTGATTAGAGGAAGAAAGAAAATTCCTGAAAAGAATTCAAAATTTACATAATTGAGTTGTGTGGTGCACAACAGAAGATGATTGAAGACTGTAATTGTGCGGTGCACAACAGAAGTTGTTATGAGAATGCTATTGTACGGCGCACAACAGAAGCTATTGCAGGAGTTTCGTTGTGTGGCACACAACGGGTATGACTGCATAAAGGGTTAGCTCACAACGGATTCAGTGAAGCGTTGGCACATGCAGAATGTTATAAATACTCCACTATCCTCTATAATTGATTCATTCGAGCAATACTAGGATAACAGAGAGAGATCCAGACTTTAGAAGGATTCAGATATTGGAGATACTCATTGTACAGTGCACAACTAGTGGTCCACACTGAAATTGCGGTAAGACCATTATAGTAGAAGTCAGAATAGGTCAAAGTGTCCTAGAGGGGGGTGAATAGGACTTTATAAACTTTTTTTGATAATTAAAATGCTTATTAATCCAATCTTGATGTAATGCAGAACTATTAAGATATACTTACTTTAACTCTAATGGCTTCCAAGCTAAGTAGAGGATCCAATCACAAGACTACTCAATATTTAAACAAGATTTAGCAATTTGTCTATGATGGATGAACAATGTGACAATGTGTGTGGGATGTGATTCTTAGTAGTTCTAAACATTCATGTTATCATGTTTCATATAATCATTCAAAGCAAACATAATGAACGAATACAGAAATATCAATCCCAAACACAGTCGTTTATAGTGGTTCGGCTATGTGCCTACTCCACTCCCAGTGGACGCACTCAACCCTTGAGTGTACCAGATTTCACTAAAGGAGGTTTTAAATCAGGTTTACCTCTAACCTTTACAACCTACACAAGGTCGACTCTAGGACCTACACAAGGAACCTAGACATGCCTACAGAAGGCAAACGTTTATGCCTTACACAAGAGCAAAGGTCCTACACAAAGCACCTAGGTTTTATGCCCTACACAAGAGCAAAGGATCCACACAAGGAACCTAAGTTTTATGCCCTACACAAGAGTAAAGGATCCACACAAGGAACCTAAGTTTTATGCCCTACACAAGAGTAAAGGATCCATATAAGGAACTTAGGTTTTAGGCCACACAGGCCAAGGATCCACACAAGGAACCTGGTTTAGATCACACAGATCAAGGATCCACACTAGAACCCTAGTTTAGACGACACAGGCCAAGGACCTACACAAAGGACCTAAGTTTATTCCCTACACAAGAATAAAGGTCCTACATAAAGCGCCTAAACGTATTCTCCCATTGGAGGTCTCCTATGAGGGCTTGAAGGGGTGAGATGGACCTATGACCCAATCCTACACAAGGAATGATCAATCGGGTCTCTAGACTCTAATGATTTATAGATAAGTAGATGAGCCCGGTTCTGCACGTTGATGAAGATGATCTCCCTTGATGATGAAGGTTCTTTAGTTCCCTTGATCCACAACACTGATGATGCTCCAATGTAAGGCGACGGGGTTGGGTCAAGGTTTGTTGGAATCCACTCTAATGATTGTTAAACATTGAAGAGACAGAGTGATTCCAAACTCTTATACGTTCAAGAGATCCTAGCTCAATGATTTACCATTAAGATAATAGCTGGATGATCCTTGAATGAGGAAGTTCATTCACCAATCCACTCTATTGAGTATCAATAAAGAGGGTGGATTGAAGGATGAACTCCCATGAGAAAAAGGGCTAGGGTAGGTGATATGCAAGTATTCTCTCAAAGCTCTCTCTCTTTCTCAATACAACAACTGAAAACAAGCTCTCCTCATAAAGGTAAAAAGTCCCAATGGAAATAAAATTGTCGGTGATTGACTGAGTTCGATGTCATCGAACCTAATTCGATCTCATCGAACGTATGCTTTCGATGCCATCGAGTAGCGGTTCGATGATACGAACTCAACTAAAAACACATTTTGGGAACTTTTTGATAGAAGATCGAAGTCATCGAAACATATTCGATATCATCGAAATTTGAACTTCGATGTCATCGAATCACTGTTCGATTCCTTGACATGACATTAAATAGAGCTTGCTGGACTTTTAAAGGAAGGCATCGATGTCATCGATCCTAATTTGATGTTCTTAAAATTCAAATTCTGATATCATCGAATCCTTGTTTGATTCCTCGATCTTTTTGGATGATATTCTATGAAAGCTCTCTGAACACTTTTGTCCTCATTTCGATTTCATCGAGAATTCCTCGATGTCATCGGAGTTCGAATATCGATGACTTCAAGGCTATCTCGATTCCTCGAACATTTTCACAGATTTTCTTGTTAAGCTTGCTGGACACAAACTTATCGAGATTCGATGTCATATAACCCTTCTCGATGTCATCGAAATTCGAATTTTGATAACATTGAATCTTGTTCGATTACTTGAGTAATATCAGAAAATTTTCCTGGAAGATTTCCTGGATAATGCACTAAGTCCTTCAATGATATCGACTGACCTTCGATGTCATCGATTACTGTTGTTCGATATCATCGAATGTATGTTCGTTCTATCGAGCATTTGGTCCAAATTACTTTGTGGTTGCTGGACACAAAAAGGCCTAATTCGATGTCATCGAGTACTGTCCGATATCATCAAACATGAGAGTTCAATGACAGTGACACAGACTCGATATCATCGAGTTCAGCTGAAAAACTTAGAAAGATTTTCTTGTTTAAAACTTAAGTTTTTAGACTTTTAATTCCTGGGTTGTTCTAAGGATTTTAATGCATTATATACCTGAGTGTTTTAGGACATGGGATGTGAGGCTTAGTGTACCTTTGACGAGCTTGGAGTACACATCCAATTGGGGCAATGGCTAGAACATTCTTCATATGGGGCTCACTTGACTCACCAACTCAACCCTCACACTAATTGACAAACCAGGGCACTTTCACGCACAACCATGTGGGAGCACAACCCAAGGTTCGCACAACCATTGTGCAACGCACAACCAAGTGGGCACACACTAGCTCTTCTTGTATAAGGGGTCCATTGTATGGACAGACAACTCAAGTGATGACTATTCAGGGATAAAAAAGGACTCTAATCTAAGTTGAAAGATCAAAGTATCTTCTCAGGAGCATGGAATCAATTAGAATGAATATTATTCTAGCACAATAATATCTTCATATTGAAGATCATGATGCGATTTGAAATGTTGTAGAAATTAATATTAAATATTTGATATTTGTATTGGATTATGTAAATTCTTTACTTTGGAATCAAAGGAGATAAAGGATGCAAACGAATCCGGAATAAATAAATGTTGTGATTGTTCTCTTCATTCTTCTTTTGTTAATTATTAAGTAAAATAATTCTCCCAAATCAAATGCATTTGTTTCTTGTCGAAACAAAATGGCTACTCTGATGGGGAAGTTTCTATTTTACTTGATATTAACTTAGGAACAATACAGAGAATTTTCACCACTGTTTGGCATCGTTTAGATGCCAAAATGGCGACTGTCAATGGGAACATCCTCCCTTTCATCTCCAAAGTAAAGTATGATTTATTTAAGTACTGACCTACGTTATTTTAATAATTCAGGATAACTCAGGAAAAACTACAATCAATTAATGGCAATCACACCAAACAAGATGTTCTTCTATTTTACGTCCATAAGATTTGTTATAGAATACGCCGGGAAATAAACTTTACATCGTAAGGAAGAGTCCATGCTAGTTAGGCGTAAGGAATCTTAAGCAACTGCTGCAGTCGTAACCGCCTCACCATTAGCACAAGAGGATGAGAATGATTAGATCATTGTCTCACATCGAAGAAGAAGAGCCCGAAACATCTCGATTGCCAGGAGGAGCCCATCATCGTAAAAAATCAGGGGACCAGTGACACGAAACGCGACCAGAAAGAACCCTGAGGTTGCTCCTCCAGCAATATACCCCGGGGAAACAATTCCTCCACTAACAGTACACGCTTTCCCAGTTTTAGCTGCTGTAGGAACTCAATGGACAAAGAGGCCGAAAGGTAAGTCACTATTGACAAGCTCACCAACCCCCTCATCACCTCAATCAACTGACTGCTATGGAAGTATAGGAAAATCGAATGAAACTCCTCTTTTGATGAGCCTCATTATATTAATATATTCCCATTCCACCCCAACGACAGCTTCATCAGGGAATGGAGAGGTTGCCATATGTATGACCAAAATAAATCAAGGCCTGCTGCAGACTACAGAGGATCGTATGACTGAGATGGTACAAGCACAGAGAACGCTGATGTAGGAATGCAGAAATCTCTGGGAAGCCTTACCAATCCTTGTGCGCAATGTAACTCAGATGATGACTCCTCCAATGATGGTCACTATGAATGGACGAGAACAGCAGCCCGAAGGCTCCCAACCACCTAGAGAAGGATCACTGGGTCTACTCCAGTAACAAGGGCATTAACTCAAGAGGAAGTATGACAGGTAGTTGAAGAATCCGTCAGAACCGAAAGAGAGCACGAGAACATTGGAAGATTTAGATATCAAATGCCGTACCCGAGAGAGGTAGAAGATATTCCTTTTTCAGCCAACTTCAAGCATCCTAACTTTCAAAATTTTAATGGAGACAGATCGCCAGAGGAGCATCTAATGCACTTTATCACTAGCATGAGAAATTTATCTACAGTGCAGCAATGCTGCCTTCGGCTGTTCGGTTCTTCTCTGAAGGTAAGGCATTTCGATGGTACTCTAGTTTAGCGTCAGGATTGATGTGAACTTAGGAGCAGATGCAAGATGCCTTTATGTCAAACTTCTTTTCGTCAAAATGCGATGTTAGTATCATAAAATTGGTTTAGTACGACAGAGATAAGGAGAGCCTGTAGAGAAATTCATAGACAGGTGGAAGACATTAGGAACTTCTTACAGACAGTTGTTGGAGGAGAAAGAGTAGGTGAAAATGTGCTTGAACTCTATGGAGACAGGAATTGCATTTGGTCTTACCAGTGCCGATATTAAAACTTTCCATGATCTAACTATAAAAGCTCACGCTTTGGAGCTGATGACCAGGAAAATGCCAGCATTTCACTATGAAACAACTAGAAGGGGACCCAATAGATTGATTACAAATGTAGTTGATCATAAAAGGAAAAATCATGACATAAGAGAAATAAGAGGAAAGAAGGCAGAAAGAAAAGAAGAATCGAGTCGTCCTAGAGGCAGATTCAGTGATAAAAGACCTAGGTCGCTTAACTCTCACGAGGGGTATGCATTCGAAAAGGAAGATGTAGTCCCTATGATGAATCAATTGCTGAAGGCTGGTAAGATAAACTACCTCCATCCAAACGCCTAAAAAAGTAACAAAAAC
Organism: Magnolia changhungtana; assembly: GCA_030180095.1. NCBI lineage: Eukaryota > Viridiplantae > Streptophyta > Magnoliopsida > Magnoliales > Magnoliaceae > Magnolia > Magnolia changhungtana. The sequence continues at coordinate 3,455,914 of JASAUF010000632.1, forward strand.
AAGGGAAAGAGATTTTTGTCGTTATCACATCTAATAGGACACCCAACAAAAAAATATTTCACACTAAAATGAATAATACAAAGAATGATAAACAGAGGCGAGATAATAATCAGAAAAGAGAAGGAGAGAGGCGCAAAAGCGGCGGTAAATGTATTAACTGCCAGATAAGATACTCATAACAGAGCAAGGAAAGAGCGTCGTAAAATGATAGGCAAAGCCGTAGTAATCACATTATGATCAGGAAAAAGGGTGACTAGTCCACTGAGACAGAAAGCTGAAATAGCAAAAGGAAGTAACCAAGAATTATTCTAGCAGTGACAGGAAAGAAGAAGAAAGTAAAACAGGGAAAGTGACATATGATGTGATAAGTATTTGAAAGGTATACCGGCTCGATTAAGCATTTACGATGCATTAAGATTGCCGAAAGACTCTCGGCAGAGCTTGATTCAGGCCCTGTCCAATAGTGATGTTAGAGAAGCGTTGCTTACAGAAATGAAAAATGTAGAGTGCAAGGTGTGAGACCCAACCTGAGTTCTCATGTGTGCATGTGTGTGCATAAGTGTGCATTTCGTTCATTTTGGTCCCGCGGTCCTACCGGTCGAATCCCGGTGACTCGCGACCCTTGGATTATGTTGTGGTCATCCTTAAGTTTGGTCACATAGACCCGACTCAGATTGACCCGAGACCCATCTCATCTTGTCCGTATCGGCACCGCGATTCTAACGCCGCGTCCCATACGTTAATCCGACGAGTACATCTCAAGTTATGAGCATTTCATCATGTGGCCCACTTTTTGTACAAATGTAAGTGGACCCCACTCCTCCATGGCACAATTTTCCATGCACACCACACACACACACTTCACTATTGCATTGAATAAACACTACCCACCCTAAACACTACCCACACCTAACCTACCCTAGCAACATTGTTATTGTCACCATAGGTTATGATTACTTCCCTTAAAAGGCTTTTCCCTCTCTTTCTCTCTCATTTCTCTCTCTCTCTCTTCTCTTCTTCTCCAGCAATTCCTCCATTTTCTCCAGCCCCTTCTCCCTAAAATACCTTCTCATCTACCCCTTCTCACTTGATCTTAGCCATTGATCCATGTTGCTTAGAGCCTCTAGATGATGGTGATGTAAGTTTCAAGGTTGATCTAGGTGGGTGCTCTTAGATCTTTCTTATTTCTTTCTTATGAGCTTGTGGGACCCATCAAGTGGTGATGGAGGTCCCTCATGTCTCCATGGTTGAGGCCAATGACCCTTTTTCCTTGCATGCATGATCCATGGATGGGGCCATTCTCCATGGACCCCATCATAGCATTTTCCTTTGATGCATGTCATTTTTTTCTCTTGTGGCTGGATTATTGTTATTTTTCATTACTCTATTCTTGATTTTCTGATGTGTGTAGCCCACTTAGTGGCCTCAGAATATCCAGACCGTCCAAGCAAAGTGGATGTCCATGGATGTCCATTCCTTGTACATTGGCACTCTATTTGCTCCATTTTGGGCACATGCAATGGGTTTCATGGAGGGGGTATGGTCTGGATGTTTGTTGGGCCCACTAGGGTGGTCCATACCACAATTTCCATGGATTGATTTCCTCTTTTTATAGTGATTATAATTATTTTAATTCAGTATTATGTTGCTGTCCAAAAGCCATCTGGACAGATTTTTGAGCTGTATTAAGCTCAGTTTTGGGGATGATTGGTGAGGTGTTTGGTCCCATTTGATATATACCTCTTAAAGGTGGGGATCTCACCTACATGTTCCCCAAATTTCACCATCATCCGTCCCTGTTTGATCACCCAAAAGAGTGGGCCAAGGAGGGTGGATAGTCTAGATTTTCTGGACTGTCTAGCAACTGTGCTTGTTGTATAAACATAATTATCAGTCTGTTTCTGAAATGGTGGGCCACCTTTGTGGACCCCACCTTATTATATTCTTGTGTAGGGATGTTTTTCCTACATTTTCTTAAAATTTGGTAGACCTGGACCCACTCTAATGGGGTGCACAAATCAGGGGCAGCAACATTGTTTCAGCAGCAGCATTGTTTCAGAAATACCTTGCTGTCCATAAATTGTAGGAGTTAAATAAAATAGTTTTAATATTCCAAAAATTATAAACTTTTGCAGAGAGGTGTCCCACCCATGGTAGGGCCTACCTGCAAAATTTTAGGGCCAATGGACCCCATTTGGGCATCCAAATGGGTGGGCCAATATAGTGGGCTGCCAGAAATTTCCGCTATGCAGTCCAGCAGCATAGTTTCATAAAAATAAATAAATAAAAAAATATTTTCTCTGAAGGTGGGCCATATTTCTAGGTCCCACCTTGTTGTGGACTTAATGAGAGACCTTGGGTCCAAATTTCAAGAATTTTGGAGGCCCAGAACCCACCCATTTGATGGCCCAAATTCATGACAGTTATATTCCAGCAGTATTTCACCCTGTACAGATTGTATTCTTTAAATTAATTAAAATACTTCTGAGTATCCAAAAATTATGAAAATTTACAGGGAGGTAATAAACTCATGGTAGGACCTACTTACCAAATTTCAGGTCTAATGAACCCCTGTGCACACCGTGACAAGGCCCGGACTGGCCCACCACGTTGGGACGTCCAGGCCAGTCCGATTTTCTGGACAGCTTGTTTTATTCAAATTAATTAAATTATTTCTAGATGTCCAAAAATTTTGAAATTTTGTGGGGTTGTGGTTCACCTATGGAAGGAAAATCCTGCAAATTTTCAGGGCCATCAGGCCCCTGGACTGACCGTGGTATGGCCTGTAAGTTGGGTCAGTTTTGGGCCAAATACCCAGGCCCAAATGACTAACCACCATGGCATGCCCCTACCTTGGCCTACTGGGCCTGCATTCTAACGGCATGGCCCACTTGAAGTAAGTATTGTATATCCCCCTCCTTATCTGGTGGGACCCACTGTGATATGTGTGGGTCACCATGGGTCACTAACCCATTTAAATTAAATAAATTTCTGGACTCAGCAGGCCCAGTGAAGTGGGTGGCTGGAATTCGACAATGGGCCCAAATTTGTGCATAGTTGATCTTTTGGAGCCGTGGCGGCCCACCAGATTTAAGGGAGTGTTGTACACACTCCTTGCCTTATTTCTTTAGACAAATTTGGGTGTAATTAGTGCCTCTTAAGGTACATCTTTGAGGTGATAATATGGGATAGCCTTAACCAGATTTTTGGTAGCTTTATGGGACTTTTGGGCTGGAAACCTATCCCTTGAGCCCAAGATTGGGCAAGGGCTGACATTATTGATTCACGGGCCCAATGGGCTGTCTACAAGCTGATCATGTGCATTTATTAGCCTTGATGCCCTCATAAAATGCTTAATTGTGGGTTGACTTGCAAGGCCCACATAAATGTATATTATGGAGGGACTTGTTAAGTCTTTGGGCTGATGTGACAAGGCCCACACTGTCAGTATAGGCCTTGCCCATGTGTATTTTTGGATTTACAGGCTGCCTTCAAGTCCACCATAATGTATGAATTGGATGGCTTTTGTTTGGGCCATTTCTTTTGGGCCCATTATGTGATATATTATATGCATGTTTGTGTTAGCAAGTAGGCCTTGTGGACTCAGTTCTTTTGGATAGGCCCATTGATCTTGGGCTATAGTCTCTATCTATTGTGATGGGCTTAGGGGCAATAATACACAAGAAGTTGGGCCCTTGGCGCCCACTAAAGCGACCTGTACTTGGGCCAAAAGTGAGGCCCAACTCACTTGTGTTAAATGTGAAACTTGCCCATGTAAATGAATTACTGGGCTGCCCATGAAGCTCACCACAATATGTGGAATTATGACCTTTGTGGTTGGGCCCAAACCTTACTTGAGGGCCTACTATATGGCTTATGAGTTGGGCTTTGTGTATGGCCCACTAGGCCATGCATTGCTTGGGCTTTAAACCTTACATTATATGAGTAGTGGTGGGCTACCTCTTGGAAACCAGTTGAGGTTGGATGTCCTCCTGGGTGATCCTAAGGTAGGCCCATAGGTTTCTCTATGGATGGTTAAAGGCCCACCATAGACCCTAGGCCATTTGTTTAAGGCTCAATGTGTATGTATGTGGAACCTACCTTAATGCATGATTAGTCTAGGCCGTTCAAGCCTTGGATCACCCGATTATGGAAGCACTCTCGCCTTGGGTTCTTCTTTGGACTCACAACCCAGTAACAGGCCCACTTGATCTTTTCATGATTTATACACACTCTCCATCTGGTGGGTCCCCCAGTGAGTATAGTTGGCCTTCATGAGATTATTCCCATATAGTTAAGTAATTTTCGGACCTTAGCAGACCCAGGAAGTCAAACGGGCCAAAAGTTTATCAAAGGACATTAAATGTACATTGTTATAGTTGAGACTTTAGTTGGACATGGGACCCACCATATTAAGAACTTGTGTGCGTGTCGCATGCTTATATTTTCTTATAATCTTTAGGCTTAATAAATGCATTTTTGGGTCACCTTTAGTGATCACATGAGGACCCCATCTTAGATCAGATTTTTGGGGCATCCTATGAGCCCAGAGTAGGCTAGACGTCCCAGCTTGGCCAAACCATATATTAAGCCAACCTCCACCATTTTGATGGACTTGTGGACTAAGATAAGGATAGTATTGGGCCATTGGTTGCCCACTTAAATTGCTAGTTATTGGGCTGATGTAGTTGGGCCCATTTCATCATCCAAACTTAAACTTATTTTTGGGCCGTATATTGTGTACTGCAGTGCTCACCAAGTCTAACTTAATGCATGGATTCTATGGCCATTGAGAATTGAGCCTTGGGCCTTAATTTCTCTCTTGGGGCCCATGTTGTTAAAAGTGGTATTGTATCTTTTTATGGCCTATTATGAGGAATGTATGTATGTGGTTACCTGTGTTCTTATCTTGAATGTAGGGCCTTGGGCCTTGTATCCATATAGTTCGTGGTTGAGATGCTTCTTGGGGAATGGTGGTTAAATGTCCCCATTATGGACCCCTCTAGGCCCGATTGTATCTAAATGTGATTAGATACTCATCTTAGACTCTTGTTAGGCTCATTTCCACATTACTTAGACCCGTGGCTTGTATACTTAGTTCGTGGGCTACCCCAGGTAAATGGGCCCCCACTAGAAGTTGGATTCCTTAAGGATATTGTCAAGTACCTGGTCTTGGTTCCTTCTTGGATAGGAGGAATGTAATATACATTATGTATCGCCCTATAGTGTGATTAAATTCATCCTCATGACCATGTGCATCATTGTATGCTTGGTTGACACTGTGTGTGTGGTCATATTGGGCATTGCATGATACCTTCCCCGAGAGACATAGTATCCCCTCTTGAGCACGTTGGATGCTTGGGATTGATGCATGGTTGATTGTGTGATTCATGCATCTGACATTACATAGCATATGAGCATTATTGCCCTTGCTTCATCAGGGTTGTAGCCTCCACAGATACATCGTGGATGGCCATGTTTGGACAGGAAATGTTACTTGAGCATACTGGGGTGCATAGGATGCCCATGGGTGAAATTCCCAAAACTTAGTGGTGGGATCTGCTCCAACTGGCGTGCCAGGGTGGTATATATGAGCGCATGAGGGCCTTATCCGAATTGAGGCCGCAACTCCCACCGTCGTGTAGTCGGTTGGATAGGGGTGTGGCCTTACTCGCTTGACGTAAGGGGGCATTGCTAGGCTGAGTCTGACCAGCTCATAAATGGGTCCGCTACCTTCGGGCCTTCTTGGTGATTAATTTGTCATGCAGTGGGGTAGTGAGGTCTCTTACGCTCGTTTGGTGTGCGGGGTCGTCAGAGCGGCGGTCATCCATGATGTAATGGACCCCGGTGATTTCCTTATGATGGAAATGTATTTGATATGTGGATTGGATATGAGCACTGACATTACTTCGCATTACACTTGCATCGGCTGTGTAAGCCTCATATTGCATTACAGTACTCATTGCATTACAGTGCTCATCGCATTACGAGTACTCATGGCATTACAGTACTCATTGCATCATGCATAGTACTCACTATATTACATAGCCTTGGTATGGCTTCTGCATGATCATCTTTGCCTTGGTATAGTTTCTTGCATTCATGATAGCCTTGGTAAGGCTAGTGGTATTGGTATTAATCATGACTCCCTTCTGCATTCTCTATCTTCTTGAGCACTATTGTCACACACTTTCACCACCCTCTAAGCTTTACTATAAACATGCACGATTGATGCGTGCGGGAGATCTAAGCGGGCATCGTAGTTTGTGAGCATGGAGTAGAGTTGAGCTTGAGGACTCAAGTGTTGCGACTCTTTTCTCTCTTTTCCCATTATCTTATGTATGTCCTTTCGGACTGATGTAAGCTTGTAAAAGTTCAAATTCTTAGTGAATTTTGTGATATGTATCCTTTGTTACTTCCGGATGTACTTCTTTGTGATCTTGGGTATGCTCGTATTGGTAATGATTATCTTGTTATGAAAATCCTCCTTGTAGGATCCCGGAGATCGGAACACGCCTAAGGAGAAGTCGAGAATGGGGTACTACGGAGGGGCATTGCGACGAAGCCCAGGCCATCGGGTTCCTTGTGAGTCCGGTCTACGAGTCACGGGGCGTGACGGAGTTGGTATCAGAGCATAGCAAGTAATTTTTGAATAACCTGGGATAGTATCACATATCTGATGCGAGCTTAGGACAAGTAGTGTCCCGGGTGCGTTTCCCTCGTTTCGTTTGTGCCTTCAAGGATTCTAATTCCTAGGTATTCTTCACCTTTGTTCTTTCTGTAGACCATGCCGTCTAGTCAAGGTGCCCATGATTGTGACGCCCGTGGCTGTGGTGCCCATGGACATGGTTCTCATTCCACTCCAGCGATCCGAGTGACTTTTTCTCTACCTTCTGAGATTCTTATTTCCCTTTTGGAGCCTGTCGTACCTATTCCTGAGGCTCCCGCCGTACCTGTGCCTTCATCAAAGGCCAGTGCTACCCCTGCTTATCTGACGATTCCTGTAGGGGCGGCGTCTCCGGCGGTTGATGCGAGTTGTCACTGATGTACTTCAGACCGTCAGCCTGTTCCTGAGGCGCCCGGACGGGCGGAACAGGAGCGTGTGAGCCCCTTTTGCGAGATTCGATTTCGCAGCGAGCTCCTTTAGTAGTATTTCTACTTCAGGGCGAGTCCGAGTGGACCGGTTTACAGAGGGATCGTGATCAGAGGAGTGGCCGGAAGAGGCGGCCCCCTCCGTAGCTCACGGCCGGCGTCGACGGCGAGCAGGTGCGTAACCTATCGAGCCGTCGGATCATCAGCATCGCATACAACAACTTCTTCTTCTAGGCCATTTACTGGCATTTGCTATGGATGTGGGCAGACGGGACACCGTAGGCACGAGTGTCCCCATCAGTAAGATGGACCTTCGCTGCTACCGCAGTAGCAGCAGAGATCGCAGATGCATAAGAGATAGACACCTCCCCAACCACCTCAGGCTCGATTTTGTACGACCCAGCAGGACCCTTAGTTATTAGGAGAGTTATTATGGGTATTCTCCTTGTCTCTGTAAGTAAGTCTTGTGTTTTTGTGCATCGCACCCTTTTTGTATCCAAGGGCTTTTGTTCACTCAGATTGTCATTAGAGTCTGCCGTAAGAGATTGTCAGTCTCGACACTTTTTGGAAAGATCCCTGTGTTAGGCCGATGATATTATCGTGTTCCGTTTTAGTTGGTGAGATGTCTTACTGGCTAAATAGTTTTGTATTGCCAATGTTGAGCTTGTTTTGTTGTCAAGGCAGTATTCCTGGTTAGGGATGGTAGGCCAAATTGCTAGTTTTATGGCCGAACGTGACGCTTGTCAGCGTGCCAAAGCCGATCATCTGAGACCCCCTAGTCCCTTGCAGCCGTTGAGTGTCCTAAAGTGGAAATAGGAGAGTGTATTGATGCATTTCATCGTAGGTTTCCGAGATTAGGGAGCGTTATCCCCATTTGTTCGATGATTGATTGCACGTATTGCTTGTGTTGCCTTTTTTTGATTGATGATTGATATATATGATGATGCTATAAATTTCGTTGTCTCAGTTTTGTCAATTTCGAAGACGAAATTTCTTTGTTGGTGGGGAGGATTGTGAGACCCAACCTGAGTTCTCATGTGTGCATGTGTGTGCATAAGTGTGCATTTCGTTCATTTTGGTCCCGCGGTCCTACCGGTCGAATCCCGGTGACTCGCGACCCTTGGATTATGTTGTGGTCATCCTTAAGTTTGGTCACATAGACCCGACTCAGATTGACCCGAGACCCATCTCATCTTGTCCGTATCGGCGCCGCGATTCTAACGCCGCGTCCCATACGTTAATCCGACGAGTACATCTCAAGTTATGAGCATTTCATCATGTGGCCCACTTTTTGTACAAATGTAAGTGGACCCCACTCCTCCATGGCACAATTTTCCATGCACACCACACACACACACTTCACTATTGCATGGAATAAACACTACCCACCCTAAACACTACCCACACCTAACCTACCCTAGCAACATTGTTATTGTCACCATAGGTTATGATTACTTCCCTTAAAAGGCTTTTCCCTCTCTTTCTCTCTCATTTCTCTCTCTCTCTCTCTTCTCTTCTTCTCCAGCAATTCCTCCATTTTCTCCAGCCCCTTCTCCCTAAAATACCTTCTCATCTACCCCTTCTCACTTGATCTTAGCCATTGATCCATGTTGCTTAGAGTCTCTAGATGATGGTGATGTAAGTTTCAAGGTTGATCTAGGTGGGTGCTCTTAGATCTTTCTTATTTCTTTCTTATGAGCTTGTGGGACCCATCAAGTGGTGATGGAGGTCCCTCATGTCTCCATGGTTGAGGCCAATGGCCCTTTTTCCTTGCATGCATGATCCATGGATGGGGCCATTCTCCATGGACCCCATCATAGCATTTTCCTTTGATGCATGTCATTTTTTTCTCTTGTGGCTGGATTATTGTTATTTTTCATTACTCTATTCTTGATTTTCTGATGTGTGTAGCCCACTTAGTGGCCTCAGAATATCCAGACCGTCCAAGCAAAGTGGATGTCCATGGATGTCCATTCCTTGTACATTGGCACTCTATTTGCTCCATTTTGGGCACATGCAATGGTTTCATGGAGGGGTATGGTCTGGATGTTTGTTGGGCCCACTAGGTGGTCCATACCACAATTTCCATGGATTGATTTCCTCTTTTTATAGTGATTATAATTATTTTAATTCAGTATTATGTTGCTGTCCAAAAGCCATCTGGACAGATTTTTGAGCTGTATTAAGCTCAGTTTTGGGGATGATTGGTGAGGTGTTTGGTCCCATTTGATATATACCTCTTAAAGGTGGGGATCTCACCTACATGTTCCCCAAATTTCACCATCATCCGTCCCTGTTTGATCACCCAAAAGAGTGGGCCAAGGAGGGTGGATAGTCTAGATTTTCTGGACTGTCTAGCAACTGTGCTTGTTGTATAAACATAATTATCAGTCTGTTTCTGAAATGGTGGGCCACCTTTGTGGACCCCACCTTATTATATTCTTGTGTAGGGATGTTTTTCCTACATTTTCTTAAAATTTGGTAGACCTGGACCCACTCTAATGGGGTGCACAAATCAGGGGCAGCAACATTGTTTCAGCAGCAACATTGTTTCAGAAATACCTTGCTGTCCATAAATTGTAGGAGTTAAATAAAATAGTTTTAATATTCCAAAAATTATAAACTTTTGCAGAGAGGTGTCCCACCCATGGTAGGGCCTACCTACAAAATTTTAGGGCCAATGGACCCCATTTGGGCATCCAAATGGGTGGGCCAATATAGTGGGCTGCCAGAAATTTCCGCTATGCAGTCCAGCAGCATAGTTTCATAAAAATAAATAAATAAAAAAATATTTTCTCTGAAGGTGGGCCATATTTCTAGGTCCCACCTTGTTTTGGACTTAATGAGAGACCTTGGGTCCAAATTTCAAGAATTTTGGAGGCCCAGAACCCACCCATTTGATGGCCCAAATTCATGACAGTTATATTCCAGCAGTATTTCACCCTGTACAGATTGTATTCTTTAAATTAATTAAAATACTTCTGAGTATCCAAAAATTATGAAACTTTACAGGGAGGTATTAAACTCATGGTAGGACCTACCTACCAAATTTCAGGTCTAATGGACCCCTGTGCACACCGTGACAAGGCCCGGACTGGCCCACCACGTTGGGACGTCCAGGCCAGTCCGATTTTCTGGACAGCTTGTTTTATTCAAATTAATTAAATTATTTCTAGATGTCCAAAAATTCTGAAATTTTGTGGGGTTGTGGTTCACCTATGGAAGGAAAATCCTGCAAATTTTCAGGGCCATCAGGCCCCTGGACTGACCGTGGTATGGCCTGTAAGTTGGGTCAGTTTTGGGCCAAATACCCAGGCCCAAATGACTAACCACCATGGCATGCCCCTACCTTGGCCTACTGGGCCTGCATTCTAACGGCATGGCCCACTTGAAGTAAGTATTGTATATCCCCCTTCTTATCTGGTGGGACCCACTGTGATATGTGTGGGTCACCATGGGTCACTAACCCATTTAAATTAAATAAATTTCTGGACTCCAGCAGGCCCAGGAAGTGGGTGGGCTGGAATTCCAGCAATGGGCCCAAATTTGTGCATAGTTGATCTTTTGGAGCCGTGGCGGCCCACCAGATTTAAGGGAGTGTTGTACACACTCCTTGCCTTATTTCTTTAGACAAATTTGGGTGTAATTAGTGCCTCTTAAGGTACATCTTTGAGGTGATAATATGGGCTAGCCTTAACCAGATTTTTGGTAGCTTTATGGGACTTTTGGGCTGGAAACCTATCCCTTGAGCCCAAGATTGGGCAAGGGCTGACATTATTGATTCACGGGCCCAATGGGCTGTCTACAAGCTGATCATGTGCATTTATTAGCCTTGATGCCCTCATAAAATGCTTAATTGTGGGCTGACTTGCAAGGCCCACATAAATGTATATTATGGAGGGACTTGTTAAGTCTTTGGGCTGATGTGGCAAGGCCCACACTGTCAGTATAGGCCTTGCCCATGTGTATTTTTGGATTTACAGGCTGCCTTCAAGTCCACCATAATGTATGAATTGGATGGCTTTTGTTTGGGCCATTTCTTTTGGGCCCATTATGTGATATATTATATGCATGTTTGTGTTAGCAAGTAGGCCTTGTGGACTCAGTTCTTTTGGATAGGCCCATTGATCTTGGGCCTATAGTCTCCTATCTATTGTGATGGGCTTAGGGGCAATAATACACAAGAAGTTGGGCCCTTGGTTGCCCACTAAACCCGACCTGTACTTGGGCCAAAAGTGAGGCCCAACTCACTTGTGTTAAATGTGAAACTTGCCCATGTAAATGAATTCTTGGGTCGCCCATGAAGCTCACCACAATATGTGGAATTATGACCTTTGTGGTTGGGCCCAAACCTTACTTGAGGGCCTACTATATGGCTTATGAGTTGGGCTTTGTGTATGGCCCACTAGGCCATGCATTGCTTGGGCTTTAAACCTTACATTATATGAGTAGTGGTAGGCTACCTCTTGGAAACCAGTTGAGGTTGGATGTCCTCCTGGGTGATCCTAAGGTAGGCCCATAGGTTTCTCTATGGATGGTTAAAGGCCCACCATAGACCCTAGGCCATTTGTTTAAGGCTCAATGTGTATGTATGTGGAACCTACCTTAATGCATGATTAGTCTAGGCCGTTCAAGCCTTGGATCACCCGATTATGGAAGCACTCTCTGCCTTGGGTTGCTGCTGGACTCACAACCCAGTAACAGGCCCACTTGATCTTTTCATGATTTATACACACTCTCCATCTGGTGGGTCCCCCAGTGAGTATAGTTGGCCTTCATGAGATTATTCCCATATAGTTAAGTAATTTCCGGACCTTAGCAGACCCAGGAAGTCAAACGGGCCAAAAGTTTATCAAAGGACCTTAAATGTACATTGTTATAGTTGAGACTTTAGTTGGACATGGGACCCACCATATTAAGAACTTGTGTGCGTGTCGCATGCTTATATTTTCTTATAATCTTTAGGCTTAATAAATGCATTTTTGGGTCACCTTTAGTGATCACATGAGGACCCCATCTTAGATCAGATTTTTGGGGCATCCTATGAGCCCAGAGTAGGCTAGGACGTCCCAGCTTGGCCAAACCATATATTAAGCCAACCTCCACCATTTTGATGGACTTGTGGACTAAGATAAGGATAGTATTGGGCCATTGGTTGCCCACTTAAATTGCTAGTTATTGGGCTGATGTAGTTGGGCCCATTTCATCATCCAAACTTAAACTTATTTTTGGGCCGTATATTGTGTACGCAAGCTGCTCACCAAGTCTAACTTAATGCATGGATTCTATGGCCATTGAGAATTGAGCCTTGGGCCTTAATTTCTCTCTTGGGGCCCATGTTGTTAAAAGTGGTATTGTATCTTTTTATGGCCTATTATGAGGAATGTATGTATGTGGTTACCTGTGTTCTTATCTTGAATGTAGGGCCTTGGGCCTTGTATCCATATAGTTCATGGTTGAGATGCTTCTTGGGGAATGGTGGTTAAATGTCCCCATTATGGACCCCTCTAGGCCCGATTGTATCTAAATGTGATTAGATACTCATCTTAGACTCTTGTTAGGCTCATTTCCACATTACTTAGACCCGTGGCTTGTATACTTAGTTCGTGGGCTACCCCAGGTAAATGGGCCCCCACTAGAAGTTGGATTCCTTAAGGATATTGTCAAGTACCTGGTCTTGGTTCCTTCTTGGATAGGAGGAATGTAATATACATTATGTATCGCCCTATAGTGTGATTAAATTCATCCTCATGACCATGTGCATCATTGTATGCTTGGTTGACCTTTGTGTGTGTGGTCATATTGGGCATTGCATGATACCTTCCCGAGAGACATAGTATCCCCTCTTGAGCACGTTGGATGCTTGGGATTGATGCATGGTTGATTGTGTGATTCATGCATCGACATTACATAGCATATGAGCATTATTGCCCTTGCTTCATCGGGGTTGTAGCCTCCACGGATACATCGTGGATGGCCATGTTTGGACATCGAAAATGTTACTTGAGCATACGGGTGCATAGGATGCCCATGGGTGAAATTTCCAAAACTTAGTGGTACCAGGATCTGCTCCAATGGCGTGGCCGGGTGGTATATATGAGCGCATGAGGGCCTTATACCGTTAGGCCGCGACTCCCATTTGTCGTGTAGTCGGTTGGATAGGGGTGTGGCCTTACTCGCCTTTGACGTAAGGGGGCATTGCTGGTGAGTCGACCGACTCATAAATGGGTCCGCTACCTTCGGGCCTTCTTGGTGATTTGTCATGAGCGAGGGTAGTGAGGTCTCTTATGCTCGTTTGTTGTGCGGGGTGCGTAGAGCGGCGAGTCATCCAGCAGTGTAATGGACCCCGGTGATTTCCTTATGATGGAAATGTATTTGATATGTGGATTGGATATGAGCACTGACATTACTTCGCATTACACTTGCATCGGCTGTGTAAGCCTCATATTGCATTACAGTACTCATTGCATTACAGTGCTCATCGCATTACAGTACTCATGGCATTACAGTACTCATTGCATCATAGTACTCACTATATTACATAGCCTTGGTATGGCTTCCTGCATGATCGTACTGCCTTGGTATAGTTTCTTGCATTCATGATAGCCTTGGTAAGGCTAGTGGTATTGGTATTAATCATGACTCCCTTCTGCATTCTCTATCTTCTTCTGAGCACTATTGTCACACACTTTCACCACCCTCTAAGCTTTCTATACATAAACATGCACGATTGATGCGTGCAGGAGATCCTAAGCGGCATCGTAGCAGCAGAGCATGGAGTAGAGTTGAGCTTGAGGACTCAAGTGTTGCTGACTCTTTTCTCTCTTTTCCCATTATCTTATGTATGTCCTTTCGGACCTGATGTAAGCTTGTAAAAGTTCAAATTCTTAGTGAATTTTGTGATATGTATCCTTTGTTACTTCAGATGTACTTCTTTGTGATCTTGGGTATGCTCGTATTGGTAATGATTATCTTTTGTTATGAAAATCCTCCTTGTAGGATCCCAGGATCGGAACGCCTAAGGAGCTGAGAATGGGGTACTACGGAGGCTGTTGCGGCCAGAACCGGCCATCGGGTTCCTTGTGAGTCCGGTTACCGAGTCTGGGGCGTGACACAAGGAGTAGGAGGATTGCATGCCGGTAGTTTCTTTCTCTGATGATGATTTGACCTGTGATAAAGAGCACAATAGGCCATTGATGATCATATGTCATATTCACGGTAAACAAGTTAAACGAATAATGCTGGATAATGGGTCCACGGTGAATCTGCTGCTGTTAATGATGCGGAATGAATTAGGATACCGTCACTCTAATTTACACCCTAGTGGAATGATGATATATGACTTTAATCAAGATGGGAAACATGTGCTTGGTAAGATTACAATAATACTAGAAATAGGAGATTAACTATAAATGTTGTTTGCCATGTTATCATTGCAGTGACGACATATAACCTCCTCTTGAGAAGACCATGTGTAACGCCCTGAATTTCAAGGGTCGAGCAAAGCTCTACTCCTGAGATCCAACACATCACTTATGCAATATGGATGATAATGTTCAGATTTCACCCATATTAATGAGTTAAACATGAGTGGGATTACACTAAAACAACATAATATACTCTAGATGTAATTAAATTTAGCAAGTGGAAGTCTGAAATATATATATATATATATATATGTATATATATATATATATAAACATATGAGTGTTTCACAACCTCCAGAGTATGAGTATGTAACTGGGCTAAATATATATATGTATTGTTTTAAAATAAACAAAATGCGAAAAAGTGGATGTTTCCAACTAAGCCAAATATCCCTGTAGTCCCTGCGTATCGGTACGAGGACTATATAGACCCGCCCGAGAGCTGAAAGTAAGAGAACTCTTCCTCCTCGCCCATAAAGTCCCGCTCCGTCGCATAGACTTTGTCAGCACTTGCATTTAAACTAGAGTCTAGTTAGTGTTTTAAAACACCGTCCTAGAGTGGGAATGAGTGGCCAACTTAGTAGTACTATAAGGCAAAAGTTAACATGTTATCAAGTCAATCAAGTAGTAATGATAAAGCAACATAACAATCACTTCCTAACTACTCTTGTTAATGGATGAATGGAGTGCAAGTAATGATGTATTCCCTCACATCAAAGCTCCCTCATAAGTGACTTCAACAACCTATTTCGCATATGACGACACTCCCTCAAACACAGTGCACCTTCATCGCCTTTAAAGCACATCCTAACTAATGCAATGCGATGCATGGTCATGTTAGCCGAGTACTTAATTAGGCTTATCATACAGCAGGTTTGGGAAGCTAGGGTACCTCCCTTTATATCATTGACCCGAACCGAAGAATCCATCTAGGGTCATCAATCCTAGTTAAGCACATACGATAGGTAAGTTGTAGGGCATCACTCTTAATGAAAAGCAGTCGATAAGCATATTCGAAAGTTTATACTCGCGGTCACTACGGGGAGGCTCATCACCTCAGCATAGGCCGACATCACGAACACGGTGTCCCTACCACTATGCCCGGCTCATGAGTTTTAGTTGCTCACTGGTCACTACGGGGAGGCTCGTCACCCCAACATAGGCCAACAACTCGAACACAGTGTCCCATACTACCATGCCTGGCTCATGAGTCTTAACGGATCGTGGTACCATGGTTAAAGTGGGCCTTTACATTGGTAAGGGGTACCTCAAATTCAAGCAGTAGTGTTCATACATGGTAAACACGCAATAGGCCAATCCGCTTGTTAGGAAAGTTCAATTGGTATGGGCACATGCTGACTTAATCGACATGGAGTGCATAAGCACCCCTCGTGGTCTAACCACTGTCGACAATCGTCGTGAAACCCGGATTCATCGAGTTTACCAAATGTGGCGAGACTAATCCAGCCACCCGAACAGGGACTGTTACCGATTTCCTGGGCTACATTGTAGCCCCAATCTCACTCAGATGCAGTATATAAACACATGTCATAATCATTTCAACATTTCACTAACAATCCAAATAAATTACTCATTTGAGCATTTCATCGAACACATTGATCATGTTACCAAACACTTACATTTTATCCATAAATTTCGTAGAGGTAAATATGATTACATAAAAGAAACTATACATATGTATAAGGTAATTAAGAATCCTATCTTAATACTCTTAATAAATACAAACCATCAATAATTTCTCATTCAGAAAATTCATCAAACACTTAGACTACACTTCACCAAATACATAGACTAGGTTAGTTACAACATATATTTTAGCAATTCCTTGTACAAAGAGATTAACATGCATATGACGATGATGAATCCTAGATCAGTAGTCATGGAAAGCAAAAATCATGTTTAAATATTCATTTAAACATTTCAACAAACACATGGGATGCATCTTTTGCTCAACAAAGTTCATACATGTATATTATACCGAAAACAGTGTGTTTAAGATAACATGGTAGCAATCAAGTCAGACATAAATCATTAACTAACATTGAAAGCATTGATAACCATAACCTAAGCATTTATAGTCCGAACCTTTTGTCGAAATACTCAATTCAGACTCGGTTCAAACTTTTTGTTTCCGAAACGGAATGTCGAGCACCTAGATGACGTAATAGGTTAGCTAGTTTGATAAATAATCAGCTTGGATCTCTATAACAAGATTAGGGTTAGGGTTGCTTACCCAAAATCGTAGCCGAAACAGATTGTGTAGCGTAACGGGGAGGTGATTCGGTGCGTAGAGTCGTGGGAGAGAATTACTGCAGTAATCTCCCAAAAGCCCTCTTCTCTCTTTCCTCTTTTCTCTTCTTCTTCTTCTTCTCTCTCTCTCTCTCTCTCTCTCTCTCTCTCTCCCTTAGGGTTTTGGAGAAATTCGTATATGAGAGAGGTGGGGTGGTATAAGGGCTATTTATAAGCCCAGAAGTGATGCAAATGGCCCCAGGGCCACTATATACATAGGTTATACCCTTTGGGCAGCTGTTTTTGACAAACAGGGCTCATAGGGAGGCCCACTACTCACTTACGTCATGGGGTAAGTTCTCTGAGAATGGATCTATGCCAAGACATGATTTTAGTGTGATCAGATAAGCCGATCGGCCGTGGAGGACCTATGTCAGATCAATGGTCATACTTACTCGATCGGGGCCACAATTGTACGAATATGTGCAGGAAAAGTTTCATGTTCTCTGGGTGAAGTTCGGTCAGAAACTGACGGTTTGAAATCCTCAATTTCACATGTGAGTGAATGGCCCAATTCACTTAAGTTTCATTACATTTTCTAAAGATATTTGCGTTTCTCACACACTTCACTCGGGGCTCAAGTTGTGCGTTTCTGAACACTATCTGGGTTTGATTCTGGCGATGGTTGTTAAGCCTAGTAGGACGAACATAATCCTATATTTTTACGGTCATCGGACCCTCGACGTGCGGTCTAGGTTCGATACAGAGTTTCGAAGTACTCCTGAGAGCGACGGGCTCTTGGGATTTTTCCTAGGTCTTTAAGTGACATTGAGTTAATGGTATTAATGGTTTTAGGCCTTCTCATTTGTGAAAATGGTGGTCCGAGCTTAATCCACTGATTATTTAGTTTAGTACTTAACTAATTTCCGCCTAAATTATGACAGGATATGGTCCTTAGGTGGTTCTGCCTGATGTCGTACTCAGGTCCTTGTACGGATTTTTCTGAGACATTACACTATGGATGCATTAGTATGGCATTATACCATCCACCCTTCATCAGTGTTTCAAATATTGTAAGGACGGAATACAATATAAAGTAATGGCCGATACAAGATCGTATACAGAAGTTGAAGCCTTCTTCGCCGATGGTAGTTATTATGATGGATTCGCCAGAAATGAAGAAAAGGAGAATGATGAAAATGCAACCCTAAGAAATGCTCATATGAAGATAATAGGATAAGAAACTGCAAGGGCATAATTGTCTAGGACAGCGAATGCGAAAAAGAAATTTTATTTCGTACCGAAATGCTTGAGACAACTGGGATAACCTCCGTTAATATTATTATCACCTAAATAGCTGGAGATACTACAGTCGAATTATACAATACCATTACCATGTGCAGAAAGGAACAAGCCATTTTCGACGATTTTAAAAATATTTCACATCGAATCCAATGAAAATATCCAGAACCGATCGAATTTTACACCCCTTCGGAAGCGAAAACAGAAGAAAAGGCCGATAATAGCATGGGTTATGGGAAACTGACATTCGAAGATCTTAAAAGGTATAGTCCGGCTAACAGGAAAATCTTGAAAAACATGGGTTTTGATTATGAAGAACCAACTGGTCAAAATTATGGGAAAGGAATTCAAATTCCAATCGGAGTCAATGAGAAAAAGTGAGAGAAATTCTGAGGATTGGAGGTAGAGTCTTTGGTGAATATGGTTGCAGTCAACGCGGTAAAAAGAAATAAATTCTGAAATGATCTAACATCTTGAAACAGCTCCAAAGCAGATAGAAGATGGCGGGCAACTGATGATTAATAGTTTGCGAGAAATAAATCTGGGAACGGAAGAAGAGCTACGAAATACATTCATAAGCGCCAGCCTCCCTGAACAGGAAGTCGACCAGTATATCAAGCTTTTGAAAGAAAACAAAGATGTATTCGCCTGGACGTATGTAGAAATGCCGGCCCTAGAATCGTCAGTAGCAATGCATCACTTGAACATCTATAAAGATAAAAAGCCGATCAAACAAGCACAAAGGTGATTTCATCCTAATTTAATTCCCTTGATAGAAGAAGAAATAAATAAATTGATAAAAGTCGGGTTTATTAGAGAGGTTAAATATCTTAAATGGATATTGTTATGGGAAAATCTGATCCGAACTCAATAGAGGCTGAAGAGCCGAGCAAGGTGTCGGATCGATAATAGTTCGTCCACACTGACCTTGTCATTACGATCTAGGCTGAGCTTCCGAGTCATACTGTAAAGCTCTAACACCGACCTGGAATCAACAAAAGGCTATTACATGCCTTGTCCGATCACCGCAATTAGACCCTTACCAGTAGACGTGACTAAAGCCGACCCGATCATGGGGTCAGATTGTGAAGGTCGGCTTGGAAAGGGGAGCTTCCAATAGTTACTCTTAGGAATCAACTCCAATAACGCATGACTGAAATGATATCCGGCACACGATCTACTACTAATGGCCCACATCAACGCACTCTCCACTCTTGTTCAATGACAAGGATCATACCGAGATTGGCGGGCACGTTCTTCTCTAGGAAAAGGTATAAATAGGGGATTCATTTGCATAAATAGGTATGCAACATCTTACACCCAAAACTATACATGCACAACTTAGACCTAGATTCCTAGCCTGACTTTGGCATCTGAGGGTCCCCTACTCTAGCTAGGGTCTCCTTTGTTCCTCTCTTGTGCAAGCTAATAGGGGTCGGAGCTTGCCTTCAGAGCTCGTCAAGGGTGATCCAGATCCTTGCATTAACATTTTGGTGCTATTTGTGGGAAATGTAACAAAGAGTCTTGGTAGCTTTACTAAAGATGGTCAGAGGAAAGAAGAAAGTACTTCCAGTAGCAGGCACAAAACCTGAGCCTACTGGACAACGACGTTCGTCCTTAATACTCCATGCTAAATCAGCTCCGACAGGGCTGTCTCAATGGACTCGGAGCTGAGGAGGCAAGTATCGAGCATTGCAGAATCAAGTGCAGGCATTGGTTAATGAGATAAACTAAATGAAGCAAGAGCAGAGGGCGGGGCAACAACCGCCCCTTGATCAGGGAGAGGTCGCCCCAGTGGTACCAGGGGAACCTGTTCTCATAAGCTCGTGAGTAAGAGCATCCCAGAACATGTTAGCTCGGGCTCCGAAGCCTGCACGAAATGCAGCGACTTGAGTGCCGACCTATGTATCTGAGACCTTGACGTTAGCCCCAACCGACCTCCATCATGAGCTTGAAAGGAGGAGAAGGAGCAAAACACCCATGGTCGAAGTCCCTCATGAAACAGTTACTGAGAACCGGGATCCATGGGAAGCCCAACTTGATGAACTTCAAAACCAAATCAAGACCCTGCAGCGGAACCACCAGGCTCCTACTTTGAACACGGTGGAAGTAATGATGGAGGAAACTGAGCCTCCATTCACCACTGACATTATGGGCGCAACAATGCCTCCGAGGTTTAGAATGCCCCCCATTATTCAATATTTGGGGCTCGGGGATCTAACATAGCACATGAAATCTTATCGCTTGTGGATGCAAATCTAGCTAGCCATAGAGGCAATAATGTGTAGAGTGTTCTCTATAACCCTCATGGGGGCTGCGAGGAATTAGTACCGACAACTTAAGCCGAGGTCGATTTGCATATTTACCGAGTTCAGTAGATCATTCTTGACGTAGTTCATCATCGGAAAGAAGAGCCGAAAACCTGTAAGTGCTATATTTTAGATCTAGCATGCTTTGTTGTCAAATTTTGTAGTGATAAACCACTTAAGAGTGATTGATGAAAGTTCACCTTCAAGTTTAATAGATGGAAAGTTCACCTTCATTTGAAGATGAGTTTTCGCGTCATCTACATCAACAATCTAAAGCTTCTACATCTTCAAGTTGAAGAGTATGTTCAACTGCCAAAGATCATACACAAGCTCATGTACAAGTACACAAGCTCAAGTCCAAGCTCAAGTACAAGTACACAAGCTCAAGCTCAAGTGCTTAAGCTTAAGTTCAAGCATTCAAGCTCAAGCTTCAAAGTGTACAAGTTCCAAACTTCAAAGTAATTCAAGTATTTTATCTACCGAAGTGTCCGAATTGACAAGTTTAATGCTCACATTTCAGGTATACATGACCTTAGAAAGAGCTTAGGATTAGGTCATTGATGTTGTATGTTTATATTGGTTATTGGTCATAGTACTTATTTTAGGCTTTGCTTCGACTAATCTTAGTCATTGTTCAACTAGTCCAGGCACTGGCTTGACTAGTCTGGGGTTTTTCTCGACCAGTCCAGGATTTTACTCAAAAAATTGGATCAGGTTGTTTGGTATACGACCAGTCGAGTACCCTGCTCGACCGGTCGTGGAGACAGGCTCGACTAATCGAGCAGGATTTGACTCAAACTCTAGCAACACGAATTTTGCCCACTCGACCAGTCGAGCACGCCACTCGACCAGTCGAGAGTTAGTTTTATCCGATCGCGCTAGAAAATTTAAAAGTTAGTTCTGCCAGGACCGGTCGAGCCGAACTTAGACTAGTCAAGGGAACCGAATTGTAGCCTATAAATAGAGGACATTTCTCAGATTTTATCATCAATTCCGAGCCAATTCAAGACATCACTCTAAGAGATTTGTCCCTACTATTGTGAGGTATTTATAATCATTTTAAATAGCTTTTTAGTTTCTTAATTTCTTGATCTCTTGTTATTCTATTCTACTTTATATAAAAGGGATTTTGCTTTAACCCTTTTTGAGATCCAAGTAATTGAACCTAAGTAGCCAAAGGTTGGATTTAATTAAAATTCATTTAGACCTAAAACCCTTTCACTTGTGAGATTGAACGTTGAACATCTACATCTATAAAGAATTGGTTCTACTAGGCTACAACGAAGAAGAATCTTCAGATAAGTATATTTCATTTATTATATTGTGGTTTGTAAGATTTCCAGAAAATATTTCATTTTGGTTTTGAATGAGATAGCTAGAAAATCTCAGTGTGTGGGGTTTTTAATTGTGATAGCCCATTGAAAACACAATTGTAAAGGTTTTAAGGTGAACCTTGGAAAACCTTCTTTCTTAGTGAAAGCCGATATCCCGTGGGTTGTGAATATTGGGAGTGGAGTAGGGTGGCTGTTTACGAACAGTTGGTGTACACCTGAAACACTATAATTCTCGAAGTTTGGATGATGATGATGATGGTGTCCATGCAAGGATCGCCTTATTATTTATGGACCACACCTCAGAAAAATGAGAGTAGTGCTAATGCCAAAGCTTTAAATGCAATCACTTGTTTACTATCACCTGATGAGTTCAAAAGAATTATATCTTATGATACTGTAAAACAAGCTTGGGATTTCCTAGAAATGACACACGAGGGAATGACTATTGTAAAAAAGTCTAAGGTTCAGATCCTCACCACTAGGTTTGAGGAAATACGTATGGAAGAAAATGAATCATTCATGGACTTCTATATAAAACTGAATGACATAGTCAACTATATGTGGGGTCTTGGAGATAACATCCCAGAAAGTAAAGTTTGTACAAAAATTCTATGCTTACTTCCTAAGAGATTCAATTCCAAAGTAACTGCCATTTACGAACTTAGAGACACCGATAATATGAGGGTGGAAGAAGTTGTTGGTTCACTTCAAACCTATGAGTTGAATTTTAAAGCTCCAAAAGGCAAGTCTATAGCCCTTAAATCATCCAAATGTATTTCTCAAGATAATAATTCTGATTGTGAAAACTCAGAGGATGATATGGTCTTATTAGCTAAAAAGTTTTATGAGATTTTTAAAAGTAAAAAGAGAGTTGATTTTCAAAAACTTTCTGAGAAGAAAAAGGGTAAAACTAAAAATTAGAAATCACTAAAAGACAACCAATGCTTCAACTGCCATGAATATGGGTATTTGGCAAATAAGTGTCTTAAAAGGGACAAGCTAAAGAGAAAAGGCATGTTGGCCACATGGGATGAATCATCCTGCTCTGAAGCCTCTTCTGAGTTGGATGATTCAGAACCCGAATCTACAAGTGAAGTCAAGGCCTTAATGACTTTAGCCAGAGTCACTTCCACAAATAGTTGTGACTCATCTGAATATGAGAATATGAGGAGTGACCTTAAAAACGAAGATGATCTTCAGGATGCCTACAATGCCCTATACAGGGAGAGTTGTAAGATTGTTGTCAAACTTAAACTTTAAAAAGAAAATTTTCTAAAATTAAAAGAGGATTTTGAAAACTCAGTTTTAGAAAAGTCGCATATTTCTGATGATTTTGGAAAAGCTAAATGTGACTTGAATTTTAAAACATCTGAACTTGAAAAATTAAGATAAGAGAATGAGAAACTAAAACTTGAAGTTTCTTCCCTCTTGAGTTCAAAGGATACATGGAGGTATTCCTAGGGAGACCCTAAACTTGAAAAATTACTAATCGCATTTAGAAAATATGGAGATAGATCGAGTCTGGGCTATGATAAAAATATGCCTTCGAAAAATAAGATTGTAACTCCTAAGTTTGTTAAAGGAGAATCTTCCAGCTTAAAGGGAAAAGGCTTAAATCAAAACAGTTTTAAAAATCCTAAAATTTTTCAAGCTTTTAAAGTTAATACCAACCATATTAACCTTAGAAATCAAAATTATAACCTTTGGCTGAGAAAATTGTGGACTTACTCAAGGAGCTTCTCAAATCTAACTCGAATGTGAGAGTTAATAACAATTATAAGCGAAGGAAAACCAACAGTGCTCCAAAACCCAAAATGATAATGAAATGGGTTCCTAAGGTTACATGTCCGATTGCCCACACTGCCTTCAAGGCTTCAAGTTAATCAAAGTGGTACCTAGACCGTGGTTGCTCTAGACTCATGACAGGTGATAAAGATTTGTTCACCAACTATAAAGAAATGACTGATGAGTCAGTCACATTTGGTGATGGGAGCAATTGCAAATTAATTGGCCAGGTATGGTTCAACTCTTCAATCTTCCTCCTTTTGAAAATGTTCTATTCGTAGAAGGTCTTAAGCACAATCTTTTGAGTATTTCTCAAATTTGCGATAATAAGCATTGTGTTAAATTCACTAATCAAGGATGCGAGATCTCAAATGAGAAAGGTTGTGTGATATTGAATGGTCGAAGAACATCTGAGAAATGTTATATTGTAAGTGATTCTAGCTCGTCTAAATTATCTTATTAAATGGTCCAAACTAATGAAACCGAATTATGGTACAAACGCCTTGAACATGTAAACTACAGGAATCTATATAAACTGAGCAAGGTCGATCTAATAAGAGGTCTACCCAAATTGAAGAAAATGGATAAAATTTGTGGTGAATGTCAAATCGGAAAACAATCAAGGAGTAGTCACAAGAAAGTGAACTCCTTCAACATACTAAACCCCTTGAACTCCTCCATATGGATCTTATTGGATCAACTAGAACAGAGAGTAGAGGTGGAAAGAAATACTTTCTGGTAATTGTGGATGATTTTACCAGATTTACATGGGTAGCTTTCATGAGAGAAAAGTCTGAAACTCTCGATGAAGTGAAAAGGATACTTAAGCGTATCCAAACTGAAAAAGAAATGAATATCTCTAAAATTTGAAGTGACCATGGATTGGAGTTTGAAAATAGCAATTTTGAGAAGTTCTATAGCAATCACAGAATATCACGTGATTTTTCTATACCTAAGACCTCAACAAAATGGGGTTGTTGAAAGGAAAAACCATGTGCTTCAAGAAATGACTAATGTAATGTTGAATAACATGAAGTTACCTAAAAATCTATGGGTGAAGCTGTTAACACTGCATGCTATATAATAAACTGAGTTTATATCAGAAAATCAAAAGATAAAATAACTTATGAACTATGAGTTAACAAGAAGCCTACAGTTAAATACTTTCGAGTTTTTGGAAGTACGTGTTATATTTTGTGTGACCGTAATAATTTAGGAAAGTTCGACAGTAAAAGTGATGTAGGGATCTTCCTAGGGTATGCTCTAAATAGTCGAACGTATTGAGTTCTCAACAAGAGACCAGGTGTCATTCAGGAGTCCATAAATGTGGTTATTAATAATCACCTGAATACACCAACCACAAGTTCAGAAGATGATAAAGTCAATATAATTAACAATCCTGATTTCTCATCTAGTCAAATCAACACTGAACTTCAATCAGTTAAAGACCATCTTACTGATCAAATACTAGATAACCCTCTCACTGGTGTGCATACTCGAAAATAATTAGAAAACATATGTAATTATGTGTGTTTTACTTCCCAAATTGAGCCGACCAATGTAAAAGAGACACTTACTGATGAAAAGTGGATAGTAGCCATGCAAGATGAATTGAATCAATTCATTCGAAATGATGTATGGTATTTGGTTCCAAGACCGTCTAATAAACATATTATTGGAACCAAGTGGATTTTTAAAAATAAATATAATGAATTTGGAAACATTAAAGAAACAAGGCTAGACTGGTTGTACAAGGGTACACTTAGATTGAAGGAATTGACTATAATGAAACCTTTGCCCAAGTAGCTTGTCTTGAATCTATCAAATTGTTCATATCCATTGCTTGTTTTAAAAAGATCAAAATCTATCAAATGGATGTCAAAAGTGCTTTCTTGAATGGTGATCTACATGAAGAAGTATACGTTGAACAACCTAAGGGTTCTGAAGACGCTAAATAGTCTGATCATGTGTATTGCCTTAAAAAGGCACTTTATGGTTTGAAACAAGCTCCCAGGGCATGGTATGAGAAATTGACAAAGGTTTTGCTAAGTTATGATTTTGTTATGGGGAGTGTTGATAACTCTTTTTGTTAAGAAGCATAATGAACACATACTTATAGTACAGATCTACGTTGATGACATTATCTATGGTTCTACATGTTCTAACCTGTCTAATGAGTTTGCAGAGTTAATGAAATCCAAGTTCGAAATGAGCATGGTGGGAGAATTAAATTACTTTTTAGGTTTATAAGTTAAATAACTTGATGATGGTATTTTCATTTCTCAAACTGAGTATGCTCTAAATCTAGTGAAGAAATTTAGATTTGAAAATGGCAAAAACTTCGATACTCCTATGAGTACAACTCTTAAGCTTTCTAAGGATGCAACAGGTAAAAGTGTAGATCCTCAGTTATATTGTAGTATGATTTGTAGCTTATTATATTTAACGGCGAGTCGACTTGATATAACATTTAGTGTAGGCATCTGTGCTAGATATTAATCAGATCCTAAGGAATCACACCTTATTGTTGGTAAGTGAATTATAAGATATGTCACAAGTTCGACCAATCCAGGCCTATGGTATCCACATGATACTAATGTTAAATTAGCTGGTTATATGGATGCTGACTGGACTGGGAATATAGATGATAGAATGTCTACCAGCGGTGGATGTTTTTATGTCAGGAACTGTTTAGTTTTGTGGTATAGCAAGAAACAAAGTTCTGTATCTCTATCCACAACTGAGGTTGAATATATTGTAGCCAAAAATGTATGTACTCAGCTTGTGTGGATGAAAAGAATGTTAAATGACTATGGGTTTGCGCAAGATACTATGATCCTATATTGTGATAATTCTAGCGCAATTAATATTTCTAAGAATCCCATCCAGCATTCCCGAACCAAACATATTGACATTAATATTATTACATTCAGGAATTAGTGGAAGATAAAATTATTTCATTGGATTATGTTCAAACTAAAAATCAACTTGCAGACATATTCACTAAACCACTTGACAGAAATAGGTTCTCTAAATTAAAAATGGATGTGGGTATGTGTAATTCGATCTGAGTTATCATGTTTGCATGTTCTATTTTTATATTTTAATGCAAACTTTTGGTTTTTTAAAATTAATAAAATTATGCATTTTTGTGCTTGCATGACCGGTCGTATACATACTTGACCAGTCATGGCACGACCGGTCGAGCATGTACTCGACCAGTCATGGTACGTAGTTGGAGGGCTTTTTAATGTGTAAAAATCACTCTTTCTCCATTTCTTTCTTCTTCTTCACCAACCCCTTCTCCGACCGGTGAAACCCACCTTCGATTACTATTTGGTATGTGCATCATTTTCATCTTTCTTTCGATTTTAGGTTCTTTGATTGTCATTTAACTTGATTCTTGATTTTATTTCAAGTTTCCTTATGATTTCTTTAGAGTTTTAGGGAAAAATCTGTTGGGTTTGAAACCCTTAAATCCTTTCTTACATTTTCTTGTTTACTCTTGCAATGGAAGGTAGACCAAAGAAGAAACCTACTAGAGCATCTTCTTCTCATTCTATTTCAGTGCGTACTCTTCGACCACCCGAAGAGGACCCGGAATATGTGCGGGATATCCATCACCACAACATAATTGTTAAGCAGACCGTCAATGCAAACCATCTTGTTCAATTTAACATTATTCCCCTCTTTGTTGCTATAGGATAGGATAATATTCTGAATTAGGGTGGACCGGCATATCGCTCCATTGGGCAAGCAATGTATGTGTGTATAAGTGATGTTTATATTGAAGATTTGACCTTCACCATCATGTTTAGAGAAGGTTCATATGAAGTAGATCGTCACTTAATTTCTGGGTTGATGGACATTCAAGTGAATGATGAAGGCATTCCTATTCCGACATTGGATGAAAGATTGAATGAGTCGAAAAACATTTATTAACTAGAAATTTATAAAACATGGACTCGGAATGGAGTTTTGGGAATGCGCTCCGGGCCAACCAGATATTGCTTAGATATAGAGTATTACATCGCATCTTTATTTCTAATGTTTACCTTAGATCTGCTCATAAGGTTGAACTGACTACCTTTATGGTGCATATTGTTCATTCTGTTGTGTCTAGATTCCGGTGTGTCTTCCTTTGTTAATCTGTTATTTCATTATCCAATTTCGACTTCATCCGGGGCATAGTGATATTCCATTTGCTTATTTAATGACCATTCTTACTTTACGCATGCCACCTGGAGAAGCTCCTACTTCTCATCTTCCATTCAACAATTCAAATATCAACAAGATGAATTCGAAGTTAACACCTAGTCAAATAGATAGGGGTGCTGGAGAAGTTAAAGAAGAAGTTGGAGAGAAAGATGCGCTGCCAACTGACACTGATATGGATGATATTTTTAATGAATTGGAATATAATGATGTTGAGACTGATACTAATTTTCAGCCTTCTGGTTTTGATGAGCACCTTAGAGTCTTAGAAGAGAAGGTGGATAGATTGACGATATCCTAAGCAAATCAAATGAAATATATGCGTAAGTATTTTAACGCATTATTAAGGGATTGCAGCAGATAGATCCATCCATCCCACCTCCGTCTTCTTCTGGCTCTGAGTAGTATGTGTTACTTGATATTTTACTTTTGGACTTGTATTAAGGATTACTTTTGTAAGACCTGCATCCTAGCTCGTGCTGTTCTGTAAGCCTCTGTGGTCCTCCTAGTCGAATTTCGGCGACCCGCGATCTGTTATTGGTGTTTGCACGTGATCCTGAGTCGTGTCTCATCTATCAGAGTCGGCTCGACTCGAAACTTGTACCCTTATGACTGCGTCGTCGCTGCAGTTCTGACACCGCGTCTCACACGCCAAGGTGATACCTAGGCCAAGAGATGTTGGCTCGTGTTCAGTTCGAGGAAAACGCCGCGCATTGCAAATCTCAAGAGAATATATCTCATCAATCAAGTACACATCACACATCAATGTCAAGTACAACACCATCCCCAAAGTCAACTCTCTCTCTCTCTCTTACAACCCTTACCTATCGAGTTCACTCATGACTCACTCCCCATCACTCCATCATTCACACCCATCACTCACCCAACCCTCTCTCTCCTTACAACCTCTCTCTCTCTCTCTCTCTCTCTCTCATCTCTCGCTCATTCTCCCAAGTAACCCCATGAGTACCCCACGTCCAAGCTTCCATGAGAGAGCTAAGTGTGGCCCACCTTCTTACCACCCAATCCCACCCTCCAAGCCTCATCTCAACCGTTGGATCACATTCTTTGGAGCTATAGAACACGTTGATGAAAGAAGGATATAACGCCCTAAAAATCGGGGGCGAGTAGCAACTCAACACCCGAGTTCCAAAACATCACTTATGCAACATAAATGCTTATGATTGAATGTTGTCAGTGTTATTGCATTAATCATGAGTGGGATTATACCAAAACAGTAATTCATACTCTAGATCAAGTTATAAAATGCAAGCGAAAGACTGAAAGATGTATATAAAGCCATAAATGGTCACAATCGGTCTCCAGAGTATGAACACCTTACTGAGTCACCATATACATGTATTAGTTTCAAAATCAAAATGTCTAAAAAAGTGGTACAACTATAACGGTAAACCCTGTAGTCCCATCATCTGAATGGCCTAAGTGAAGCCTTCAGAGAACTGCATGTAGGAGAATTCATCCTGATCATCATAGTAATCAGGCTCAGCCTCCTGCATCTCGTCGATACTTGTATCTAAGATAGAGTCTGGTGGGTGTCCAGAATACCGTCCCGTAACATGGGAGTGAGTAGCTAACTCAGTGGAATAATAAAGTATAGGTTAACATGTTATCAATTCAGTCAAGCAGTAATGATAAAGCAGTACAATCAAACACTCCTAAATACTCTTATTAATGCAAGTATGGAATACAGTCATGATGTATGCCCTCGCCAAACCTCCCTCGTGCGACACCATTTACGTCCGCGGCATGCATTCATCCCTCAATGCTCCACATCTTCCAGGCACATGCAGTGCTATGTTATGAGTGTGATTACTGAGTTGTTAGTAGTCTTTTTCATACAACAGTATTGGGAAACTAAGGTACCTCCCTTATATCATTCCCAAATAATGATCCATTCTAGGGTTGTCAGTCCTAGATAATCTCATATGATGACGCGGTTTTAGGTTGTTGTAAAGGGCTGCCAGGGCTGATGCATGCACTCATTGCACCGCTCCCCCATCACCTTATCAATACAGGCCTAGTTTATACTCTATTTACTATGGAAAGGCTCGTCGCCTCTCCGCAGATTTAGAGTATACTCGAGGTCACTACAAAGGGCTATCAGGGCTGTTATATGCACTCGTTGCACCGCTCCCCCATCACCTTATCAGTGTAGGCCGACAGCACGAATACAGTGTCCCATACTACCATATTTGGCTCACGAGTCTGGGTTACTCACTGGTCACTACGGGGAGGCTCATGGCCCTAGCGTAGGCCGACAGCTCGACTATGGTGTCCCATACCACTATGCCCGGCTCATGAGTCTTAGCAGATTGAGGTACCAAGGTTAACGGGGTTACACTGGTAAGTTTGGTACCTTAGGTTCAAGCAGTAGCATCCAAACATGGTGAGCATACATTAGACAGATCAGGTTACTTGATGAGCTCGAATAGCACGAGCGCACAACCAGCTGAACGACATGAAGTGCATAAGTACTTTGCGTGGCCTAACCACTGTCGCTAACCGAAGTGCGACTCAGGTTCGTCAAACCCATCATAAGTGTTGAAAAAATCTCTGCCATGAACTTAAGCCTGTTTCTGATTGCCTGGACTATATCATAGCCCTACTTTCACTTCATTCCAATCGGTAATCATAATAGACAGTCAAAACAGTAATGATCAAATAATTTAATTCGTACAAGCATGTAAGCATGTTGAGAAATGTAACACAAACATGGTTTGCACACACATTCATTACACGAATAAAGCACACATCATAATGTATTGTACATGGAGGAAATCATATACATAATTAAGGTAACTGATATTCATAACTCAGCCCTCATACAAAACTACTATTAGTAATACTTAGCACATTCAAACATTTCTAGAAACACTAAGATTACATGCATCGTCGTACATGATGTATGTGGTTTACACAAATGTTTGACCAATTCCTTTCGCTAGGGAGTTGCCCCGCATACCACGCGCATGTACCCACGACGGATAACCATGGCATGCCTAAATCGGGGTTCCACATTCATTTGAACATTTTTACAAACACTTGGGCTACACACTTCAACACATATATCGTGTTTTGCCGAAACGTGATTTAGGGCAAGTCCTTTCGCTAGAGAGTTGACGCACTTGAAACAAGCATATATACACGACAAATAAACATGTTAAGCACAAATCCAAATTCTAAACATATTCAAATATTTCAACACATACATAGAATACACTATATTATACATAGTTCATATATAACTGAAACGAGAAACGGACGACACATTTTGCATGTGAAATAGCATCCATGTCGAGAATAAATCATTAACCGACATTGAAAGCCTGGAAAACCATAACCTATACGTCTATAGTCCACACCTTACGCTGTAGATGCGTAACGAACTCGCTAGAATCGCTAAGCCTTCGTTGGCGTTGTTGTAACAACCTATATCACGAGTTGAGTCAGCTATTAAGCTATTTGCAACATGTGAAACTCTAGAACAGATTAGGGTTAGGGTTTCTTACCTAAGAATGAAGCCGGAATCACCGAAAAAGCGATTAGATAGAGATGGTTAAATACGTATAGCACCAGGGTAAAATAGCAGGAAGATTCTCCCACTTCTCTCACACTTTCTCTCTCTTTTCTCTCTTCTCTCTCCTAGGGTTTCTCTCAAATTCGTATGGGCTGAATGAGAGAGGGTTTAAGGTCTTTATATAGGCTCAAAACACTCCAAATTAGACCCAAGGCCAAGGTATGCTTAGGTTATAGCCAAAGTAGGTCCGTTTCATCTCAACGGAGCACTTCGGGAGCCCCCTCATGAGCCAAAGGTCGGACTTAAGCTCACTGACCTTGGATCTAAGTCGAGTTAAGTTTTCGTTCCAGTTGGGTTCCCAGATCACATGTGGCGGACCAGTTTCAGTTCAACGGTCACTGAAACTCGATCAGGGTTACAAGTACAAGGACATGTATGGGAAATGTTCCCTGATCTGAGGGTGTATTAGGGTTAGATTCCGATGGTCTGATTGCTTATATTTGGCCCACAAGCGACAAGTCTCAGATTACTTAAATTAGATTTAATTTCTAAAGAAAACCATGTTTTCTCACACTCCAGGCTTAAGCGAATAGTCCTGGGACACTACCTAATTTTGACTTCCGAGATGGTTGTCAAGCCCAGCAAGGCGGTCCTAATCGTTTAGCTTCGCATTAATCGGACTTTCGACGTGCAGTCTAGGTCCGATACGGAGTTTTGTGATGCTCTCGAGAGCAACTAGGTTATGAGATTGCTCTTAGATTATAGGGTAATGTAGCATCGATGATTCTACAAGTTTTGGGTCTTGCGGATCGTATATAAAGTAGTTCGAACTAACTCTATTGATTGTTTAGTTCAGTACTTAACCAAATTCCGTCCTAATTATGTTAGAATACGGTCTTAGGGAAGTTTTGCGCCCCTTTCTGGTATTTATAGTTAGTATATTATTTTCATTATTTTTTAATAGTTCATCATCAAGTCTACTTCACCTTCACCAAATTTCATTAGGTTTTGTGTTGTAGAAAAATTCTAAAAATTCTAGAAACAGCAGCTGTCCAAACTAATGATTTTCAGATAGTTGTCACAATGACCTATATTTAACTATATTAAATATTTTATTATATTTTTTACTTAATTTTATATGAAACAAAGTTTATCAAGCTTCAATCTGACTTTTGAATCACCTAAATCAGAGTTATAACGAAGGAAATATGACTTTTCGAAGTTGGATGAAAAGTGCAGGAAATAGGACAGAAAATGGGCTGCCCGATGCGCTGTGGCCCACCCAGGCCCACATTTTGGTGAGGCCTTGCCAACTCGGCGAGGCCCTCATCGCTCGCTGTTCTGTTTGGGGTGATTTCACCGTCCGATATTTGAAATAGGTGTATTTTATAACTTAGGATGAGTTATTTGACGTGCAATACATGTTTTTGGGGTAGGAGAAGCTGATCTATCCAAATAGCCTACTTATTTCATGAGATTCTAAAATGTTAATAGTTAAAAATCCCTTTTATTTATTTATTTACTATTCATAGTAATTTTTTGGTTGATTTTGGGGTAGGAGAAGCTGAACTTTCATATTAGACACTAATCCTAATGTTGATTTTCAGTTTATATGCGTGGTAGGATGTATACTGTCTACGCTAGTCTGACACATCTTAGTCTACCCCCTTTTAAAGTCATATTTCTTAAAAACATATTTATTGATTTCCAGTTTATATGTGGAGTCTTGACGGTGATTCTCATCTATTTAGAGTAAGATATCTATTTTCAATGTTTGACCAACACAGAGAGAGTTGTAGTGGGCTTGATCCCGATACATCGATCATCTACCTGACTAGGGTAGAAGGCTCATCGTATCCCTTCCTAGTCCTGGTGGCTCCTGGTCTTCTGCTCGGTCAAGCAGTGAGTCCATTGGTAGTCGCCCAGGATTGAGAATTGGGTTAAGCCGCGAATGCTTCACAGTTGTATATTTTAGTTACTCCATAATCTGATCACTCACAAAGCTTACAGAATGTCCATCAATGAAAGGTTCAAATTTCCTAGTCACAAGGTTGCTTGTTGGGTCTTGGTCTAGGAGAGTCCTCATCTTAATTCATGTCCATGGTAGTAATTAAACTCGTATTCATTGTTAGGCCCTTTCTTTAATATGAATTGGTTTAATACATGAACCCTAATTGATTTCCTTCGATGACTTCATTATTGACATTCTAAGGGAAATTCAAATCCTATTTAGTGACCTATCTTTATGTGTAGTCTAGATCAATTCCATTCGATCCTAGGCTAGTGGGCTATCAGCCCACCAAGATTTCACCGTGCCTATGAGTGGGTAGACGAGTATACCTACCTAACTCGACCGCATTTATAACCTTTCTACCCCCCTTAAAATTGTTTCTACTCTTTGGGTTCAAGAATTTGTAGATCGATCTGTATGTCAAAATGAGTTGAAATTTGAGACCTATCTTTAGTATGAAAAGGGAAGCGATCTATCAATACATTGGTCTCCTTTTTACCGATGATGTGTATTATGGCATTGGTACCTATGGTCATAGAAAGGAGCAAAAATGATGGGTGTTGTGGTTGATTCTAGGGAGGAGTGTGATTTTGTGGTAAGGTGCCTAACTATACTAGGGAAGGACCTTTGCCATGGTCCCGACTTACTTTCTTTAATCATGCCTAGTTTTATACTGTAAGATAATCTATACATTATTAGTACATAAGAAATTTGGACAAAATAGGTTAACGACAGACTATCCCTCTAAGTTCATATGCACGTTATGCATGCCAGAATGGTCTGTGGTTCGAGGCCTAATTCCTAACTGTCTGTTGCCCATTTAAGAAATTTCTTAAGCCTAAAAAGACAAAGTCTCTATCGGCTATATATTCCTAACACTTCTTAAGGATGAAATAATAAACTTTTAGTTGCAAGTGGTTGGGCCAACACGGAACGAAAGTTGTGTAGTGGGTCTGAGCCAGATATATAGACCTTCTGTCTCGCGAAGATAGAAAATTTGTCATATCAGTTCTTAATCCTAGTTGATCCTGACCTTCTGCTTGATCAGAGCATAAAGTTCATTGGTAACTACAAGGATTGAGAATTCAATTCAAACGGCAAATACTTCGCTTATATATATATATATATATATATATATATATATATAGTTCTCTACTCTGTGTTCTCGTTTCTAATAAGTCTTTGGGAAGGCAAGTCTAAGGGGTATATTAATTTGATCTAACGTTAAATCCAAGAGATATATAAGTTTTCTCTGAGCGTGAATAGTTTCTACATCAAACAAGCTTCCTAAGAGTAACTAAAGAAACCTATAAGTATTAAGGGGATTCAACGAAAGAATGAGCTTTCACTCCAACCTAATCAAGCTGACTAACTAAGTCTATCTGTCTCTGACATTCCCTAGTGTGATCAGTAGCCTAGTCTTAACTTTAGGAGTAGCAGTAATCCAATAGCTTATGGGCTAGATGATTTCGTACCATTTATAATACATGACATTGTTTTATCACTTAGGGTCTAAAGTTGTCTGATTGGAATTGAGTTGCTCGACTTGAATTTAACTATGCTTGAGCACTTCACACCTGTTCATACCAGCTAAGGAGGTCCTAGGGTTCACGTTATTAATTTATTGAATTTCCTACACTGTCAAATCCTTTGAAATCTAAGAGTGCCAACTTTAGGTCCAAAACTCTAAGGGATTGTTTGGCCAATGGTATTAAGTTGTATTAAATGGATTTCATATGCGAATCCCACCTCGGGATTTGGAAATGACATATTTGGAAGGAGGGTGGGATGAGATTAAAATCAATTTCATAGGCTTTGAAAAATGAGCGTTGTGTTAGAAAGTGTGAGATGGGATTTTCAAATCCCATAGTGATGAATTTCTAAGTGTAATTTGAAAGGAAATCCCGGGATTTACTTGTAATTGCATACATTCCAAACATGGTGTTGATAACCATGAGATACACCCAATCTAGGGACAATACCTTGCACATGCATTTATTGTTACTTTTAAATTCCATCCACCTTAAACTCACCTAATGCAGTTGGCCGAATGGGCCCTAAATGTCCCAACATGTGGAGGTTATGAAAGGTATGGGACACAAAAATGTGAATTTTGTGCTCATATGGGTGTGAGATGGTGAGGCCAAGAGGAGTGAGAGATGGGTTTGGAGGTGTAATGGTGGAGGGTGGAAGGAGTTCGCAATTGTCAAGTACAACTCCAACTTGTCCAGCGTTCTACACATTTGATAATAAAAGGAGTTTCATGCATTTTATTTAACAAAATTTGTCACAATACAGGGAATAAAGTTCTACATGAATTATGACAGGAACGCATGCGGCTATACTAAGCCCGAACCACCAAGCACAAATGCACTTTCTACCTACTACACTACTAAGCACAGGAATCATTGAAACACAAACATCCTAAAATAGCAACGAACAAGCTATAGAGTGACGGCATGGATGACTAGGCATCCGAGTCTGGCGACGGAGGAGGGCACCCTTTCTCTTTCTCATGAAAGAAAGGTGAAGATCGAAAATATGGCCGTAACTAGCTCGAAGAAGGCCATTGGAGAGGAACAAAGTCTGGGATTGAGATGGATGGTGGAGTTGTGAAGTAATGAGTCACAAAAGGGGGTTTGTGGACTCAAAACAAGGAAAAGAAGGAGATGGGAGATGCATGTAACTGTAGAGGGCAGTTGGGAGCATAAAATGATGAAAACACTAATTTTCTAAGAAGAATGAGGTGGGATATGAAGTTCCCACGATTCTAAGACACAATATGGGGATTTGAGAGTTCAAATGGGGATTTGAAGAGTTCACAACAATGAGGAGGGTCTTGACAGGGTGATAGGTATGGTGCACGAAAATGAAGGAGGAAGAGGTTGGAGGGGCAATTTTTGTGAAAAATCAGAAGTTTTGTGGAGAAAGGAGAGCTTGGAGTGGTGGTTTATGAAGGAGGTATGTGTTTGGGGGGCTTTTAACTGAGTAACCGTGGATCAATGGGCCATACTAGGCCCCAAACACGATCGGCTCGACCTTCCAAGCCGGCTCACCGGCGAGGCCTCGCCAACTCGGTGAGGGCCTTGCCACTCTCTAGACAAAGTGGCGATGCCTCGCCACTTGGGCGAGGACCTCCTGCTCCCTAGGCCCCAAAAAGGTCTGGGTCCCACCCTGGGTCCCTCTGGATTAGCGTGGGTAGGCCCACGACTCCGTTTTGAGTCGTTTCGGGTCGTTCCGGGAAGTTTTCGATACATATTTGTATTTACTGATTTTTAATGACTGGGGTGGGTGAGTTGTGATCTAAACACGTCGTTTGATAATCTAGAAGTGTTTTGGGGTTGACTCGTGTGATCACGGTTGAGTACAGACTCAAACAAAATGACTGATTTCAGTGAACTTCACCAATTGGCGAAATCGGGATACGTATGACTGTTTCTACGTTTTTCTAGCACCCACCTAAGTCAAAAGGCGACAGCGTACATCGTGTGACTATAACCCAGGTCCGGTTTAATCCAAATCATACTTTGATACCAACTTGTAACGCCCTAAAAATTGGGGGTCGAGTAGCAACTCAACACCTGAGTTCCAAAACATCACTTATGTAATATAAATGCTTATGATTGAATGTTGTCTGTGTTAGTGCATTAATCATGAGTGAGATTATACCAAAACAGTAATTCATACTCCAGATCAAGTTATAAAATGCAAGCAGAAGACTGAAAGATGTATATAAATGTATATAAAGCCAGAAACGGTCACAATTGGTCTTCAGAGTATGAACACCTTACTGAGTCACCATATACATGTATTAGTTTCAAAATCAAAATGCCCAAAAAAGTGGTACAACTATAATGGTAAACCCTGTAGTCCCGTCATCTGAATGGCCTAAGCGAAGCCTCCAGAGAACTGCATGTAGGAGAACTCATCCTGATCATCATAGTAATCAGGCTCAGTCTCCTCCGTCTCGTCCATACTTGTATCTAAGACAGAGTCTGGTGGGTGTCCAGAACACCATCCTATAACGTGGGAGTGAGTAGCTAACTCAGTGGAACAATAAAGCATAGGTTAACATGTTATCAATTCAGTCAAGCAGTAATGATAAAGCAGTACAATCAAACACTCCTAAATACTCTTATTAATGCAAGTATTGAATGCAGTCATGATGCATGCCCTCGCCAAACCTCCCTCGTGCAACACCATCTTACGTCCGCGGTATGCGTTCATCCCTCAATGCTCCACATCTTCCAGGCATATGCAGTGCTATGTTATGAGCGTGATTACCGAGTTGTTATTAGTCCTTTTCATATAGCAGTATTGGGAAACTAAGGTACCTCTCTTATATTATTCCCAAACAATGATCCATTCTAGGGTCGTTAGTCCTAGATAATCTCATACGATGATGCAATTCTAGGTCGCTGTAAAGGGCTGTTAGGGCTATTGTATGCACTCGTTGCACCGTTCCCCCATCACCTTATCAATAAAGGCCTAGTTTATACTCTATTTAGTACGGGAAGGCTCGTCACCTCTCCACAGATTCAGAGTATGCTCGAGGTCACTACAAAGGGCTGTCAGGGCTGTAACACACGCTCGTTGCACCACTCCCCCATCACCTTATCAGTGTAGGCCGACAGCTCGAATACAGTGTCCCATACCACCATATTCGGCTCACGAGTCTGGGTTACTCACTGGTCACTACGGGGAGGCTCGTGACCTTAGTGTAGGCCAACAACTCGACCACGGTGTCCCATACCACCATTCCCGACTCATGAGTCTTAGCGGATCGAGGTACCAAGGTTAACGGGGTTACACTGGTAAGTTTGGTACCTTAGGTTCAAGCAGTAGCATCCAAACAGGGTGAGCATACATTAGACAGATCGGGTTACTTGATGAGCTCGACTAGCACGAGCGTACAACCAGTTGAATGACATGAAGTCCATAAGCACTTTGCGTGGCCTAACCACTGTCGCCAACCGAAGTACGACTCGGGTTCGTCAAACCCATCTTAAGTGGTGAAAAAATCTCTGCCATGAACTTAAGCTTGTTTTCGATTGCCTGGACTATATCATAGCCCTACTTTCACTTCATTCCAATCGGTAATCATAATAGACAGTCAAAACAGTAATGATCAAATAATTTAATTCGTACAAGCATGTGAGCATGTTGAGAAATGTAACACAAACATGGTTTGCACACACATTCATTACACGAATAAAGCACACATCATAATGTATTATACATGGAGGAAATCATATACATAATTAAGGTAACTGAGATTCATAACTCAGCCCTCATACAAAACTACTATTAGTAATACTTAGCACATTCAGACATTTCTAGAAACACTAAGATTACATGCATCGTTGTACATGATGTATGTGGTTTACACAAAT
Organism: Magnolia changhungtana; assembly: GCA_030180095.1. Taxonomy (NCBI): domain Eukaryota; kingdom Viridiplantae; phylum Streptophyta; class Magnoliopsida; order Magnoliales; family Magnoliaceae; genus Magnolia; species Magnolia changhungtana. The sequence continues at coordinate 3,494,570 of JASAUF010000632.1, forward strand.
GTTTGACCAATTCCTTTCGCTAGGGAGTTGCCCCGCATACCACGCGCATGTACCCATGACGGATAACCATGGCGTGCCTAAATCGGGGTTCCACATTCATTTGAACATTTTTACAAACACTTGGGCTACACACTTCAACACATATATCGTGTTTTTGCCGAAACGTGATTTAGGGCAAGTCCTTTCGCTAGAGAGTTGACGCACTTGAAACAAGCATATATACACGACAAATAAACATGTTAAGCACAAATCCAAATTCCAAACATATTCAAATATTTCAACACATACATAGAATACACTATATTACACATAGTTCATATATAACTGAAACGGGAAACGGACGACACATTTTGCATGTGAAATAGCATCCATGTCGAGAATAAATCATTAACCGACATTGAAAGCCTTGAAAACCATAACCTTTACGTCTATAGTCCGCACCTTACACCGTAGATGCGTAACGAACTCGTTAGAATCGCTAAGCCTTCGTTGGCGTTGTTGTAACAACCTATATCACGAGTTGAGTCAGCTATTTCGCTATTTGCAACATGTGAAACTCTAGAACAGATTAGGGTTAGGGTTTCTTACCTAAGACCGAAGCCAAAATCGTCGAAAAAGCGATTAGATAGCGATGGTTAAACACGTATAGCACCAGGGTAGAATAGCAGGAAGATTCTCCCACTTCTCTCACACTTTCTCTCTCTTTTCTCTCTTCTCACTCCAGGGTTTCTCTCAAATTCGTATGGGCTGAATGAGAGAGGGTTTAAGGTCCTTATATAGGCTCAAAACACTCCAAATTAGACCCAGGGCCAATGGATACTTAGGTTATAGCCAAAGTAGGTCTGTTCAGTCTCAACGGAGCACTTCTGGAGCCCCCTCTTAAGCCAAAGGTCGGACTTAAGCTCACTGACCTTGGATCTAGGTCGAGTTAAGTTTTCGTTCCAATCGGGTTCCCAGATCACACGTGGCGGACCAGTTTCAGTTCAACGGTCACTGAAACTCGATCAGGGTTATAAGTACAAGGACATGTATGGGAAATGTTCCCTGATCCGAGGGTGTATTAGGGTCAGATTCTGATGGTCTGATTGCTTATATTTGGCCCATAAGCGACAAGTCTCAGATTACTTAAATTAGATTTAATTTCTAAAGAAAACCATGTTTTCTCACACTCCTCGCTCCGGGCTCAAGCGAATAGCCCTAGGACACTATCTGGTTTTGATTTTCGAGATGGTTGTCAAGCCCAGTAAGGCGGTCCTAATCGTTTAGCTTCGTGTTAATCGGACTTTCGACGTGCGGTCCAGGTCCGATATGGAGTTTCGTGATGCTCCCGAGAGCAACTGGGTAATGAGATTGCTCCTAGATTATAGGGTAATGTAGCGTCGATGATTCTACAAGTTTTGGGTCTTGCAAATCGTATTTAAAGTGGTTCGAACTAATTCTACTGATTGTTTAGTTCAGTACTTTACCAAATTCCACCCTAATTATGACAGAATACGGTCCTAAGGAAGTTCTACGGCCCTTTCTGGCATTTATAGTTAGTATATTATTTTAATTATTTTTTTAATAATTCATCATCAAGTCTACTTCACCTCCACCAAATTTCATTAGGTTTCGTGTTGTAGAAAAATTCTAAAAATTCTAGAAACAGTAGTTGTCCAAACTAATGATTTTCAGATAGTTGTCACAATGAATTATATTTAACTATATTAAATATTTTATTATATTTTTTACTTATTTTTATATGAAACTAGGTTTATCATGCTTCAATCTGCCTTTTGAATCACCTAAATCGGAGTTATAACGAAGGAGATATGACTTTTCGAAGTTGGATAAAAAGTGTAGGAAATGGGACAGAAAATGGGCTGCCCGATGCGCTGCGACCCGCCCAGGCCCGTATTTTGGTGAGGCCTTGCCAACTCGGTGAGGCCCTCACCGCTCGCTGTCCTGTTTGGGGTGATTTCGCTGTTCGATATTTGAAATAGGTGTATTTTACAACCCAAGATGAGTTATTTGACGTGCAATACATGTTTTTGGGGTAGGAGAAGCTGATCTATCCAAATAGCCTACTTATTTTGTGAGATTCATAAAGGTTAATAGTTAAAAACCTATTTTATTAATTTATTTATTATTCATAGTAATTTTTAGGTTAAGTATTGTGCTTCATTACCTAAACATTAGGATTGATGTTTAATATGAAAGTTCTTGGAAAATTTTGAAGAATAAGGTGGTGAAAGGTGAGATTTTGAATGAAATGTGAGATTTTGAAGGAAATGGTTTGAAAATGGATTTTGGAATTTTTGAATTGAGTGTTTGAGAAGTTAATCAGGTGTTAGGATCAACCCATCGCCTAAGGATGTCTAACTCCAGGTTGGGAAAAATCTGGGGTGTTACAAAGGAAGAAGAGATCTTGAGGTGGGTGTTTATGGGTTTAGATTGTGTATTTTTGTGATGAACCAAGTAAGGCCTACCGAATGATGGTATGGATCCCATTTGGGACCTATCTTGTTGTATGCATTGTATATGACCCACCTAGGGGAGCTCATAGCGGCGGAGCTCCCCCATCTCTCGTTCTCTCTCTCTCTCTCTATCTCTCTTCATATTTTGCGGCCCACCATGATGAATGAATTTTATCCATACTGTCCATCAAGTGGGCCCACCCGGCAGTCCGTTCGGACAGCCCTGATTGAAGGAAAAACCTAAATATCGGCTTAATCTAGGGCTGTGTGGTCCATCCCTTTAGACCCCGTCATGATGTATGGGTTTTATCCCCAACGTCCAGTCCTTGGACATTCAAGTAATAGGCCAGATGGGCCGTGAGCTACTAGGCATCCTACTGTCCAGCAACAGGTGTTGATGAAGGACTAAAAACACAAATATACGCTTGATTTAGATCGGGTGGGCCACACCAATGTGGACCACCATGATTTATATTTTTATCCACAGCGTTCTGGACGGTGGAAACAGGTGGGACCCACTACTATACTGATGTCAGCAAGTTCTGTGGGTCCCACTAGCAGTCTAGATGCTGTATAGTGTTAGATAGTTCTGTGGGCCTGATCTATTATATGTGTTTAATCCATACCGTCCAAGCATCTGTAGGGTTTGTTCTATGCATTTCAAAGAGAATGAGATATATCTAAATTTCAAGTGGGACCCACCCTATGCATGTGTGTCCTAATGGTGGGATCCACCTTGGTGTATAAATTCCATCTACACCGTCCATCCAAGCCTTGGCTCTGGATGGTGGAAGATCCAAATCTCTAGTGGGCCACACCTACGTGGACCCACTCTAGTGTATCAATATATCCTCACCGTCCATGTGGAGGTGAGGCCTACCATGATGTATTGTCCAGTCCGTCCAGGGCTTGGAAGTTGCTGTTAATAATAATAATAATAATAATAATAATATTATTATTATTATTATTATTATTATTATTATATAATATTTTATGGTGGGCCCTACTTGAGACCCACCTCTGATTGGTTAATGTCCTTACAACAGCTATATAACTACTGTATTAACGTCCGTATGATCAGTGGATCTGATCATGTGCTGCGTATTATATCCACACCGTGCATCCGTGGACCACACTATGATAAATGTGTTTTATCTCCACTGTCCAGATTGCTGGATGGTGGGCTGCACGTGATGCATGCATTGTATCAATGCTGTCCATCTATTTTACACCATGCCATCCACCTGTTTTGCATCTGTGATGTATGTGATGTATATGTTATATCTAACCATCTATCAGGTGGACCACAACTGTAAAAAAAAATCAATGGAGATTGAACGCCCACCCTTGAAACTGTTTGGGGTCACAGAAGTTTTGGATCAATATGAAATTGTTTTCCCTCTTGATTCAGACTTTTGTGACCTTATGAATAGATTGGATGGAAAATAAACGTTATGGTGGGCCCTGTGATTGCTAGCAGTAAAAATCATTACCTCCACTGCTATTTGTGGTATGGTCCAGATGATCTTCCGATAGGATTAAATTTTGTGGAAAATGCTCTTACATGATCTCTAAAAATAGATGAATGATGTAGATGGACTGGCCCATGGGATGTGGCCCATTGTGATGTATTCGAGGCCCATGGGATGTGGCCCATTGTGATGTATTTGGAGCCCATGGGATGTGGCCCATTGAGTTATATATATGGCCTTAGAGTGAGGCCCATTGTGATGTATATATGGCCCATTACTGAGGCCCAATATGATATTTGTGTGGCCCATATGTGCAGCCCAATACGATGTTAGTATGGCCCATATTCTGGCCCAATATGATATTTGTGTGGCCCATATGTGCGGCCTAATATGATGTTAGTATGGCCAATATTATGGCCCAATATGATATTTGTGTGGCCCATATGTGCTACCCATTGTAATGTATTTGAAGCCCATGTAATGCGGCCTATTGTAATATATTTAAGGCCAAGATATGATACCGATTGTGATATATTTGAGGCCTATGGGATGTGGCCCATTGAGTTGTATATGTGGCCCTGGAGTCAGGCCCATTGTGATGTATATATGCCCATTAATGAGGCCCAATATGATATTTGTGTGGCCCATATGTGCGGCCCAATATGATGTTAGTATGGCCCATATTGTGGCCCAATATGATATTTGTGTAAGTGCTATGGTCTCATGCTCCTTTGATTGTCAAATTTTGTTGTGCCAAAACTCTATCTGTGTCTTGTGTTTGTACGTTGATATATATATGATTCAAGACACGACATCACAATGCTTCAAGTTACGTACAGTAATCGACTTCAAGAAGTTTTTGTCATCTTCTGTAAGCATCAATGTTCAGAGCTACATCGATAAGAAGAGTGTTGATTCAAGACTCAAGTGCATTTCAAGACTTAAGTGCAACTCAAGATGAAGTTTAATTTCCAGCTGTATAAGATCTTAAGATCAAGCTACATCAAATAGAGTCTCAAGCTTCATAAGGTTCAAAGGTTAACCATCATCTGATAGAATGAAGTTTCAGTCATTTTGTATACATAATTCAAGATGAATCTTTTTACATGAATTTGGTCTATTCTAAGACTAGTCCTGGACCTTGTTCGACTAGTCCTAGCGCTGGTTCGACCAGTCTAAGAAATTTCAAGACCAGTCCTAAGTTGTTTCAATTTTTTTGGAATTTTTTGGTTATTTTATGACTAGTTCTGGAGAATGTTCGACCAGTCGTAGGAATGGTCACAACTCGTCCTTCGACCAGTCCTAGATCTTCGACTTAAACTCCAGCGACTAATCTTTATGTCTTATGATCAGTCGTGGGTGGTTCACGACCAGTCGTATAGTGCATATGACCAGTCGTGGACTACCTTCGACTAGTCGTGGAACGATTTTCACCGATCGCGCTTAAAAATTCAAAATGCAGTTCGTCCTACGACCAGTCGTGGTGGCTACACGACCAGTCGTAGACGCAATTTTTACAACTATAAATAGAGCACGAATTTCAGAGATTTATAAATCAAATTCAAGAAAACTCAAGGCATCACTCTAAGATAAGTTAGTGTTCATTTTAAGCTACTTTGTGCATATTTTATATTCTCTTTTGTTAGCTTTGTGTATTTGATTTTATTTCTATATTCCAATCTGAATTGAAAAGAGGAATTGTTATATTCCTTCTTCTCGGAATCAAAATCAAATCTAGCTAGCCCAACTGGTTTAATTTAAAATCAATTAGAACCTAGAACCACTTTAAAGTGAGTATTGAACATTGAACTTCTACTCCGATTGGTTCTTCCGGGCTGCTACAAAAGGAGAAGTCCAGGTATTTTACTTTATTGTAAATTTCCATCTTGTGGTTTTGTTTAAGGTTAAGTCAGAAAAATCTCAATTTGTATGGTTATCTGAGGAGAGCCAGAAAAACTCAGAAGTGGGATTTTTGAATTGTCTAAGTCCATTTGAAAGACACAATTGTAAAGGTTTTGAGTGAACCTGTGAAAACCTATTTTCATAGTGGACGCTGATATCCCCTGTGTGAGGATATTAGGAGTGGAGTAACAAGCTGTGTGGCTATTGTTTAACAGTTGGTGAACACACAGGCGAACCACTATAAATCGGTGTATTTTGTGATTTGGATGTTTAGTTAATTTCTATATCTTTAATCATTCAAATTTGTGGAATGTATATGTGGATGTGAATCTTGTAATATTTACATTTCAAGTAAAGTGGGGAATGTTGTAATAGTTTAAAATTTATTTCTTACTATTTCCTTTCTGTTTGAGTTTGATATTCAATTTGTTCTAGTAAGGTTGTCCTGCCATAAACCCTTGGTTTTTATGGTGCAAAGGTTGTCCTAAGAACAACATTAGTATTAAGCTCTTTATTTAAGGTTGCTTTACATTTCTGTTCATTAATTTATTTAAAGTACTATCTTTTATTTATCTGTTTATAAGGCTATCTTATTTTCGATTGAATTCTGCTGTTAAATTTTAATTCGGCATAGTCCTATTCACCCCCCTCTCTAGGACATATAGCTTGGCCTTTTCAAGTGGTATTAAAGCCTAATAGCTTGTTTTAATTGCTTTATTCTTGGATTCATTTCCTGAGCTAATGATCTACGCTATATATAAGATGTTAAATTTTAATAGCCTTTCAGTCACTAGGCCGCCACCCTTTGATGGCTCCAACTATGCCTATTAGAAAGCCAGGATGAGGATTTTCCTCAAATCAATGGATGAGAACATGTGGCTTGCCACAGTGACCGAATGGAACCCACCTGCCACTGAAGTGACTGATATCGATGGTTCAAAATCAATGAGAGTTACACCATTTTTCTCATGGACCACTCTTTAGAAAAGTGAGATTAGTGCCAATGCAAAAGCACTAAATGCAATCACTTGCGCACTATCATCGGATGAGTTTAAAAGAATTATATCCCGTGATACTGCAAAGCAAGCTTGGGTTATATTAGAAATGACACACGAGGGTACTTCAATTGTAAAAAAATCTAAAGTCCAACTCCTCACAACCAAATTTGAAGAAATTCATATGGAGGAAAATGAAATGTTTATGGACTTCTACACTAGATTAAATGACATTGTAAACTCTATGTGGGGTCTTGGCGATAAAATCCCAGAAAGTAAAGTGTGTGCAAAGATTCAACGCTCACTACCTGAACGGTTCAATTCTAAGGTAACCACAATCTAGGAACTTCGTGATACAGACAATATTGTGGTAGAAGAGTTGGTTGGGTCTTTACAAATCTACGAGTTAACTTTTAAAGCTCCTAAAGGTAAATCTATTGCCCTTAAGTCTTCTAAACATATTTCTCAAGAAAACTCTGATTTAGAAAATTCTGAAGACAATATGGCTCTTTTGGCGAAAAAGTTTTACAAGATTTTCAAAAGTAAAAAGAGGGTCAATTTTTAAAAACCAAATGATAAGAAAAAAATCTAAACCTAAATCTAAAACTTGGAAATCTTTGAAAGATAGTCAATAATACAACTGCTAAGAATATGGGCATTTAGTAAACAAATGTCCTAAAAAGGACAAACCTAAAAAGAAAGGAATGTTGGCTACTTGGGATGAATCTTCTGGCACTGAAGCCTTTTCTGAATCAGAAGATTCTGAAACCGAGTCGGGCAATGAAGTTAAGGCCCTTATGACTCTAGCCAAGTTCACTTTTTCAGATCATGATGATTCAACTAGTGAAGAAAATATAAATAGTGATCATGAAAATGAAGAAGATCTTCAAGATGCTTACAATGCCCTATATAAGGAAAGTTGTAAAATTGTCGTAAAACTGAAACTTCAAAAAGAAAAGTTTTTAAAACTTAAAGAAAATTTTAAGTCTCTTGTTTTAGAAAAATCCCACATTTCAAATTATTTTGAAAAGACTAAATGTGATTTAGAATTCAAAACCTCCCTGATTGAAATTCTTAAATCTGAAAATGACAAACTTAAGCTTGAAAACTCTTCACTTTTGAGTTCAAAGGATACATGGAGGTATGTCCAAAGAGATCCGAAGTTTGAAAAACTTTTATCTGGATCTAGAAAATATGGTGACAGATACGGGTTGGTCTATGATAAAAATATACCTTCTAAATAGAAGAATACTCCTCCTAAGTTTGTGAAAGGAGAAACCTCTAACTCAAAAGGGAAAAGTATTAATCAAAGTTTTTCTAAAAATGCTAAATCTTTTCAAAAACCTAAAAGCAATTATGTCAACTATAAAACTCAAAACCAAAACCCTTTAGCTGAAAAAATAGTTGATTTGCTTAAGGAGCTCTTAAAATCTAACTCAGTGGGTCACTCGTACATCAATTACAAATACAAGAAGACCAACTATACTACTAAACCCAAAACAGTAATGAAATGGGTTCCTAAAGTTACTTGCTTGGTTGCTCACACTGCTTTCAAAGCCATAAACCATTTAAAGTGGTACTTAGACAGTGGATACTCAAGGCATATGACAGGCGATAAGGCTTTATTCATCGATCTTAAAGATATGACTGATGGGTCAATCACATTTGGTGATGGTAGCAACTGCAAGATTATTGGTTAAGGTACGGTTCAACTCTATAACCTTCCCTTATTTAAGAATGTTTTATATGTTGAAGGGCTAAAATACAACCTATTAAGCATATCTCAAATATGTGATAATAATCATAGTGTAAAATTTTCTAATAAAGGTTGTGAAATCTTAAACAAAAAGAGTTCTGTAATATTAACTGGTCATAAGACTTTTGAAAACTGCTATATTGTAAGCGATGGTAGCTCATCTAATCAATTGTGCTACATAGTCCATACCGATGAAATAGAATTATGGCATAAATGCCTTGGACATGTACACTACCGTAATTTATACAGATTGAACAAGGGAGAACTAATAAGAGATCTACCTAAATTACAAAATGTAGACAAGAAATGTGGTGAATGCCAGTATGGCAAGCAAACAAGGAACTCTCACAAAAAGGTGAACTCCAATGCCACATTAAGACCACTCGAGCTTCTCCATATGGATCTTATAGGACCTACTAGGACGGAGAGTCGAGGTGGCAAAAAATACATCTTTGTAATCGTGGATGATTTTTCTAGATTCACTTGGGTAGCCTTCTTAAGGGATAAATCAGAAACCCTTGATGAAGTTAAAAGGATTCTCAAATGGATCCAAACTGAAAAAGGTTCTCAAGTTTGTAAGATCCGTGGTGATCATGGATCTAAGTTCAAGAATAGCAGATTTGAGAAATTTTGTAATGATCAGGGAATATCGCATGAATTCTCTGCACCCAAAACTCTTCAATAGAATGGAATTGTGGAAAGGAAAAATAGAGTGCTTCAAGAAATGGGAACAGTAATGTTGAATAGTATGAAGCTCTCTAAAAATCTTTGGGCTGAAGCAGTGAATACTGCCTTCTATGTTATTAATCAGGCTTATATATGTAAATCTAATAACAAAACCTCTTATGAAATGTGGTTCGAAAAAAAGCCTACTATCAAATACTTTCAAGTTTTTGGTAGCAAGTGTTATATTTTGCGTGACCGTGAATATCTGGGAAAGTTTGACACAAAAAGTGACGAAGGAATCTTTTTAGGATACTCTTTAAACAGTCACACATATCGTGTATCGAACAAAATGACCGGTGTTATTAAAGAATCAATTAATGTGGTCATAGATGATCATTTGAATATACCTGCCCCAAGTTCAAATAATGATGAAGTTCTTCTAATTGACAAACCCGATACTTCATCAAGTCAAAACGATTCTAAATTAAGGACTGTTAAAGATCATCCAACTGCTCAAATTTTTGGAAACCCTCTCACTGGTGTGCGCACTCATAGACAACTAGTAGACATGTAATTATGTGTTCTTTACATCCCAGATTGAACCGGTAAATGTAAAAGAAGCTCTTTCTAATGAAAACTGGATAGTAGCTATGCAGGAAGAACTTAATCAATTTGTTCAAAATGATGTCTGGTATCTTGTTCCTAGACCTAAAGATAAACACATTATAGGAACTAAGTGGATTTTTAAAAATAAGTCTGATGAACTTGGTAATATAATTCGAAATAAGGCAAGACTGGTTATACAAGGGTACACTCAAATCAAAGGCATTGATTACGATGAAACCTTTGCCCCAGTTGCTTGCTTTGAATTAATCAGACTTTTTATATCCATTACATGCTTTAGAAATTTTAAAATTTATTAAATGGATGTAAAGACTGTCTTCTTAAATGGCTATCTCTATGAAGAAGTGTATGTGGAACAACCTACAGGGTTTGAAGACCCTAAGTTTACTGATCATGTATATCATCTTAAAAAAGCTCTATATGGTCTAAAACAAGCTCCCAGGGCATGATATGAAAAATTGACTAAGTTTTTACTAAGTCATAATTTTTAAATGGGTAGTGTCGATAAGACGCTCTTTGTTAAGAAACACAACGATGATATCTTAATGGTTCAGATATATGTTGATGATATTATTTATGGATCTACCTGTACTAACATGACTATTGAGTTTGTAGATTTAATGAAATCTAAGTTTGAAATGAGCATGGTTGAGGAATTAAATTATTTCTCAAGGTTGCAAGTAAAATAACAACCAGATGGCATTTTCATTTCTTAAACCAAATATGATCTGAACTTAATCAAAAAGTTTGGATTTGAGAATGGTAAGAATTTTGATACTCCTATGAGTACAACTTTAAGACTCTCAAAGGACTCTACAAGTAAAAGTATAGATCCTAAATTATATCGCAGTATGATTGGTAGTCTACTTTACTTAACTGTTAGTAGACCTGCTATTGCTTTAAGTGTTGGAATTTGTGCTAGATATCAGTCTGATCCTAAAGATTCACATCTATCTGCTCTCAAGCGGATTATGCGATATGTCGTAAGTTCTGGTAAAATGGGTCTCTGGTATCCATATGATACTAGTGTTCAATTGGCTGGGTACTCAGATACTGATTGGGCTGGTAATATTAATGATAGAAAATCAACCAGTGGTGGTTGTTTCTATATTGGAAACTATTTGGTTTCTTGATTTAGTAAGAAGCAAAGTTCTATATCGCTCTCAACTGCTGAGGCTGAATATATCGCAGCAGAAAATGCATGTACTCAGCTTGTTTGGATGAAACGTATGTTAAGCAATTATGGAACTGTCAGGAATAAATGATATTATATTGTGATAATTCCAGTGCTATAAATATGTTAAAAAACCCAATTCAACATTCACGTATTAAGCACATTGACATTAGGTATCACCATATTCATGAATTAGTGGAAGATAAAATAATATCTTTAGAATATATTCCAACCGAGACTCAACTTGCCGACATTTTCACTAAAATCGATCAACAAAAGCATGTTTAATAAATTGAAATTTGATCTCGGTATGTGCATTCTAAATTGATTATTCATGCATATTTGTATCATAATGTATATATATTTGATAATTTGTTGGTTTAAAATTCTAATTTTTATAAAATATGGCTATTTTTATAGGTAACGACCAGTCGAGGAAATGCTCGACCAGTCGTGGTATGATCGGTCGAGAACAGTCCTCGACTAGTAGTGTATCGCGTTGGAACCTTTTAAATTTGGGGGAAATCTCATCTTCTTCATTTCCCTTTTCCTCTCCAACGAGCCGAGGCATGACTAGTCGTATCCACCTTCTTAGATCTTCAAGGTTAGTGCATCATTTATGTTTCTCTTGTATATTTTAGTTTCTACTACATTTTCACTCTTGGAGTAATCTATTTTAAGATTTATTGTAATTTTAGGTTTTTTTTTTTTTATAAATCTAATCTAGCAATACCCCTTTTTCACATCTTTTGTATCTACTTGATCTTTTGATTTTCATACTAATAATGGATGCTAGAGGAAAAAAGAAAACTTCACGTGGTCCATCTTCTTCTAGATCAGCTCCTATCTCTAGGTGCTATCTTCGTTCACCTGAGGATGATCCCTCTGATGTACAGGATTTGTGTATGCGTAAAGTCATTATTGAACGGTCTGTCTATATTGAACACATTGTTCCTTTTGGTATCCTTCCTATTCTCTAAGCTGTAGGATGGGATAACATCTTACTTTGAGGTGGGTCTGCATACCAGTCTATTGCTCAATTCATGTATGCTTGCATTTTTTATTTTTCAACTGAAAATTTAACGCTTAAAATTGCTACTAAAGAAGGTCCATTTGATGTTGACCGCCATCTGATTTTGGTGCTAATGGACATTCCTGTCAATGATGAGGGTATTCTAATTCATAGTTTGACTGAAAAACCCTCTGAATCAGAAAAACGCATGCTCACTAGAGACTTATGTAAGTTGAATGTGCAATGGACTCATAAAAGGAATGCGCTCCCCTTAAAATACTTGTTACTCAGATACAAAGTTCTTCACTGAATTTTCATTTCAAATATGTATCCACTTTCTGGAAATAAAAAAGAACTGACTGCCTTTATGGTTCATGTTTTGCATTTTGTTATCTCCGGTTATAAAATATGTCTGCTTTCTTTAATTTGTCATTTCATTATTCAGTTTCGTCTCCATCCCGGTAATAGTGATATTCCATTTGCCTACCTTATGACTATTTTAGCCACTCACATGTTCGTGGCTATGCCTGTTGGAGAGGCTCCTATCTATCATCTTATTTTTAACAATTCAAATATTAATAAGATGAAGTGGGAATTGGTTTCTGGCCAAGTGGTTGTTGATGGTAGTGGTGCTGAAGCAGGAAATGAGGCAGATGCTGGGAATCTTCCTCCTGACGATGTTGATATGGATGATATTTTTGATGAAATTGGTTCAGATTCTGAAAATGATCTGGACTATTGGCCTTCTAGCTTTGATGAGAGGTTGCGTTCTCTTGAGGAACAGGTGGCTGAAATACGTGTATCCTAAGTATCTCAGTTTACTTATATGCACAAGTATATGCGGCACATTACTAAGGGTTTGCACAAAATTGATCCATCTAATCTTGCTCCCTCTTCTGGATCTAATTGATTGATTTTCTCTTTTGGTATGTATTAATTCTAATACTTAAAAAAAAAAAAAAAATTTTGTTGGTCTGTTGACATTGATTTTACCTTTGTTTGGTTGACTGACTTTTGGTTAAACTAGTTAATGGTATGTGGACTTTTGCTTATATCTTGACTAGTTTATCAATATATTACTTTCCTGATTATTCTTCTGTTCCATTTGTTTGCTTCCTTTGTCATATTGTGACAAAAAGGGGGATAAGATTTCTTATGAACTTTGTTTGAATGGTAATGGAGATAATGGTAGCATTAAATGGTAATGGAGATAATGGTAGCATTATTTTTTATATATGTGTGCTACTCAGGGGGAGTATATAAATAATGAGTTTGTGCTAGTTTTTGTGCTATTTAGTGTCAACTGGTTCATGATTCTTTAAACCAGGTTGTGACTGGTTCTCTTATATAACTAGTTCTCTTATGCAATTAGTTCATGATTCTTTAAACCAGGTCATAACTGGTTCTCTTATATAACTGGTGCATGATTCATTATTGTGTATGTTGTGCTTCTCTTATTTTATTGGATTATTGAAGTGTGTTTTATGACAAATTTGACAAAGGGGGAGATTGTAAGTGCTATGGTCTCATGCTCCTTTGATTGTCAAATTTTGTTATGTCAAAACCTCGATCTATGTCTTGTGTTTGTACATTGATATATATATGATTCAAGACATGACATCACAATGCTTCAAGTCAAGTATGGTAATAGACTTCAAGAAATGCAAGGTCATGTATTTTGTCCTCTTCTGTAAGCATCAATGTTCAGAGCTACATCGATAAGAAGAGTGTTTGTTCAAGACTCAAGTGCAGTTTAAGACTCAAGTGCAACTCAAGATGAAGTTTAATTTCCAGCTGTAGAAGATCTCAAGACAAAGCTACATCAAGTAGAGATCTTAAGCTTTATAAGGTTCAAAGGTTAACCATCATCTTATAGAATGAAGTTTTAATGTTCATACTTCATGTCCCAGGTATGATAGACCTTAGTTTGACCTTAAGGTAGGTCATTTTGTATACATAATTCAAGATGAATCTTTTTACATGAATTTGGTCTGTTCTAAGACTAGTCCTGGACCTTGTTCAACTAGTCCTAGCATTGGTTCGACCAGTTTAAGAAATTCCAAGACCAGTCGAAGTTGGACTGGTCAAAGATTTCTTAGATTGGTCGAGCCACAGCTTAGACTAATCAAACCTAAGCTTAGACTAGTCAAAGTTTAGCCTATATAAAGTATAAAAACCTATATAAGTTTGTCTCTTGAAAGAACCTAAGTCTAAGATCTTTGTAGGGTCTATTATACCTGAAAAGACTAAAAATTGAAGTTGCTTGAATTTTTTAGAACTTGTTCTTCTACTTGAATCTTTGATGGAACTTGATCTTCTATTAGAAGTGTAGTAGAACTTGAATTTAGTAAAGTTTGAACTTTCCATCTTGATCTATTTCATGACATGAACTTCAGTAGTCTTGAACTTAGTAGATTATGAACTGTAACATCCCGGATTTTCGCCAACCTGGAATTAGACGTCCTTAGGCAATGGGTCGATCCTAACACCTTATTAACTTATCAGAACTCAATCCCAAAGTCTAAAACGCTTTTGAACCCATTTCCTTCACAAATCCCACCCTTCACCACCTTGATCTTTCAATTTTTCTAAGTACTTTCACACTGGATACTATCTTAAACTAGCTAAGTAGTATAACCTGGATCACTTTATATACAAACTACAAAGGACTAAGTACCACCTCAGACAGAAATCTTATAGGACTAAATCCTTTAGAAATAAGACAAAGTAACTAAGTGCTAAACTAGATTAGCTACAAAATCCATTTGATCCACTTTAAATATGATACGCAAGACTCAAAACTTGTAGAATCATTGACGCTAGGTTACCAATCTGCCGAATACAGAAGCTTAGCAAACCTATCGTATTCGTTACGATTCTACGATAAAAGGTAAGGACTTTAGGTGTATAGGTTATGGTTTTTAACGTTTTCAATGTCAGATAATGATAGATTCATGATCTAAATGCAATTGCACATGTACAAAGTGCTTTCTGTTTTCTGTTTTGATTAAAGACGTAGAATATGGAATTTTACATATTCTAGGTATTCGTAGAAAATACCGTATACGTATAAATTTTAGAAATGTGTTTGCCATGATTATTTGTTGTATGAATATAATATATATGGATAAAATACTTAGTTGGCAAAAGGACTCGCCATAATACATGATTTGCTAATATACACTATGTATGTAGAAAAAGTGTATTCTAGAAAGTACCATATACGTATAAAATTTGGAGATGTGTTTGCCATGATTATTTGCCGTGTGAATATATTATATATGCGTAAAATACTTGCTTAGCGAAAGGACTCGCCCTAATACCTGTTTCACTAATATACACCATGTATGTTGTAATAGTGTATTCTAAGTGTTTGTGAAAATGCTTGTGAGAGTAAGTGTTTGGATGATAGTGTCTTAGGTAGGTATTGAGATGGGATTCTCAACTACCTTAGAGACGTATATGATTTTCTCCATGTGGTTGTTTACTTTAACCGCTTACTTATGAAATATATGTGTTTGTATTCTTGTTTATATAGTGCTTTATAACATGCTTTATGACATGCTTGTTAACATGCCTGAATTACTTATTTATTTAATTCTGCTCTGATTACTTCACATGTTTATGTTGTATTCCATGAAATCCGTGAAGGGTGATGGGGCAGTGGTGCAACGTTTCCGTGCAACAGCCCTGGCAGCCCTAAGTGGACAATATTGGATATTTGATTGTATGATTTAAAATCTTGATTCATCACTGCTTTAACTGTTCTGTAATTGATTGTGTTCGGGGCTATGATTATAGTCCAGGCAATCGGTAATGGGATTGAATTCGTGGCTGAGATTCTTTTGCCACGTAGGATGTGTCTGACGGACCCGAGTCATACTTCGGTTGGCGGCAGTGGTTAGGCCATGCGAAGTGCTTATGCGCTTCATGTCGTTCAACTTATTGTATGCTCGAGCTAGTCGAGCTCGTTAAGCAACCCAATTTGTCTTATGTATGTTCACCATATTTGAATGCCTCTGTTTGAACCTAGGGTACCAAACTTACCAGTGAAATCTTGTTAACCATGGTACCTAATCCGCTAAGACTCATGAGCCGGGCATGGTGGTATGGGACACCGTGGTCGAGTTGTTGGCCTACGCTGAGGCCACGTGCCTCCCCATAGTGACCAGTGAGCAACCAGACTCGTGAGCCGATTATGGTGGTATGAGACACTATATTCATGCTGTCGGCTTACATTGATAAGGTGATGAGGGAGTAGTGTAACCTTTGTGCGTAACAGCCCTGACAGCCCTTTGTAGTGACCTCGAGCATACTCTGAATTTGCGGTGCGCCTTAGAGTTTTGCCACAGTGTATAGAGTATGAACTAGGCCTATATCTGTACAGTGATGAATCGTTAAATAGGTGATGGGGGAGTGGTGTAACCTTTGTGCGTAATAGCTCTAGCAGCCTCTGCAGCGACCTAGAAACACATTATCGTATGAGATTAACTAGGACTGACGACCCTAGAATGGATCATGTTTGGGAATGATACAAGGGAGGTACCTTAGTTTCCCAATACTGCTGTTTGAAATGGACTAATAACAACTCGGTAATCATGCTCATCATGCATTGCATGTGCCTGGAAGATGTGGAGCACTGAGGAATGCAAGCATGCTGCAATCGTAAGATGGTGTCGCATAAGGGAGGGTGTGGTGAGGGCATCCATCATGACTGCATTCATACTTGCATTAATAAGAGTAGTTAGGAGTGTTTGATTATACTGCTTGACTGCATTGATAATATGTTAACCTATGCTTTATTGGTCCACTGAGTTAGCTACTCACTCCCATGTTACGGGACGGTGCTTGCAACACCAACCAGATTGTCTTAGCTGCAGGTGATGGCAATGCTTATGAAGCAGAGCCTGACTACTATTATGATGTTCAGGAGGAGTTCTCCTAATGTAACTCTCTGACAGGTTTATGAAGACCTGAAATTGCATTGACGGGGCTATGGTATTTGGGATAGAGGACATTACACTTCCACAACTTGGTATATTTTGAAATTATACTTGTAATTCATTAACCTGGTAACCTTATCATACTCTGGAGACTTACTATAGTTTATATATTTTATTAGTCTTCCGCTTACAATTTAACTGTCTCCGGAGTATGATATCCTGTTTTGGCTTAATCTCACTCATGTTCATTACACTAATACAGACAACATTCAATCACCATTCATTTTGTTGCATAAGTGATGCGTTAGAACTCAGGAGTTGAGTTTATGCTCGACCCCCGATTTTCAGGGCGTTACATGAACTATCTTGACTTGAAGTAATGTCTTGAACTTTCCATCTTAATCCACATTAGATGGATTACTTCATAAGTTATTTTGTCCAACCTAAATTTAACAAACAAATGTGTGCTTTATAATATAACATTTACAGCATCCATCTCTCTAATCTGTCATCATCTAAACCAGGGGAGTGGGCCAAGTACGTCTCTAGAGGGTCAGAGTATAAAGTTAAAAGTGTTCTATCTTCCATGAAAGAATCTATCAAGTTAATGTCGTGGATATCATCAACATACTTTGACTATTTGCTCATGTTGAAAAAGATATTGAGCTCTAATGTCATATTTTCGAAAGATAAATTTAATTTCATTCATACAATTAATGATTGCATTTGATGTAGGAAGGAATGAACGACCAAGAATGACGGGAATTTGAGTGCTCATATCTATGATGGTTTGAGTATCCAAGACAATAAAGTCTATTGGATGGTAGAATTTATCAACTTAGACCAACACATCCTCAATCATCCCTCTCGGTACATGAACTGAGCGATTAACAAGTTGTAACATGGTCCGGGTTGGTTTTAATTCACCCAGACCCAATTGTTTATATACCAAGAAGGGAATCAAATTAATGCTGTCTCCCAAGTTAAGAAGTGCATGCTCAATCTGGTGATTCCCAATTATGCAGGTGATAGTTGGGCTACTGGGATCTTTATATTTTTCTGGCACATCTTGCTTGAGGATGACACTCACCTTTTCTGTTAGAAAGATTTTCTTTTGCATGTTTTGCCATTTTTTGGTAGTGCATAGATCTTTTAAAATTTTGACACATAAATGGATTTATTTAACGGCATCTAGTAGAGGAATATTGACCTTCACTTGCTTAAGCACCTCTAGAATATCTTGAGAATTAGATAGAGGTTTTGGTGTAATCAACCGTTTAGGGAATGGTGCAATCGACTTACTCACTCTTTCTGGTTCTTCTTCATGTGGAGCATTGTTAGGTCTATCATTCTCAGTTTCTTTCAGGTCCTTAGGATTTTCAGCCCTTGCCGGAATAGTTTTATCAACAATCTTCCCACTCCTAAGAGTGGTGATAGACTTAGCTTGCTCCATCTTATTTGAAGAGCTTGGGTCACTTATTTCATATTGCAGTTTTGGGTTGGGGAGAGGCTCATCCAGAAGGAACCCATCAAGCCCTTGTATAACTTTGTAAGTTCTTAAAGGGCTTGCAGCATACCCTAACTAAAAAGCTCTTGGTTTTACACATGTTTGAAGACCGGATCCTCTTGAGGTTTCCTTTGATTTAGAAATTAGTTAAGGATCCCTTGATGAGTAGCAGTTTGTCCATTCCTCCAACTGAAATTTAGATGGTTCCTCGAACTTGAGTTATATATATTTGAGGTGGGTCCACTGAAAGGTCTTTGGTAGTTGTTTACGACATTTAATTGATCATTCAATATCTCTCAAAAGGAAGGAATATTGGAAAATTTTCAATTGTATGTATGTTACAAGCACAAATCCACAAACAACTTCCGCAACCTTTTCCGGTTCTACCTTCTTAAGTTCCATGGCCTCGAGTTTTCTTGTGAGTTTGACCACTTTTGCATTTATATCATCTTCCTCTTTTAAAATATAAATTCCTCCCCTTTCCTTTGATTGAGTAGGCTTAAAAATGGTAGTTCTTGAGGAAGTATCCCATGATTGCACATTTTCAGCGAGTTTATCAAAATAATCCCACACATCATCAGCTTCCTTATTCATGAATTCCTCATTACACATCATCTCCATAAATTGGCACATGGATGAGGTCAATCCCTCATAGAAAAGGCTCGTTATCCTTTTTTATGGGGAAATCTGGACAGGGACAAATAGGGTCGGCTCGAGCCATCTGAACTAATTAATAGGGCCTCGGAAGGAGAACATCATGTCGGGCCCGAGCGGACCTTTGGACTACGACCCTAAGCCAGCCAAGATGAGCTCTCGTCCTCATCCTCATCCCCATCCGAAGAATGTTACCCGAGCCGAGCTCTTATTGTAACGCCCTAAAAATCGGGGGTCGAGCATAAACTCAACTCCCGAGTTTCAGAACATCACTTATGCAACAAAATGAACGATGATTAAATGTTGACTGTATTCGTGCATTGAACATGAGTGAGATTAAGCCAAAACACCATATCATACTCCAGAGACAGTTAAATTGCAAGCGGAAGACGATGATAGATAGATAAAATATATAAACTATGATGAGTCTCCAGAGTGTGATAACATTACTAGGTTAAATAATTACAAGTACAGTTCTAAAATATACCAAATGTGTAAGTGTAATATCTTCTATCCCAAGTACCATAGCCCCGTCAATGCAGTACCAGGTCTTCAGAGACCCGTCAGAGAGTTACATGATAGGAGAACTCCTCCTCATTATCATAGAAGTAGTTCGGCTCTGCTTCATAAGCATCGCCATCATCTGAAATTCAACAAATCTGGTTGGTGTGTACAACACCGTCCCGTAACATGGGAGTGAGTGATCAACTCAGTGGAACAAGAAAGCATAGGTTAACATGTTATCAATTCAATCAAGCAAGAATGATAAAGCAGTACAAATCAAACAATTCTAACTACTCTTATTAAGTGCGAGAATGAAATGACATGATGCTGTATGCCCTTGCCAAACCACCCTCATGCGACATCATCTTACGTTCGCGAATGTTTAACTCCCTCAGTGCGCCACATCTACTAAGCACATACGGTGCGATGATGATCATGATTACCGAGTTATTATTAGTCCATTTCAAACAGCAGTATTGGGAAACTAAGGTACCTCCCTTGTATCATTCCCAAACATGATCCATTCTAGGGTCGTCAGCCCTAGTTAATCTCATACGCTATTATGGTTTGAGAGGCGTAGTGAAGGCATCACAAAGGGCTCGTCACCCGTCAGCACGGATACAGATCTCACCATATGCAGCTCAATTGCTGACCGTCAGCTCGAGTACAGGTCTCACCGTACTCGGCTCAATCACTAGCCGTTAGCTCGAATACAGGTCTCACCGTACTCGGCTCAACTCATACTCCAGTTGCTGTGAAAGACTCGTCGCCAATCACAGACCTTAGAGTATACTCAAATATACTACAGAGGATTCGTTACCCGTCAGCACGAGTACAGGTCTCACCGTACTCGGCTCTCGCCGTAAGTATCGACAGCTCGAATATAGTGTCCCATACCACCATAATTGGCTCACGAGTCTAGTTGCTCACTGGTCACTACGGGGAGGCACGTGGCCCCAGCCAGAGGCCGACAGCTCGACCACGGTGTCCCATACCACCATGCCCGGCTCATGAGTCTTAGCGGATCGAGGTACCATGGTTAAAAGAAATTTCACTGGTAAGTTTGGTACCCTAGGTTTCAAGCAGTAGTGACCAAACATGGTGAACATACATAAGACAGATCGGGTTACTTGACGAGCTCGGCTAGCTCGAGCGCACAACAAGTTGAATGACATGAAGTGCATAAGCACTTCGCGTGGCCAACCACTATCGCCAACCGAAGTACGACTCGGGTTCGTCGAACACATCTCACGTGGCAAATGAATCGCAGCCACGAATTCAATTCTAGTACCGATTGTCTGGACTATAATCATAGCCCCAAACATGATAACTTGCAGATAGATAAAGCAGTAATGGATCAAGATTCCACTCATACAATCAAGGTATGGTATTATCCGTTTAGGCCGCAGTGGTCATTGCAGACGCACTCGTTGCTCCGCTCCCCATCACCCATGACGGATCATACAACGTAAATATAAATTTAAACATATGCATTACATAGTTATAATCATAAAGCAGTTGAGCATGTTATGAATCACAACACAAGCATAAGTTTATACATGTTCAATTCCTAATCACACAACAATCCAAGGAGATCATACACATAGTTAAAAGAGGTTGAGAATCACATCTCAACACCCTTATACATTACAATTTACTAACTACTACTCATTCAGACATTCCAAGAAACACTTAAACAAACATACATCAACATACATGACATATGTCAATCACATAGGCATTAGGCCAAATCCTTTCCCTAGGGAGTTATCCCAATCATAACACGCGTACACCCACAACGGAATTCATTGCAAGCAGGAATCCAAGTTCCATATTCATTCAGTCATTTCCACAAACACTTGGGCCACACATTTTAGCATATGTGGTGTATATTGGCCGTGGCGTGATTTAGGACAAATCCTTTCGTCAAAAGGGGTATCGCCAATACAACAATCATGAATCCATGACAACTAGTCATGGCGAGTACGAATGAGAATTCGGTACTCATTCAATCATTTTCACAAACACTTAGAATACACTATTACAACATACATGGTGTATGTTAGTAAAACATGTATTAGGGCTATCCCTTAGCCAAGTGGGTATTTTATCCATGTATAATATATTACTACAGCAAATAATCATGATAAATTCATCTCCCAATATTTATACGTATACAGTATTTTCTAGAATACGTATTTTCAACATACATAGTGTATACAAGCAAGCATGTATTACGGCGATTCCCTTCGCCAAGCAAATGTTTTATACGCACATAATATATTTATACGACAATTAATCATGACAAACACATCACTAAAATATACATGTATACGATACTTCTTACAATACCGTATTTCTACATACATAGTGTTTATTAGCAAACATGTATTTAGGCAAATCCTTTTGCTAAATAAGTATTTTATCCATACGTCATATATCCATACGACAAATAAACATGTCAAACACATTTCCATAAAAAATACATATACGGTATTTTATACGAATACCTAGAGTATGTGAAATTCCAAATTCTACAATTCTAATTGAAACTGAAAATGGAAAGCACTTTGTACATGTGCAATTGCATGCAGATCATGAATCTATCATTATCTGACATTGAAAGCGTTGAAAACCACAACCTATACACCTAAAGTCCGCACCTTGTGTCGTAGAATCGTAACGGAGTCGATAGGTTCGCTAAGCTTCCGTATACGGGAGTTTAGCAACCTAGAGAATCAAATAGGTTAGCTATTTCCTAACCTACAACTGTCTAATCCCCAAACAAAGTTAGGGTTAGGGTTTATTACCTAGAAATGACGCCGGAATCGCCGGAAAAGCGGCAAGAATGAGGTGGTTAAGCACCGATAGCAGCAGGGTAGAGCGGCGAAGAGATCTTCCCACAACTCCCACACTTTCTCTTTATTTTCCCTCTCTCAAATCTCAAATTCGTATGGCTGCCATGAGAGAGGGTTTAAGGTCCTTATATAGTCTCAAAACTCACCGAAATAGACTTGGGAACAAAGTATACTTAAGTTATGTCCAAAGTGGACCTGTTCTGTCTCAACGGAGCACTTCTGGCGGGCCTCCTGATGAGGGTCGAATATTGCATATCAAACCCTGACTATTACCTAATTTTACATACATGATAATGCTTAATGCCATATTTTAATTGTGTTTTTATTACAGGATGAAATCAGGAGCGTGTATTGAAAAATGATGTTAAAAGGATGGATTTGACGCTCCGAAATTACTGAGAGCACGGGATGAACCTCGAGAGGACTAATATTGAAGAATTTACATGCCAGGGACCCGAGGAAATCAAGCCGTTCACGTTTAAAGAGGCCCGAAACTGGTCCAGAATGAAAGATCACATGGTTCCCTCCATCCAATTGGCTCGAAACTTTATACATGGGATTATGGACATAAATTAACCATACATTTCAAATTTCAGCCCTCAGATCACTAGGGAAGTGCCCCAACGGACAGATCAGCCCATTAATCTCTAATTTGGGGCCCACCTGATATCTGGAACTGTCTCAACTTTGGTATTGACGGCTAAAATAATTGAGAAGATGAATGACTGGTGCATTTCGTAGAAACATCATAATGGGCCCCGCATATGGTGCATGTACATCATGTACAATATAGGTAAGCCGAGCACCACACCACCTTCCAAATTCAAAATGGTGACCGAGTCATCTTCCAAAAACGGAAGTTGCCGTTTACGTAAGCGTTACGACGGACGCCTGGACCGTTTTTACGGTCGCTAGTGGGCCCCACTCATCACCTGTACGGATGATCCGAACCGTCCATCTTCAAGATGGGCTCGAGGACTTCAAAACCATGGTAATACTTTATACCCATGCGTGCACACGTGTGCGGCGTCTGAGGCCACAAAAGGGTCGCCCGCAACGTCCAATCGATCTTTTTGTGTTTTCTTCTCTGGGCCGCATCATTGGACATTCAAAACTACCTATTCTTGACTGAAATTTCGTCCTGAATCCAATGAATGGGGTGGATTTCCCAGAAAACACTTCCATGGGGCCCACCGATCACGACGGCGAAAGGGTGCGAAAGGTTTCGTACAATTTGAAAATCCAGTTTTTCAGGCGGTTGTGGGCCACCATCTTTGATCATATGACAGATCTGAACCGTCCATCATGTAGAGGACCCAAGAAAGTCCTAAGGGACGGTGTTTGTTGGAATTTGAACGAGGAAAGTATGGTGTTTTGAGGTCCTGAACTTGGGCGAAAAGGTTTTTTGTCACACGCGTGCGGCTTGACTTCCCAAATCCGAATTTCACCACCCACCACTCCATCGCCTATAAAAAGAGTTGCAAAACATGAGGAAGGGCATTGAAAAAGTGGAGAATTCAGATCTAGAGCTAAGGAGAGAAGAAAGAGAAGAAAGAAGAAAGAGAGAAATTGGTTTGATGTTTTTTATGAATTTTATTTATCCATCTGTTTAATGGATTTTATGGGAAACTAATCTCTCGACTAGGTGAGATGAAACCCTTAATTTGAACATCCATTGTTCTATGTTGATTTTACTTTAATTAGATTGATTTGTTTCTTTCCCTAGTGTGCTTGATTGTTTTAAATTCCATACTTCTCCATCTATCAACTTTGATCGAGTCTATGCATGGATGTGGTCCGGATGCTTATGCTAGGTACTTGTGTCCGATTATGAACAGGTTCCTATAGAGGAAGAGACAGTGGTGCTTTAATGAACGGTATATTCCATGTGCCCAACAAAGGACATGAGATATGATATTCATGGCATTGCTTGAAGGAATTAGACAATGTATGTCCGATTAAGGACACTGATTGTGCTTTCTCTAGATAAGTTAGATCAATCTAAATTAAAGTGAATTAACAGACAAAACAAGGGTTAGGATAATTAGGGGTGGATTCGAAAGTCCTAGTGCTCTCTCTGATTGAATTTTCTTCCTTATTCTCAATAGTTATTTTACATAAATTTGTGTTAGCAATTCGCTACATTAATCGTTGGATTAGTTAAGGGGAATCATAGATTTGATTTGTGACGACCAGTCCTCGTGGGATTCGACCTCGATCTTCCGAGTTTATTACTACATCACAACCCTATACTTGGGGAGTGAACAAGTTTTTAGCGTTCTTGGAATGTTGTTCGATCCAAATTGGATTTAAGATTCTCTCTTATCATAATTCATAGTCATAGGATTTTACTAACTTTAGATTAGAGTTTTTGTTAGAAATTAACCTATTTCCTATTTTGTAGGGTCCTGACATAAATTTCTAATTTGGTAATCCCTTTCTAAATTTCTTACTTTTTCTAATTTCTATTTTTAGAATTAAGTTTTTATTTGTTAGAAATTTTTTTTCTAATTTTAGATTTAGATTCTTCTTTTAAGTAACTTTCTATTTTCGAATTTTAGAAATTTTTTTTTTCCTTTTTAGAAACTAACTTTTTTTTTTTTTTTAGTAACTTTCTAATTTTAGGATTTCCTTCCTTTTTAGAAACTAATTTTTTTTTTTTTTTTTTTTTGTTCTTTAGAAAATTTATAATTTCAGATTTTCTGTTTTAGAAACTAACTTGCTTGTTTTCTTTTGCAGGATTCTAACATAGATCTCCAAATTGGTAATATCTTTCTAATTTCTCCAGTCTTCTCTACTTTCTATTTTGAGAATTAGGTTTTTATTATTAATTTTTTTTTTAGGAATTTTCTATTTTCTAACTTAGGATTTAGAAACTTTCTATTTTCTAGTTTTAGAAACTTTTTTTTAGAAATTAACCGTTTCTTAGGATTTTTCTATCATTATTTTAGGAAACTTAATTTGTTTTTGTTTTTATTTACAGGAATTGGGGAAGGAAGCTACTAAGTGAAGGAGGAGCTTCTTAAATCTTCTGACATCAATCATCTCCTTTCCTGGGTTCTTTCTTCCCATTCTTGTTGACATAGTTTTAACTTGTTTTAGAATCTCATAGTTTCTAGTTCTAGTTTTCTTTTTCTTAGGTTGTTACTTAGTTTATGCTAGGACGTAGATCTCTAGATAAAGAACTAGCACCTTTTGATCCTGAAATAGAAAGAACATTCCATAGAAGATTGAAAGACATCCCAGTTGAAATGGCAGAAGAGAATGGAACTAAAACTCTTAGAGATTATTCAGCTCCTGTCCAATTCAATGTACCTTCATGCATAGTGTTGCCCACCACCACGGCAGCACACTTTGAACTCAAGACTGGGGTCATTCAATTATTGCCTTCCTTTTATGGGTTGGACAAGGAGGACCCATATCATCATGTGAAAGAATTCCTAGACATTTGCTCCACCTTTAAATTCCAAAACTTCTCAGACGATTCGATCCGCCTACGCTGTTTCCTTTTCTTTGAAGGATAAGGCGAAAGCATGGTTGAATTCTTTAGAAGTTGGGTCTATCACTACATGGGACCAATTGTCTAGAAAGTTCTTAAACAAGTTCTTCCCTGTTCACAAAACTAATGCTCTCCGTAGAGAAATCACTAATTTCACACAAAAAGAGGAGAGCACTTTCATGAATGTTGGGAAAGATGGAAGGACTTGCTTCTTAAATGTCCACACCACGGTTTTGAGAAGTGGCAACAAGTGCAATACTTTTATGACGGTCGACACCCCGTAACCGTCGTATGGTTGATGCCACCGGATGGAGGGTCCTTCATGACCAAAAGCGACATCGAAGCATGGAAATTCTTTGAAACCTTGTGTGAAAACTCCCAAAGAATGGGACTATTCAGATAGAGGTGAAAGAAGTTCCTAACCACAAAAGAGAGGTGGCATATATGAGATAGGAGTCATGCCAGACCAGGCGCCAAGCTTGATAACCTGACAAAGAAAGTTGATGCTCTGGTATTAAATAATGGACCTCCACAAACCGCTCAAGTCGAGGCATGTGCCATATGTTCTAGTCCTGCCCATCCTATGCAGTCTTGTCCATCTAGTGCAGCATCCCCAGAACTTCTTTCTGAACAAGTACATGCAATGAACACTTTTCAAAGACATGGGAATAATCCTTACGCAGAAACTTACAACCCAGGTTGGGCTAGGCATCCAAATTTCTCTTGGGCGAAAGGACCACAACAAGGAGGACCATCTGGAAATCCTCCCATGCAACCGCACTCCCAAGTTGGCAGTCAACAATTTCAACAGTTTTCGCAATATCAACAACCTTTCGCACAATCAAGGAAACCATCTCTTGAGGATACACTCCATCTTTTTATGCAGAGTTCTCTCCAATTCCAAAAAGACACCCAACAAACCTTACTAGCCAACCAGCAAAGCTTACACGCAAATGCGCAATCCATTGCCAAGCTGGAAGTACAAATGGGTCAACTAGCTACCGCATTGAATGAGAGAGAAAAGGGTAAGTTCTCTAGTCAACCTGTGGCTAATCCAAAGGGACAGTATGAGATTGGCTCTAATTCCAACCAAGGGCAATACCACGAGCAAGCCAAATCAATCACTACCCTTAGGTCAGGCAAACAGATTGACAACAAAATAGAGATACCTAGGGATGAATCAAATCAAGGTGAAACAGAGAGACACACAAATGCATC
Organism: Magnolia changhungtana; assembly: GCA_030180095.1. Lineage (NCBI taxonomy): Eukaryota > Viridiplantae > Streptophyta > Magnoliopsida > Magnoliales > Magnoliaceae > Magnolia > Magnolia changhungtana. The sequence goes on from JASAUF010000632.1 coordinate 3,521,810, forward strand.
CAAAGTCCAAAAACTCTCTGACTCTCCAAGAGCGGCTGACGTGCCACCTTACGTGCCCAAAGCACCTTTTCCTCAACGTCTGGCACCAATGAAGAAAAGAAATAATTTTGATGAAATCCTGGATGTGTTTAAAAAAGTGCAAGTCAACATCCCGTTGCTTGACGCTATCAAGCAAGTCCCTCCTTACGCTAAGTTTCTTAAAGATTTATGCACTCAAAAGCGTAAGCAGAATATTCATAAGAAAGTCTTCCTTGCAGAGCAGCTCAGCTCCATGATTCAACTAACACCCCTCCTAAATTTAGGGATCCAGGAGCTCCCACCATTTCTTGCGGCATAGGAGATCATAAGATCGGGAAGGCATTACTTGATTTAGGGGCGAGCGTCAATTTGTTACCATATTCGGTTTATGAGCAGCTAGGACTTGGTGAGTTGAAACTGACTAAAATAACATTACAACTAGCTGATAGATCTATCAAGGTGCCCAGGGGTGTTATTGAAGATGTGTTAATACAGGTTGATAAATTTTATTTTCCAGTGGATTTCATAGTTATAGATACTCAACCTGTCCAGAATCCTCATAGTCAGATCCCAGTCATCTTGGGTCGTCCATTTTTGGCCACATCTAATGCTATTATAAATTGCCGAAATGGAGTTATGAAGTTGTCCTTTGGTAACATGAATATTAAACTTAATGTTTTTAATGCAGACAACAATCCATGATTTGGATGACATATTTGAAGTGGACATGATCGAGAGCCTTGTGCGGGACTCCTTCCGTACATCTTTTGAAGATCCTCTTGAGACCTTAGCACAATCGGGCATGGATTTTGACATCGATAGTCCCATCCACGAAGTCAATGCACTGCTCGACTCTGCTCCTATATTGGAGACTGAAAAATGGAGAGCGATAGTGGAACCTCTTCATCCCTCTGAGACTATTCCTGACAAACACGTTTCTAACTCGAGAAGGCAAAAGAGAACAGGTTGCTTAATGTTCTTCGAACATATAAGGCAGCAATTGAACGGAAGATAGCAGAAATACAAGGAGTGTGCCCCACTGTATGTAAGGATCATGCTGTGGAAATGTCACGTAAAATACAAAGGAAGCATGATCTTAACATGGAAGAAGTTGTTCGAGCGGAAGTCCTTAAATTGTTTGATGATAGTGTCAATTACCTCATTTCAGATAGCACAGCTCATGGGAACTCACATCACTTGTCTGGGATCGGTTAATTAAGGATGAGGTAATTTCTTTGGCGGACCCTGGTTATAATGATTAGTCATTCATGGTCCATTTCTGTCTGGCTGAAGACGTTAAACTTAGCGCTCCTGGGAGGCAACCCAGTCTTTTGTTTTATGTTTTTTTCTAGTTAATTACTTCCATGTTTGTGGGTAACATTACTGCAAACCCTCACGAGACTACAACTCGTCCACTAGGGGTAACCTAGGGGTTTAAAGGCTTATTGCATACGCTAAATGCAATCGAGAGCACCTGCGAAAGTGGTATAGGTAGGATTTTCTTTTTCAGATTTTATTTATTTTTATTTTTTGTTTTTGTTTTTGTTGATATCTCTCTTGTCTTGACCTGCTTTTATGTTGCTATTTTTGAGAAAGCTTCTCGATTCTCCATTCAGGTACTATCTTTCCATCACTCCTCTTTTATTTTCGTTGTCTCATATGCATTGCATGTTTATTTTTTTTTTTACATTGAGGACAATGTAGATTTTAGGTTGGGGGTGGGAAATTAGGTTACCTAATCAGTATTTTCTTGGTCTTGAGCAAAAATTGTGAAAATTTTTAAAATTTTTCTGGAATTTCTGTTGACTTTAAAGTGATTTTGAAGGATAGTTGTGATTTTGAAATTACAAGATACAGAATGTGAGTAATTTATGACTCTTGGATTCAGTTGTCTGGTAGATTTCCCAGTTAAGTTTGAATTGTTAATCCATGATTAGAAGTTGTAAACATTGATTGAGCCAGGATTGCACATATCAGATCTCACTTACACATTAAGTTTTCAGTTCGATATTAAATGGTAACATGGTGATCATTAAAGCATGAAAGGAACTAGCCTGAAATTTTTTTTTTTGTTAGCATCAGTTTATAAAGAAGAAGAGAAAAGGCTAGGACGCATAATCTTCACCATAGGTTTGCTCCCTATAGATGAAGATTCGATTCCCCATAGTTGACATGAGAAAAGAGTTAGGCGACAAGTTTTCACCATAGGTTTGCTCCCTATAGGTGCAGATTTGATTCCCTCCTTGGCACCACTGTTTATAAAGGAAATCAAAGGCTGATAGAACGAAAAGATGATCTAAATGCTAGTGTTGGTTTCAGGTTGGTTGTCACGAATTACTAATGATATCATGAAATTGACAATTGGATCTTTTAATGATTGTAAGCCGAGATTACACTAAACACTCATGGAACTCAATGTTTAAAATTGTTCTAATTAATGGATTAATATTTTAAACTTAATTATGTAGTTTACTATAAGCTTGATTTCAGGAGAAAAATCTTCTCACATTCATGAATCTTAAAAATTTCACATCTCAATTATCTGTTCACCCGTCACTTGAGTTTACAGGAATTATCTTTTATTTCTGAAATTATTTTTCGCATGTTTTGCTCGGGACTAGCAAAATGCTGGTTGGGGGTTGTGATGAGGGTCGAATATTGCATATCAGACCCCGACTATTACCTAATTTTACATACATGATAATGCTTAATGCCATATTTTAATTGTGTTTTTATTACAGGATGAAATCAGGAGCGTGTATTGAAAAATGATGTTAAAAGGATGGATTTGACGTCCGAAATTACCGAGCACGGGATGAACCTCAGAGGACTAATATTGAAGAATTTACATGCCAGGGACCCGAGGAAATCAAGCCGTTCACGTTTAAAGAGGCCCGAAACTGGTCCAGAATGAAAGATCACATGGTTCCCTCCATCCAATTGGCTCGAAACTTTATACATGGGATTATGGACATAAATTAACCATACATTTCAAATTTCAGCCCCTCGGATCACTAGGAAAGTGCCCCAACGGACAGATCAGCCCATTAATCTCTAATTTGGGGCCCACCTGATATCTGGGCTGTCTCAACTTTGGTATTGACGGCTAAAATAATTGAGAAGATGAATGACTAGTGCGATTTCGTAGAAACATCATAATGGGCCCTGCATATGGTGCATGTACATCATGTACAATATAGGTAAGCCGAGCACCACACCACCTTCCAAATTCAAGCAAAGTACCGGCAATGAGTCATCTTCCAAAAACGGAGTTCCGTTTTGCAAGCGTCACGATCGGACATTTGGACCATTTTTACGGTCGCTAGTGGGCCCCACTCATCACTGTACGGATGATCCGAAGTCCATCTTGAAGATGGGCTCGAGGACTTCAAAACCATGGTAATACTTTATACCCATGCGTGCACACGTGTGCGGTCTGAGGCCACAAAAGGGCCCCTGCAACATCCAACGATCTTTTTGTGTTTTCTTCTCGGGCGCATCATTGGACGTTCAAAACTACCTATTCTTGGACCGAAATTTAGATCACGAATCCAATGGACGGGGTGGATTTCCCAGAAAAACACTTCCATGGGGCCCACCGATCACGACAATGAAAAGGGTGCGAAAGGTTTCGCACAATTTGAAAATCCAGATTTTCGAGGCGGTTGTGGGCCACCATCTTTGATCATATGGCAGATCCCGAACCATCCATCATGTAGAGGACCCAAGAAAGTCCTAAGGGGACGGTGTTTGTTGAAATTTGAGCGAGGAAAGTATGGTGTTTTGTGGTCACGAACTTTGTGAAAAGATTTTTTCTTCTTGGCGTGCGGCAAGCTTCCCAAATCCGAATTTCACCACTCCGACCACTCCATCGGTATAAAAGAGTTGCAAAACATGAGGAAGGGCATTGAAAAAGTGGAGAATTCCGGATCTAGAGCTAAGGAGAGAAGAAAGAGAAGAAAGAAGAAGAGAGAAATTGGTTTGATGTTTTTTTATGAATTTTATTTATCCATCTGTTTAATGGATTTTATGGGAAACTAATCTCTCAGCTAGGGTTGAGATGAAACCCTTAATTTGAACATCCATTGTTCTATGTTGATTTTACTTTAATTAGATTGATTTGTTTCTTTCCCTAGTGTGCTTGATTGTTTTAAATTCCATACTTCTCCATCTATCAACTTTGATCGAGTCTATGCATGGATGTGGTCTGGATGCTTATCTTTAGGTACTTGTGTCTGATTATGAACAGGTTCCTATAGAGGAAGAGACAGGGTGCTTTAATGAACGGTATATTCCATGTGCCCAACAAAGGACATGAGATATGTTATTCATGGCATTGCTTGAAGGAATTAGACAATCTGTATGCCCGATTAAGGACACAGATTGTGCTTTCTCTAGATAAGTTAGATCAATCTAAATTAAAGTGAATTAACAGACAAAACAAGGGTTAGGATAATTAGGGGTGGATTCGAAAGTCCTATTGCTCTCTCTGATTGAATTTTCTTCCTTATTCTCAATAGTTATTTTACATAAATTTGTGTTAGCAATTCGCTACATTAATCGTTGGATTAGTTAAGGGGAATCACAAATTTGATTTGTGACGACCAGTCCTCGTGGGATTCGACCTCGATCTTACCGAGTTTATTACTACATCACAACCCTATACTTGGGGAGTGAACACCTCCTTGAGCCAAAGGTCGGACTTAAGCTCACTAACACTGGATCTACGTTCTATTAAGTTTTCGGTTCGGTCGGATACCCAGATCACGCGTGGCGGACCGGTTTTAATTCAACGGTCAGCGGATCTCGATCGGAGATTCCGAGTACATGTAAATGTTTATGAAATTTTTCCCTGATCCAGGGTGTATTTGGGTCGGTCGATGGTCTGTTCTTATCTTGATCCGCAAACAAATGATGCTAGATCACTATTCAAGATATTTATTTTTGTAAAGGAAATGGTGGTTTTCACACTCCCTCGCTCCGGACACGATCGAATGGCCATGGGACATTGTCTGGACTTGATTTCCAAGATGGTTGTCGAGCCCAGGTGAGGCGGTCCTAATTCCTTAACTTCGAGTTATTCGGACTTAGACGTGCGGTCCCAGATCGATATGGAGTTTCGATGTGCTCCTATAGCGGCCGGGTAATGAGATTGATCCTAGATTTTAGGGTAACCTAGCGTCAATGATTCTACAAGTTTTGGGTCTTACGAGATCATATTTAAAGCGATTCAAACGGATTTTGTAGCTAATCTGGTTTCACACCTAGTTACTTTGTCTCATTTCTAAAGGATTTAGTCCTAAGTGATTTCTGGTCGAGGTGGTACTCAGGCCTTTGTAATTTGTATATAAAGTGATCCAAGTTATACTACTTAGCTAGTTTAAGATAGTGTCTAGGGTGAAAGTTCTTAGAAAAATTGGAAGATCAAGGTGATGAAGGGTGAGATTTGTGAAGGAAATGAGTTCAAAGGCGGCTTTAGACTTTGGGATTCAGTTCTGACAAGTTAATGAGGTATTAGGATCGACCCATTGCCTAAGGACGTCTAATCCCAGGTTGGCAAAAATTCGAGGCGTTACACTTATCCTCGTCCTCGTCCTCGTCCTTATCCTCATCCAAAGAAGGTTGGCCGAGCTGAGCTCTCGTCCTTGTCCTTGTGTTCATCCAAAAAGCTACAGTCCGGGATTTACCGACTCATCCTCGACCTAGAGGCCGAGAACTAAGCCTTGAATAAGCACGCTTAACAGACTTCTACCCTGATGACTCTACTATGAATTCTGACTACAGGTACTCAGCTGCAAACTCGGATAGGATGAGGGCCGAGCCAGGAAATCAGTCCGAATGTGGACGTGGCCCAAGACCACACTAGGAGATACGCTCCATTAAGACATGATGCGCTACATGATCCAAATATTGTGGAGTATCTCCATGATTACAATATCCGCTTGATTGAGTAGATCATGTTGAGATTGACGGACACAATCCGGCCGACCCATAGGTATAAATACCAGGGGACCCCATTGCAACAGGTACGCAATATCTTGCACCCTCCCTCTACATTACGTGACTTAGACCCAGATTCCTTAACTTAACTTAGGCATCTGAGGGTCCCCTATTTAAGTTAGGGTCTCCTTTGCTCACATTTTTGTGCAGGACCAGGGTCTGTTCAAGGTTCACAGCATTGAGTGGAGGATGGTCCAGATTTTGACCTTAACATTTTTTAGCGCCATCTGTGGGAATTCAAACGAAAAGTTAGAAGGTTTTATTAGAAATGGTGAAAGGAAAGAAGAATGCTTCAACGGTGGAGCCCAAACCTAGTGGACAATATCAGTCTTCTTCGTTTTTACATACCGAATTGGCTTTGATAGGGCCATCCCAGCGGACTCGGAGCTGAGGAGGAAAGTACAAGGCATTACAAAATGAAGTCTAGATGCTGATGGACGAAATCAGCCAAATGAAAGCACAACAAAACTAGCAGCCACCTCTTAACATGGTGGAAGCTACACCGGCACCCGAGGAACGACCGTAGTAAGTCAATTCTCGAGTCAGGGGGTCGCAGGCACAATCCGCACGAGCTCCTAACCCTACGTAAAATGCAGCGTCCCACAACCGGTCTGCTCGAGTCCCGAAACTTGCTCCAGATGCGGAGTCATCTTATGTGTTCGTAACTTCAGCTCTGGCCCCCACTGACCTCTGCCATCGGCTGGAGACAATAAGACAGGGCAGAGCGCCCGAGGTGGCTGAGGCCCCTTAAGAGGCAGTAGCTGAGAATTAGAATCCCTAGGAGGCTCAGCTTAAGGAACTACATGACCATATTAAGACATTGCAGAAGAACCAGCAGTCTACATCCATCCCAACTGCAGTTCAAGCGATGATGGAAGAGACTGAGCCTCCCTTCACCTTAGAAATCATGGATGAGGTGGTGCTGCAGAGGTTCAGGATGCCTCTAGTTATCCAATACTCTAGGTCTGGAGACCCGTTGGAACATGTGGAGTCCTACCGTTCGTGGATGCAGATCCAGTTGGCCACGGACACAATGATGTGCAGGGCTTTCTCGATTACCCTCTCCGGGTTTGATCGGAGTCAGTATCAACAGGTTAAGCCAAAGTCGATCGGCTCCTTTACGGAGCTCAGCAGATTATTCCTTACCCAGTTCTTCTCTGGTAAGAAGAGTCAGAAGCCGACTACTCATCTGTTCACCCTCAAGCAGGGGAATAAGGAGTCATTGAAGGACTTCATTGCCCGCTTCAATGAAGAGGTGTTGTTAGTGGACGACTACGACGATAAGATGGTACTTTCTGCCATGTTCAGCAGACTAAGGCAGGGAAAGTTCATCTTCTCAATTGGGAAGAATCTGCCGACTACTTTGGCCGAGCTCAGAAATGCACCAATGCCGAGGAGTTCTCCAACTCCCACAAGAATGTCCAAGTTGTTGAGCAGTCATCAAAAGAGAAGAAACCGATGAACAAGGAGCCTTAATCATCCAGCAAGAAGCCAGACGATCGAGCCTCTCGCGATTACCGAATGAGCAGGAGGCCTGAGAGGAAGTTCTGCTCCTGCACCCCCTCAACACATCTCCGGAACAGATGCTGTTAGACATCGGGGATCAGAAACTCCTATAGTGGCCAGTTTGCATGAAGGTCGACGCAAGACAACGAGACAAGCGCAAGTACTATCGTTTCCGTGACCACAGTCACAATACGAACGACTATGTGGATCTCAAGGATGAGATTTAGACCCTCATCCATAAGGGTCATTTGCGACAATACACCAAGGAAGAGAAGTCGGCTCGGAGAGAATAGTAGCCAAGCAAGATTGCGGAAGAGCTTGCCAAGATCCGCACCATCTATGGTAATTCATCTGGTGGAGGTGACTCGAATAGGGCTTGCAAAGCCTACTCTCAGAGCTCAGACCCCGAGCATTATGTCCACTTGACCGAAAGTCTGAGGAAAGAACTCTGAGTGAGCCCCTGCAGTTTGACCATCATAGAAGACGATGCGCGCGGAATTCAACATCCACATGACGATGCCCTAGTAGTGGCTATGACTATAGCCAACCACAAGGTTTACCGCATCCTGGTCAATACCGGAAGCTCGACCGACATCATTTACTCCTAGGCGTTTGAGAGAATGGGGATCGATGAGTCACACCTCCGACCTGTAAAAACACCCCTGCACGACTTTTCTAGAGATAAGGTGATCTCCGAGGGAGCCATCTCCCTCCTCGTGATAGCAGGGGAAGGGCAATATCAAGTCACACTTCTGGTCAACTTCCTCGTTGTAAACGTGTCATCGATGCACAATGTTATGTTGGGTTGACCTTCCCTTAATGCAACGAGGGCAGTTGTATCCACTTCTCACCTTATGATGAAATTCCCCACCAAGGGAGGAGTCGGATACCACCGAGGAGATCAACACGAAGCTCGGAGATGTTACTCTATGGCGATGAGAAAGGGTTCGGTAAAGCAGGCCCTCACCGTCAATGTCCTCGACTTTAGAGCTCCTATAGAAGATTTCACCACGAAAGACTTAGTGACCGTCCCACTCGAAGAAGCTGACCCGAGCAGAACGATTCTGCTTGGATCATCGCTGAATTTCGAGCAGCGGTCTCAGATGCTGGTTTTCTTACAACAGCACAAGGACGCTTCGCATAGTCACACGAAGACATGCCGGGCATCTCTCTCGATGTTATAGTCCACAGGTTAAACATGGACCCAGATCACAGACCGGTGAAGCAGAAGAGGAGGGCGTTCGACCCCGAAAGGTACTCGGCCATAACAGATGAAGTGTTAAAGCTCCTCAGTATTGGATTCATTGAGGAAGTACATTATCTAGACCAGATCACAAATGTGGTCCTTGTGAAGAAAGCCAATAGGAAGTGGCGGGTCTGTGTAGACTACTCAGACCTGAATAAGGCCTGCCCCCATATAGCTTCCCCTTACCTCGGATCGATCAGCTGGTGGACAACACAGATGGACATGAACTGTTATCCTTCCTGGACACATACTCCGAGTACAATCAGATCATAATGCATCCTCCAAACAAGTAGAAGATGACCTTCGTCATAGATAAAGTCTTTACTATTACCGAGTCATGACCTTTGGCCTGAAGAATGCCGGGGCAACATATTAGAGGCTTATGAACCAGATGTTTGCTAAGAAAATCAGTCAGACCATGGAGGTTTATGTTGACGACATGCTAGTGAAGAGTGTCAAGGCATCCGACTACATTGCGGACCTCAGCGAAACTTTCTCGATTCTTCGGGAGTAACGTATGAAGTTGAACCCCGCCAAGTGAGCCTTCAGAGTCAGTTCCAGCAAATTCCTCAGGTTTCAAGTCAACTAGAGGGGCATCGAGGCAAAGCCCAAAAAGATCAAGGTGTAAGGCCTGTATCCTAGTTCGTACCGTTCCGTAGACTCTCGCGATCCTTCCTGTCAAATTCTGGCAACCTGCGGTATGTAGACAGTGTTTGCGCATGACCCTAAGTTGCATCCCATAGATCTTAGTCGGCTCGACTCGAAACTTACCTTAGACACCGCGTCGTCACCGCGGTTCCAACGCCGAGTCTTGCACACCGATGCGGTACCCAGGCAAGGAGTTGTGGGCCCGCGTTTAATTCGAAGAAACACCATATGTTACAAATCCCGAGAGAATCTCTACAACCTATCACATCAATCAATCAATCAATCACTAGTCAAGTACTCAACTCATCACACCCATATGCCACATGTCACCTCTCTTACATAACTCATACCTCCTTACACAAGCTACCCCTAAAGTCAACATTTCTCTTACACAACCCATACCTCTCTTACACAAGCTACCCCCAAAGTCAACATTTCTCTTACATAACCCATACCTCTTTTACACAACCATCCCTCTCATCCCATCCTTCTCACACACGTCACTCCTCTCTCATTTCACTCCATCCCATCTCATTCTTTACCATTTCCAAGCAACTAAGGAGAGAAAGAACCTAGGTGTGGCCCACTTCTTACCCTCAAACCTTTCAATCGAACCCTTCAATTCTCATCTTCCACCATCGAAGAAGGAGCCAAGGAGCTTAGCTTTTCAAGGAACCAAGAAGATCTAACTGTGGGTGTTTTATAGGCTTAGATTTATGTTTTGATAATGGAGCAAGTGGGGCCTACTGATTGATGGTATGATCTCGCTTTGGACCCTACGTGTGGCCGATGGCCCACTATGATTCATATGATCATCCCATGATGGGGCCATTCTCCATGGACCCCATCATGATGTTTATTTTCCCATTGTAAATGGTCATCCAGGCCTTGCATTTTATGGTGGAAAGGGATCTCCACAGTTGATTTTGATTGTTAGGCCCATAAGTAATGGGACCTACTTGATGTATGTTTTATAATCATGGAAGGGAGGGCCCATAGTGTCGGGGTCCCTCCATCGCACGCTATCTCTCTCTCTCTCTCTCTCTCTCTCTCTCTCTCCCTATTGATGATCCACCTTGATGATGCATGAACTTTATCCACACCGTTCGATCGTGAGGCCCACCTTGCTATTGCCTTTTGACAGGCCTTGGATGAAGGGAATCGTAAATATCAGCCGATCCAAAACCTTGGTGGGCCACCACGTGGACCCACCTCAACGTATGCATTATATATTCACGATGTCCAGCTAGTGGGCCCACGGCCTGGACGGTCGACACCGTCCAGTGCACTTGGGCCCTCGACATTGTGGTAACAAAAATAATAATAATAATAATAAATACTACATATATATATGTGTGTGTGTGTGTGTGTGTGTGGTGGGTCCCACGCCCCACCTACCTGGAAACGGATTGGCTAGTGTACCTCACACAACAATATAGTTGTTGTATTGAAGTTAGCAAGTTTTGTGGGTCTCGCATTGATGTATGTATTATATCCATACCATTCGTTTTGGTACGTATGGACCCCACCGTGATGTATGGTATAATCCACACCATCCAAATGGTTGGATGGTGGGACCCACCACTGATGTATATTTGACATCCATACCGTCCATCTGCTGGATAAGTAGCATAGCTACTGTATTGACATCTACAAGTTCTGTGGGCCTGATCATCAGGTATGTGTTATATCTAACCGTCCATCTGCTGGTGGTCCCACGTCAGCAGCTGTGTGGACCTCGTCATGAGGTAAGTGTTACTCCAAACTATCCATCCACTTGTAAATCATCTTAAGGCCTGAGATGAGGATAAGGCAGATCTGCCTATCAGGTAGACCACACTGGGAAAATCAGTGGAGGATTAAGCGTTCACCATTGAAACCATTTGTGGTCATAGAAGTTCTGAATCAATATGAAATTTGTTTTTCCTCTTAATTCAGGCCTTTGTGACCTTATGAACGGATTGGATGAAAAATAAACATTATGGTAGCCCTGTGAATTTTAAAGAGTGAAAATCATTATCGCCACTGCTATTTGTGGTATGGTCCAGATGATCTTCCGATATGATTCATTTTTTTGGGTAATGATCTAAAATAATCTCTATAAACAGATGAATGGTGTAGACAGTCCCGCTAGGACGATGAGCCCACTTGATGTATAAGAGGCCCATTGTTGCGGCTCATCTTGATGTATATAAGGACCATGAGTGAGGCCTAATGAGATGTATGTGAGGCCTTTGTGTGAGGCCTAATGTGATGTATATGAGGCCCACCCATGAGGTATGTGTTATATACACGTGTTGTCCATCCTTTTCCTAGATAATTGGAGGGCCGAGAGCCTCGTTATGATTTTGATTCTGATTTCCAAATGGACCGCACCTTAGGACAATGGTGGTTAAATGTCCACCATTGTAAGCTTTCCTTTGGCCCATTGTTAAGTCCATTTCCACCTTTACCCATCGGGCTAACCCAAACCATTGGACCCCCATTGATAATGATACCTTCCACCGTCTTTACAAGGGACCCCGCCTTAGGATATATGATATGCTAGTACATTGATATAAGTTATAATAGTCTAATATGGACCATTCCATATAGACTTTTATATGATTAGTGGGGAGTATCATTCAGCCCCTACTCTTATAAGTAACATATCGGTTAAGACCGATCATCGCCTGTTATATCTGATAATTATGCTAGCGTACTTAGTCTAGTAAGACACACTGAGAACATGCTTAGTATTACATCATAATACATACCCATAGGCATCATTTGTATGCCTGTTATGAGGAGTGTTTGATCATAACATACGCCGTTGGGCTGAGACATTTACGTGACTCCTTATGAGATGGAGTGCCCCACATGATCACGCGGTATGCGCAGGACTGATGCATGACTGGATGGCATGACTCATGCATCTCGCATTTGTGTGACATGATCACTTTATGCCCTAGCGACATCAGGGTCGTGACCTCCACATGCACATCGTGGATGGCCAGATTGGATACCGAAAATATTGGCTATAGTACTATGGGTACATATGATGTCCTTAGGTGAAAGTCCCAGAACCTTTTTGGTACTAGGAGATGCTTCAACGTCTAGACCGAGTGGTACATGAGCTCACACGTGCCGAATACCTATAGACCACGTCTCCCACTTTGTCGTGGTCTATTGGGAGGGGGTGTGGCCTTATCCACCCAAGTGAGGGGGTTATACGTTAGGCTGAGTTTGACCAGCTTGTAAATGGGTCTGCTATCTACGATCCGGATAGGTATTGGTAAACTACTGGTCAGGCGGATAGTGTGGTCTCTTCTACTCACTGGGCTGTGCGGTTAGGGAGGCGGTAGTCAGTGTGGAGTGTACTAGACCCCAGTGATATCCTAGAGTGGAACTGTACTGATATATGTACTTGATACGAGGACTGGCATGCTTGCATTGCATCTTACATATAACATTTGGCTACGTAGGCCTTACATCGCATAGCCTTGGTATGGCTGATAGCATTCATGAACTTATCGGCATTTTCGCTTACTTTGATATTGTATCCTTGGTACATGCATTGCACACACACACACACACCCTCTAAGCTTTTGTAAGCTTATGCACGACCGTTGCTAAAAGTGCTCTAGTTTGTCAATTAGTGTGTAGGTTGAATTGATGAGTCAAGTGAGCCCCATAAGAAGATCGTTCAAGCCATTACCTCAACTGGATGTGTCTTCTGAGCTTGTCACAGGTAAATTAAGCCTCACATCCCATGACCCAAAACACCCAGGTAAATAAATCCTTAAAAGCCTTAGAACAACATAGGAGTTAAAGGTCTGAAAACTTAATTCTTATTAGGAAAATTTTCTAAGTTTCCTACTTAGTTCGATGACATCGAGCTTAGGTCAATGACATCGAACACTCAAGTTCGATTCCATCGAACAGGCTTCGATGACATCGAAATAAGATTTTTTGTGTCCAGCAACCACAACGTATTTGGATAGAATATTCGATGAATCAAACATATCTTCGATGACATCGAACATCAGTAATCGATAACTTCGAAGGCGAGTTGATGAAATCGAAGAACTTAGAGCATTGTCCAGCAATTCTTCTTAGAAAATATTCTGACATTGCTCGATCAATCGAACGAGCTTCGATGACATCGCAATTCAAACTTTGACGACATTGAGCAAGGTTCGATGACATCGAATATGGACAAATCTATGTCCAACAAGCTTCAAAGGAAATTAACTGAAATATTCAAGGAATTGAGATAGACTCGATATCATCAAAATTCAAACTTCGATGACATTAAAGAAGTCTTAATGAAATTGAAAATAGACAAGTCTGTGTCTAGCAAGCTTGAAAGGAAAATTAAACTAAAATGTTCGAGGAATCGAGATATCCTCGATGACATTGAAATTCAAACTTCGATGACATCGAGGAAGCCTCGATGACATCGAAATTGGACAAAGAAGTGTCCAGCGAGCCTTCAAGGAATACTTATGAAATGATCGATGAATCGAACTGGTATTTAATGTCATCGAAATTCAAACTTCTATGAAATTGAATCATTCTCGACGACATCGAAGACTGGCTTAAAAGTGTCCAGTAAGCTCTTGTGTAATATCACATATAATGTCAAGGAATAGAACTGTAATTCAATAACATCGGAGTTCAAATCTCGATGACATCGAATCAAGTTCGATGACATCGATCTTCTTTCAAAAAGTTCTCGGAATGGTTTTCAGTTGAGTTCATATCATCGAACTGATATTCGATGGCATCGAAAGTATACGTTCGATGACATCGAATTAAGTTCACTAACATCAAACTCAATTAGAAATTGACAGTTTATTTCCGTTGGAGCTTTTTACCTTTATAAGGAGAGCTTATTCTTAGTTGAAGTGGTGAGAAAAAAGAGAGTTCCAAGGAGGTAAATTCTTACCTACCATCATTAACCTTTTTCTCATGGAAGTTCATTCCCCAATCCCTTCTTATTCATTGAATACTCTATAGATTGGATTGGAGAATGAACTTCAGCATTCAAGGATCCTCCAGTAACCTCTTAATGGAAAATCATTAGGCTCGAATCTCTTGAATACACAAACCCTGGATTGAGAAAAATAGAGAGAGCTTTGAGATAATAACTACATATCATCTACCCTAAGCCCTTTTTCTCGTGGGAGTTCATCCTTCAATCCACCCTCATCATTGATATTCAATAGAGTGGATTGGGGAATGAACTTCCGCATTTATGGATCTTCCAGCTACCACCATAATGGTAAATCATTGAGCTGGGATCCCTTGAATGCCTAAAACCTTAGAATCTCTCTATTGCTTTAATAAGTAATATTTATTAGAGTAGCTTCCAAGATAACCTTGACCCAACCCTTCACCTTTATTGGTACATCATCAAGTGTTGCGGATCAAGGGAGCAGAAGAATCTTCATCAACAAGGAGAAGATCTTCATCAACATGCTGAACGAGGCTCATCTACTTATCTGTAAGTCAATAGAGTCCAAAGACCCTTTTGATTAGAAGTTATCAAAGTGGGCCTCACAGATGGGCCACAAAATATATCAAAGTGGGTCCCATTACATGTGGGTCCACCAATCAAAATCAATAGTGGAGATCCTTTCTCCACCAAAATGCAAGGTCTAGATGAACCTTTACATACTAGGAAAAATAAACATCATGATGGGGTCCATGGAGAATGGCCCCATTATAGAATGAACATATGAGTCATGATGGGCCATCGGCCACACCTAGGGTCCAAAGTGAGATCCATACCATTGATCGGTAGGCCCCACTTGGCCCATCATAAAAAAATACAAAACTAATCTTATAAACACCCACTGATTGCTAATCTTCTTGGTGCCTTGGCTTCCTTAGCTCCTTGACTTCTTTTTTAATGGTGGAAGATGAGAATTGAGGGGTGTTTCGAACAAGAAACAAATGCATTTTGTTTGGCATATTTTATTCACTTGATAATTAACAAAAGAAAATGAATGAGAAGGTAATCACATTATTTGTTTATTCAAGTTCTTTTACATCCCTTTCTCCTTTGATTCCAAAACAGACTTATGATAATAATGAAAAATCAAGGTGATATGAACTAAAGCAATAATTGCTGGAAGCATTATGTATTGCAGATTGTTGCCTAAACTTGTTGTACACCAAAATCCTCATGTGTTAGGGGAATTCATTGTGCGCCAGCCCCATTGTGCGTCTAGACTTATTGTGTGCTCGGGCTTGTTACGCGTTGGGATCTATTATGCGCCAATGTCCTTTGTGCGCTAATTCCCTTTGCACGCTGACGGTGTTTGTGTGCCAAAGGTATTGTGCGCCAATGGTGTTGTGCGTCGCACAACACCTATTCCACACAATGAGGATGGAGTTCTACCTCTCTCTCTCTCTCTCTCTCCTCGGATTCTCTTTCTGATTCTTGGTTGGTTGCTTCTGACCCCTTATTGATGGGTCGGGGTATTTATAGCCTTTTCGCACATGCGAACATGCCATGTAGTCATTGCCACTCCTATTTTGTGCGGACGACTTTGTGCGAAATCCTTTGTGCGCTCCTCCTTTATGAGGACGACTTTGTGCAGAATCCTTTATGCGCTCCTCCTTTGTGCGAACGACTTTATGTTTCAAGGTTACTTTCCGCACAGTGTTCTGCGCACAATACGTTGTTTCCTCATAACAATTTGTGTACAACTAGTCACGCACAATGACTTTTCTATTCCTTTTTCTCTTTATTTTGTGCCTCAACAGATGCCCCCTTGATCTTGCATTTTTAGTTTTTTACACCTTTGAAATAAACATGTAGGATCAATAATAATTCTTTCCAAATATTATTTATGCCCTCCTTTATTGTGCGTACAACCATTTTCTCTGTTGTGTGCAGAAATTCCGCACAACATTTTGCGCGCAACAAATTTCCGCACAACAGCCCAAAACTGCCTATAAATACAAGACTCGTTCTTCATTTCGGCCACTTACTTTGTTGCTTCATATTGTTTCTTTGTCAGACAATACTTTTGTGCGCTAACTTCATTGTGCGCCACACAACGACCATTCCGCACAAAAGCTTTTGCGCACAACATCTTGTCCCGCACAATGCGTCTAAGCACACAATACCCTTTTGTACTTAGCCAAAATTCTGGACACTATAGGTAGCGCACAATACTCTTTTGTACTTAGCCAAAATTCTGCACAATACTTTGCATGCAACAGATTCCGTACTATGCTTTGTGCGCAATAGTTTCTGCACTATGCTTTTTGCACAATAGTTTCCGCACTATGCTTTGCGCACAACAGTATAATTCAGACTTAAAGACTTTTATACTTCAAGTTTACCTGTCCTCCCCCCTTAGTAGTCTTTCATACTTCTTTCTTTTTTCAATAAACCTTTTCTTCTAACTTTAATTTTTTATCAACTCCTGTATAGGTCTCAAATGGCAAGCTCAAAAAGACCTCTTGCTTCTCTAAGTGCTGCTGGCCCATCTGACCCAGAATTTGCTAAGACTCATAATAAAAAAAAAAGGCTCGGTTCTTGCGAGAATTACATTTCCTTTTTCAAAGAACCGGCTCCTGTCATTATTAATTTTGTTGAACGCATTCAACACTTATTCGAGCATATCCGTATGGCCATAATAATGAAGGAGATAGAGGGGCCTCCCCTTTCAGGACATGAGTTTGACTGGGATAATTGATTGAAATGCACAACCAACTTTTGCACAGATGACACTCGTCCTTTTGCCGCAGAAGCTTCTCCTTCCCCAACTGTTTCAAAATGAAAAAGAGAACAAAGCCAAGACGAAGCTTTCTAGGAAAAGATTCAAGAACATAATCGAAGACGCTTTTAGAATGCTCAGGATTCAGTCAAGTTAAGCACCGAAGTGATTAAATTTCACAACCCATATAAAGATGAGACCATAGCCTTACCCCTGCAACTTCAGTGCCATCATTCTATTCTTCAGAGCGAACCGATAGATTACATGACATAGAATAGGATTTTGTATGTGTCCAATTGGGTGATTAAAGAACCGCAAATCCTCGAGGGCTATGTCATAGATAAAGGCTTAACCCAAAAGACCAGGCAAGTGAGATACATGAGTTTCCTCACACTGTGTCACGACCCTCATTCCTTGTATTATACTCATTTCTTCGAGACAATTCAACAACATTTTCGTCATCGCGATTCTTTGTGGGGTAAGGATGAATTCAAAACATGAGGTCTTTGGACCGTTCATCCATATTACAGCACTTGGAACAAAGCGATTTTGCAGAAACATAAAGACATCCTTACTATGGCAAGGCTTTACCATGCCATAGAAGCCACTTCAGAATTCTTTCTAAAAGACACGATGATCTATAAAGGCTTTTTGAAATATTGGTCTTTTACTATAAACTCTTTCCACCTTTTGGTAGGGGAAGTGAGTATCACCTTATAGGATCTATACAACATGGCCGGTCTGCCTATCTCTAGATCCTTTCTTGATGAATATGTTCTTCCACAACGAATTTAAAATTGCAGGAGGTATTCTGCCTTCCCCTACTCCCACAGGAGAAAATCAACCTGCGAATCTTGTTCCTGTTCGCGGAACAACCAATTCCTTCTCCCTCCCAAGGTACATGTCTCCTTCCTGTAAAGACTACCTATAAAGGAAAATAAACTGTATTGGAGGAAGACAGCTCGTTGGAATATTCTGTAAACTCTGCAAGTGAAGATATGTCTTCTCCCACAAGTCTCACCAATGAAGGAGATGCTTTTCTAAATGCAGATACTAATGTTAAGGTACACATTGGAGAAGAGAGCGATGTTGAAGTTAGGTCTTCTCTTCCTGATGCTCCGACTGCTCATCCTGACATTCCCATCCCATTCTGGAGACCTCTCTGGATAATGAAGAGTAACTTGATTATGGTGAATATGGTGGTTACGAACATCTTTCCCTCTTTTAATGCTTCGTATTCCCCTTGTATCATGGATGCTGCCGAGGTGGCTGCTCGCGGAACATCAACTTCAAGGGATGTGGAGGATCAACCATCTGAAATTCAGGCGACGATGGGGACTGTACTTCTTCTTCCGAGTACAGAAGAAACATTGTCACTAATTCCCCAAACATTTGGCATCCCTGTTCAAACTAACAAGTCCTCTACTGTCTGTCCTTCTCCTATTCAGCCAGTAGCTCGATGTTTAGAATTTCTTCCTGATCTAGCTGACGTCCCTACTCCAAGTACTCTTAACTCAAGTACTGTAGGAGCTCAGGAGCTTTCTTTTAATGCTATTGTGACTACAGAAGTCCCTAGCTCTACAACACCCACAACTCATTCTGTTCCAGTTGCCTCTGCTGTTGTTCCTAATCCAGGTATATGCCTTCTTTCTCCTCTTTTAATGTTAGTCTTATATATGCATATGTCCTCTTTTGGACTTATACCCCTTACTTTTTATTTCTTAGTTCCAATCATGCTAACTCCTAGTGGATCTGAAGGATCCAACTCGGTGGCTATGGTTTTTGATAAACTTTCTTTGGAAAATGTGCCACCTCTCATGTTGGGGCTCTTTAGGAACGCGATTTCATCATCATTAATGCCTTTAAAGATCCAACTCAATGGCCTTTTTTGGATAGCGATCTAGGTGTCCTTGCTCATTCAGCTCACCTAGCACATGTTAATGTCTAGTCTCTCTACACCTCTTTATCTTAGTTCTATGATTCTACAAAGAATTTAGAAGCAGCATGGAATATGGTCATTAATCCCGAAATTCTAAGTCTCTAGAAAGAATTGACACTTCTTAAGTAGAAACTCTCTCATGCAGATGATGTTCTTGCTAATTGTAATACTGTTAGCCAATCTCTTCAAGAGAAGTTGAAGGTTTCTGATAGAAATAAGGCAAGCATTGGCGATCAAATTGCTTTTCTCAAAAGGGAGATTCTATTACTCAAGCGTCAGTGGGAAGCGGAAGACTCAACCATTTGTCATATCAAAGTAGAGGTTGCATCAAACACTCAATTGATTGATATCGTGCAAGCTGAACGGTCAAGGAATGGAGAAGCCGCTGCTTCTTTGGAGTCTGAACTGATTAGTGCTCTTGATCAGGCCAACTGATCCTTGCAGCTAAGCGCACAACGGCTACAGCACAATCTCAATTGAAAGAAGAATTGTAACATTATTTAGAGATATTGAACATAACTAAAGATCTATAGGCATTACATGTAAATATTCCTTTTGTGTTATGATATATAAGTAGTTTGCAATTTTTTTTATTAGAGACATTTCAAGATATTTTGCTCTTTCATGACTTTCTATATCATGAATCATTTTAAGCATGTTCATTTATGTAGTAGTCTCAACATGACATTTTAACAAAACATTATTAACAAAACCGCCACATATTATGATTGTTAGTATAGAATTCCCTTATGTGTTTTTTTTTTTTTTTTATTGTTTTGATAGGCGGTGTAAGATTTTAGTTTAGTTAGATAGCCACACACAGTTTAAGCTCTTGAGTAGTGGAGCAACACAGTTTAGACTCTTGAGTAGTGGAGTTAGGTCTCATGTGATGGCCTCTGTAACTCTCTTGAGTTCACTGGACTGCTCACAGCCTGATGAGTTCATAAACCACGATCCATCAGAGGGGCCAAGTGAAGCTACTAAGGCCTTGAACTCAGTTGAATTTATTCATGGGGTTGGCTGCTGTAACTCTCTAGAGTTCACGGGGCTCGCAAGGTGACCTTTGTGGTACCAAATCTAGGGTCATCAGTCCATCAATGAGTAGGTTTAAGCCCTTCCTCATGAGTTAATATTAAAATCAAGACAAAGATCTGGGGGGTCTTATGCATGGTTGGCCTATCTATGGAAATGGCAAAAGATCTCACACTACGGCCCGTGTTTTCTTTATCTGCAAGGTCGGACTCATTCACGGGAGGGCATTTTCCTCCATTCCTCGTGACGCTGTCGGAAAGCTATAAAGACGACATTGGTCTCACACGTGACTGGCCGTTGAGGACTTTTTGGCCTTTCTGGGGCTTTTAGTTGCTGGCTCCGTCCGCTGCTGCATGGGTATGCATATGATGGGCTTCACTGGCTTTTTAGGGCCACTAGCTTCTCACTGCTACCCAAATGGCAAAAATAATAGGTCTTATGTATAGCTAGCCATTTTAGGGCTTGGCTAAGCTGCCTTAAAAGATAATAGTAGGTAGTCATCATTGCCGCGAGGATGATAGACATATCTGACTGAGATTGATACATCACTATTTCTGCTAATATCTTTAACAATATTCGTATGTGTTGTTCATAATATATCAGCTTGGTGACTATACCAATTTTAACAAATTTTGTAGAGCTCGTTTGATGATGACAATGGTCACTTTGTCAACACTTGTTGGTACATAGTCCTGATGTGCTCGCAAATTTCTTCTTTATTCATTCATCTGACAGTACATAGCCATGGTCTTGTTTATTCTTGCCCCTTTTTGATACATAATTATTATTTTAATAATATTCTGGATCAAAACCGATACTATCTTCAGGAAGGATATCTTTTGATGAAGCGAGCATTGACCGGTATACTGATACCTTGTCCATCCTAACCTACGACTCTGTATGCCCCATTAGAGTATACTTCTTTGATTATGTGCGGCTCGTCCCATTTGGTCTTAAATTTGCCCCTTGTTCGATGGGTGATCACTATAGGTATTTTCAACATCAGTACCATATCTCTTTTTTTGAAAGAGCGATAATCGACTTGTCTATCACAAGCGGTCGATACCCTTGCCTGATACGATTGCAATCATTGTTGGGCTGCCAAGTATTTTTCATCAAGCAAATCTAACTCTTTCAGCCTTATTTTTACATTTTCATCATTTGTAATAGAATGATGCACTGCTACCTTGAGTGACGCTACTGTATTTCAATCGGGATATCAACTTCTACACCATAGACCAGTGAGTATGGTGTCGCTTTTGTTGTTGTCCGATGGGTAGTTTTGTATGCCCATAATACTTCTTGTAGCTTCTCATCCCAATCACGCTTGTTCCCTGTCACTGTCTTCTTTAATATCTTGATTATCATTTTATTGAACGCCTCTGCTAATCCATTGGCCGGTGGATAGTAAGGTGTTGAAAATGAATGACGAATGCCAAATTTCTAACATAGCTTTTTCATGCCTCTATTTTTAAAGGGAGTGTCATTATCTGTAACAATTTTTTTCAAAATACCATGGCGGTGTGATGATGTTTTATTTAAACCAACATGATTTAAATGATATTTAAACTCCAAGTATACGAATCAGATGTAGATACGGTACGTATTACGAGATCGTTCCCATGAGGACTGGTCGTCACAATTTAAATCTATGACTCTCCTTAACTAATCCAACAAATAATGGAATAAACTACTAAGCACAATTCTAAGGAAAAAACAATTAAGAACAGGGAAGAAAATTCAATCAGAGAGAGAGCACTAGGACTTTCGAATCCACCCCTAATTATCCTAACCATTGTTTTGTCTGTTGATTCACCTTGATCTAGATTGATACCACTTATACAGAGAAAGCACAATCTGTGTCCTTAATCGGGTATACAGACTGTCTAATTCCTTCAAGCAATGCCATGAATGACATATCCCATATCCTTGGTCGGGCATAAGGGATGTACAGTTCATTAAAGCATCCTGTTTCTTCCTCTATAGGAAACTTGTTCTTGATCAGACCCAAGCACCTATAATAAGCATCCATACAACATCCATATATATACTTTAGTCAAGTTCATAGATGGAGAAGTATAGAATTTAAACCCATAAAGCCCACTTAGAGAAAGAAACAAATTGATTAATATTCAAAGTAAATCAACCAATATAAGAGCTAATCAAATTAGGGGTTTCATCTCAGCCCTAGCTGAGAGATTAGTGACCCATAAAATCCATCAAAAAGATTAAGCAAAATTCATAAAATCCAAAACACCAAACCAATCGATCTCTCTCTTCTTTCTTCTCTTTCTTCTCTCCCTTGCTCCAGATCTGGAATCCCCTGGTTCTGAATGCCTTTCCCACGTCCAAAACTCCCCTTTTATAGCTACTGGATGGTTGGGGTAGGTGGCAGAGTCGTAGAAGGACTCGGAGTACAAATTTTCGCAGCCGTGATCGGTGGGCCCCACAGAGGTGTTTTCTAGAAAATTCACCCCGTCCATTGGATTCAGGACGAAATTTCAGTCAAGAATGAGTGGTTTTGACCGTCCATTAACGCGGCTCACAGAAGAAATCTAAAAAAACTCAGTTTTAAACGTCACAAGACCGCCTGTTTGTGGCCTCTGTACCACACACGTGTGTACGCATGGGAAAGGAATGTCAACATGGTTTTGTAATTCTCAACGCCCTCTACATGATGGACGGATCGGATCTTCCGTACGGTTGACGGGTGGAGCCCAAAAACTCCCGCAAAACGGACTAGCGGCGTCCATTTCGCTGACGCGAAACCGACTTCCGTGGCAATGGTGGGACCCATTCTTTTGATTAGACCGAAAATCCACTCCGTCCATTGCATGGAGAATGAAAAAATGGCTGGGAATGTCCAATTTCGAGTTAAATTTGTGGTGGCCCACAGAGTTTTGAACTCACCGTCCGTTTTGCGTTTTTTTAGCGATCAAAGTCCGTACACATGCATGGGACCAAACGGACATCTAGGCGATGGTAAGCAGGCCCTTATAAATATGATGAATGGTTCGGATTCCTCATATGGACAATGGGTGGGGCCCACAACCGACGACCGGTGTCGGTTCTCGCGGACGCTGGAAACAGAGAGGGGACGAGCGCGGGTCACCGCCCGCGCTGACCGTCCTGGCGGTGCGATGCACGGCGGGCGCATGTGTATTCATTGTACACACGCTGTACATACAGCCCACCGTGATGTTTACGAGAAATCTACATCATCCATCCTCTTTCTCATGTAATTTTGGCCATCAATACCAAAGTTTAGGTAATTCCAGATATCAGGTGGACCCCAAATTGGAGATTAACGGACTGATCTGTGCGTTGGACCACTTCCCGATATCATCAATGGCTGAAATTTAATATGTACGGTTAATTTATGGCCCCTATCACATGTATGAAGTTTCGAGTTGATCGGATGGCGGGAAATATGTGATCTTGCATTTTGCACCAATTTCAGGACTCTTTATCGTGCTTTCCTTAGATCCCAGGCGTGTATATTCTTCACATTGGTTTTCTAGAGTTCATCCCATGCTCTGGTGACTTCAGAACGTCAAATCCATGCCTTTAACATCAATTTCCAATTAACGCTCCTGATTTCATCCTGTAATAAAAACACGATTAAAACACTCCATTAAACCTTATCATGTACGTAAAATTAGGCAATATTCGGGGTCTAATATGCAATATGTGACCCTCATCACAACCCCAACCAAAGACATTTTGCTAGTCCCGAGCAAAACATGCGAAAAATAATTTCGAAATAAAAGACAATTCAGTAAACTCAAGTGACTTGTGAGCACGGATAGTGAGATGTGAAAATTCTAAGATTCATGATTGGTGTGTGGAATTTTTCTCTTGGAATCAAGCTCTCGGCAGATTTCATAATCAAGTTTAAAATATTAATCCATTAATTTGAACAATTTTAAACATTGAGTTCCATGAGTGTAAAGTGTAATCTCGACTTACAATCATTAAAAGATCCAATTTGTCAATTTCATGATATCATTGGTAATTCGTGACAACCAAGCTTGAAACCAACACTTATTTTACAGATTAACTTTTCATTTTACTAGCCTTTGGTTTTCTTTATGAGCAGTAACGCAAATGAGGGGAATCAAATTCTCACCTATAGGGAGCAAACCTATGGCGAAAACTTGTCGCCTAACTTTTTTTTTTTTCTTTTCATATGTCAACTATGGAGAATCAAATCTACACCTATAGGGAGCAAACCTATGGTGAAGATTTAACCTTTTAATTCTTCTTTTTACCAAGTTAATCATTCAGTTATCGAACCAACACTTAATGTGTAAGCGAGATGTGATATGTGAAATCATGGCTCAATCAATGCTTATAACTTCTAATCATGGATTAACAATTCAAAATTGACTGTGAAATCAAGCAGATGGCCGAATCCAAGAGTCATAAGTTACCAACATCACAAATCTTATAATGTTAAAATCACAACTATCCTTCAAAATCACTTTGAATTCAATAGAAATTCCAGAAAAAATTTTAAAATTTTCACAAATTTTGCTCAAGACCAAGAAAATACTGATTAGGTAACCTAATCTCCCACCCCCAACCTGAAATCTACATTGTCCTCAATGTAAAAGAAATAAGCAAACAATGCACATGGAACAACGTGAATAAAAGAGGAGTGAGGGAAAGATAGTACCTGGATGGAGAATCAAGAAGCTTTCTCAAAAAAAAAAAATTTCAACGTAAAAGCGAGTTAGCACAAGAGAGAAATCAACAAAAGCAAAAATAACAAAAAGAAAAGAAGATCCTACCTATACCACTTTCACAGGTGCTCTCGATTGCATTTAGCGCATGCAACAAGCCTTTTAAACCCTTAAGTTACCCCTAGTGGACGAGTTGCAGTCTCGTGAGGGTTTGCAGTAATGTTACCCACAAACATTGAACTAACTAACTAGAAAAATGAAAAGGAATGAAATAAAAAGCAATACAATAAAGCAAAAGGCTGGGTTGCCTCCCAGGAGCGCTAAGTTTAACGTCTTCAGCCAGACAAGAACGGACCATGAATGAAATAATCTTTATAACCAGGGTCCGCCAAAGAAATTACCTCAATACCTTAATTAACCGATCCCAGACAAGTGATGTGAGTTCCCATGAGCTGTGCTATCTGTAATGAGGTAACTGACACTGTCGTCAAATAATTTAAGGACTTCTGCTCGCACGACTTCTTCCATGTTAGGATCACGCTTCCTTTGCATTTCACGCGACATTTCCACAGCATGATCCATACATACAGTGGGGCATACTCCCTGTATTTCTGCTATCTTCCGTTCAATTGCCGCCTTATATGCTCTAAGAAAATTAAGAAGCCTGCTTGCCTTTTTCTTCTCAGAGTTAGGAACTGTGCTATCAGGAGGCGTCTTAGAGGGATGAAGAGGTTCCACTTTCGCTCTCCATTTTTCAGTCTCCAATATAGGAGTAGAGTCGGGTAGTGCATTGACTTCATGGATGGGACTATCAATGTCAAAATCCATGCCAGATTGTGCCAAGCAGGTTTCAAGAGGATCTTCAAAAGATTTATGGAAGGAGTCCTGCACTAGGCTCTCGATCATGTCCACTTCAGATATGTCATCCAAAACTGCGGATTGTTGTCCTGCATTAAAAACATTAAGTTTAATATTCATGTTACCAAAGGACAATTTCATAACTCCATTTAGGCAATTTATAATAGCATTAGATGTGGCAAAAAATGGACGACCCAAGATATTTGGGATCGACTATGAAGATGCAGACGGTGAGTATCTATAACTATGAAATCCACTGGAAAATAGAATTTATCAACCTGGATTAACACATCTTCAATAACACCCCGGGGCACTTTGACAGATCTATCAGCTAGTTGTAAGGTTACCTTAGTCGGTTTCAACTCACCAAGTCCTAGCTGCTCATAAACCGAATAAGGTAACAAATTGATGCTCGCCCCTAAATCAAGCAATGCTTTCCCGATCTTATGATCTCCTATGCCGCAAGAAATGGTGGGAGCTCCTGGATCCCTAAATTTAGGAGGGGTGTTATGTTGAATCATGGAGTGAGAGAAATTTCTGCTCCGCAATGAAGACCTTCTTATGAACATTCTCGCTTACGCTTTTGAGTGCATAAATCTTTCAGAAACTTAGCGTAAGCAGGGACTTGTTTGATAGTGTCAAGCAACGGGATGTTGACTTGCACTTTTTTGAACACATCCAAGATTTCATCGAAGTTATTTCTTTTCTTCATTGGTGCCAGACGTTGAGGAAATGGTACTTTGGGCACGTAAGGTGGCACATTAGTGGCTCTTGGAGAGTCAGAGGGCTTTTGGACTTTGGATGCATTGGTGTGTCCCTCTGCTTCATCTTGATCTTCTGTTTTAGAATTTGAATCATCCCTAGGCATCTCTATTCTGTTATCAATCTGCTTGCCTGACCTAAGGGTAGTGATCGATTTGGCCTGTTCATGATATTGCCCTTGGTTGGAATTAGACCCAATCTCATACTGTCCCTTAGGATTAGCCTCAGGTTGGCTAGGGAACTTGCCCTTCTCTCTCTCACTCAATGTGGCAGCTAATTGACCCATTTGTACTTCCAGCTTGGCAATGGATTGCGCATTTGCATGTAAGCTTTGCTGGTTGGCAAGTAAGGTTTGTTGAGTGTCTTTTTGGAATTGGAGAGAACTCTCATAAAAAGATGGAATGTATCCTCAAGAGAAGGTTTCCTTGATTGTGTAGGCAGTTGTTGATATTGTGGAAAGCTGTTGAAGTTGTTGACTGCCAACTTAGAGGTGCGGTTGAATGGGAGGATTTTCAGATGGTCCTCCTTGTTGTGGTCCTTTTGCCCAAGAAAAATTTGGATGTCTAGCCCACCCACGGGTTGTATGTGTTCGAGTAAGGATCATTCCCTGGTTTTTAAAAAGTGTTCATAGCATGAACTTGTTCGAGAGAAGTTCAGGGATCTTTGCACCGGATGGACAAGGCGCATAGGATGGGCGGGACTAGAACATGTGGCACATGCCTCCACTTGAATTTGTTTGTGGAGGTCCATTATTTAATACCGAGCATCAACTTTCTTTGTTAGGTTATCAAGCTTGGCGCACTGCTCTTGCGACTCCTATCTCATATATACCACCTCTCTTTTGTGGTTGGGGACTTGTCACCTCTATTTGAATAGTCCCATTTTTGGAAATTTTCGCACAAGGTTTCAAAGAAGTTCACGCTTCGACTTCACTTTTGGTCATGAATGACCCTCCACCAGTGGCATCAACCATACGACGGTTATGGGGTGTCAGACCGTCATAGAAGTATTGAACTTGTTGCCACTTCTCAAAACCATGGTGAGGACATTTAAGAAGCAAGTCCTTCCATCTTTCCCAACATTCATGAAAGTGCTCGCCCTCTTTTTGTGTGAAGTTAGTAATTTCTCTTCGGAGGGCATTGGTTTTGTGAACGGGGAAGAACTTGTTTAAGAACTTCTTAGACAGTTGGTCCCATGTAGTGATAGATCCAACTTCTAGAGAATTCAACCATGCTTTCGCCTTATCCTTCAAAGAAAAAGGAAACAGACGTAGGCGGATCGAATCGTCTGAGATGTTTTGGAACTTAAAAGTGGAGCAAATGTCTAGGAATTCTTTCACATGATGATATGGGTCCTCCTTGTCCAATCCATAAAAGGATGGCAACAATTGTATGACTCTAGGTTTCAGTTCAAAGTGTGTTGCCGTAGTGGTTGGCAACACTATGCATGAAGGCACATTAAATTGGACAGGAGCTGAATAATCTTTGAGAGCCTTAACTTCAGTCTCATTCACCATTTCAACAGAATTATTTCTCAATCTTTCACGCAGTGTTCTTTCTATTTCAGGATCAAACGGTGCTAGTTCTATATTCAGAGATCTACGTCCTAGCATAAACTATGTTATTGCAATGGAAGAAGGAAAACTAAACTAAGATGCAACCTAAAAGAAATAAAACTAGACCTAGAAACTATGAGATTCTAAAACAAGTTAAAACTATGTAAATAAGAATGGGAAGAAAGAACCCGAAAAAGGAGACGATTGATGTCAGAAAATTTAAGAAGTTCTTCCTTCACTTAGTAGCTTCCTTCCTTAATTCCTATAAACAAAAAAAACCAAATTAGGTTTCCTAAAATAATGATAGAAAAATCCTAAGCAACGGTTAATTTCTAAAAATATAATAAAAATAAAATAAAATAAAAACTTTAACCTAAGTTAGTAAAATCCTAAGACTATGAATTATGATAAGAGAGAATCCTAAATTCAATTTGGCACGAAACAGTCCCCGGCAACGGTGCCAAAAACTTGATGTTTTATTTAAACCAACATGATTTAAATGTATTTACACTCGCAAGTATACGAATCAGATGTAGATACGGTACGTATTACGAGATCGTTCCCACGAGGACTGGTCGTCACAATTCAAATCTATGACTCTCCTTAACTAATCCAACAAATAATGGAATAAACTACTAAGCACAATTCTAAGAAAAAAACAATTAAGAACAGGGAAGAAAATTCAATCAGAGAGAGAGCACTAGGACTTTCGAATCCACCCCTAATTATCCTAACCCTTGTTTTGTCTGTTGATTCACCTTGATCTAGATTGATACCACTTATACAGAGAAAGCACAATCTGTGTCCTTAATCGGGCATACAGACTGTCTAATTCCTTCAAGCAATGCCATGAATGACATATCCCATATCCTTGGTCGGGCATAAGGGATGTACAGTTCATTAAAGCATCCTGTTTCTTCCTCTATAGGAAACTTGTTCATGATCAGACCCAAGCACCTATAATAAGCATCCATACAACATCCATATATATACTTTAGTCAAGTTCATAGATGGAGAAGTATAGAATTTAAACCCATAAAGCCCACTTAGAGAAAGAAACAAATTGATTAATATTCAAAGTAAATCAACCAATACAAGAGCTAATCAAATTAGGGGTTTCATCTTAGCCCTAGCTGAGAGATTAGTGACCCATAAAATCCATAAAAAAGATTAAGTAAAATTCATAAAATCCAAAACACCAAACCAATCGATCTCTCTTCTTTCTTCTCTTTCTTCTCTTTCTTCTCTCCCTTGCTCCAGATCTGGAATCCCCTGGTTCTGAATGCCTTTCCCACGTCCAAAACTCCCCTTTTATAGCTGCTGGATGGCTGGGGTCGGTGGCAGAGTCGTAGAAGGACTCGGAGTATAAATTTTCGCAGCCGTGATCGGTGGGCCCCACAGAGGTGTTTTCTGGAAAATCCACCCCGTCCATTGGATTCAGGACGAAATTTTAGTCAAGAATGAGTGGTTTTGACCGTCCATTAACGCGGCTCACAGAAGAAATCTAAAAAAAACTCAGTTTTAAACGTCACAAGACTGCCTGTTTGTGGCCTCTGTACCGCACACGTGTGTACGCATGGGAAAGGAATGTCAACATGGTTTTGTAGTTCTCAACGCCCTCTACACGATGGACGAATCAGATCTTCCGTACGGTTGACGGGTGGGGCCCAAAAACTCCCACAAAACGGACCGCGGCGTCCATTTCGCTGACGCGAAACCGACTTCCGTGGCAATGGTGGGACCCATTCTTTTGATTAGACCGAAAATCCACTCCGTCCATTGCATGGAGAATGAAAAAATGGCTGTGAATGTCCAATTTCGAGTTAAATTTGTGGTGGCCCACAGAGTTTTGAACTCACCGTCCATTTTGCGTTTTTCAGCGATTAAAGTCCGTACACATGCATGGGACCAAACGGACATCTAGGCGATGGTAAGCAGGCCCTTATAAATCTGATGAATGGTTCGGATTCCTCATATGGACAATGGGTGGGGCCCACAACCGATGACCGGTGTCGGTTCTCGCGGACGCTGGAAACGAGAGAGGGACAGCGCGGGTCGGCGCCGCGGCCCGGCCGATCTGGGCGGTGCGGTGCACGGCCGGCGCACGTGTATTCAGTGTACACACGCTGTACATATAGCCCACCGTGATGTTTACGAGAAATCTACACCATCCATCCTCTTTCTCATGTAATTTTGGCCATCAATACCAAAGTTTAGGCAATTCCAGATATCAAGTGGACCCCAAATTGGAGATTAACGGACTAATCTGTCCGTTGGACCACTTCCCGAGATCATCAATGGCTGAAATTTAATATGTACGGCTAATTTACGGCCCCCATCACATGTATGAAGTTTCGAGTTGATCGAATGGCGGGAAATATGTGATCTTGCATTTTGCACTAATTTCAGGCCTCTTTATCGTGCTTTCCTCAGATCCCAGGCGTGTATATTCTTCACATTGGTTTTCTAGAGTTCATCCCGTGCTCTGGTGACTTCAGAACGTCAAATCCATGCCTTTAACATCAATTTCCAATTAACGCTCCTGATTTCATCCTGTAATAAAAACACGATTAAAACACTCCATTAAACCTTATCATGTACGTAAAATTAGGCAATATTCGGGGTCTAATATGCAATATGTGACCCTCATCATGTGCCTGATGAAATTGACCACATCTTTCTCTTTAACACTACGTAATGCAAATTGCTTCTGTCCATTTGGAGAAATAATCTGTCGCTGCCGAGATATATTGCTTTCCTTTGGACGAAGGCAGATTTATAGGACCAATGACGTCAAGTCCCTAGGCAAAGAAGGGCCAAGAGGTGACTGATTGATGCAGGTCTTCTAGAGGAATGTGTATAACATCTCCATGAATCTGATATTCATGACACCGCTTTGCATAATCTATTGCATCTTTGAACATGGTAGGCCAATTGACCCCATTCGATGTATCCGATGGAATAGATTTCGGCCAGCTTGATGTGCCCCACATTCTCCAGAGTGTGCCTCTCGCAACATCTGGCCTACTTCTTATTTATCTAAATAACATAACAGCATTCCACTATAAGATTTTCTATATAGCACCTTGCTGCATATGATGAATGTACTCGATCTTTGCTTGATCTGCTGTCTTTGCACTGGATCTTCTGGCAAAATATTATATTTGAAATAGTCTATGAAAGGCTGATGCCAATAGTCTGTTGTTAGCTCTAGACACGATATAGGGAGTGCTTCCACAATTTCGTCGATGACCTCTGAAAATGGTAAAAATCTTCTTTCTTCTATAGTTACCTAGAGAGGGCTTTGATTTGGGTAGGAAAGAGCCGCTGCCAAGCTGGCCAAAGCATCTGCTCTTGCATTTTCAGACCGCGGTACGTGCTTGATTTCGACATGCCAGAACTGTTCTAGCAACTGCTGTGCTTTTCGGCAGTATGGTAAAAGCTCTTATTTTCCTATCTCGAATTCGGTCGTTAATTGACTTATGATCAATTTAGAATCTCTGAAGATATGCAACGTTTTTATCTTCATTTCTTGAGCAATTTTCATTCTGATGATGAGGGCTCTGTATTCGGCTTCATTGTTTGTGCATGTAGTCCTCAATGTAAAGGAATAAGGTAACAAGTCGCCATAAGGAGTAATGAATACCACTCCTGCCCCTGTTCCTGATGCTCGGGGGGCACTGTCAAAATACATATGCCATGGGCTTTATGACTCGGTTAACATAACCTGTTCATCGAGAAAATCATCGTTGATGACCTCACACTCTGCTATGGGGTGTGTTGCGAGGAACTCTGCCACTTCTTGCCCTTTTACTGCTTTTGTCGGCTCGTACGTGATAATATATTTCGAAAGTAACAACATTAATTTGGCCAGTCTCCCAGATAATATCGGTCTTGTCATCAAAAACTTTATAAGATCTGCTCTTGAGATCAAAGTTATGTCGTGGGAGAGACAATAATGTCTCAATTTGGAGAGTAGTTGCATTCCACACCTATTAGAGTTCTGCTTAAATAATAAAGAGCGGTTTCTGAAAAGGCCTAGCTATATGTCCTAAGAGGGGGGGTGAATAGGACTATGCCAAATTAAAATTATAACAGCAGAATAAAATAAAGAGATAGCCAAATAAAATAAATCAATTCACAATACTGAAATAAAAGCAACCTCAATAAATAAGTATTGAGAGGTTGATACGAATTCAGTTCTAAGGACCACCTTACACTATAAAAACCAAGGGTTTATGGGAGGACAACCTTATTTCTAGAACGTCCTTTGTATTAAAAACTCAAACCGAAGAGGAATAAATAAATAGCAAGGAATTGAAATAAATTGTAAGAATTAAAATCTAAATTATTATAACATTCCCCACTGTGTTTGAAATGTAAAAGATCACAACATTCACATTCACATATACATTCCACAAATCTAATTGATCAAAAATAGAAAATATAAATCACACATCCACAAAACACAAAGAGTTATAGTGGTTCACCAGTGTGTACACCAACTATTTAAAAAACAGCCACACAGATTGCTACTCCACTCCTAATATCCTCACACGGGAGATATTAGCGTTCACTATCAAAATAGGTTTTCACAGGTTCACCCAAAACCTTCACAATTGTGTCTTTTAGAAAAGAGCTTACATAATTCAAAAACCCTCACTTTTGAGTTTTCTGGCTCTCCTCAGATAACCAACACAATGAGATTTTTTGGCTTAATCTCAAACAAAACCAAAATAGAAATTTACATAAATGTAAAATACCTGGATTTCTCCTTTTATAGCAGCCCGGAAGAACCAATCGGAGTAGAAGTTTAATGTCCAATACTCACTTTGAAATGGTTCTAGGTTCTAATTGATTTTAAATTAAACCAGTTGGGCTAGCTAGATTTGATTTTGATTCCAAGAAGAAGGAATACAACAATTCCTCTTTTCAATTCAAATTAGAATATAGAAATAAAATCTAATACACAAAGCTAACAAAAGAGAATCTAAAATATGCACAGAGTAGCTTAAAATGAACACAAACTTATTTATAGTTGCAGAAATCACATCTTCAACTGGTCATGTGGTCACCACGACTGGTCATAGGTCACACTGCATTTTAAAATTTTAAGCGCGAACATACAAATCCACAAGCTACACAAGACATAAAATGTGTTTTTGGCAGCACAAAATTTGACAACCAAAGGGGCAAATAACAATTGCACTTACAATCTCCCCCTTTGTCAAATTTGTGACAAAACACACTTAACAAGAATATGATATGATCATTATGAACACAAAGAACCATGCATAAGTTAGTATGATTAGTATGATTAACGAATCATGCACCAGTTGTCATTCACAAAATTTTCATTACTTACTCCCCCTGAGTAGCATATAAAAATCCTTCATTAAAAAATGAGATGCTTACTCTCCACAATCCATATTCATATATATCTCCTATATAACCAGAAAATTATTCTCCCCCTTTTTCTCACAATATGACAAAGGAAGAAAGAAATAATTGGAAGTGAAGACCAATAAGAGAGTAAAGAAAGGAATAACGAGGTAAGCAATGTAAGTAAAAAATAAGTAAATAAGTTCACATAGTATGAATCAGCTGAATCAAACGTCGGTCATACAAACTGAAGTAAAATCAAAGTCCACACACCAAAAGTAGTATTAAAGTTATTACAGACCAAAGATTGGAGGGAGCAGGTATGGTAGGATCAATTTGATGAAGGCCCTTGTTTAAATGCCTAAGATACTTGCATGTATATTTAAATTGCAAATCATGGGCAACATTCATTTTCTCCACCCTCTCCTCAAGAGCACGAAGACGAGCATCAAAAATCTGATGGCTCATAGTTAGGATCATTTCAAGAGTCTGATCCAATTTCATCAAATATATCATCCATATTGATGTCATCAGGAGGAAGATCGCCACCTTCTTCTTCGTTCCCTGCTTCAGCACCACCACCACACACATCTCTTTGACCAGGTGCCAGTTCCAATTTCATCTTATTTAAATTAGTATTGTTAAATAAAAGATGATGAATAGGAGCCTCTCCAATAGGTATAGCAACTAGCATGTGAGTAGTTAACACAGTCATAAGCTAAGCAAAAGGAATATCACTGTGTCCGAGATGGAGTCGAAATTGAATGATGAAAGAAGGCAGACAGACTTTAGTACCTGTGACGATAGAATACAAAACTCAAACCATAAAGGAAATTAGTTTTGTTTTGCTACCAGAACGATACAGATTTGAAATAAAAATTCTATGGAGAACTCTGTATTTGGGTAATAAATACTTTGCGGGGAGTGCATTCCCTTTATGAGTCCATTGAACGTCTATATTACATAGATCTCTGGTTAACATCCGTTTTTCTGATTCTGAAGGTTTTTCCATTAGGGTATGAATAGGAATGCCCTCATCATTAACAGGAATTTTCATTAGATTCGCAATCAGATGACAGTCTACTGTAAATGGACCTTCTCTAATATTAATATTAAAAGTTAGATTATCAGATGAAAATTCAGAGATACATGCACACATAGCCTGTGCAATGGATTGGTATGCAGGTCCACCCCAATGTAGGATGTTATCCCAACCTATAGATTGGAGAAGAGGAAGGATACCAAAAGGAGCAATGTGTTCAATACACACAGCTTTTTCAACAATGACATTGCGCATACGCAAATCTCGTATATGTGCGGGATCATCTTCGAGTGATTGAAGATGGCGCCGAGTGATACGACCACGAACAGTTTTCTTTTTCCCTCTAGCATCCATTTACTTGAAAAAAACCAAAGTACCACAAAATCACAAAGGAAGTAGAGATGGGTTTTTTAAGATCAGTAAACGGAGTAGAAAAACCCCTAAATCTCTACAGAGCTTGAAATCAAGTACTCAAATGACAAAGATGAAGGAATAGAATTGAATCTACAAAATTGACTAAAAAAATGCACTAACCTTGATAAATCAAAGGGTTGGGTACGACCAGTCGTGCATATGCCCGTTGGAAAAGAAATAGGAAATGAGGAAGATGAGCTTTTCTCCAATTAAAAAGGTCCAGTGCGTAACACGACTAGTCGAGGACCGTTCTCGACTGCTCGTACTACGACTGGTCGAGCACTTCCCCGACTGGTCAAGTATCGACAAAAATATGCATTTTTTTATAAAAATTTGAAATTTAAACCAATAAATTATCAAATATATACACTATGATACACAAATGCATGAATAATCAATTTACATTGCACATTCCAAGATCAAATTTCAATTTATTAAACCTGCTTTTGTCGAGCGGTTTAGTGAAAATGTCAGCAAGTTAAGCCTTGGTCGGAATGTAATCTAAAGAGATTATTTTTTCTTCCACTAATTCACAAATATAATGATACCTAATGTCAATGTGCTTGGTACGTGAATGCTGAATTAAATTTTTAGAAATATTTATAGCACTGGAATTATCACAATATAATATCATTGATTCCTGTGCAATTCCATAATCGCTTAACATACATTTCATCCAAACAAGCTAAGTACATGCATTTCCAGCTGCGATGTATTCAGCCTCAACAGTAGAGAGCGATACAGAACTTTGCTTCTTGCTAAACCATTGGTTAATTTTCTGTCATTGATATTACCAGCCCAATCAGCATCTGAATACCCAGCCAATTGAACACTAGTATCATATGGATACCAAAGACCCAAATTAGCAGAACTTGCGACATATCGCATAATTTGCTTAACAGCAGTTAGATGAGATTCTTTAAGGTTAGACTGATACCTAGCACAAATACCAACACTTAAGGCAATATCAAGTTTACTTGCAGTTAAGTAAAGTAAACTACCAATCATGCTACGATTTAGATTGGGATCTACATTTTTACCCGCAGAGTCTTTTGAGAGTCTTAAGGTTGTACTCATAGGAGTATCAAAATTCTTGCCATTCTTAAATCCAAACTTTTTAATCAAGTTCAAAGCATACTTGGTTTGAGAAATAAAAATACGTTCAGGTTGTTGTTTTACTTGCAACCCTAGGAAATAATTCAATTCCCCAACCATGCTAATTTTAAACTTAGATTTCATTAAATCTGCAAACTCAACAGTCTTGTAAGTACAGGTAGATCCATAAATTTATATCATCAACATATATTGAACCATTAAGATATCATCATTATGTTTCTTAACAAAGAGTGTCTTATCGACACTTCCCATTTGAAAATTGTGGCTTAGTAAAAACTTAGTCAATTTCTCATACTAGTCCCTGGGAGCTTGTTTTAAATAGTAGAGATCTTTTTTAAGACGGTATACATGATTAGTAAACTTAGGGTCTTCAAACTCTGTAGGTTGTTCAACATATACTTCTTCATGTAAATCGCCATTTAAAAAGGCACTCTTTACATCCATTTGATAAATTTTAAACTTTCTAAAGTATGCAATGGATATAAAAAGTCTAATTAATTCGAGGCGAGCAACTGGGGCAAAGGTTTCATCATAATCAATCCCTTCTATTTGAGTGTACCCTTGTTCAACTAGTCTTGCCTTGTTTTGAATTATATTACCATGTTCATCAGACTTGTTTTTGAAAATCCACTTAGTTCCTATAATGTGTTTATCTTTAGGTTTAGGAACAAGATACCAAATATCATTTCGAACAAACTGATTAAGTTCTTCATGCATAGCTACTATCCAGTTTTCATCAGAAAGGGCTTCTTTTACATTTACCGGTTCAATCTAGGATATAAAACACACGTAGTTACATGTATTCTAATTGTCTACGAGTGCGCACACCAGTGAGGGGGTTTCCAAGAATTTGAGTGGTTGGATGATCTTTGACAGTCCTTAGTTCAAAATTATTTAGACTTGATGAGGTATCTGGTTTGTCAATCAAAAGTACTTCATCATTATCTGAACTAGGTGCAAGTGTATTCAAGTGATCATCAGTGACCACATTAATGGACTCTTGAAGAACACCGGTCATGTTGTTTAGTACACGATATGCGCGACTGTTCAAAGAATATCCTAAAAGATACCTTCATAACTTTTGGTGTCAAACTTTCCCAGATTTTCACGGTCACGTAAAATATAGCACTTGCTGCCAAAAACTCGAAAGTATTTGATAGTAGCCTTCTTATCGAACCACATTTCATAAGTTGTTTTATTATTAGATTTACAAGTATAAACCCGATAAATAACATAGCAGGCAATATTCACGGCTTCAACCCAAAGATTTCTAGGGAGCTTCGTACTATTCAACATCACATTTCCCATTTCTTGAAGCACTCTATTTTTTTCTTTCCACAAATCTATTTTGTTGTGGCGTTTTGGGCGCAGAGAATTCATGTCATATTCCCTGATCGCTACAGAACTTTTCAAAACTGCTATTCTTGAACTCAAATCCATGATCACTATGGATCTTACAAACTTGAGAACTTTTTTCAGTTTAGATCAGTTTGAGAATCCTTTTTACTTCATCAAGGGTTTCTGATTTATCTCTTAAGAAGGCTACCCAAGTGAATCTGGTAAAATCATTCACAATTACCAGTATGTATTTTTTGCCACCTCGACTCTCCGTTCTGGTAGGTCCTACAAGGTCCATGTGGAGAAGTTCGAGCGGTTTTGATGTTGCATTAGAGTTCACCTTTTTGTGAGCACTTCTAGTTTGTTTGCCAATCTGGCATTCGCCACATATTTTGTCTACTTTTTGAAGTTTAGGTAGACCTCTTATTAGTTCTTCTTTGCTCAATCTGCATAGATTATGGTAGTGTACATGTCCAAGGTGTTTATGTCATAATTCTGTCTCATCGGTATGGACCATGTAGCACGATTGATTAGATGAGCTATCATCACTTACAATATAGCAGTTTTCAGAAGTCCTGCAACCAGTTAATATTACAGAACCCATTTTGTTTAAGATTTCACAACTTTTATTAGAAAATTTCACACTATGGTTGTTATCGCATATTTGAAATATGCTTAACAGGTTGTGTTTTAGCCCCTCAACATATAAAACATTTTTAAATAAAGGAAAGTTATAGAGTTGAACCGTACCTTGGCCAATAATCTTGCAGTTGCTACCATCACTAAATGTGACTAACCCATCAGTCATATCTTTAAGATCGGTGAATAAAGCCTTGTCGCCTGTCATATGCCTTGAGCATACACTGTCTAAGTACCAATTCGAATGGCTTGAAGCTTTGAAAGCAGTGTGGACTATAAAGCAGGTGACTTTAGGAACCCATTTCATAACTGTTTTGGGTTTATGAGTATAGTTTGTCTTCTTATGTTTGTAATTGTTGTAAGAATGACCTACTGAGTTAGATTTTAAGAGCTCCTTAAGTAGATCAACTATTTTCTCAGCTAAAGGGTTTCGATTTTGATTTTTATAGTTGAAATAGTTGCTTTTAGGTTTTTGAGAAGATTGAAAAGATTTAGTATTTTTAAAACTCTTTTAATTTAAACTACTTCCTTTTGAGCTTGAAGATTCTCCTTTCACAAACTTAGGAGTAGTATTCTTCTGTTTAGAAGGAAGACTTTTATCGTAGCCCAAACCAGATCGGTCGCCACATTTTCTTGATCCAGACAGAAGTTTTTCTAATTTTAGATCACCTTGGGCATACCTCCATGTATCCTTTATACTCAAACGAGAAGAGTTTTCAAGCTTAAGTTTATCATTTTCAGATTTAAGTTTTTTAATCAGGGAGGTTTTGAATTCTAAATCATATTTAGTCTTTTCAAAACAATCTGAAATATGGGATTTTTCTAAAATAAGAGACTCAAAATTTTCTTTAAGCTTTGAAATTTTTTCTTTTTGAAGTTTTAGTTTTACCGTAATCTTACAACTTTCCTTGTATAGGGCATTGAAAGCATCTTAAAGATCTTCTTCACTTTCATGATCACTATTCATATTTTCTTC
The DNA here is from genome assembly GCA_030180095.1 of Magnolia changhungtana. Lineage (NCBI taxonomy): Eukaryota > Viridiplantae > Streptophyta > Magnoliopsida > Magnoliales > Magnoliaceae > Magnolia > Magnolia changhungtana. The sequence continues at coordinate 3,560,684 of JASAUF010000632.1, forward strand.
ACTAGTAGAATCATCATGATCTGAAAAAGTGAACTTGGCTAGAGTCATAAGGGCTTTGACTTCATTACCCGACTCAATTTCAGAATCTTCTAATTCAGAAGAGGCTTCAGAATCAGAGGATTCATCCCAAGTAGCCAACATACCCTTCTTTTTGGGTTTGTCCTTTTTAGGACACTTGTTTGCTAAATGCCCATATTCTTGGCAGTTGTAACAGTGACTATCTTTCAAAGATTTCCAAGTTTTGGATTTAGGTTTAGATCTTTTCTTATCATTTGATTTTTGAAAATCAACCTTCTTTTTTACTTTTGAAAATCTTGTAAAACTTTTTTGTTTAAAGGGTCATATCGTCTTCAGAATTTTTTAAATCAGAGTTTTCTTGAGAAATATGTTTAGAAGATTTAAGAGCGATAGATTTACCTTTAAGAGTTTTAAAAGTTAACTCGTAGGTTTGTAAAGACCCAACTAGTTCTTCTACCCTCATATTGTCCGTATCACGAAGTTCCTGTAACGCTGTTACCTTATAATTGAACCGTTCAAGAAGTGAGCATAGTATCTTTACACATACTTTACTTTCTGAGATTTTATCGCCAAGACCCCACATAGAGTTTACAATGTCATTTAATATAACATCACAGAAAAATCTGTACAGAGACCCAAGTACCACCTCAGGCAGAAATCACTCAGGACCAAATCCTTTAGAAATTAGATGAAATTAATTAAGTGTTAAACTAGAGTAGCTATGAAATCTGCTTGAATCACTTAAAATATAATCTGCAAGACCCAAAAATTGTAGAATCATTGATGCTAGGTTACCCTAAAATCTAGGATCAATCTCATTACCCAGTTGCTCTCGGGAGCACATTGAAACTCCGTATCGGATCTGGACCGTACGTCGAAAGTCCGATTACTACAAAATAATATAATTAAGACCGCCTTGCTGGACTTGACAACCATCTCGAAAATTAAATCCAGATAGTGTCCTGGGGCTATTCTCTTGAGCCCGGAGTGAAGTGTGTGAGAAATGTGGATATTTTAGAAATAAAAATCTAAATTTAAGGCATTTGAGACTTGTCGTTTGCAGGCCGAATATAAGGATTCAGACCATTAGAATCTGACCCAAATACACCCTCGGATCAAGAGAAATTTCATACACAGGCCAATGTACTTGTAACCCTGATCGAGTTTCGGTGACCGTTGAATTGAAACTAGTCTGCCACGGGCAATCTGTAAATCCGATCGGACTGAAAACTTAACTCGACTGAGATCCATGGTCAGGGAGCTTAAGTCCAACCTTTGGCTCAAGGGGGGCTCCGGAAGTGCTCCATTGAGCTGAAACAGATGCCCTTTGGCTATAACCTAAGTATACCTTGGCCCTGGGGCCATTTCCATCAGTTTTAAGCCTATATAAGGACCTTAAACCCTCTCTCATTCACTCCATACGAATTTGAGAAAACCCTAGGAGAGAGAAGAGAGTAAAGAGAGGGATGGTGTGAGAGAAGTGGGAGAAGATTCCTGGTACTCTATCCTGCTATTCTACGTGCCTATTCATCGTGATCTGATCGCTATTCTGACGATTCTAACTTCGTTCTTAGGTAAGAAAACCTAACCCTAATCTGTTCTAGGTTTGTTACAAGTGGTGAGATAGCTGACTTAACTCGTGCTATAGGTTATCATTCCATCGTTGACGAAGACTTGGAGTCTCTGTCGAATTCGTTATGCATTTATCGGCGTAAGGTGCGGACTATAGACGTATAGGTTATGGTTTCTAAGGCTTTCAATGTCGGTTAATGGTTTATTCTTGACGTAGGTGCTATTTCACATGCATAAAGTGATGTCCGTTTCATTTTTTAGTTATACATTAACTAGGTTGAATATACTGTATTCCTCGTATTTGTAGGAAATACCGTATATGTATGAAATATAAATTTGTGCTTGCCATGATTAATTGCTATCTATGTATGCTAGATGCATGTGTATGAACTTCTGGATGAACGGATTAGACTAATACATGTTATATTAACATGCGTTGTGTATATTATTATGTGTAGCTTAAGTGTTTGTGAAAACGACTGAATGAGTATAGAATTTGCATTCATGCTTGCCATGACTAATTGTCGTGGATATATGATTGTCGTCTAGGTGACAACCCTTTGACGAAAGGATTTGTCCTTATATGTATGATAACTAATATATAATATGTATGATGGAGGGTGTAGTCTAAGTGTTTGTTGAAATGACTGAGTGAATATGAAATCATGATTTGTGCCTATCGTGGCTATGGGATGCAAGTACATGATGATTGTGTATGTGACAACTCCTTGTCGGAAGGATTTGTCCAAGTACATGTTAAAAATCGACATATCTCATGTAGGTTGATAGGTGTAGTATAAGTGTTTGATAAAATGTTTGTATGAGTAAGTATTTGGTGAATTGTACTGTATATAGGTATTGAGATAGGATTCTCAACTACCTTAGGGATGTGTATGATTTTCTCCATACAAGTTGTTTAGTTTCTTCGCTTTACTTGTGAAAGGCATGTGTATGGATTCTTGTTTACGTTGCATCTTATAACATGCTTGATAATATGATTGCACTACTTGGTTACTTCTGTTCTGACTACTCCACATGCTTTTTGGTTAAGGTTGAATGTGTATGGGGCTATGCTATGATCCAGGCAATTGGTAACAGGCTTTGAGTTCGTGGCTGAGATTCATTCGCCACGTAGGACTTGTTTTATGAACCCGAGCCATACTAGAGTTTTTGGCAGTGGTTAGGCCACACAGAGTGTTTACGTACTTCATGTTGATCAACTCGATGTAAGCTCGTGCTAGTCGAGCTCGTCAAGTAACCCGATTGACCCGATGTATGTTCACCATGTTTGGATGCTACTGCTTGAACCTAAGTACCAAACTCACCAGTGAAAACGTCGTTAATCTTGGTACCTCGATCCGCTAAGACTCATGAGCCGGACATGGTGGTATGGGACACCGTGGTCGACCTGTCGGCCTATGCTGGGGCGACGAGCCTCCTCGTAGTGACCAATGAGTAACCCAAACTCGTGAGCCGAATATGGTGGTATGAGACACTGTATTCGAGCTGTCGTCCTCTATTGGTGCAGCCTGGCTGTGGTCCCCAATCAAGTTGGTGATGAGCCTTCAAAAATAGACTGCTAATTGGTAGGGCGTTGGTGGAGTGACCTCGAGTACAAAATTGGCCTACCTCAGCACAGCCTGGCTGTGGTCCCCAGTCGGGTTGGTGACGAGCCTTTGGAAATAGACTGCCAGTTGGTAGGGTGTTGGTGGTAGTGACCTGAACTTACCTATCGTATGTGATTAACTAGGATTGACGACCCTAGATAGATCATTGTTTGAGAATTGATATAAGGGAGGTACCTTAGTTTCCCAATCCTGCTATATGAAAGGACTAATAAAAACTTGGTAATCACGCTCATAACATCACACTGCATGTGCCCCGGGTTGAAGAGCACAGAGGGAAGAAAGTATGCCGCGACCGTAAGATGGTGTCGCACGAGGGAGTGTAGGCAAGGGCATGCATCATTATGCATATCATTCTTGCATTAATAAGAGTATTTAGGGATGTTTGATTTTACTACTTAATCATTACTGCTTGATTGAATTGATAACATGTTAACCTTTACTGTATAGTTCCACTGAGTTGATCACTCACTCCCACATTACGGGACGGTGTTTTAAACACCAAACAGACTCTGTTTGATTTCAGATGACGACGTGACCCCTGAGGCAGAGCCTGATTTCTAAGATTAGGGCGAGTTCTCGTATATGCAGTTCTCCGGCGGCTTCGCTTAGGTTATCCGGATCGACGGGGCTACAGGGATTATCATTGTAGTTGTACTGTTTGAAATATTAATTTTGAGACTATTATATGTATATGGTGACTCAGTGATGTATTCATACTCTAGAGACCAATCGTGATCTTTTGACTTATATACGTTTATTTATGTTTTTCAGTCTTCCGCTTGCATTTTACAACTTGATCTAGAGTATGAATTACTGCTTCAGTATAATCCCACTCATGATAAACGCACTAACAAGGACAACATTCAATCATAAGCATATATGTTGCGTAAGTGATATTTGGAACTCGGGAGTTGAGTTGCTACTCGACCCCTGATTTTCAGGGCGTTACATTTAATCTTGTATAAAAGTCCATAAACATTTCATTTTCCTCCATATGAATTTCTTCAAATTTGGTTGTGAGGAGTTGGACTTTAGATTTTTTTTTACAAGTGAAGTACCCTCGTGTGTCATTACTAATATATCCCAAGCCTGCTTTGCAGTATCACAGGATATGATTATTTTAAACTCATCCGGTGATAATGCACAAGTGATTGCATTTAGTGCTTTTGCATTGGCACTACTCTCACTTTTCTGAAGTGTGGTCCAGGAAAAATAAGGTGATATTCTCATTTCATCCATTGATACCAGTCACTTCAGTGGTAGGAGGGATCCATTCAGTCACTGTGGCTTGCCACACACTCTCATCCATTGATTTGAGGAAAATCCTCATTTTGGCTTTCCCATAGGCATAGTTAGAGCCATCAAATGGTGGAGGCCTAGTGACTAAAAGGCTATCAAAATTTGACATCTTATCAATAGCTTAGATCGATTAGCTCAGGAAATAAATCCAAATAATAACAATTAAAATGAGCTATTAAGCTTTGATACCACTTGAAAAGGCCTAGCTATATGTCCCAGAGGGGGGGGGGGTGGATAAGACTATACCAAATTAAAATTATAACAGTGGAATAAGATAAAGAGATAGCTAAATAAAATAAATTAATTCACAATGCTGAAATAAAAGCAACCTCAATAAACAAGTATTGAGAGGTTGATACAAATTCAGTTCTATGGACAACCTTACACCGTAAAAACCAAGGGTTTATAGCAGGACAACCTTATTTCTAGAACGTCCTTTATATCAAAAACTCAAACCGAAGAGGAATAAATAAATAACAAGGAATTGAAATAAATTGTAAGAATTTAAATCTAAATTATTACAACATTCCCCACTGTGCTTGAAATGTAAAAGATTACAACATTCACATTCACATATACATTCCACAAATCTGATTGATCAAAAATAGAAAATATAAATCACACATCCACAAAACACAAAGAGTTATAGTGGTTCACCTGTGTGTACACCAACTGTTTAAAAAACAGCCACACAGATTGCTACTCCACTCATAATATCCTCACATAGGGGATATTAGTGTTCACTATCAAAATAGGTTTTCACAGGTTCACCTAAAACCTTCACAATTGTGTCTTTTATAAAAGGGCTTACATAATTCAAAAACCCTCACTTCTGAGTTTTTTAGCTCTCCTTAGATAACCAACATAATGAGATTTTTCTAGCTTAATCTCAAACAAAACCAAAATGGAAATTTACATAAATATAAAATACCTAGATTTCTCCTTTTGTAGCAGCCCGGAAGAACCAATCGGAGTAGAAGTTCAATGTCCAATACTCACTTGGAAATGGTTCTAGGTTCTAATTAATTTTAAATTAAACCAGTTGAGCTAGCTAGATTTGATTTTGATTCCAAGAAGAAGGAATACAACAATTCCTCTTTTCAATTCTGATTGGAATATAGAAACAAAATCAAATACACAAAGGTAACAAAAGATAATTTAAAATATGCATGGAGTAGCTTAAAATGAACACAAACTTATCTCAGAGTGATGACTTGAATTTTCTTAAATTGAGTTCTTGAAAAACTCTGAAATTCGTGTTCTATTTATAGTTGTAAAAATCGTATCTTCGACTGGTCGTGTGGCTACCATGACTGGTCGTAGGTAAAATTGCATTTTGAAATTTTAAGCACGATCGGATTAAACCGTTCTACGACTGGTTTTAGGATGTCCACGACTGGTCGTGAGAGACCAAGAATAATTACTGGAGTTTGAGTCGTAACTGCAAGACTAGTCGTGAATGAGTCGGCATTGTTCCTACGACTAGTCGAACAGACTCCAGGACTGGTCGAAGCTCAACTAAAAAATTATAAAAATTTACAACAACTTAGGTCTGGTCTTGGAATTTCTTAGACTGGTCGAGCCAATTCTAGGACTAGTCGAACAGAGTTCAGGACTGGTCTTAGAACGGACCAAACACTTATAAAAATATTCTACTTAAATTATATATTCAAAATGACCTATGATGAGGGTCGAATATTGCATATTAGACCCCGACTATTACCTGATTTTACATACATGATAATGCTTAATGGAGTATTTTTAATTGTATTTTTGTTACAGGATGAAATCAGGAGCGTTGATTGAAAATTAATATTAAAAGGATAGATTTGATGCTCCGAAATTACCAGAGCACGGGATGAACCTCAGAGGACCAATATTGAAGAATTTACATGCCTGGGACCCGAGAAAATCAAGTCATTCACGTTAAAGAGGTCCGAAATTGGTCCAAGATACAAGATCACATGGTTCCCGCCATCCGATTGGCCCAAAACTTCATACATGTGATGGAGGCCGTAAATTAACCGTACATATTAAATTTCAGCCATTGAAGATATCGAGAAGTGATCCAACGGATAGATCAGCCCATTAATCTTCAATTTGGGGCCCACCTGATATCTGGAACTGCCTAAAAATTGGTCTCGATGGTTTAAATAATATGGGAAGCAGGATGGACGGATCAGATTTATCATGAACATTACGGTGGGACCTGTATATGCAGTGTGTACACAGTGTACATGTACGCCCGCCGTGCATGGGACCGACCAGGCCCGGTCAAGAATTCTTGATAAAACGTCACTCTCTCAAAACGAAAGCGTTTGGTTTCAAGCGTGTTGACGCGTCCGGAGATCGGATGCAGTTCTGGAACCCACCCACTTTTTAAAAGTGTGATCTAGACCGTCCATTAGATTTTCAACGTCCATATTACCATCGCCTAGGTGGCAGTATTTCAGAAGACAACGAATATTGGTTTTTAACCGTTCAAACACATATTGGACGGTGGAACAGGAAATCAGGTGGACCGCATCAATGGACACCAGAACTATCTTTTCCGAACGATTTTTTGAGAGGAATTCGGTGGACTGGCTGGATTTCCAAGACAAACTACAACGTGGGCCCCACCATTTTCTTGAGCGGCCAGCGTCCTGTTTACGTGGCAGCGACGAACGGACCGCTGTCCGTTTTTGCGGTTGGCTGTGAGCCCCACACGTGTCCCATACGGCCGATCTGAACCGTCCATCTTGTAGATGGACGCGAACACTACAAAACCATGTTTCCACTTTATACTCATGCATGCACATGTGGGCGGTACTGAGGCCACAAAAGGACTGCCCTGCAACGTCCAAATCTGATCTTTTTATGTTTTCTTCTCTGGGCCGCATCATTGGACATTCAAAACTACCTATTCTTGACTGAAATTTCGTCCTGAATCCAATGGACGGGGTGGATTTCCCAGAAAATACTTCCATGGGGCCCACCGGTCACGACAGCGAAAGGATGCGAAAGTTTCACACAAATTTGGAAATCCGGTTTTCCAGGCCACCATCTTTGATCATATGGCAGATCTGAACCGTCCATCATGTAGAGGACCCAAGAAAGTCCTAAGGGACGGTGTTTGTTGGAATTTGAACGAGGAAAGTATGGTGTTTTGAGGTCTGAACTTGGTGCGAAAAGTTTTTTTCTCATACGCGTATGCGACAAGACTTCCCAAATCCGAATTTCACCACTCCTGGCCACTCCATCGACTATAAAAAGAGTTGCAAAACATGAGGAAGGGCATTGAAAAAGTGGAGAATTCCAGATCTAGAGCAAAGGAGATAAGAAAGAGAAGAAAGAAGAAAGAGAGAAATTGGTTTGATGTTTTTATGAATTTTATTTATCCATCCGTTTAATGGATTTTATGGGAAACTAATCTCTCTAAGGGTGAGATGAAACCCTTAATTTGAACATCCATTGTTCTATGTTGATTTTACTTTAATTAGATTGATTTGTTTCTTTCCCTAGTGTGCTTGATTGTTTTAAATTCCATACTTCTCCATCTATCAACTTTAATCAGAGTCTATGCATGGATGTGGTCTGGATGCTTATGCTAGGTACTTGTCTCGATTATGAACAGGTTCCTATAGAGGAAGAGACATGGTGCTTTAATGAACGGTATATTCCATGTGCCCAACAAAGGACATGAGATATGTTATTCATGGCATTGCTTGAAGGAATTAGACAATCTGTATGCCCGATTAAGGACACAGATTGTGCTTTCTCTAGATAAGTTAGATCAATCTAAATTAAAGTGAATTAACAGACAAAACAAGGGTTAGGATAATTAGGGGTGGATTCAAAAGTCCTAGTGCTCTCTCTGATTGAATTTTCTTCCTTATTCTCAATAGTTATTTTCCATAATTTTGTGTTAGTAATTCGCTACATTAATTGTTGGATTAGTTAAGGAGAATCACAGATTTAAATTGTGACGACCAGTCCTCGTGGGATTCGACCTCGATCTTACCGAGTTTATTACTACATCACAACCCTATACTTGGGGAGTGAACAACCTACCCTAAGGTCAAACTAAGGTCATGCAAACCTTAAATGTGAAGTATGGACATTAAGTCTTTACTTCTTATAAAGATGGTTAACCTTTGAAGATTGTGAAGCTTGAAATATCTGATGTATCTTGAACTTGAGATCTTCATAAGCTTGGACTTCATCTTGTACTTTAGTCTTGAGTTGTTGTGACGCCCCGTCACTGTGGTCACATGTGGACGGGCACACATGTGAGTGGGGCCCCAAGGTGGCTAGCAAGCTACTGTGTGGCTGACAAGCTACTGTGCTGGCAGGCTACTATGCAACAATGAAGGTGAAACTTTGTCCCACATCGGAAGTGTCATCTAAAGTTATGGTGGTTATATGTGGAGTTGTTACTCTATACTGTATGAGGCCTTTTGGGGGAAACCTCGAGAACAAAACCGTGCGGACTGTACCATAAGCGGACAATATCATATAGTGTGGAAGTGGGCTGTTACAGTTCTACTTGAGACTTGAACAAGACCTTATCTTCTATTGTAGCTCTTGAAATATTCTGATCATTGAAACTTGCATAAGTAGTCAAAGAACTTGAACTTGAAGTAGATCATCGTTCTTAGCTTGTAGCATTGATGCAATAACTTGAACATACAAATCCACAAGCTACATAAGACATAGAATGTATTTTTGGCACCACACATAGATTGTGTTTTTGGCACCACAAAATTTGACAACCAAAGGGACAAATAACAATTGCACTTACAGTTTCTTTCCCTGATTCATTCACCTGTGCCAGCAAAGCCCCTGAAGAATTCTCGGCTGTAGATATATATAAAATAAGCGGCTTCCCTTTTATCGGAGTGGTCAGTACCGGCGGCTATTTCAGCAATTCCTTTATTGAATCAAACGCGTTCTAAGAGGCTTGGTCCCATATAAATTCCATACCTTTCTTCATCAAATGGAAAAATGGATGACATCTCCCTGCCGGATTCGAAATGAAACGGCGAATATGCACCATCTTTCCTTGCAAAATTTTTAGTTCTTTTAATATCTTCAGTGGCGGTATATTTTGAATGACTTTAATTTTCCCTGGATCGATCTCGATGCTCCTATGTCAGATAACGAAACTAAGAAATTTACCTGAAGACACCCCAAATATGCATTTAGCCGAGTTCATCTTTAGTTGTTTCTTTCTGAGCTGACGGAAGACTGATGTCAAGTGTTCACGATGTTCCTGATGGTCTCCGGATTTGACTACCAAGTCATCGACATAACACTCGACATGTTTATGCATCATGTCTTGGAAGATATTCTGCATTGCCCTCTGATATGTTGCCCCGGCATTCTTGAGACCAAATGGCATAACTTTATAACAATAAATTCCTAGCGAAGTTTTAAATGTTGTCGCTTCTTCATCTTCAGGTGTCATCCTAATTTGATTATACCCTGCATAACCGTCCATGAAGGACATGATAGCATACTGAGTTGTACTGTCGATTAGTAATTCAGTTATCGAGAGAGGAAAATCATCTTTTGGGCAGGCTTCATTCAAATCTTTGAAGTCAACGCACACCCTGACTTGTCCACTTTTCTTCTTTACTGGGATAATGTTCGATATCCACTTGGGATACTTGACCTCTCTGATAAACCCAACTTTTATCAACTTATTCACCTCTTCCTCAATTAGGGGGACCAAGTCTGGATGAAATCGCCTCTACACTTGTTTAACCGGTCTTTTCTCCCTAGAAATATTTAATCGGTACATTACTACGGAAGGCTCCAAACCTAGCATCTCCGCATACGCCCAAGCGAAGACGTCTTTATTTTCATTAAGAAGCTGGACGTATTTCTCAGACTCTTATTTAGAAAGTCCTACGCTAGTGAATGTGTTTCTCAGCTCTTCTTCCGTACCCAAGTTTATTTCTTGTAAACTGTCTATCGTCGGTTGCCCTCTGTCTTCCATTTGCTTTGGAGCCATTTTAGGATGTTCGACTATTTTAGGATCCTCCTCCGATAATTGCTCAGTTGTAACCATGTTAACCGATGATTCTGCCCCCAATCCCTGGAATTTTCCTCACTTTTCCTGATCGACCCCAATAGGGATTTGAATTCCTCTCCCATGATTCAGACCGATGGGTTCTTCATAATCAAAACCCATGTTTCTCATGATCTTCTTGCTTGTCGGGCTATATTTTTAGAGATCTTGCGGCTTCAGCCTACCATTGTACACATTATTCTCGGTCTCTTCTCCTGCCTTTGCTTCTACTGAGGCATAAAATTTAATTGGTTTTGGGTATTTCGTGCTAGCCCTGACCTGAAATCTTCCCAGAGTGGCGGAGAATGGCTTATTTCTTTCGACATATGGTAATGGCACTGTGTAATTGGACAACAAAATTTTCAATTATTCAGGTGACAACAGGGTTAATAGCGGTTGCCCAGGTTGTCTTAGATGTTTCGACACAAAATAAAATTTCTTCTTTGCTTCTACAGCCCTGGATGATCTTGTCTTTTCTGTTTCTCCTTTCATCACTTTTACTTGAATGTCCTTTAGGAGTTCACTTTCATCATTCTTTCTTTCTTCTTTGGTGAACCCTTTATAATAACTGGCATCTGCAAAGAAGGATTCGGCCTCTGTATATGGCTTCGCACCGGCCATTACTTTATACTATACCCCGCCTTTACAGTATTTGAAGCATTGATGCAGAGTAGCGGGTACTATGCTGTACTAATGTATCCATGGTCTTCCTAGGTGAAGATTGTATGTTGTCACTGCATTTATAACATGACATTCAACATTAGTAGTCAGTTCTCTGATCTTCAACGTCACTATAATTTTACTGAGTGCACATTGCCCATCTTGATTAAAGCCCTGTATCATCATTCCACTAGGGCGTAGATCAGAACGACGATAACCCAGTTTGCTCAACATCGAGAGTGGTAAGAGGTTCACCTCTATCATAATCCATTTAACCTTTTTCCCACGGATATGGCCTTCTATCATTAATGGCCTGTTGTGCTCTGCATCGCAGATCAAATCATCATTAAAGAAGGAAACGACTGGTAGGCAGTTTTCTTGCTCATTGTACTCTTTACGTTCTATCTCTGCCAGTATGGTTTCTCTGACGTCATGATTAGACAATGCTTGGACCAAGCTCTGCTGAAATTCCTCTAACAGCTTAAGCGCATCATAGATGCTTAATCGAGCCGGTATGCCCTTCAAATGACTTACTACATCATAAGTCACTTTCATCATCTCACTCTTCTTTTGTTTCCCATCATCAGTACTCTGCCTTTCAATGACCTCCTTTCTTGTAATTCCTGTTTTCGGCTTCATAGGGCTTGTTATCATTTTCCCCGACCGTAACGTAATCACTGCTACTTTCTTTGTCATCTTACGGTCCTCTTTCTCTTTCACTTCTCGGGCCTTTTCTCAGATCGTGAGCATATTCAATATTGTTATTGTGCCTATTTCTTTTTCTTTTCCAATTACTACTTTGCCTCTGTCTATCATTTGTTGTATTATATATTTCAACATGTAACAATTCTCCGTTGGATGTCCCATCAGGCGATGATAGCAGCAAAAATCCCTTTCTCTGGTTCTTATTACATCTTCAGGGCGTTTGGGCATTGGTAATTCTATCGTACCAGCTTTTAGCAGTTGGTTCATCATAGGAACAACATTCTCCCTATCGAACATGAACCCCTCGTGAGAATTGAACATTTTGGGCCTTTTTTCACTGTAGCTGTTTCTTGGCTTATTTGATTCTTCTTTCCATTCCGGCCTCTTATCTCTGGAGTCTCTTATATCTTTGCTTCTGTTTTCATGATCAACGGTGTTCACGGCCATCCTGCTAGGTACCCTCCTAGCTGTCTCACAGTGAAACGCCGACATTTTTTGAGTCATTAGTTCTAAAGCATGAGCCTTAGTGGCTAGATCACAAAAGGTTCTGATGTCAGCATTGGTGCGTCCAAACATGATTCCCATCTCCATAGAGTTTAGATACATCTTGACTTGTTCCTTTTCCTCCGACAACTGCCTATACGAGGCTCTCAACATCTTCCATCTGTCTATAAATTTTTCAACTGGTTCTTCGTCCCTTTACCGCATGGAAGCCAACTCCATAATACTAACATCACGTTCCGAGGAAAAGAAGTTTGACATAAAGGCATCCTGCATTTTCTCCCAAGTACGTATCGATCCCGGAGCCAGAATAGAATACCATCGGAATGCTTTGTTTATCAGGGAAGATCCGAACAACCGCAACCAATACTGTGGTATTGTAGAAAAAATTTCCATATTAGTAATAAAGTGCATTAAATGTTACTCTGGTGATCCTTCCTCGTTAAACTTCTGAAAATCTGGGTGTTTGAAGTTGGCTAGGAACAGGATGTCTTCCACTTCCCTTGGATACGGCGTTCGGTATCTGAAACGGCCAGTATTTTCGCACTCTTTCTCTACCCTGACAGCTTTTTCGATGACTTGTCTCACCTCGTCTTGTGTCATGGTTCTCATTGCTGGGGTAGACCCTCGTGATCCTGCCCCCTATGGTGGAAAGCCTTCGGGTTAATCTTATTGTCTATTCATTGTGCCCATCATTAGGGGAGCCATTATCTTAGCTACATTATGTGCGAGAGTCGCTAAGGCTTCTCTGAGGCTTCTTCACTTTTCCATTAGTACTCTTTGTACTTTTGTCATTTCATTCATATGATCCTCCGCAGCCGGTATACTTCCTTGGTTTATTCCGGTCATATGTAGTGTGGCTTCTCCGCTCTTTGACGAAGCCATAGTTAGAGTGGAGTGGGAATACGTCGACGTAATAGGACTTACAAGGAGAGGGGAGGATGGAGTTTCATTTTATCTTTCAGCGCTTCCACTGTCGTCGATTGATTGGGGCGATACAAACATTGGTGGACTTGCTAATAAGGCTTTATCTTTCTGTTTTTTCGTCCACCTGACTCTTGGGGCTATTAGAGCCGGGAAGTTAAACGATGTTAACTATGGATTTGTTTGCTTGGGATATATCGCAGGAGGGACGAGTTCAGGATTCTTCCTGGTGACATTATGCGTTACTAGCCCCCTGACTCTTATCAGTGGTGAATTTGTTCTCGATGCAATTACATTTTGGGTCCTTATCGTCCTGTGAGTGACAACAGTCCATTCACCTATTTCTTCCTGTACTACTGGTGAAGCAGTTACAACTGCAACAACTGCTCGTAATTCTATTTACTTGCTTTATCACTTCATCTTTACGATATCCAGTTCTTTTATCAGCATATTCCATGACAAACCTTGTTATGGTGAAGTAGAAAACTGTGCTTCCTTGTGCGATTGCCATTGATTGATTGGTTGTAATATTCTTTGTCTCCCTGCTGTTCATATTTATAAAACAATAAATAAATAATAATAATAAATTAGTACTTTGTAGACACTAGAAAATTGGCGCCTACGTTGGGGACTCGGGCCCGCCTGTTGCGGCTTTCTAGGATACTCTGTGTGATGCGATGGGCGAGGCTGGTTTTTTTTTTGACATCATGAGATTGACCTATTGGACGAGGGCATGCCTATTTTTGATGACTTGCCGATGGATCCTGGGTTCCAGATTGTAGAGGGTGTGCCCGTTCGGAATTGCAGGTTGCAGCCACGCGGTACTTGTTCTGAGCAGTTGCACATCTGGATTGAGAGCTTGACTGAGCCTGAGATCTTCGAGTTGAGTTCCGTAGGCTTCCGAGAGGTTCTTCATTTTTATCGAGTTCGCCTTGACTAGCGACTACTGAGTGCAGCTTCTTATGATTGGGTGTCATCTCTGAATATATTTTCCTTCAATGATTTTGAGCTGGGCCCCTCACTGGAGGATTTTTCACGCTTGTCAGGCCTTCCTCTTACTGGGGAGCCTTACATTCCCTCATCTGAGCTGGTTCGTTCTTCTAATCTGATCGCCTGGTTTAGATTTCTTACAGCTTTCCCTACTACAAAGGGTGGGGCTGGTGAGTTGTCACTCGAGATGTTGTACGATCGTAGCTCTACTTTTCGAGGTGCCCCTGGGTTTGATCGCCAGCTCCAGTGTCTGAATGCGCTAATATTCTACGTTCTAACCGAGCTTCTTTTCTCCGGATGGCGACAGTCTTCATTGGCGGTTCTACCGGATGTGTTTTACCGTGTTCTACATCGTAGGAGTATCACTTCGGTGGTACTAGGGGAGCTTTTCCTGGGGTTGACTGAGTGTTCATTAGGATGGACCCGCATCCTTCGGGGCTGTTGTACATTCCTTCAAGTATTTCCCATTCTTTTCCTCTTCCTTTGCCTATCGTTGTTCTTTTGCTTGCCTCTTAAGTCATGCCGCCTTACAGGTGTGGCTGTGGGAGCATCTCTTTATGACCCTTCGCTTGTATGGCCCGATTCCTGCCGTGATGATGTGTTGTTTTTACTGCTTGATGGCCTTCCCCTTGGTGTTGAGGCCACTGATCGTTGTACCGCCGCATGTTCTCTCAGCTTCGAGGGTGGGAGATTAGCTGGGAGACCACCTGGCTCTGTTGTTCACCGTTGATTTGCAACGCAGCTCGCACTCCTTTATTGTTGTTGGGTCTTCGAGGATACTGCTCTTACCATCCTATATGATTCTTCCGACAGTTCAGTTTCTGGCAAGATATTTCAGAATTCGCCTTCTCCGGATTTGGGCATGCCCCTCTTCCTTTTGACCTGATTGCTTTGTATAGGCGAGTCTGGATCTCCTGGCAGGGATCCTTAGATGCGGCGATGCTGGAGCTTGAGTCTTGGGCTCCTCCAATGGTGACAACATCATATCAGCGGTGGGTAGCGGAGTAGTCACTTTATTGTCAGGTCCCGCGCTGGCATTTGGCAGATGAGGCTACTGATCAGGACATGGTGGGTGATACTGCTTCTTCCTCTTCGTGTGTTGTTGACTCTTTTGAGGCCTTTGAGGAGCAACCTTTCGTTGATCCTTCCTTCTTGCTGGCCACACACGATCATCTGATCAACGAGATTGCTGTCCTCCGTCATGCATGTGAGAACATGGCCCGTCGACTCGTCGTGGGATGACGATATGACGAGAGTATGCTTGCGGCGCACCGTCTAGAGAGAGATGAGGTCTTTTACCTGCGCATGGAGGTAGAGAGGCTCAGGTGGAGATTATCGCTTTATAAGGGGTAAGAGCTTACCTGTGATCCCTATTTTTGATCAATTGCTTATTTTTATTTTTTTTTATGCATGAAGGATTTTATTTTTTATTTTTTTAAACATGAGAAAGGAAAAAGTAGTGTACTTGTAGAAAGGCTTTTAAAGGAAATATTTTGTTTTTGCCATGCTTGCGTTTGGATTTCTGCTTTGAATGATTGGGATCATAATTTCAGGCTCAGCCTATGTTGTGTGCAATAATCTGTATTGTATTTTTAGGGTCTTGGTTCCAGGAGAGGGCGTCAGAGATCGCATCCCTGGAATCGAGCAGAATTTGATAGAGTACTAATCTGAAGCTGATCCTTCCTTGCATCTTGTTGTGACTTCGGCTGCCTCGGTTTCTTCTTTACCTGCACTTTTATTTTTATTTTCTTTTTCTAGCTATTTTTGCCCATAGCGCCCTTTCTGGTTTTCGCTATGTCTGGCTTTTTCTGTCATTCTTGCCCGTAGTGTCCTTTTGGATTTTCACTACGTCCCGGGTTTTTGAACTTTCCTGCCCCTTGGCAGCTGTGCTATTTTTACCCTTGGCATCCTTTCATATTTTCACCAAGTCTGCTACATATCGTTGTTTTTACTCGAGATGCCCTTTTCGGGTTTTCACCTAGCCCCTCTTGCTTAGGCATACCTCTTTTTTGTTTTTTTAGAGCATTGGGAATGATGGAGAAACTTCCTTCATGGCCGGCCAACTGGTTACCTTCCTATCATTGTCTTTGATTACAATGGTAAGCTACTTTAGTTGGGTTATTTGGGAATGACGGGATGAGCTTCTTCTCCTTTCTTCTTTTTTAGGTCTTCTTCTTTTTTGGGATTTTTATTTTTTTGCTTTCTCCAAAATTTTTTTGTTTTCTTTTTTTTTGCCCCCCCCCTTTTTTATTCTCTTCTTTTGTGAGAGAAATGGCAGATGTTTCTTGATACACTCTTTTTTTTTTTGGGTTGTGGTGGAAAATGTGATGGGTGCAGTTTTACGATTGCAATCATTAATAAGGTTAAGTATGGTTACCCGTGATAAATTTTTACATTATCGACATTGATGGGCTCGGGAAGATCTTCCCCCTTCAGATTGGTGAGCCGAAGGGTGCCTCCTGGAAGTACTTCTCGGATGATCATCGGTCCTTCCCACGAGGGTTTGAACTTTCCTCTGGGATCTGGTAGGTATGGTGGCAAGATACATTTCATGACCATGTCGCCGATTTTAAAGCTCCTTTTTCGGATCCTCTTGTTGTAAGCCCGGACGATCCTTCTTTGATAACATTAGGAGTGGCTTAGCGCCCGCATGCGCTTTTCATCTGCCAGATGCAGTTGATCGTATCTTGCTTGTTGCCACTTGCCTTCCTCGACTTCGTTTTCTAGCAATATCCATAGTGATGGGATTTCAATTTCGACGGGCAGCACTGCTTCCATTCCGTATACTAGTTCGTATGGAGTTGAGCCTGTAGTAGACCGTATAGAGGTTCGATAGGCCCAGAGTGCATAGGGAAGCATTTCTGACCAATCAAAATATGTCTTCACCATCTTTTCTAATATACGAATGATGGTCTTGTTTGTAGCTTCGACCCCACCATTCATTTGGGGACGGTAAGGGCTTGACCAATGATGTTGAATTTTGAATTTGTCGAGAAAATCGCCCATCCTTTTATTGACGAACGGGGTTCCATTGTCAGTGATGATGACCTGAGGGATCCCATAACAGCTAATGATGTTATTTTTCATAAACTTGACCACATGAGATACTGTGATGGTGGTGTAGGATGCTGCCTCTATCCATTTGGTGAAGTAGTCTACCGCCACCAGGATGTACTCATGCCCGTTCGATGCTTTGGAGCTGATCTTGTCGATGATGTCTAATCCCCATATAGAGAAGGGCCATGGTGAAGTCAAGTTATAGAGTTCGGAAGTGGGCGCATGGATTTGATTTGCATGTTCCGGACACTTAAAGCATTTCCGGACGTGTTTACAGCAATCTGTCTCTATTGTAAGCCAATAATAGCCGAGTCGTTGGATCTTCTTTGCCATCATATGTCCATTCATGTGTGGGCTGCATAGTCCTTCGTGAATTTCTGACATGATCTGTGTTGCTTCTGTCTCGTCAACACAGCGGAGAATGACTTGGTTGAAGGATCGCTTGTAAAGAATGCCCCAGTGATCACGAATTGTGCCGCTAGCCGTTGGATGGTGCATCGATCAACTGGTATTGCTCCTTCCGGGTATTTCTGATGCTCGAGATATTCCTTGCTGTCTGCGTACCATGGCTAATCATTTGGAGATGGCTCAGCTTCGTCGATCTGTAGGTAGAATATGGGCTCCTCCTGAAGTTCAATAGTGAGCTCCCATTCAGCGACTCCTTTTGGGATTTCTAGCATCGAGGCGAGGGTAACCAGATCGTCTGCGAATTGATTCTTGATCTGAGGCATGTAAGATAAAGTGATTTCTTCAAATTCTTCGATTAGATTTTTAGATAGACGTGATATGGGATCAGCTTTTCATCTTTGGTCTTCCTATCGCCGTTTATCTGATTGATGATGAGTTGCGAGTCCCCGAAGACTCGTAACTTCTTCACGTTGATGATTATGGCCTCTCTTAGACCAGTGATGCATGCTTCATACTCAGCCACGTTATTAGTGCATTAGAATACTAGCCTTCTGGATATGGGAACTGGTACATCTTCAGGAGAGTAGAGTATGGCGCCTACTCCACTCCCCTTCAAGTTTGCAGCTCCATCGAAGAAGAGTGTCCATTCTCCTACATTTCTTTCTTCTTCTCCCTCAATCAGGAGGATATCCTCATCAGGGAAGAAGGTCTTCAGTGGTTGGTAGTCAGGCAAGGAGTGGGCTGCTAAGTGGTCAGCCAGTGCTTGCCCTTGATTGCCTTCTGAGTGACATAGGTGATGTCGAACTCAGAAAGCAATAGTTGCCATTTCGCGATCCTACCTGTTAGTGCTAGTTTCTCGAACAGGTACTTTACTGGGTCCATGCGAGCGATCAGAAGGATTGGGTGAGCGACCATATACTGTCGTAGCCGCTATGTCACCCAGACTAAGGCGAGGCAAGTCTTTTCTAAGCTGGAGTATTTGGCTTCGTAGCTCATAAATCGTCTACTCAGATAGTAGATCGCTTACTCTTTTCTTCTTATGTCGCCATGTTGGCCAAGAACACATCTGATTGCTTCTTCTGCGACGGAGATATATAGCAGTAATGACCTACCTGGAGTAGGTGGCATGAGCAGTGGGGGATTTAACAGATACTTTTTGATCTTATTGAAGGCTAGTTGTCAATCGTCATTCCATTATTTTGGCGAGCTCTTCCGTAGTAACTTGGATATGGGCTTTCAGATGGGTATGAGCTGCGCGATGAATCGGCTGGTGTACTGGATCTGCCCAAGGAAGCCTTGAATTTCTTTTTCAGTCTTAGGTGGTGGCATTTCGATGATTGCCTTAGTCTTGGCCTCATCCACCCAGATACCATCTTCATTGATGATGAACCCTAAGAACTTGCCCCCGGTTGTACCGAAGACACATTTTTGGGGGTTGAGGCGAAGCTTAAACTTTTCTAAACTGTTGTAACACCCTGAAAATCGGGGGTCGAGTAGCAACTCAACTCCCGAGTTCCAAAACATCACTTATGCAACATATATGCTTATGATTCAATATTGTCTGTGTTAGTGCATTAATCATGAGTGGGATTATACCAAAACAGTAATTCATACTCCAGATCAAGTTATAAAACGCAAGCGGAAGGCTGAAAGACATAAATACAGGTATATAAGTCAAAGATCACGATCGGTCTCCAGAGTATGAATATAACTCTGAGTCACTGTGTACATGAAATATTACATGTAATATTACAAAATTCAAGTCTCAAAAAATGGTTTAACTGTAATAAAACCCTGTAGCCCCGCCGACCAGGAGAGCCTAAGCGAAGCCGTCGGAGAACTACATGTAAGAGTACTCATCCTGATCATCGTAATAATCAGGCTCCGCCTCAGGGGTCATGCCGTCATCTGAAATCAAGACAGAGTCTAGTTGGTGTTTAAAACACCGTCCCATAACATGGGAGTGAGTGATCAACTCAGTGGAATCATAGAGCAAAAGTTAGCATGTTATCAATTCAATCAACCAGTAATGATAAAGTAGTAAATCACACATCCCTAAGTACTCTTGTTAATGTAGGAATGGTATGAATGTATGATGCATGCCCTCACCTACGCTCCCTCAGCAACTTCCTCTCACGTTCGCGCATGAACAACACTGCCTCAGTGCTTGACCTACTACTCCTGAACGCACGCGTAATGCAATGCATGCATATGATTACCATGTTCTTATTAGTCCTTTTCATATAGCAGGGTTGGGAAACTAAGGTACCTCCCTTATATCATTTCTAAACAACGATCCATTCTAGGGTCGTCAGTCCTAGTAAATCTCATACGATGTTGCGGTTCTAGGTCACTACAAAGGGCTCGTCACCAAATCAGTACAGGCCTAGTGTATACTCTGATTACTATGGAAAGGCTCGTCGCCTCTACGCAGGTTCAGAGTATGCTCGAGGTCACTACAAAAGGCACGTCTAGGGTTGTCAGGGTTATTACACGGAATCGTACACCACTCCCCCATCCCATCACGACTTTGTCATTAAAACATTACAGGCCGACAGCTTGAATACAGTGTCTCATACCACCGTATTCGGCTCACGAGTCTAGGTTGCTCACTGGTCACTACGGGGAGGCTTATCGCCCCAGCATAGGCCGACAGCTCGACCACGATGTCCCATACCACTATGTCCGGCTCATGAGTCTTAGCGGATCGAGGTACTGTAATAACCCAAATAAATCTTGACCGTCAAATTTTAATCATTAATCACGTACCCAATTAGTCTGATGTGACCATCGATCTACAAGATCAACTGGTTCAATCTCAACCATTGATTAGGACATATCTGATCCGACTGTTCGTTAACTAATAAATCCAACCATACACTTAACCATCCATCCAACGATACAATCATCTAACTGTCCACATGCTTAAATCATCAAAATACTTGTCCATCCATCTCACCACTAATCCATAAGTACATCACATAGTCCATTTCCCCGATCACACATGAACTCATCCAACCATACATCATGCACATCCATCCATCTATCCATACATACATCTATCCATTTATTATACATTGATCCGTCCATATACATCAACCATTTATGCACCATGGAGTACATCATAACCATACACATGCACCAAACACATCACATACATAATTCTCATGCACACACAAGTGATCCATGCATGCATCATAAACTATACACTATGCACACTCATCATAACCACACCTCACATATATGGACCAAACACATGTGCCACACCCGTGACATGCATGCAATGCATGGCACCTTTCACTACATTAATGGTGCACGTTGTTTAAATCTTAAAAAAAAAAAAAAAACAACGTGACCAAATGAGATGAAAACCGAAGCAACAACCGTTGCCTTCTCCCCATGTGTGTAATAGCTAGTGAGATGAATCACTATAAATAGGATAAGAGGAATTGTTATGTGAGGTGGTAGGTTGTGAAACGTGAGGTGAGGTGAGGTGAGGAAGTGAGGAGAGAGAGAAGAAAAAAAAAGTATTGCTGGACATTCACGTTGGAAAAGGGGAGAGAGAAAAGAGAAAAAAAAAGGAAGAAAGAAAAGAGGAGAGAGAAAAAGGAAGAGAGGAAGAAAAGAAAAGAAAAAGAAAAGAAAATACTTTTTTAAGAAAAAAGTTGAGTTTTTTCTCTCACTTGATATTTTTATTTATTTATTTATCTTATAATAAATTCCAATTTGTTTCCTTTTATTTTTATTATTATGCAAATAATTCAATAATGGTGCATTTTCTCTTATTGATTTATTCATTTGATTCATAGTTGTTGTGTTTATTTAACATGATTTTTCTTATAGTTCTCTTTATTTTAATTAGCAAGCCTTGAATCAATTTTAAATTTAGATTATTATTTGCCCATGCATCAATAATTCTTTTATTATTATTATTATTATTATTATTTATTAGAATTTAAAGTATTTTTTAGAAACTTCAAGTTCAATATACTTTTCCAGAGTATCGGATCGGATCTGATGGATTGCATTACATAAATATACTTTCACGTAGAACTTTAACTCATGTACAAACAATGTACAATGATTAGAAACAAATTGTCCTTAGAAATATTTTTCTCATGAAATATTAAAATTATATATACTTCGAATAGTTTGGAACACCAGAAAATAGGTGGGGCGATCAAGTCCTCTGGGTTGAAAATCCCTAAAGCGTAAACAAGTGGGGCGATCAAGACCTTTGGGTTAAAAGTCCCAGAAACCCAACTGGTACCTTTTGGAACCTCTACTGTACCCTTTAAGTGGGTGAGCATGTCAGGATTGTAAAAGGTTCCCACTGTCAGGTTCAGTAGGGTAGTAGTCTGACCAGCTAACGTACGAATGGGTCCCTCACCAAGTGCCCTTTGGATGGGTGAGCATGTTATGCGAGAGGTTCCCATTACCAGGCTAGGTGTTGTATTGGCGTGGGTGTTGACCGACCGGTGTAAACTGGCCCTGGTGTTAAAAGGAATAAAACCGCACTTGTTATTATGGAGTATAGCATATGTTGATTGATTCATTCATTTTTCTTTGAATTTACACTGAAAAACTCTTGTTTATTAATCTCCTCATCTGTTGCTTTACCTAAACAGATATTGTATCTTTTAATACATTTTTATTCATGTTATATGAGGTTATTTTGAAACCTGTGTTGAGATTACTCACTAGGCTTCGCAGCTTACCCTGTTGGGATTTTAAAATTTCAGGATCGGGATCTCATGGAGGAGCTTAAAGAAATTTCTTTTATTTATTTTTGTTTCTTTATCATTTTCAAAATAAGTGTAATAAACATTTAGTATGACAACATTACGATGACATGTGTTTGATGATAATCTTGAATAGTCGGAACATGGACATTTTTCTTCTTTAAATAAATGTTTAATTATTCAATTTTTGGATTGTTATATTTTATGAATGAGATCATTTTGTCAATATATATGTGAATTATGAAATGTAGACATATAAAACATAAGTCATGCCTGCGGGTACGGAATCGGGTACGGAATCGGGGTCGGATATACCCAGGTACCGAATTTCGGGGCGTGACAGATTGGTATCAGAGCTTAGGTTTAGAATCATTGAGGACCTAGGGTTTTACTTGAAAACTTAGTCACTTTGAAATTAGGATATATCCCATGCGAGTGTTGTTGTGATCAAAACTTAACTTGTAGTATTGTCTTTTAGTGATCCATCCTTATGTGATATTTAAAGCTTATTGTTTGATTTAGAACATGTCTGGGAGCCGACGTGGAGCTAGAGGTAGAGGTAGAGCCAGTCTTGTGGCGGCCACACCGGGGACCACTAAAAGTGCCCAATCACTTGATGGGGTCTTTCGTGCTTTAGGCAACATGGCAGCCATTCTTGGACAACACATTCGTCGCGATAATAGAAGAGTCACCCAAGTTGTGTAGGATGGCATTTGGGGCTTAATAGAGAAATTTAAGAGATTGAAACCACTTGCTTTCCAGGGTTTGTCGAACCCTATGGAGGCAGAAAAGTGGAAAAAAAAAAGCAAATAGAGAAGATATTCACTATTTTAGGATGTGATGAGGAGCAGAAGGTTACACTTGCAGTTTTCATGTTAGAAGGAGAGGCCTACCACTGGTGGGAGACAATTGCTAGAACAAGTGAAGAAGATACCGCATGGACATGGGATATGTTCTGTGAGAAGTTCAATGAGAAATACTTTTCTGAGTGTGTACGGGAGCAAAAAGCATAGGAATTCATAAGCTTAGAACAGGGAGAGATGACTGTAGGCCAATATAAGTCTAAATTTATTGAATTATCCCATTTTGCCCCATATATGATTCAAGATGAAATTCGTAAAGCTAAGAAGTTTGAGCGAGGTCTGAGAGGGTCAATTCATAACAAGCTAACTCCACTTAAACTTAGATTGTATGCCAATGTAGTAGAACAGGCTATAATGATAGAGCTAGACAATGAAGAATTCTGAAAAACTCGTAACCAGAAAAGAGAAGCGAAGAGCAATGCTAGGGCTGCATCGAATACATCTTAAACACAGGGAGATGCTTCCAAGAAGCTAAAGATGACGGTAACAAACACCTCAACTCCTGCTCAGCCAACGAACATATTTACAGGTAAATGTAATAACTAAGGAATGGAGGGTCACTCTGCTCATTTTTATAGACGACCGCCTCGACAACCACACTATCAGGCACCCCAGTAAATACCTTAAGTCGTAAGCCACATGGAGTAATCGCTCACCTAATGATTCAAAGACGGAAGATGTTATATATGATGAAGAATTTTGACGTTCAATTGAATCCGCAAACATCTGTAGCTCGTCTCTTTAACCTAGCCGTTCAACCTTCCTTAATTAGTAAGGTTATAGAAGCTCAACAACAAGATTCATGGCTACATTCTAAGGTAATAGAAGCTGAAAAATGTGATAAGTTAGAATGGAAAGTTGGTACCGATGGTGGATTAAGATTCCAAGGAAGATTATGTATACCAAATGTGGCTGAATTAAAGAAGGAAATTATGGACGAGGCACACCGCACTAAGTTCACAATCCACCCTGGAGGTACTAAGATGTATCACGATATGTATAGGCAATATTGCTGGAATAATATGAAGAGGGAGATCGTTGATTTTGTGGCCAAATGTCTCACATGTCAACAGGTGAAAGCAGAGCATCAGAAGCCGTCAGGGATGTTACAGCCACTACCGATTTCCGAGTGGAAGTGGGAACACATATCCATGGATTTCATTATGGGATTGCCACGTACACGTAATAATCATGATGTAGTTTGGGTCATCGTTGACCGGTTAACTAAGTCTGCATATTTTCTTCCTATATGTGCTACATATCTCCTAGAGGAATTATGTAAACTATATATTAAAGAAATAATTAGACTGCACGGAGTGCCTGTATCTATCGTATCCGATCGGGATTCCAGGTTTACATCTCATTTTTGGAGAAGTTTATAGAAGGCACTGGGAACCACTCTTGATTTTAGCACTGCTTTTCACCCTCGGACGGACAGGCAGACTGAACGAGTGAATCGGATCCTTGAAGACATGCTCAGAGCTTGCGTGCTTGATTTCAAAGGGAGTTGGGATGATCATTTACCATTGATCAAGTTCGCTTATAATAATAGCTACCAGATGAGTACCGGCATGGCGCCATATGAGGCTTTGTACGGGAGGCCTTGTAGATCTCCAAATTGTTAGACAGAAGTTGGAGAAAGTAGTTTGCTTGGACCAGAGATTGTGCAAGAGACAACAGAGAAGATTTTTATCATTAGAAATCGTTTGCGTGCAGCCCAAAGTTGTCAGAAGAGTTATGCAGACAATCGCAGAGGAGATCTAGAGTTTGCAGTTGGAGATCACGTCTTCTTAAAGATTTCTCCTATGAAGGGTGTCATGAGGTTCGGTAAAAAGGGAAAGTTAGCTCCAAGGTATATAGGTCCGTTTGAGATTCTAGAGAGGGTTGGTGTTGTTGCATATAGGCTTGCTTTACCGCCTCAGTTGTCTGGTATTCATGATGTTTTCCATGTGTCGATGTTAAGGAAATATGAGCAGGACGTTTCTCATGTTATAGACTGGCAACCATTAGAGATCCGGGAAGACACTTCATATATCGAACAACCAGTACATATTCTTGACCGGAAAGACCAAGTGCTTCGATCGAGAGTTATACCATTAGTCAAGGTTCAGTGGAGTAACCATACCGAGGAAGAGGCTTCTTGGGAACGAGAGATCGAGATGTAAGAGAAATACCCTCACCTGTTCACATTTTAGGTATGTAAATTTCGAGGACGAAATTTCTTTTAAGGAGGGTAGAATGTAATAACCCAAATAAATCTTGACCGTCGAATTTTAATCATTAATCGACGTACCCAATTAGTCCGATGTGACCATCGATCTACAAGATCAACTGGTTCAATCTCAACCATTGATTTGGACATATCTAATCCGACTGTTCGTTAACTAATAAATCCAACCATACACTTAACCATCCATCCAACGATACAATCATCAAACTGTCCACATGCTTAAATCATCAAAATACTTGTCCATCATCTCACCACTAATCCATAAGTACATCACATAGTCCATTTCCCCGATCACACATGAACTCATCCAACCATACATCATGCACATCCATCCATCTATCCATACATACATCTATCCATTTATTATACATTGATCCATCCATATACATTAACCATTTATGCACCATGGAGTACATCATAACCATACACATGCACCAAACACATCACATACATAATTCTCATGCACACACAAGTGACCCATGCATGCATCATAAACTATATACTATGCACACTCATCATAACCACACCTCACATATATGGACCAAACACATGTGCCACACACGTGACATGCATGCAATGCATGGCACCTTTCACTACATTAATGGTGCACGTTGTTTAAATCTAAAGCCTTACACTACATTAATGGTGCACGTTGTTTAAATCTTAAAAAAAAAAAAAACCAACGTGACCAAATGAGATGAAAACCGAAGCAACAACCATTGCCTTCTCCCCACGTGTGTAATAGCTAGTGAGATGAATCACTATAAATAGGATAAGAGGAATTGTTATGTGAGGTGGTAGGTTGTGAAATGTGAGGTGAGGTGAGGTGAGGAAGTGAGAGAGAGAGAGAGAGAGAGAGAGAGAGAGAGAGAGAGAGAGAGAGAGAAGAAAAAAAAAGTATTGCTGGACATTCACGTTGGAAAAGAGGGAGAGAGAAGAGAGAAAAAAAAAGGAAGAAAGAAAAGAGAAGAGAGAAAAAGGAAGAGAGAGGAAGAAAAGAAAAAAAAAAAGAAAAGAAGAAAAGAAAATACTTTTTTAAGAAAAGTTGAGTTTTTTCTCTCACTTGATTTGTTTTTTATTTATTTATCTTATAATAAATTTCACTTTTTTTCCTTTTATTTTTATTATTATGCAAATAATTCAATAATGGTGCATTTTCTCTTATTGATTTATTCATTTGATTCATAGTTGTTGTGTTTATTTAACATGATTTTTCTTATAGTTCTCTTTATTTTAATTAGCAAGCCTTGAATCAATTTTAAATTTAGATTATTATTTGCCCATGCATCAATAATTCTTTTATTATTATTATTATTTTTTATCAGAATTTAAAGTATTTTTTAGAAACTTCAAGTTCAATATACTTTTCCAGAGTATCGGATCGGATCTGATGGATTGCATTGCATAAATATACTTTCACGTAGAACTTTAACTCATGTACAAACAATGTACAATGATTAGAAACAAATTGTCCTTAGAAATATTTTTCTCATGAAATATTAAAATTATATATACTTCGAATAGTTTGGAACACCAGAAAATAGGTGGGGCGATCAAGTCCTCTGGGTTGAAAATCCCTAAAGCGTAAACAGGTGGGGCGATCAAGACCCTTGGGTTGAAAGTCCCGGAAACCCAACTGGTACCTTTTGGAATGTCTACTGTACCCTTTGAGAGGATGAGCATGTCAGGATTGCAAAAGGTTCCCACTGTCAGGTTCAGTAGGGTAGTAGTCTGACCAGCTAACGTACGAATGGGTCCCTCACCAAGTGCCCTTTGGATGGGTGAGCATGTTATGCGAGAGGTTCCCATTACCAGGCTAGGTGTTGTATTGGCGCGGGTGTTGGCCGACCGGTGTAAACTGGCCCTGGTGTTAAAAGGAATAAAACCACACTTGTTATTATGGAGTATAGCATATGTTGATTCATTCATTCATTTTTCTTTGAATTTACACTGAAAAACTCTTGTTTATTAATCTCCTCATCTGTTGCTTTACCTAAATAGATATTGTATCTTTTAATACATTTTTATTCATGTTATATGAGGTTATTTTGAAACCTGTGTTGAGATTACTCACTAGGCTTCGCAGCTTACCCTGTTGGGATTTTAAAATTTCAGGATCGGGATCTTATGGAGGAGCTTAAAGAAATTTCTTTTATTTATTTTTGTTTCTTTATCATTTTCAAAATAAGTGTAATAAACATTTAGTACGACAACATTACGATGACATGTGTTTGATGATAATCTTGAATAGTCGGAACATGGACATTTTTCTTCTTTAAATAAATGTTTAATTATTCAATTTTTGGATTGTTATATTTTATGAATGAGATCATTTTGTCAATATATATGTGAATTATGAAATGTAGACATATAAAACATAAGTCATGCCTGCGGGTACGGAATCGGGGTTGGATATACCCAGGTACCGGATTTCGGGGCGTGACAGGTACTAAGGTTAAATGGGATTTCACTGGTGAGTTTGGTACCTTAGGTTCAAGCAGTAGCGTCCATACATGGTGAACATACAAGGGCACATCGGGTTACTTGACGAGCTCGACTAGCACGAGCGCACCCAAAGTTGATCGACATAAGTACATAAGCTCTCCGTGTGGCCTAACTACTACCGACAACTTTAGTACAACTCAGGTTCGTCAAACACGTCCTATGTGGCGAATGAATCTCAACCACGACTTCGAACCTAGTACCGATTGCCTGGACTATAACATGACCCCAATCACATTCAATCCTTAACCAATAAGTATGTGGAGTAGTCTAAGCAGAGTTAACAAAGTAATTCAAACATGTTAACAAGCATGTTATAAAGCACAATATCAATAGGAAATACGAACACATACATTTCATAAGTAAGCGATTAAATTAAACAACTTACATGGAAGAAATCATACACATCTCTAAGATAGTTGAGAATCCTATCTCAACACCTACTCAAGGCACTACTATACTAAGTACATACTTATACAAGCATTTTCACAAACACTTAGAATACACTTATTACCATACATAATGCATATTAGCCAAAACATGTATTAGGGCGAATCCTTTCGCCTAGTAAGTATTACATATATATATAGCATATACACATAATAATTAATCATGGCAAACACACTTTCATATTTCGTACGTATACAGTATTTTCTACAAATATACAGAATACACTAAACGCCATAATTTGCATACGTAATTGAATCGCAAAATGAACATCGCATTTTGCATGTGAAATAACACCCAGATCATGAATCTGTCATTATTCGACATTGAAAGCATTGAAAACCATAACCTAAGCATCTATAGTCTGCACCTTATGCCGTAGAAGCGAGTAACAGACTCAGTTTAAACATCAAGTCTTTATCATCGGTAGAACGACAACCTATGGTATGAAATAGGTTAGCTATTTCATCACTTACACTAGTTGAATCTTTAAAACTAATTACAGTTAGGATTTCTTACCCGAAAACAAAATCAAAATCGCCAAAAAAGCGATACAGTAGTGATGGATAGGCATGGAGAATAGCAGGGATCGATTCCCAGGAATGATTCCAACTTCACTCTCACTTTTTCTCACTTTACTCACTTCTCTCTCCTAAGGTTTTCTCAAATTCGTATGGAGTGAATGAGAGAGGGTTTAAGGTCCTTATATAGGCCTAAATTTGGTGAATA
Organism: Magnolia changhungtana; assembly: GCA_030180095.1. NCBI lineage: Eukaryota > Viridiplantae > Streptophyta > Magnoliopsida > Magnoliales > Magnoliaceae > Magnolia > Magnolia changhungtana. Next base: position 3,590,014 of record JASAUF010000632.1, read on the forward strand.
TGGCCCCAGGGCCAAGGTATACTTAAGTTATAGCCAAAGGGCATCTGTTTTAGCTCAACGGAGAACTTCCGGAGCCCCCCCTTGAGCTTAAGGTCAAACTTAAGCTCACCGACCATGAATATAGGTCGAGTTAAGTTTTCATTCCAGTCGAGTTCCCAGATCACATGTGGCGGACCATTTTCAGTTCAACGGTCACCGAAACTCGATCAAGGCCACAAGTACACTGCCATGCATATGAAATTTCTCCTAATCTGAGGGTGTATTTGGGACAGATTCTGATGGTCTGATTGCTTATATCAGGCTCGCAAGTGACAAGTCTCATATTACTCAAATTAGATTTAATTTCTAAAGAAAACCACGTTTTCTCACACACCACTCTAGGCTCAAGCGAATAGCCGCGGGACACTATCTGGATTTGATTTCTAAGATGGTTATCAAGCCCAGCAAGGCGGTCCTAATTATATAATTCGGACCTCCGACGTGCGGTCCAGATCCGATACGGAGTTTCAATGTGCTCCCGAGAGCAACTGGGTAATGAGATTGATCCTAAATTTCAGGGTAACCTAGTGTCAATGATTCTACAAGTTTTGGGTCTTGCAGATCGTATTTAAAGTGATTCAAACAGATTTCATAGCTAATCTAGTTTGGCACTTAGTTTAACTCGTCTGATTTCTAAAGGATTTGGTCCTGAGTGATTTTTGCCTGAGGTGGTACTCGGGTCTTTGTACAAAATTTTTTGAGACGTTACACCTGTTGAAGAGTTTTTTGAGGTCATCGAAATGTCCTTCGATTGTGCATGACTTGACGATCATGTCGTCCACGTAGACTTCCACTGATATGTAGCTCCTGCATTCTTCAGCCCAAAGGACATGACCCGATAGCAGAAAGTCCCCCATGGTGTGATGAAGGAAGTCTTCTCACGGTCCTCGATGGCCATCTTGATCTGATTGTAACTGGAGAAACTGTCCATGAAGGAGAAGATCTTGTGTCCAGCAGTGTTATCTACCAGTGTGTCGATGTGAGGCAGAGGAAAGTCATCCTTAGGGCTAGCCTTGTTGAAATCTCTAAAGTCAATACACATCCTGACTTTCCCGTCTTTCTTTGGAACTAGTACGATGTTTTGCGAGCCATTCTGTGTAGTTGGAGACTACCAGGAATCCCACGTTGTATTACTTGATGACTTCATCATGGACCTTCAGGGCCCATTCAGGCTTCATTCTCCGCAACTTTTGTTTGATGGGCCTCATGTCGGATTTTGTTGGCAAATGGTGTACCACCAAGTCTTCGTCGAGCCCTGGCATGTCTTCGTATGACAAGGCAAAGTTGGATGACCATGATTTCAGAAACTCAATCATCCTCTGCTTGTATTCCGGGGACAATGATCGACTGATGTGCACCTCTCTAGGGAATTCTGCTGACCTTAAGTTCACAATTTCGAAATCTTCTGCTACAACATTGGCATTTGTTTCAAACTCTCTGAGAGAATCCTTAAATTCAAGAGCTGTATCTTCATTTTCCACATCCAAGGCTTCATCCAAACCCATGAGTTTGAAGTCCAACTCTAGATCGAAATCATACGAGTCGACTTCAAACTCATGTAATGCATGTGAAGTTTTTGGCACAATGGTTTTTAAAAGTTTTTCTATTATTTTTATGTTTTGGTGATTTCCTGATGTTTTGTGGTTTTGAGGAATATTTGATTTTTTTGAGTTTTTGAGAATATGTGATGTTTTTGTGTTTTGAAATTTTTTTAATTTTTTTGTGTTACCAAGGTGTCCCGAACAGGACGGTGTTGCGAACCATGATTGGTCTTGCCCTGGTTCGGGATACCAACTGCTATTTACATTGACGTTTTTTTTATAGGCCGGCATTGGTGAATGATTCGCCGGCTGATTCAATAGTTAGGGGGATGGCTGACCATCTTGATTCTTTCCCCCTCTTGATCTTGTTGTCCTGCTCTATCTGTTCTTGTGGGTCACCTGTCTCGATGACTATGATGTTTGTTGGGCTGGGCTCAGAGTTGGGATCTGATTCGATCTCTTCGCCTAGGAGTTGGAGTTCTTCTAGCTCCTCGGGTTCATCACGTGACGATATCTTGACATTCGTCCAGTCGAGGGCAGGCCACTTTCCCTTGTCTACCTAATGGATAGGCTGCTTTTGCCCCTTGTGTTGCTGAGCTGGTGGTGGGGCTTTGTCCCCATGACCGTGGGTGGAAGTGGGTGTCTCTCCATTCTTGCCCATGTTCCCTTCAAGGGGCACTCCTGGTTCTAGGTCTCCTGTGGATGACCTTGTTTCCTTGCCCTTAGCCTCATGTGATGGGTTTGGGGGTTCTGCCCCTGGCCTTAGACGTGCTTTTGATGCCCTGAGGATCCTATCCCACTTTATTGGTGGCCAGATAGATTCCTGGTTAACATGTTCTGTGAGTTTGAGTTGCTGGAGTTGGTCCTCAAGAGACATCATCATATCCTCACAAACTGTCCCAGCCTTGATGAACTTGAGAGGTGTGCATTTGAATGGTTGACCCTTCTTTGGCCTTTCATCCTGATCCTCTGGTGTCGGTTGATATCTCAGTCCTTGTTTCTGCACGTTGGCAGGTGCTGGTTTCACCACTATACCTTTTTCATGGAACTCGGTACAGTAGTTCAGGATTAATCGTTCAGTAGAGGGAATGACATATTCAGCAACAAGAGGTTGAGAATTAGCGATCACATTCACATTTTCGAATTCAAAACTGTGGTATGATATGTCGCCTTCTGCATGCTGAATGTTAATCACTGGGATGTCAGTTTCTGGGATATTGATCGTCACTAGTAAGATGGTTTCTAGCTCGGCTAATACTGAAATGATTCAATTTCCAGAAGGGAATTTAACCCTTTGATGGAGGGTAGATGGGATAGCTCCAACAGCGTGGAGCCATGGCCGCCCCAACAGAAGGTTAAACGAGGCAGGAATATCGATGACCTGAAAGGTGACAAGGGTTATGTCTGGTCCAATTTGCAGTTCAAGGTCGACTTCTACCTCAACTTGCCTTCGGGAGTTATCGAAGGCCTTGACACTCATGGTACTAGGTTTGAAGGAGGACGATTCTATCCCTAACCGTTTAGCAGTCCTCAAGGGGTAAACATTTAGGCTGGATCCATTGTCAATGAGTACGAGTGAGATTTTGAAGTTCTGGTGGCTGGCAAGTATGTTTAGTGATCGTCCATGTTTGTGACCCTCGGGCGGTAATTCATCATCAGAGAAAGTGATAGCCTGTGGTGCAAGAAGTTATCTGATCATACTTGCCACCATTTCTGGAGGTACGTCAGGAGAGATGGGGATCATTCAATGTTTTCGTAAAGATTTCTCGATGTGATCTTGATGTGTATAGGAGTTCCCAGATGGATATTTGTGTAGGAATGGTTTTGAGTTGAGCTGCTATATCATAAGCAGTGTCAATTTTTCTAGTGGTTCCTAACAAAGTTCTTCGAGTTTCTTTCGGGTTCTGGTTATCTCTCCTTAAATACCTCCCGTTGTTACTCACTTCATTGCATTCTAGGTAATGCCATGGGACTGCTTTTGGATTATAGGAAGGAACCGTCCTTCCTTCCAGGTATATCATTGGTTCTTGAGGCGGGGAAGTTGTAGTTGTACTTGTTTGTGACAGACTTGGTGATTTTTCTTGAGGCATTACCAGTCCTTGACTAATTTTAGTAGTGGAATCTTCTTCCTCCTTTTGATGTGTGGGAGGAATCCTTTGGGCATGTGCTAGTTGGTGAGGCATTAAGAATTTTGGGGCTTGAACTGGGGGTGCCCCTGGCAGAGCTAATGGGGTAAGATCAGGGAGACCTATTGGGAGGATAATGGGTTCAGGATTTGACCTTTTTGGATGTGCTGGGGATGGAACTGAATGTGCCCCTTGGGAGGTAAGATGCCGAGGGTGTGACCTGTTGGGTATGGCTTCTAGGGTTATAAAAGACTGTACCATTGGTGCTGCTTCAAGAAATACAAGAGGTCTGCTTCTAGAAAAATAAGAGGTTGAGTGGCTAGTGCTGCTTCAAGGAATACAAGAGGCCCAGACGATGGCTCCTGTTGGTATCCCCATGCCTGGTTTGCTGTGTTGAGCATGATTGCTTTTATGGAATGATGTGGAGAGGAGTATGCGGGTTGCTCTCCTTTAATGTGGTTGACAGTAGAGGTGCTTGGCGTGTTGGGTCCTGCTTGATGCGATGGCAGGGGATTTTGGAGAATGTTGGCCTGAGATGTATTGTTGGCCTATGGGGTGATTGCAATCTTCTAGCTTTCGATCAAGTCTTGGACTGCATGTTTCAAGGTGAAGCAGCAGTCCGTTAAGTGGCCAGGAGCCTGGTGATATGTGCAATATTGATTTTCATTGTAACCAGGTGGCAGAGGGTTAGGAGAAAGCCATGGTTGGAGTGGTGTCAGAAGTTGCTTTTGCATTAACATAGCCAGAATCTGACTATATGTTTGTGCTAACGGGGTGAACTTCCTCCCTAACATTCCCTGCTTGTATGAACCTTGTGCATTCCCTCTAGGCTGTTGCGATTGTTGTTGAGATGGTTGTGCCTGATATCCCTGCTGGGTTTGCTGGGGTCGGTACTATCTATTTGACTGTGGCTGGTGCTGTCCGTCTTATCGTGGCTCCGGTTGTGGAATGTACTGATTGCCTTGAGTGTTAACGATGATGTTGTTAACTTCCGTAGTACGCTGAGCGGGAGCAGTGTTGTTTCCATTTATATATCCCACAGGTTTCCCCTTGACCTTGTTTCTTTTGATTGAAGGGGCTTGGTGTGGCCATGGGGAAATGGTCTCAGTCCTGATCCCAACTTTTACTTGTTATCCGGTTCGGATGAGTTGGGAAAAATTTACGTATGGATACGAGATTAGATATCCTGAAATGCTGGGATTTATCGAATGTACAATCATGGATATCTGCTCCTCGTCATCGATGGGGTTTCTCATTCGAGCCGCCATGGCTCGCCATCGTCCGACGTATGCTGATAAGGATTCGTCGTTTTTTTGTCTTAAGGCAGCCAGGTCAGACCTTCTTGGAGCCATGTTCAGGTTGTACGAGAACATTTCAATAAATGCCTGGGAAAGTTTTTCTCAGGTTCTGATTTGATGGCTGTCTAGCGAGGTGCACTAATCCAAAGCGTCACCCTTAAGGGATTTTTGAAAAAGTAGTATCAAGGCTCCATCGTTCCCTGCTATCACATTAAGTTCCCCATAAAATGCTTTTAAGTGTGCTGTAGGGCACCCACTACCATCATACCTTTTGAATTTTGGTACCTCAAAGTTTGGAGGTACCCGGTCATCTGGGAAGGGACAAAGATCCCTGAACTTGGTAGATGGATGATCCACTCCTTATTGTCTTTGTAGCTGATTTTGCACCGTTTGTAACTGCTCTCGTAGTTCCTCAATTTCTGACTTGCCCTGTTGCGGATATCTTGCCCCCTGCTGTAGGGCTTGTGATGCTTCCTCTTCATATGGATCAAGAATGAGTGGTTGCTGGAAGGATGGTGGACTCTCAGTGGCACGAGGTAGCTGAAATTGAATACCGCTCCCTTTCGGAGAAGGGTGTGATGTTCAAAGATGGCTCCCACCTAGGGTATCTGCCATCTCCGGGATGTTACTCCTGTTAAGGGAATGAGCTAGACTTGAAATTGGCTCCCTTCATGGGCATCCACCAGTTCTTGTCTGTGGTTCCCATTAGGGGAAACTTGTGTTGTAGCCTGATTGTTGTAATGTGTTGAGTAAGGATGTATGGGAGGGTTGCTCCTGATTGCTGGTTGTTGTTGATCTTGTCCCGACTCTTCAGGAAGAGAGAGCACAAGATTTGCTGGAGGGATGAGAGAGAAGGCAAAAGGTGTCTGCGGGAGTGAACTGTTCTGTACACCAGGATGGGTTGCCTGTGTATTTGGTGCAGCACTGGGCACCAGGCGGAGTAGTAGCCTTGCATTGTTTGAAGTAGCAACTCCTGTATAGTTGCAGCAGCTTGTGGGTTTGCTGGAGCTGCTAGTAACGGTGCGGATGTGGTTGCAGGTGCGGGTGCGGATGTTTCGGGGGCCGGATTTTCTTCATGAGTAGCTGGAGAGGACATGGGTGCGCGAGATCGGGTGGTCATGGTTCGAATTGGTGCCTGTGTAAGTGCAAGCTAAAGAATTTTTGTATGAATGAAATTATGATGTCTCTTGAGATTAATGTACCACACACTTTCGAATCGTGTCTCAGCTAGTGTGAGCTAGAATGTCCCCAGTGGAGTCGCCATTCTGTAGACACTGAAAAATTGGCGCCTATGTTGGTTTGAAAATGCTATGGGGGTTTTGGTGGATGTTGGAGTCGCCACGAGCCGAATAATCTCAAAATCCTGCGGTCGACTAGAACCATAGAATATGTAAGGCTGGAGAAATTTGAAGATTCTCCTACCTTAGATTGACTCCTGATCTGCGATTCGGGATTCCTGGTAAGGGACCTCGGTTACAAAGAAGGAAGGGGTTAGGCACCCTCTCTGCCCATACAAATGCACGGTTTCTACTTGGTGTGGTAAGAAATCTCAAGAGATGATGGATCTTGTGGTTGAGATAGGACTAGTCACGTGTGGATTTCTGGTGCGACAAGATCTAAGGTTTTGGCAAGCCACATAGTATACATCCAATAACATGCTTAGAAAGCGGATGGGATGATGTCTATGTAAAAAGGTAAATAAAAATGGACTAGGTCACTAGGAATTTCTGATGTGATAGGATCCGATGTACGACAAGTCACAGAGCATATGTTCACTAGAGATCTAGAGCAGCAGGGGGATTGAGAAGGGAGTATATGTCATGATGAATGCTTATAGGATGGTAGATTTTGGCTTGATCTTGAGTAGGCTAAGACATGAACTGAACCATGACTAATCAAGGCTTAGGGGTTGTGAGGGCTGAGAGGAAGGCTAGGGGGGTGGCTCAAAAGGTTTGGGCTTTGAAGGTTCGGGAGTTTCTTCCCTCTCCTTCACTCTCTTCCTCACTCACTCTCTTTCACTCTCACTCTCTTTCACTCTAACTATCTCTCCCTTGGTTGTTGTGGTGTGGAAATGAGAAGAGGAGAGGGCTATTTATAACCTTCTCCAATGGTTTTTTGGTAAATAGAGGGTAGGAGGAGGGTAAATGCCGATGTGGTAGGTGGTGATTGGTGGAGAGGAGAGAGATGCCACATGACACATTCCTATTAGGTTCTGGGGCTAGTGAAAAGGTAAATAGTGAACTTTGGATGGGTAATTCTATAGTCAAGTTGACTTTTGGATCTCGGGGACACATTTGCCCACACGTGGGGCGCGAGTGTGAACTCGACCATTACCATGGTGCATTTCGATCGGACATCGCCCGCCGTAGTCTCGAGCGCCACCGGTCCTAGTTCAGGCCGAGCTTGTATGTGCGGGCTTCAGGTGGTGCTTTGGTTCGTCTGGTAGTCCTCTTTTCAAATATTGGGGCTCGGATAGGTGAATTTATAGGATTCTAACCATGGTTTGGAGTGTGGCCGAGGCTGTGTGAGTGTTGAACGGCTTGGATTATGATTTTGAGCTGCGGATTGGGATTTTGGGGATTTTGGACTAGGGTTTACAGCTAGGGTTTGGGTTAGGGTTTGGTTTACGTTGGGATTAGGGTTAGGTTAGGCTATGATCATGGCTTCCGAACTGTCATAGCTTTCTCAAGATGTTAGCCTAGGTGGGGTGTCTACATACTTATATCAAATTGTATTCTATTCTGGAGATGAAAGGTAGGATGTTCCCTTTGAGAGTCGCCATTTTGGCACCTTGAAGACGCCAAATAATCACGATTATCTCCTGTGCAATTTTTAAGTTAATATTCAAGTGGAAAGTCCCCAACAAAGTCACCATTTTGTTTTGAACAAGAAATAAATGCATTTTGTTTCAGATATTTTATTCACTTGATAATTAACAAAAGAAAATGAACAAGAAGACAATCACATTATTTGTTTTATTCCAAGTTCTTTTACATCCCTTTCTCCTTTGATTCTAAAATAGACTTGTGATAATAATGAAAAATAAAGGTGATATAAACTAAAGCAATAATCGCTGAAAGTATTATTTATTGCAGATTGTTGCCCAAACTTGCTGTACAACAGAATCCTCATGTGTTAGGGGAATTCAATGTGTGCCAGCCCCATTGTGCGCTTAGGCCTATTGTGCGCTCAGGCTTGTTGTGCGCTCGGACTTGTTGCGCATTGGGATCTATTGTGCGCCAATGTCCTTTAGGGGCTAATACCTTTTGCAAGCTGAGGCCCTTTGCCCGCTGATGCTGTTTGTTCACCAATGGTGTTGTGCGCTGCACAACACCTATTCCACACAATGAGGATAAAGTTCTACCTCTCTCTCTCCTCAAATTCTCTTTCTTCTTCTTGGTTGGTTGCTACTAACCCCTTACTGATGGGTTGGGGTATTTATATCCTTTTCACACGTGCGAACATGCCACGTAGTCATTGCGAGCTCCTGTTTTGTGTGGATGACTTTGTGCGGAATCATTTATACGCTCCTCCTTTATGTGGATGACTTTATGCAGAATCCTTTGTGCGATCCTCCTTTGTACAGATGACTTTATGCAGAATCCTTTGTGCGATCCTCCTTTGTACAGACGACTTTGTATGGAATCCGCTCGTCCTTCGTGTAGACGACTTTGTGTTTCGAGGTCACTTTCCGCACAGCGTTCTATGGAATACGTTATTTCTACACAACAATTTGGCACAACTATTCGCGTGCAACAGTTTGCGCACAATGACTTTTCTATTTCTTTTTCTCTTTATTGTGTGCCTCAACAAGGGGTTGGATGGTGAGATAAGGGGGTAGGAAGATGGGTCCTCTCTTGGCTATTTTCTCTCCTTAGGATTTTCTCTCATGGAAGCTTGGGAAATGGTGGTGAGAATGAGAGAGGAGAGGGTATTGTAAGAAAGATGGGATGGGAGGAATGGATGTTGTAAGAAAGGGATGGGTGAAGAGAGAGAGAGTTTACTTTGGGAATGGGAGAGAGATAGGAGCCATGCCTTGTTGGTAAGAGAGGGATGGGTTGTATACTTGACTTGTGATGATTGATTGATGTGATGGGTTGTAGAGATTCTCTCTAAATTCGCAACATGGGGCATTTTCCTCAAAATAAATGTGGGCCCACAACTCCTGGCCTAGGTATCACATTGGCTCATGAGACACGGCGTTGGAACTGCAGTGATGACGCGGTCGTTAGGATACAAGTTTTAGATCAAGTTGACTTTGATATACAGAATGCGACTTAGGGTCACGCGTAAACATTGATTACAGGTCGCGTGTTACCAGAATTCTATAGGGAGGACCGCGAAAGCCTAAGTAGCGGTACGGTGTAGGATACGGGCCTTACAGCTCTCCCCTCCTAATAAAAATTTTGTCCTTAAAATTTACACAATCATCGCAACTAGATATAATTCATAAGGAAGAGGAAACATAGCATCATCATATAAAATCGGAGATAACATATAAGATACAATATATAATCAATCATCAAATAAATGGGGATAGCGCTCACGAATGGGCTACACCAATGGGCCTCATATACATCAAGTGGGTCACATCAACGGGCCGCACCATTGGGCCTCATATACATCAAATGGGCCGCATCAATGGGTCACACCAATGGACCTCATATACATCAAATGGGCCGCATCAACGGGCGGCACCATCTAGACCATTCATCTATATTTTAAAGATCATTTTAGAGCATTTCTAAGAAAATAAATCATATGAAAAGATTATCTAGACCATACCACAAATAACAGTGGTGATAATGATTTCCACCATTAAAACCCCACAGGGCCCACATAGCATTTATTTTCCATCCAATCGGTGCATATGGTCACAAAGACCTGAATTAAATGGAAAAACAAATATCATATTGATCTACAGCTTCTGTGCACCCAAAAGGGTTTCAAGGGTATCCATTCAATCCCCACTATTTACTGCAGTGTGGTCCACTTAATAGATTTGCCTCATTTCTTGTCTCAAGCCTTAGGACGAGCTCACCAAATGGGATGGATGGTGTGCAGATACAACCCATACATCTAGTGGGCTCCACAGATAAATGGTGCAGATGAAGCACTGCATCATGGTGGGCCACTGCACGGATGGTGCAGATACAACACTGCATCATGGTGGGGCTGTTGTAACACCCTGAAAATTGGGGGTCGAGCAAAGCTCAGCTCCCGAGTTCCAACGCATCACTTATGCAACACAGATAATGATGATTATGATGAGAGCATTGAAACATGAATGAGATTATACCAAAATAGCATATCATACTCCAGAGACAGTTAAATTGCAAGTGAAAGACTGTGATAGATGTATAAAATATATAAACTATGGTAAGTCTCCAGAGTGTGATATTGTTACCAGCTAATTTCACAGGTACTCTAGTTTAACACTAGCTAATTCTCACATAATTTCTAAAGGATTTAGTCCTGAGTGATTTCTATCTGAGGTGGTACTTAGTCCTTTGTAGTTTGTATATAAAGTGATTCAAGTTATTAATACTCAACTAAAGTACACCCTAATGACAATAAAAGAAGGTCCTAGGGCAGGGGAGGCTAATGTTCCAAATAGCTTATTCATTTTGTGGGTTCCATAAGGGTAATGATTAAAAGCTCATTTTATTTCTGTATTTACTAGTTACAGTAATTTATAGTTTAAGTATTGTTCTTCATCACCTAAACCTTAAGATTAGTGTCTAATGTAAAAGTACTTAGAAAGATTTAAAGAACGAGGTGGTGAAAGATGAGATTTGTGTAGGAAAAGAGTTAAAAAAATAATTTTTTAGATTATGGGATTGGGTTCTGACAAGTTAATAAGGTGTTAGGAGCGACCCATTACCTAAGGACGTTTAATTCCATGTTAGCAAAAATCCGGGGTGTTACAGCCGTACATGGCACCGTCCAAATAGACATTGCAATTCCTTTTGTAGGTTTGGTCAAAGATGCTTCTCACCCCTTTCAAGTTCTCATAGGAGGCCTCTGACAGGAGAGTACATGTAGGTGTTGTGTGTTGACCCTTGCTCTTGTGTAGGGCATAAACTTAGGTCCTTAGTGTAGGTCCTTGGCTTGTGTGGCCTAAAAGTTAGGTTCCTTGTGTGGATCATTTGCTCTTGTGTAGGGCATAAAACTTAGGTGTTGTGTGTTGACCTTTACTCTTGTGTAAGGCATAAACTCTAGGGTCCTTACCCCGCTTACCCAGAGCAAAGGGAGTACGCCAGAGTCTGCTAAAACCAGACGACACTAGATTCTCCCCGTTGATGAGTTCGAACCAAATGTGTTGCTCTTCAGGGAGCACTTTGGCTCTAGCTACTTGGTTCTGCTAGAGAGGATTGAGATCAGGAGCCCCTTTCAGTTGGACTACAAGTAGAAGCAAAGTATAAGTTAGAACACAAAAAAGACAAGTCAAACATACAAAGTGAGACAAAATGAAAAGTACCTGACCTGGGTTGGCGAACTTGGTAGGGACCCGGACCGGCAATCTGCCCAGCTCAGAGGCTGGGGCCTCCCACTCTCCTGAGGCCCAAAACCACTTTCCCTTCCAATCTTTGTTGAAAGTGGGGAGTTGGGTTACTAAACTCAGGGTACATGGGGGTCTGGCAGAGAAGTAATGCCAGGACGGCTCGTTCCTGTCGTACTTAGCCATATACAAATACAAGAACTCGTCTAGCATCAGCCTCTAATTCTTCACCTAGTGCTAGATGATGAATGTGGAAATAAGGATTTGCCAGGCACTCAGGGCCAGCTGGCCCTAGGCCACTCTCAGTTGTGCAGTAAGCTCGTGCACAAATGGGTGAATGGGAAGTTGGAGCCAGCACTGAAGGGCGCTAGTCAATATAGTAATCTCCCCCTTAGTAGGAAGACCCACTTGATCAGTGGGAGAAGGCGCTTGGATGTGCACCGAGTACGAAATCTGGTAGTCTTCGTGAATCTGGGCCATCTCGGACTCGACAAGAACCAAGCCCTGGGGGACCAATCGCTTTAGTCTGCCTCCTAATGGGCCTACTTTCGACAGTGCCATAGGATCTCTAAGTGCCCTCTTTGCCCTCTTGCCTCGGCTTTCAGTACTTGGACCCGCAGTTCTCTGGGTCGAGGGGTTAAGCGGTATGGCCTCAAAGGGACCTTCAGAGTCCTCGGGCCCATCCGCTCCTCGGACCTCCTTAACTTCGTTAGAGTTGCTCGACATAGTAAAAGAAAAAGTTTAAATGGTAGAAGACTCACTAAACTGAAGGCGATTCGCTTCGGCAGCTTCCTCCGAGCAAAATCCCTTCTCTGGCTATCGAAAACCCTTTATCTGGCAAGGAAAAACCACTTTTCGGCAGAGACGATTTGAAAAGAGCAAGAGAATAAGAAGCAAGAGAGCTAAAATGCAAAAGAAGGAGAATATGAATGAGAGCGAGAGGGCTTTATATAACCCTCCCATCACTCAGTGTCATCATTGCTGACAGCTGTCCCTGAAGCCGAGGTAGCTTGACACTGTTACTAGTGGACACATGGAGGGAGTTGATAAGCTTGAGTCCACATTCCCAAGTCAAGTCTCATCGGTATCAAAAGTTATTTATGGTGTAAGCAACCACTCGCCTCTCTATGAGCTCGTGACATCATTTCCTCTGCTCCACCGATTATAAATCATAACTGTCACCAAGTGTCCTTTGTTTAGAGGTCAAAATCCAAAGAGTTGTAGCCATCGTACTGCACGCGTAACCTGAAGAGCAATCGTCATAGTGATTGCACTCCAATCATCTCAACCATCATCATAAGCAAAGATGTGGAGGCATCACCCCGTTTCCCAAGGCATTTACTCTCTAAGTTCGAGCTCGGACTAAGAGAGTAGGGGGCTTCTGTTATGGGAAAATATGGAAGGGTCAAATAGGGTCGGCCCGAGCCATCCAAGCCAATTAATAGGGCCTCGGAAGGAGAACATCATGTCCGACGCTAGCAGACCTTCGAATTACGACCCTAGGCCGGCCAAGACTAGATCTCGTCCTCGTCCTCGTTCTCATCCCCATCCGATGATGGTTGGCCAAGCCGTGCTCTCATCCTCATCCTGGTCCTCATCCGAAGAAGGTTGGCAGAGTCGAGCTCTCGTCCTCGTCCTCATCTTCATCCAAAAAGCTATGGTCTCGGATCGACCGACTCATCCTCGACCTAGAGGCCAAGAGCTAAGCCTTGAATAAGCACGCCTAACAGACTCTGACCCCGATGACTCGACTATGAATTCTGACTATAGGTACTCAGCCGTGAACTAGGATAGGACGAGGTCTGAACCCGGATGAAGATGCTCCAAGTACTGAGCCGGGAAATCAGTCTGAATGTGGACGTGGCCGAAGATCACGCTCAGAGATACGCTCCATTAAGATACAATACGCTACATGATCCAAAGATTGTGGAGTATCTCCACGATTGCAATATCCGCTTGATTGAGTAGATCATGCCGAGATTGACGGACACGATCCTCCCGACCCACAAGTATAAATACCAGGGGACCCCATTGTAATAGGTACACAATATCTCGCACCCTCTCCTTACATTACGTGACTTAGACCCAGATTCCCTAGCCTGACTTAGGCATTGGAGGGTCCCTTGTTTAAGTCAGGGTCTCCTTTGTTCACCTTTTTGTGCAGGACCAGGGTCCATTCAAGGTTCGCAGCATTGAGTGGAGGGTGGTCCAAATTTTGACCTCAACATCCTCCATGTTTCATAGCTGTGTGGTGGACATGAATCTGTGAGATCCTTAAATCGTTCCCAACATTGGAAAAAGGTCTCATCTTCTTTTTGCACAAAATTCATGATTGCTTTCCTTAAGGTATTCATTTTATGATACAAGAAGAACTTTTTAAGGAACTCCCTTCTCATCTCAGCCCATGTGCCAATGGACCCTGGTCTTAAGGAATATAACCATGACTTAGCATTTTCTTTCAAAGAGAAAGGAAACAATTTCAATCTTACTGTGTCCTCGGATATGTTTGGGAAGTGCGATGTAGATATTATCTCATCGAACTCTTTCATATGCAAGTATGTACTTTCAGATTCTAGTCAATAAAACTTAGGAAGGAGTTAAATCACCCCCAATTAAACATCCATGGTTCCTAAATTCAATGGGAATATGATGCAAGATGGTGTACTCACCCCCGTCAGTTGTAAATAATCATGTAGAGTGCGAGGAGAGGGTATATGATGCACCTTATTCTCATCCTAGGGTTCCTCAACTGGGTGTTGAGGTTGATGTGCAGCCATCATTTGTACTGACTCAAAGGATCTCAGGTGGTGTATTATCCAGTGATGGATAGGTAGCCCTTCAACTAATCCTCCTTCACTCAAGAGACAGAGTGTTGTCATGAACCCACTTGGGCATGAAACACTCGTCGCCCTCAAGTAACAACTAAAGAATTGAAATCAAAAAGAAAAGAAAGATAAAACCTACAGAAAATAAGAAATCTAAAAAGATAAGAGAGATTGGAAAGAGGTTACCGGATTGGAGTTGCTATGTTAGGATCCTACAAAACAGAAAATAATGTTAGTCTCTAAAAACAATTTTAGAAAAATCCTAACGTAAAAGCATAGCAGAAAATTAAACCCTAATCTTAACTTAATTCTATTACCAATTATGAAATACCTGATCCAGCCTATAAGTACGACCGATTGGTTAGTAGATGAGACTCACTTTCCAAAATAAAACTCGGTAATGCCTGCATGTATAATTCAAATACTCGAAAGAACCCCTTATAGTACACACCTCATAATGCGACCGTAAATAACCGAAACTGATACCATGATGACCACTCCATCCATTTTGTACCATTTTCTATGCCTATGTGCACAATGATTGATGCCCTTATGCAAACATGGACTAGCCATGCATAGTGCACACCCAACTGACCAGAACCCCAAGACTTCGAAACCTATTTCATATCGATCGCCCCATTGCCGCGATCGCGGAGGTACCACCCGTGCATCTGTATGATGCTCCGTTAGTGAGATACGTCACGAAGAATCGTTAGTACATCATGTGCACAAGGCACCATATATTGCATTACACACATGTGCACAACACATGCCATGCACACATGCACCATGGCACATATCGGTGAGAGAATCTCTAACCATGTGTGTGATGTCACACACCCATACCATCCCTCTCTCATGTGTGTGTCCAAAGTCAACCCTCTCCATACAACACCATATGCATGATGTCATCATGCCATGCCACCCCATGTCCCTTTAATACACCATTAAGTCCTAATCATACACAAATTTCCATAATCCTAGCTCAAGCTAACCATAATCACATTAATCCAACCTAATCACATTTTTATCCATTTCTCTACAAATACCCCTCCATCCCTCAACAATTTCACCATTTCCTACCATAAGAGAGAGAGAGAGGGGGAGAGAGAGAGAGAGGGGGGGAGGGAGGGAGGAGTGATCTTGGTTGGCCATCAATCCCATCCCTTCCATCCATCTCAACCATCCATCTAGTTCAACAAGGTGAGTACACCCTCCTCACTCATTCTTATTTTGTTTCCTTGTGTTTATGTATGGTGAAGATGGTGTTGATGATGAAGATAATATGATTGTTAGAGAAAATAATTATAATGATATGATTAATGGTGTAGATGGCTTAAGAACATAAATAATATCATAATTTCCATAAGGTCACAAAGACCTGGATGGAAGATCACACAAATTTTAGCTTGATTAGAACGTGGTGGGCTCCACCATGGGCCCATTGTAATTTTTGTATGCCATCCAAATCATCCAAGCATGGCCATTGGGCTGGCTAAACACACACACACTCATGCACACACACATATATAATAACAAAAAAAAGAGGCAAAGACGTTGCTGGCAGCGTCCAGAGGATGTTGCAGTAGGTAACATCTCAGCTGCTTGGAAATGAAGGGGAAGGGGTTATGGGCCCACAAAGCCACCCCCCATGATGTATGTATCTGATCCACACCGTCCATCTAATTTTCTAGATCATTTTAGACGTTGAGCCGAAAAATGAAGCCAATCCAAATCTCTGGCGGGCCACATTGTAGAAAATAGTGTTATTGGTGATATTAACTATTAAGGCCCGTTATGATGTTTTTATACATCGAAACATATTGAATATTGGACTTGTTGGACTTGTCACAAGCCCGGGAACCCAATCAAAGGAGTGGATCATCCTCATGTGGGCCCCACCTATGAAAAACCATTAAAAAAAATTTTAAAAATAGTAAACAGCCAGACATTGTTGCTGCCAACGTCCTGCTGCTTAGAAGAGAGGGCAGGGACTATGGGTCCCACCACAGGCCCCAC
This sequence comes from Magnolia changhungtana, assembly GCA_030180095.1. Taxonomy (NCBI): domain Eukaryota; kingdom Viridiplantae; phylum Streptophyta; class Magnoliopsida; order Magnoliales; family Magnoliaceae; genus Magnolia; species Magnolia changhungtana. Next base: position 3,606,364 of record JASAUF010000632.1, read on the forward strand.
CATGATGTATGTTGAACATCAACACTGTGCATTTGATGGGTCCCCTTTTAACAATGGGTTATGCCAAAACTCAGTCATAAATGGAACTCAAGTGGCCCACACCATCTAAAATCAAGTGAAGACATGCTAAAATATATATAAAATCACTTGCTGGGACCCACCTGAAATTTGGTTGCATCTGAAACTTGGACTGACCCCTCATCCATGTGGGACACATAATGGATGGGCTGGATTTGGGAACCTGTTCTCAATGGGCCCAACAAATGATTATGAATGTTTTAATGGAGGGTGACCCCTCTCAACTTTGGTATGTGGTGTGGCCCACACAAGTCACTGATTGACTTGATTTTAAGCCCTATGCCCACCATGAAATGGTGCTAACTAATGGGGTAAATGTTCAACACGCACCACGGTGGGCCCACACAACTCGACCTCATGGGGAGTTCCCATCAGCTAGATTGCATAGAATATTTTCCCATATATATATATATATATATCGTTTGGTGGAAATAAATTTTGGCCTCTCAATAATTGTATGTTCTCCTCATCAAAGCCCAAATCAAAACCCATATAAGCCCACCATGAATACTTCGGTGTGTATTGGATTTAAGGCCACCCTATATGACAAGAATTTGTGGCCCAATTTCATGGATATCTTAAATAGCTATACTAGGCATCTAAATCGCTCAATACAATGCAATGATCAATTCGTGCAGTATGCAATTAGATTGTTAGTAAGGCATTCATACATAAGAAGGGTTGTTAATTTATAGAAAGGAGTAAGAACTAAAATTACAATCAAGTACCCTAGTTTATAAATTACGAGGACTACAATTTGATTAGTCATGATTAAGCAAGAAGAGAAAAGTATTTTGTAGTCGAAAGTACTAAGCTAGGAGGCCACAAGTTGACAGTATCATGTACGGATTGGTTATCTAGGTACGTGGCTCTTTAATTATCTTACGCCTTGCATATCGGCATACCTTGAGTTCTAGTTATCCTTGAGTCGCTTGTCATTAGCATCACCATGCATTCCATGGCATGATATATGACGAGATATATAACGAGAAATAGTACCAAATTCTTTACAAACATCATGGATTGACCGTATTATGATAAGGATGATGATATTGAATCCTGGACACTGGAAGTATGAAAATAGTAGGGGATGATGTGCCCCTTGGGCTGAGAGACCCTAAATCCCAATGGTACTTAGGGATGCCTCACCGTTGGGCCGAGTGGACACATGGGCCATGGATTTGACTCCCATTGACGAGGCCAGGTTGAGAAGGGGTATGTCCGACCCGCCTTAGGGTTAAGGTGGCAAACGGGGACCGGTTTGACTCGCCGACGAGGAGAAGCACAAACGAGGTCCGCTACTAGTATACAAAATGAAGGTTGTAACCCCATTGGTGGGTAGTATGGTCGATTGTTGCTGTTTGGTGCATGGGTATCGACCACTGTGGATCCTAAGTTCCAACAGTATATTGATCATAATCGAGACGATGATGTTTAGGAGTAGTGCGGTCAAGTCTGTGGTGAGAGAACTATTGGCAAGTGTTTTATAGTTAGCATACAATTATTTTATGCATCTCACACATAAACACCCTCCATCATTCATTAAGACATTGCTTTGTATAGATTATCACTTTTGGCGGTTCTTTCATTATATCTTTTATGTTAATTTATCTTGCGTACTTATCATGACGACTTTGCACTTGTTAAGTTATAAGACTTACTTGTCTTTTAACCACTCAGGTAAAGGATCTAAAGAAGAAAAATAAGTAGCAACCACGAGTTAGGTGCCACGTCGAGGGGACTGATTTGATTTTTAAAATTTTGAATTGTATATGATGTATATATGTATCGCATAGACAGATGATGTACATTTGGAATTTTGTAGTACCCAGTTTACTTGTATGAAAATGTTACATATCTTGTCTCTGATGTTCCTTTTTTTGTGAAGAATGAATGGTGAGATTTATCCTTTACATTCCTTGTCGGACGCCGAGCTTAGTACTTAGTGTGTGGGCATTGGGTAGCAATCCCGGAGTTCGTCTTGTCACGCGCCAAATTCAGTGGATATAGTGGTAGTATACGACCATTGGGTATGGGGTGTGACAAATTAATCTTAGAAAAATGCAGTCGTAGTCCCGGGTAATAATGCCAAAAACTTATTCACAACCCTAAGTGCAGGGTCGCGACGTAGTAATAACTCGATGAGACCGAGATCGAATCCACAGGGACTAAACTTGTACATATTCTGAAAATAATTAGAACTAGAACTAGAAGAAGATCTAAATCTAAATCTAGAATTAAAGAGAGTAATTTTGAATGAGATTTCAATAATTAAAAGGGAACTAGAGGCTAAGGATCCTCTAGTAGCTATCAGGATGCTACCTTAATTCAAGAAACACAATTGAAATTGGAGTCCTATCCTATCCAATTGGAAGATGAAGTAATTAAACCAAATCTTAACTTTTCATTGACCTAGCCACACATGAAGGAGTATTGTGATGATTGGAAGGGATTCCATCATCCTACCATGCCCAGGAGACAGTGGTGAGCAACAACATTTATCAATCTCATCTCAAAACAGGAAAAGAAGATATTCAAAGGTATCATAACATCTATTGTAATTTGAGTCACAATAAATCATAGAAAACTGAAAATATTCCTTAAATTCAAACTAAAAATCAATAACATTCAAGAAAAATAAGAATCAAGTAAGAAAATCATCCCAACATGCTACAAGCTTCACCTCGTAGCCCTAGGTAAGAGGTTTAGCCAACCATAGACATGATTAGATCTAAAATCCTAAAAGAAAGCATCAAAAATAAATAAGAAAGAACAACTCTTGGGAGGCTTATTCACCCTTTGGCTCTACTTCTTAAAACCTAATTCATATTTAGAACTCCATAAAGAACCCATATTTATAGCCTTTGTCCGACCGTCTTTGAAAACTGCTTTAAATTTACACACTATGCATAACGCCTTCGATGACAACGAATAACTTTTGATGTCATCAAATGTAATTTGAATCCCGAAGTCACGTCTTTTCACACTGCATAACTCTTTATGTCATCAAACATACCTACGATGTCATTGAATAGTCCTTCGATGTCATTAAAGGTGTTTAATTAATCAAGAATGTGTCCAGAGTGATCCAGCGAGTTGCTACAAAAATCCGCAAAAATCTTGATGTCATCGAACTGCCTTTGATGTCATCGAGCAGGCCTTCGAACAATCGAACGGGTCTTCGATGTCATCAAGAACTGCTTCAAGTTTGTCCATCAATAAAATTTGATTTTCATGTAATGTTTCGATGTCATCGACCCGTGTTCAATGTCATCGAACACTTGCTTCGATGTCATCGACTAGTGGTCGATGACATAAACAGTGAAGTTCAGATTCTGTGAATTTCTACACTTTGCACTTTCGACTTCCTTCCTTCTCCACTTAGTTTCCTTAAATCTTTGGGTCTTAAAATCTTTAATCTTAGTCTCCTAAGATCCATCCCTTGCCATGGTGATTCTTGAGCATCAAATTCATGCTTTTAACATTCTTTTCCTCTCAGATTCACCTTACAATACAAACATGTATAAAATATACCCATTAAGCATTATCATGTTCATAAAACCAAGATATAAATAGGGGGAATATGCAATATTTAACACTCAACATCTCCTAGACAGGGACCAATGGTGGATTATGTTACAGAGGCGACATAGGTGGCAGGGGTTCTACAATGCCGATAAAACTTCCATCGACATTATATTGTGTTACTGATAGTGTTCATTCAACAATCATGGCTATCAGTCGATGCATCGCTTTAGTCTGGCTAGTCATATATCGATTGGTATTCTCAGGTTGAAAACAGAATTATTCTATGAAAGTGCCCTGGTTTGTCAAGTTACGTGAATGTTGGGTCAGACTGTCTACAGAGCTCGATAGGAATAACAATTCAAGCGTCTGCTTCAACCGGATGTGTGAAAGCTCGCCATAGGTAAATCAAAGCCTCACATCCCATGACCCAAAACACTAGGTAAAGAAAAACTCTTAAAAACAAATTAGAAATCACAGGATTTTAGGGTGAGAAAACTTTTTGCAAAATAAGAAAATCTATAAGTTTTTCTCGCCTTGTCGATTTTATCGATGCACCCTCGATATGATCGATCTGCTCTGTCGATGTCCTCGATACCTTAACGATATTATCGATGAGAGGACTAAAAGTGTCCAACAACTAAATATTCATCTGGACGGATTTATCGATGTATCGATACACCTATTGATATCATCGATAAAAGTAATAAATATGTCCAGCAACTTCACAACATATCTGGACGAATTATCAATGTATCGATACACCTATCGATATCATCAATATTCAAATCTCGAGTCCATTGGGAGTGGCTCGGTAAGATTGACAGAAAGATTTCCGTCACCCTTGTTTTTTAATGAAAATCTCAAATTCCTTCGATATATCGATGACCGTCCGATATGATCTGAATTCAAATATCGATAAGATCGAAGGTCCATCAATGATATCGATAGTGGGTGCGCATTTTTTACAGCAGATATTTCAGGTTATTTTTAACTGTGATCGGGGGCCCTTCGATAGAATCGATATTCAAATATCGATGATATCGGCACCAGGTCGATGGCATCAAATAAGGATACAAATCGTCCAGCAAGCTTAAAGACAAATCCGCTGGATTTATCGATGCATCGACTCTGATCTTGATAAGATCGACATTCAAATTCCGATGATCTCGATGGTTCCTCGATCATTCATGAAAACCTGAAATATCTCAAAGTCAAGTCTCTCTCATTTTTCAAGTGTCGATTAATCGAACCTATCATCGATGGAATCAGAGTTCGAAATACGATGACATCGACAATAATTTCGAATCATCGACCATTTGGAAAAGAGTTTCAAAAGCGTATGACATTGAGTCCAAGTCATCGAGCAGACCATCGATGCTATCGAGAGTATACACTCGATGATATCAAACCTGCTCAATGATATCGAACTCTATCATAAATGTGACCGTTTTATATCAATTGGAACTTTTTTCCTTTATATAGAGGACTTGCCTTTTGTTGCTGTGAGAGAAAGTAGAGAGAGCTTTTGAGTGTTTCAACTTATATCCTATATCTAAAGCCCTTTCTCTCAAGCGAGTTCATCCTCCAATCCACCCTCACCATTGACATTCAATAGAGTGGATTGGGGAATGAACTTCTGCATTCAAGGATCCTTCAGCTACTACCTTAATGGCAATCATTAAGCTGGGATGACTTAAATGCATAAGATTGGAATCGCTCTACATTCCTAATATGAAAATATTTTGAGAGTAGGATTCCATCTTCACTTTGACCCAACCCGAAGCCTAGTATAGGTATATTATCTTGTGTTGCAGATCAAGGGAGCAGAAGACTCTTCGTCAACAAAGAGGAGGAGAGCTTCGGCATTGTGCTGAATGAGACTCATTAACTTATCCGTAAGTATCTAGAGTTCAGAGGACACTTGTGATCATTCCTTTCTAGGATTGGGTCTTAAGTGGTTCTCACCCTTTGAAGTCCTTAAGGAGGCCTTTGGTGGGAGTGTACGTGGTGGGTGCATTTTGTGGACCCTTGCTCTATGTAGAGCATAAACATTCGGGTGCGTTGTGTGGACCCTTGCTCTATGGAGAACATAAACATCTAGTTAGGAGTGAATTAGTAAAACTCCAGGGTTAGAGGTGAACCAAGTAGAAACCTCTGTGTAAAGGTTGAAGGTGAACCTGATTTAAAACCTTAGGTTTTAGGTGAACCCTGGGAAACCTCCTTAGTGAAATCCGGTACACTCAAGTGTTGAGTGTGGCAACCGGGAGTGGAGTAGACAAGTAGTCGAACCACTATATAAATAACTGTGTTTGCGATTGCTAATCTTCTATGTGTGTGTTCTATGTCAATGCTTTCATATCCATGTATCTGAGATCACACCTCACACACTTACACACTCATATCCATCATAAACTAGTTGTACACTGCTTACTTCTTTCATAGTTTGTGATTGGATCCTCTACTGGGCTTGGAAGCCAGTAGAGTTATTTTTGAGTAATCCTAATATATGTCTGTTGTTAGGATTAGTGTGATAGGATTTTAAATAAATCATAAAAACTTTTAAAAGTCCTATTCACCCCCCTCTAGGACATATTGGCATATCCCTTCTTCAACTCAAGCGGTCTTCACGGCTTTTTCTATTGGTATCAAAGCGGGTCTCTCTCCAAGGGCTTCATCGCTCATCAGTCACTAGACCTCCAGTATTTAACGGCTCAAACTATGCATACTGGAAGGCTAGGATGCACTTCTTTCTGAGATCTTTGGATCATGACGTTTGAGATATAGTTGAAAGAAGATATGTGCCACCTATTGAACAAATCGTACTTGATAGTGGCACAACAATCACAAAGCCGTAACGCCCTGAAAATCGGGGGTCGAGCATGAACTCAACTCCCGAGTTCCAACGCATCACTTATGCAACAAAATGAATGATGATTGAATGTGATCGGTATTAGTGCAATGAACATGAGTGAGATTAAGCCAAAACAGCATATCATACTCCAGAGACAGTTAAATTTGCAAGCGGAAGACTGTGATAGATAGATAAAATATATAAACTGTGGTGGGTCTCCAGAGTGTGATAAAGTTACCAGGTTAAATAATTATAAGTATGATTTTAAATTATACCAAGTTGTGTAGTGTGATCTAGTCAACATCCCTGTAACCCCGATAATCAAGGCACGACTCTCACGAAGCCGCCAGAAAACAGCATATACGGGAAAGCATTCTCGTCGTCATAGAAGTCCAGCTCCGCCTCAGAAGTAGCGTCGCCATCTGCAATCAGACAAAGTCTAATGGGTGTTCGGAACACCGTCCCGTATCGTGGGAGTGAGTGATCAACTCAGTGAAACAATAAAACATAGGTTAACATGTTATCAATTCAGTCAAGCAGTAATAATAAAGCAGTACAATCAAACAATTTTAACTACTCTTATTTAATGCAAGTATGAAATGACATGATGTATGCCCTTGCCAAACCACCCTCATGCGACATCATCTTATGTTCGTGAATGCGTCCATCCCTCAGTTCTCCACATCTACCAGGCACATGCAGTGCGATGATGAGCATGATTACCGAGTAATTATTAGTTCATTTCAAACAGCAGTATTGGGAAACTAAGGTACCTCCCTTGTATCATTCCCAAACATGATCCATTCTAGGGTCGTCAGTCCTAGTTAATCTCATACGATATTATGGTTTGAGAGGCGTAGCGAAGGCATCACAAAGGGCTCGTCACCCGTCAGCATGGATATAGATCTCACCGTATGCGGCTCAATTGTTGACCGTCAGCTCGAGTACATGTCTCACCGTATTCGGCTCAATCACTAGCCGTCAACTCGAGTACAGGTCTCACCGTACTCGGCTCAACTCATACTCTAGTTGCTGTGAAAGACTCGTCGCCAATCACAGACCTTGGAGTATACTCGAAGACACTACAGAGGACTCGTCGCCGTCAAGACGCAGTACGGGTCTCACGTGCTACGGCTCTCGCCGTAGGTGTCGACAGCTCGAATATAGTGTCTCATACCAACATAATCGGCTCACGAGTTTGGTTGCTCACTGGTCACTACGGGGAGGCACGTGGCCCCAGCGTAGGCCGATAGCTCGACCACGGTGTCCCATACCACCATGTCAGGCTCATGAGTCTTAGCGGATCGAGGTACCATGGTTAAAAGGGATTTCACTGGTAAGTTTGGTACCCTAGGTTCAAGCAATTACGTCCAAACATGGTGAACAAACATTAGACAGATCGGGTTACTTGACGAGCCTGACTAGCTCGAGCGCACAATCAATTGGATGACATGAAGTGCATAAGCACTTCGTGTGGCCAACCACTATCGCCAACCGAAGTACGACTCGGGTTCGTCAAACACATCTCACGTGGTATATGAATCACAACCACGCTTTCAAATCCATTACCGATTGCCTGGACCATACAATATCTCCAATCACATTCAATTGTAAATAGATAAAACAGTAATGGATCAAGATTCAAATCATACAATCAAGTCCGGTATTATCCGTTTAGGGCTGCCAGGGCTGTTGCACGCACTCGTTGCTCCGCTCCCCCATCACCCATGATGGATCATACAACGTAAATATAAATTTAAACATATGCATTACATAGTTATAATCATAAAGCAGTTGAGCATGTTATGAATCACAACACAAGCATGAGTTTATACATGTTCAATTCCTAATCACACAACAATCCAAGGAGATCATACACATAGTTAACAGAGGTTGAGAATCATATCTCAACACCCTTATACATTACAATTTGCTAACTACTACTCATTCAGACATTTCAAGAAACACTTAAACAAACATACATCAACATACATGACATATGTCGATCACATAGGCATTAGGCCAAATCCTTTCACTAGGGAGTTGCCCCAATCATAACACGCGTACACCCATGACGGATAGTCATGGCAAGCAGGAATCCAAGTTCCATATTCATTCAGTCATTTCCATAAACAGTTGGGCCACACATTTTAGCATATATGGTGTATATTGGCCATGGCGTGATTTAGGGAAAATCCTTTCTTCAAAAGGGTATCGCCAATACAACAATCATGAATCCATGACAATTAGTCATGGTGAGCACGAATGAGAATCTATACTCATTCAGTCATTTTCACAAACACTTAGAATACATTATTACAACATACATGGTGTATGTTAGCAAAACATGTATTAGGGTTATCCTTTAGCCAAGTGAGTATTTTATCCATGTATAATATATTACTACAGCAAATAATCATGATAAATACATCTCCAAAATTTATACGTATACAGTATTTTCTAAAATACGCATTTTCAACATACATAGAGTATATAAACAAACATGTATTACGGCGATTCCTTTCGCCAAATAAGTAATTTATCCATATATTATATAATCATACGACAAATAATCATGGAAAACACATTTCCAAAATATACATGTATACGGCACTCCTTACAATACAGTATTTCTACATACATAGTGTATATTAGTAAAACATGTATTTCGGCGAATCCTTTCGCCATATAAGTATTTTATCCATATATCATATATCCATACAACAAATAAACATGTCAAACACATTTCTAAAAAAAATACGTATACGGTATTTTATACGAATACCTAGAGTATGTGAAATTCCATATTCTTCAATTCTAATCGAAACAGAAAACGGAAAGCACTTTGTACAAGTGCAATTGCATGCAGATCATGAATCTATCATTATCTGACATTGAAAGCGTTGAAAACCATAACCTATACACCTAAAGTCTGCACCTTTTGTCGTAGAATCGCAATGGAATCGATAGGTTTGTCTAGCTTCCGTATACGGCAACTAGGCAACCTAGAGAAGGTAATAGGTTAGCTATTTCATAACCTACAACAATCAAATCCCCCAAACAGGTTAGGTTTAGGGTTTATTACCTAGAAATGACGCCGGAATCACCGGAAAAGTGGCAAGAATGAGGTGGTTAAGCACCGATAGCAGCAGGGTAGAGTGGCGGGGAGATCTTCCCACAACTCCCACACATTCTCCTTCTTTTCCCTCTCTCAAATCCCAAATTCGTATGGCTGCCATGAGAGAGGGTTTAAGGTCCTTATATAGTCTCAAAACTCACCGAAATAGACTCCTGTTCAAGGGGTACGACTATTATAAGTATTTCGGCACTTTTCCAGCTCAAAAGAGGGTTTCTGGTGGCCCTCCTCGAGCTAAATGTTAAGCTTAAGCTCTCAACACATGGATCTATGTGAGATTACGTTTTCAACTCAATCAGATTCCCAGATCGCACGTGGCAGACCATTTTCAGTTTGACGGTCGGTGGGCCACGATCCAAAATTCCAAGTACATGTAAATGTTCCTGAAATTTTTCCTGATCCGAGGGTGTAATCTGGTCTGATTCTGACGGTCTGGTTGCTTAATACTGATCCGCAAGCGAATGGTGTCAGATCACTATTCCAGATATTTATTTTGTAAAGGAAAGAGTGATTTTCACACGCCCTCGCTCCGGACTCAAGCGAATGGCTGTGGGACATCGACTGGACTTCATTTCCGAGATGGTTGTCGAGCCCAGTGAGGCGGTCCTAGTTCCTTAACTTCGTGTTAATCGGACTTCCGACGTGCAGTCCAGATCCGATACGGAGTTTCGAGATGCTCCCGAGAGCAGCCGGGTAATGAGATTGATCCTAGATTTTAGGGTAACCTAGCGTCAATGATTCTACAAGTTTTGGGTCTTGCAAATCGTATTTAAAGCGATTCAAACAGATTTCGTAGCTAATCTGGTTTCGCACTTAGTTACTTTGCCTCATTTCTAAAGGATTTAGTCATAAGTGAATTCTGGTCGAGGTGGTACTCAGGCCTTTGTAGTTTGTATATAAGGTGATCTAAGTTATAATACTTAACTAGTTTAAGATAGTGTCTAGGGTGAAAGTTCTTAGAAAAATTGGAAGATCAAGGTGGTGAAGGGTGAGATTTGTGAAGGAAATGGGTTTAAAGGCGGCTTTAGACTTTGGGATTCAGTTCTGACAAGTTAATGAAGTATTAGGATCGACCCATTGCCTAAGGACATCTAATCCCAGGTTAGCAAAAATCCAGGGCGTTACACAAATCCAAAGAAAAGTGGATAGCATTCGACAAAGAAATGCAGACATCTGAAGCCAAGGCTATGAATGCTATCTACTGTGCCGTGTCCTAGGATGCATTCAATCAGATAAGTATGTGTGGGACATCCAAGGAAGCATGGGATTTATTGGAAACAACCCATGAAGACACAAGCACTGTAAAGTGATCCAAACTTCAACTCCTGACTTCACAGTTCAAAAGTCTCAGAATGGAATAGCATGAGATCTTTATGGAGTTTTTCACAAAGTTAAATATCATATGCAACTCCATGGGTGGATTGGGAGAGAAAGTTCCTGTACCAAAAATTTATAGGAAAATTCTAAGATCCCTCCCAGAGCGTTTTAATCCCAAGGTTACAACAACAGAGGAGTGTAGAAACATAGATGAAATGAAAGTAGAAGAATTGGTAGGTTCCCTACAAACTTTTGAACTACACTTCACACATTCCCAAAAAACCAAAAACACTGTCTTAAAAACTTCTAAGAAAACGTTACATGAGGACAGTGAGAGAAAAAATGAAAATGAAGATGAAGAAGTGGCTTTGCTAGCACAAAAATTCAGAAGGTTCTTTCAAAAGAATCGCGACCGTCCTTCTAGAGGAAGAAAGGTGAATAACAAACCTTCTATAGGAAAATTTAGTAAAAAGACTAAAGAACCACAATGATATGCCTATCATGATTATAGACACCTATTAACCGAATGCCCAAACAGAAAAACTAAGGGTAAGGCTATGGCTGCCACATGGAATGATACTGAGAAGTCAAATTCAGAATCCAGTGACTCAAAGAGCGATGGAGATAAAAAATCATTGAAAATACTCATGGTCTCCACTGCTTCGATCATTCCAACTGAATCTGAGGAAGAACAGCAAGCTACTGAATCATTTCTATCTGACAATGAGGAAATTGAAGAAGAGGAAGAAAGAAAACAAAATGAATTACAAGACGCCTACAATCAACTTTACATTTATAGCGTCAATACTGTTAAAAGACTTGGAATAATTGAGAACAAAAAGGAATTGTTGCAACTAGATCTAGACAAAACTTTAAATATCAATACTCATCTGATTAACGATTTGCAGCAATATCATTCAGATAATGATAAACTTGAAAGAATCAACATTTCTCTTAAATCTAAGTCTGAAAGATTAAATAAACAAATTAAAATATTAAAAGAGAAAAACATGATTCTTCAAAATGAAAATCATACACTTCAAGTTGAGTTAGAGGAATCCAGAGAAATGGCCCAGCTAAACTGCAAATTTTCCCAAAGGGGTGAGAAATTAGAAAACTTATTAGGCATGGGAAAATGTGGAGAGGACAAAAAGGGATTAGGTTATGGAAAGGCTAGAATAAGAACTGAATATGATGCACAACCTTTTGGAAAATCTGTTGCCTTTAGTAGTAACATCAGACCTATCCCAGCTTGTCACAAAAATGGTGAGTCAGTTTATGAACTGAATAAAAGAAATATGCAATCATCACCACTCGAGCTAGTCAACAGGATGAAGGAGTCATTAAGTCATGTGGACAAATCGGATAAGCTGAACAAATCCACCACAAGTAAAACTCCTGTCACAAAGTGGGTGATTAAGGAAAAGACAAATTGCCTTGTTACACATTCAGATTGTCTACTAGACAATGAGGTCGAATGGTACCTTGACAGTGGTTGCTCAAGACATGCCACAGGTGACAAATCCCTTCTCTCCAACTATAAAAATCTTCATAAAGGGATAGTCACCTACGGAGATGGAGCCACTGCCAATGTAATTGGACATGGAATGATAAGAGGGATTGATTTGCTCAAAAATGAGAATGCTTTCTACATAAAAGGACTAGCGCATAATCTATTAAGCATCTCTCAAATATGTAATAATGGGCATGTAGTCAAATTCAACAAAGAAAATGCAATATCCTAGATCATTCAGGAAAATCAGTAATTAAGGGACATCACACAAACAACCACTGCTACATTATTATAGGAAAAGAAATGAGCGATATTGAGGAACACTGAGAATGAAGAAACTAGTCCAGATCATGCATCAAAATCTGGATACCTGCTAAAATGACCTGTTTTTGCTCAGCGTTCAAAGAAATAATCTGAGGTCTCTCACCTCCTCTTTTGCACGTAAACATTCAAATGTTTATACTTTTGGTGTACAGGGGTTATACAAAATCTTGCTGATAATTTTTGCAAAAACCTTAATAGATATATTATTCTGTACATGAATGATCGTCAGACTGTAGAAAAATTTGAAAAGATCCACCTTCGATATGAGCATCGATTGGTGAATGTCAATCACATCGACTGAGAATCGATATCATTGATGACTCTCCAGGTAGCTGAAACATCGAGACAGTTGTTCTTCCCTAGAACTTGAAATTAAAAATCAAAATTCGGAAACTGAGAACATGATCAAAGGGATAGGTAGTCGCTACTTGGTAAGAATCAATAAATCAAGAAGAAGAGCCTCATCAGGTGGTCTCAGGCTTGGATATTTCATCTTTCCAAGATGGGAAAAGATAGGATTACTCCATCCACAACATGCATCAATTGAAAGAAAGAAAGGTAAGCAGTATGCAACCGCCTCTTCTTCCTTGATCAACTTAAACCTTGTGGCAGAAAGAACGGTTCAGAGGAAGAGCGTTACACCTTTTGGGATCGACAATCTCTTGGAACTAATTGGATGGGGGAATATCATGAATCTTAGTAGAGGATTTTAGCATAATCGTGTACATCAGTTCTTGAGTCTAATCTACGATGTTGAAACTAATCCCCTAATTGTTTCAGTTGCTGTAAAAAATCGAACCGAGCATATCACTCCCAGTTTCATAAGCCGATTGATTAGAGCAGAGGATGCTCAAATACCTGTATCAGAATGAAATATGAATGGTCTTGGTGTATGGGGTGAAGTTACTAGGGCACTATGTAATGGTGCTACTATACCGAGAAATGCATAGAATGTTCTTCATGTTAAATATCTCAATCTTGCATACAAAGTTCTTCATAGCATTTTTAGCACAAATGTCTATCCCTGTGAAGTCTCTGGCAACGTGCTTTCTCCATACATACTAAATGCTTTGTATGACATTCATCTCGGTATTAACATCTGCCTGCCCACTTTTATCCTACATCAATTGATTTGGGTATCCTCAAATGAATCCATCATCATACTTCCATTCCCGTGTCTTGTAACCAAGCTATCACGACTATTTGAGCTGCCTTCTACTAATGATCTCCCACACCCGCGCATTTGGTTTAATCAAGAAGACATCTACAATATAGTTGCCAATACATCTAGTGGTAAAACAAATTCAAGTTCAGACAAAGAATACTCTATACGCAGCCCTGTCTCATGCGAAAACATTCAGGCTATTGTCAATCAAAGTGTTATACAAGATCTGTTTGGTAGACAATCCCACATGATGAAACAGTTGGAGAAGTGTGAAGTCTATTTTCTGAAAATCAAAACCATGCTGGCAACCTTGCAAAATGATACACAACATCTTCTGAATGGTCCACCTGCACTGTAGCAGTTGTTGATAAAATATCTAATGCCTCACCAGGCTGGTTTCTCACTGAAAATGCTGAAGGCGTTAATACCTTTTTGGATGCTTTTGGCTCACACATGGGTGCGATGCATTTCCAAAGTTTCTTTTTGGTGTAAAAACATCTTGAATAAAGAAGATACAGTCTCCTGATGTTTTTTTTTTTTTTTTTTTTGATCTACTGCTGTCTGTGGCAGTATATGTCTTGGTATATGGCAGAGTATAATTCAGATTTGTCCTGCCATATTTGTGTTACGTTCCCCTGGTTTATCAAGTTATGAATTGCATATGATTAAAAACTGTAATACAACTGCTCTATCTTATTTAATATGCATTCATGAATTCTGAAATTGATGTTTGATTGAATCGAACTAACTTTTATACATCAATATTCTGCTTCTACCTGATTGGTTCTCCCAAGCACTTCACTCTTCAGTCAATATCACTTCTTATACCTTTGTCAATGACTAACAAAAAGGGGGAGAATAGTTTAAATACCCCAAATTAAAAATTGCGTATCTACTTGAATGTTATTGCAGGTGTTAGGGGTTGTTGCAGGTGTTAGGGGGAGCAGATACACTAAGAAAGGGGGAGTTTTGAAGTAAGGGGGAGCGGATAATATGTTGTGTACATGGTTCATTAGATTTTGTAAAATTGTGTAAAAATATGTACACACAATTTAGGGTGTGTTTGTTTAGAAGTGTTCTAGGGTGTTTTGGGGGTTCTATCACGTAATTGACAAATGGGAGATTGAAAGTGCCCTGGTTCGTCAAGTTACATGAATGTTGGGTCAGACTGTCTACAGAGCTCGATAGGAAGAACAATTCAAGCGTCTGCCTCAACCGCATGGGTGAAAGCTCACCATAGGTAAATCAAAGCCTCACATCCCATGACCCAAAACACCAGGTAAAGAAAAACTCTTAAAAATAAGTTAGAAATTATAGGGTTTTAGGGTGAGAAAACTTTTTGTAAAATAGGAAAATCTGTAAGTTTTTCTCGCCTTGTCGATTTTATCGATGCACCCTCGATATGATCGACCTGCTCTGTCGATGTCCTCGATACCTTAACGATATTATCGATGAGAGGACCAAAAGTGTCCAGCAACTAAATATTCATCTGGACGGATTTATCGATGTATCGATACACCTATCGATATCATCGATAAAAGCACTAAATATGTCCAACAACTTCACAACATATCTGGACGAATTATCGATGTATTGATACACCTATCGATATCATCGATATTCAAATCTCAAGTCCATCGGGAGTGGCTTGATAAGATCGACAGGCAGATTTCCGGTACCCCTGTTTTTTTAATGAAAATCTCAAATTCCTTCGATATATCGATGACCGTCCGATATGATCTGAATTCAAATATCGATAAGATCAGAGGTCCATCGATGATATCGATAGTGGCAACGCATTTCTTACAGTAGTATTGCAGGTTATTTTTAACTATGATTGGGGGCCCTTCGATAGAATCGATATTCAAATATCGATGATTTCGGCACCAGGTCAATGACATCGAATAAGGACACTAATCGTCCAGCAAGCTTAAAGACAAATCCGCTAGATTTATCGATGCATCGACTCTGATCTCGATATTATCGACATTCAAATTCTGATGATCTCGACGGTTCCCCCTATTATTCATGAAAACCTGAAATATCTCAAAGTTAAGTCTCTCTCATTTTTTAAGTGTCGATTAATCGAACCTATCATCGATGGGATTGGAGTTCAAAATCTGATGACATTGATAATAGTTTCAATTCATTGACCATTTGGCAAGAGTTTTAAAAGCGTATGACATTGAGTCCGAGTCATCGAGCAGACCATCGATGCTATCGAGAGTATACACTCGATGATATCGAACCTGCTCGATGATATCGAACTCTGTCATAAATGTGACCATTTTATATCCGTTGGAACTTTTTGTCTTTATATAGAGGACTTGCCTTTTGTTGCTGTGAGAGAAAGTAGAGAGAGTTTTTGAGTGTTTCAACTTATATCCTATATCTAAAGCCATTTCTCTCAAGGGAGTTCATCCTCCAATCCACCCTCACCATTGACATTCAATAGAGTGGATTGGGGAATGAACTTTCACATTCAAGGATCCTCCAACTATTACCTTAATGGCAAATCATTAAGCTGGGATGACTTAAATGCATAAGATTAGAATCGCTTTACATTCCTGATAGGAAAATATTTTAAGAGTAGGATTCCATCTTCACCATGAACCAACTCGAAGCCTAGTATAGGTATATTATCTTGTGTTGTGGGTCAAGGGAGCAGAACACTCTTCGTTAACAAGAAGAAGGAGATCTTCGGCATTATGCTGAATGAGACTCATCAACTTATCTGTAAGTATTTAGAGTCCAGAGGACACTTATGATCATTCCTTTCTAGGATTAGATCTTAAGTGGTTCTCACCCTTTGAAGTCCTCAAGGAGGCCTCTGGCGGGAGTGTACGTGGTGGGTGCATTATGTGGACTCTTGCTCTGTGGAGAGCATAAACATTTGGGTGCGTTTTGTAGACCCTTGCTCTATGGAGAGCATAAACATCTGGTTTGGAGTGAACCAGTAAAACTCCAGGGTTAGAGGTGAACCAAGTAGAAACCTTTGTGTAAAGGTTGAAGATGAACCTGATTTAAAACCTTAGGTTTTAGGTGAACCCTGGGAAACCTCCTTAGTGAAATCCGGTAGACTCAAGGGTTAAGTGTGGCAGCCGGGAGTGGAGTAGACAAGTAGTCGAACCACTATAAAAATGACTGTGTTTGCGATTGCTAATCTTCTATGTGTATGTTCTATGTCAATGCTTCAAATCCATATATCTGAGATCACACCTCACACACTTACACAGTCATATCCATCATAAACTATTTTGTACACTATTTACTTCTTTCATAGTTTGTGATTGGATCCTCTACTGGGCTTGGAAGCTAGTACAGTTATTTTTGAGTAATCCTAATATATGTCTGTTGTTAGGATTAGTGTGATAGTATTTTAAATAAATCATAAAAACTTTTAAAAGTTTATTCACCCCCCTCTAGGACATATTGGCATATCCCTTCTTCAACTCAAGCGGTCTTCACCATTATTTTCACTCTCCCTGAGCCCTTCCATATTCCTACATAAGTTGAATCCTCATCTGTAAATCTCGGAGCACAGCTACTTCGTCTGGGAGTACAGTTCAGGAAGTCAGCTCCCCTTGATCCCCATCAATAGGCATTGGAATATTATTTAAATTCAATGCCTTAAGGGCTCTTGGAACCGAAACATCCTCTATTTTAGGTGGTGTGGATGGCATAAAGGGATCAACCCAGTAATACAAGCACTTCTTCTATTCATAATTGGCGATACTACACCAGCAACTTAGTGATGGTGTCCCCCCGAGCGTGCCAAAAACTTGTTTGGCGTTGTTTTAGGCATAAGTTGTGTGGGCATGCTAGAATTGTAATCGCAACTTCAATTCAAACCAAACAACAATGACCCTAAGCACCAATATAGGCACACATATAGTGTATGACCAATATTTTGTGAGATCGGTCGCCTATTCAGTCACTCGCTCAATGTGTAAAATTGGATCAAGTGATATTCAGAGGGTGGAGTTCGTCAAGTGATATTCAAAGGATGATGATGGGCTGCAGCTTTGCCTTCCATATGAAAAGACTTTTCAATATAGATAAAATGAAATGAGAAAGGAATTCTTGCAGTTAGTTGCGAAGAGCAACTGTAAAACACCTTTCCGATTAAGGAACTGAATCTAGTGCGTGATCATATATTCAAATTGCAGCTAAAGATTACCAGTTACTTTACTATCGCTATGAATTACACTATAGAATGTAAATAGTAGGCTCAAAAGTAAAGATTACACTAAGAAATGTAATTTTCTTGATAGAAAAAGTTAAAGATTACACTATGGAATGTAATTTGATTGATAATTTGAAAGGTAATTGAAAGATATATTTGGTTTGTTTGGTTTGGTATGAGATGTTTTTTCTTGCTGAATTTCTTTGCTATTTATATCTTTGATTTACCCATCTACATCCTTCCCATGTTCTGACAATCACCATAACCATTTGCCACCACTTTGAAGTTCTATGTTTCTCCTCTTACCACCTCTCCTGTAACAAAATAACAAATTCTGTTGAATATTCGGCTAGCCTAAGTGTTGAGTGTTAAATGTTGCATATTCCCCCTAGTTATTCCTTGGTTTTATAAACATGATAGTGCTTAATCGATCTAATTTTCCAAGTTTTCATGTGCGAGGTGATTTCGAGAGCTTAAGGTGAAATTGATGTCAAAAGGAAGATTTATGCTCAAAAGATTACAAAATAAAGATTTAGAGATTTAGAGGTCATTAATGAAGAAGTCACATGCCAAATATCCAAGGAAATCAAGTGAGGAATGAAGAGAATCGAAGATTTGAACTGAAGAAAAGGAATCCTAAAAATTGGCCTGAAAAAACATATTCTGAAATTTGGAGTCTAAAGCAGAAAAGTCCTGAAATAGACCTTCGGTCCAACTGAAGTGCAATTTTGGTTTGACCGAAATTGCACAAAATAGTTTAGCAAAAAGTAAAATTTTCAGCCTTAATTGTAACGCCCTGAAAATCGGGGGTCGAGCATAAACTCAACTCCCGAGTTCCAGAACATCACTTATGCAACAAAATGAATGATGATTGAATGTTGATTGTATTCGTGCATTGAACATGAGTGAGATTAAGCCAAAACAAAGATATCATACCCGAGAGGCAGTTAATTTTGCAAGCGGAAGACTATGTTAGATAGATAAAATATATAAACTATGATGAGTCTCGAGTGTGATAACATTACCAGTTAAATAAATACAAGTACGCTTCTAAATATACCAAATATGTAAGTTTAATGTCTTCTATCCCGGCACCACAGCCCGTCAATACATCAGCATCGAGGTCTTGAGAGACCCGTCGAGAGGGTTACATGATAGGAGAACTCCTCCTCATCACCATAGAAATAGTCCGGCTCTGCTTCATAAGCATCGCCATCATCTGGAATTCAACAATTCTGTTTGGTGTGTACAACACCGTCCCGTAACGTGGGAGTGAGTAGCTAACTCAGTGGAACGATAAGGTATAAGTTATCATGTTATCAATACAGTCAAGCAGTAATGATAAAGCAGTAAATTAAACACTCCTAGTTACTCTGATTAATGCAAGTATGAATGCGGGTATGATGGATGCCCTCGCCGACATACTCCCTCATGCAACACCATCTCACGTTCGCGGCATGCTTACATCCCACAGTGCTCCACATCTTCCAGGCACATGCGATGCATGATGAGTATGATTACCGAGTTTTTAATTAGTCCATTTCAAACAGCAGGATTGGGAAACTAAGGTACCTCCCTTATATCATTTCCAAACATGATCCAATCTAGGGTCATCAGTCCTAGTTAATATCAGACGATAGTGTGTTTTCTAGGTCCGCAGAGGTGCCAGTGGTCATTACGCACAAAGGTTGCACCACTCCCCATCACCCCTTAAACGATTCATCACTATACAGAAACGAGGCCTAGTTCATACTCTATATATCGCGGCGAACCCTAAGGCACGCTGCAACTTCAGAATATGCTCGCGGTCACTACAAAGAGGTGCCGCTGTGGAACGTTACGCACAAAGGTTGCCCCACTCCCCCATCACCTTATCAATGTAGGCCGACAACGCGAATATAGTGTCCCATACCACCATAATCGGCTCACAAGTTGAGTTGCTCACTGGTCACTACGGGGAGGCACGTAGCCCCAGCGTAGGCCGACAGCTCGACCACGGTGTCCCATACCACCATGCCCGGCTCATGAGTCTTAGCGGATCGAGGTACCATGGTTAAAAGGGTTTTCACTTGTAAGTTTGGTACCCTAGGTTCAAGCAGTAGCGACCAAACATGGTGAACATACATTAGACAAATCGGGTTACATGACGAGCTCGGCTAGCTCGAGCGCACAACAAGTTGAACGACATGAAGTGCATAAGCACTTCGCGTGGCCAACCACTATCGCCAACCGAAGTACGACTCGAGTTCGTCGAACACATCTCACGTGGCGACATGAAACTCAACCACGATCTCCAATCTAGTACTGGAGTTATGCGGACTATAATCATAGCCCCAAGCACAATCAATTGTCATCCATAGCATGTAGAGTAAAGCATGATAGACAACGTAATTCAAGCATGATAAATAAAGTAATTCAAACATGCTAGTAGGCATGTTAACAGCATATTATAAAGCATGATATAAAGCATGTTGTAAAACACTACATTAATAGGAATACAAACACATGTATTGTAAGTAAGTGGTTTAAGTGATCAACCTCATGGAGGTAATCATACACGTCGCTAGGGTAGTTGAGAATCCAATCTCAACACCCTCCTAAGGCATCAACATTCAAACACTTGCTCACACAAGCATTTTCACAAACACTTAAGTACACTAGTACAACATACATGGTGTATGTTAGCAAAACATGTATTAGGGCTATCCTTTAGCCAAGTGAGTATTTTATTCATGTATAATATATTACTACAACAAATAATCATGATAAATACATCTCCAAAATTTATACGTATACAGTATTTTCTAGAATACGCATTTTCAACATACATAGTGTATACAAGCAAACATGTATTACGGCGATTCCCTTCGCCAAGAAGATATTTTATACGCACATAATATATTTATACGACAATTAATCATGACAAACACATCACTAAAATATACATGTGTCCGGTACTTCTTACAATACCGTATTTCTACATACATAGTGTTTATTAGTAAACATGTATTTAGGCGAATCCTTTCGCCAAATAAGTATTTTATCCATACGTCATATATCCATACGACAAATAAACATGTCAAACACATTTCCATAAAAAATACGTATACGGTATTTTATACGAATACCTAGAGTATGTGAAATTCCAAATTCTACAATTCTAATCGGAACAGAAAACGGAAAGCACTTTGTACATGTGCAATTGCATGCAGATCATGAATCTACCATTATCTGACATTGAAAGCGTTGAAAACCGCAACTTATACACTTAAAGTCCTCACCTTTGCCTTTGGAAACGAAACGAATCAGCAAGGGTAGTAGAACTTCCAGTATATACGGAGATTTCTAGCCTAAAGGGCGGAATCGGTTAGTCGTTACACAACCCACATCGATCCCACTTCAAATCGAGACCTAGGGTTAGGGTTTCTTACCTTCAAATGGGATGGAAACCGCCGGAAAACACTGGAATGAAGCGGCAGCGTAGGCCGTGTAATGTCCAAAGCAAGTAGGAGGAAGATCTCCCACAAAACCCAAGCTCTTCTCTCTCTTTTCTCTCTCTCCCTCTAGGGTTTTTCTCCAAATTTCGTATGGCTGTGAGAGGGGCTGTTCTAAGCTCCTTTTATAGCCAAAAACATTCCGAAATTAGACTCGTCAGTTCAAGGGGTACTTGCTAATATAGGATATTCGTCGCTTTTCCACTCAAAAGGGAAGTTCGGTGGCCCTCCTTGAACCAAACGTCAAACTTAAGCTCACCATCTATGGATCTACGTGGGATTACGTTTTTGACTCGATCGATTCCCCGGATCACACGTGGCGGACCACTTTCGGTTCGACGGTCGGTGGGCCACGATCGAAATTCCAAGTACATGTAAATGTTCTGAAATTTTTCTTAATCCGAGGGTGTAATTTGTCCGATTTCGACGGTCGGGTTGCTTATCACCGACGCGTCAACGAATGATGCCAGATCACTATTCCGATATTTATTTTGGATGGGAATAGTGTTTTTCACACTCCCTCGCTCCGAATCGAAACGGATGGCCATGGAACATCGGATGGAGCTGATTTTGAGATGATTGTTAAGCCCGGTGGGGCGGTCCTAGTTCTTTAGCTTCGGGTTAATCGGACTCCCGATGTGCGATCTAGACCTAATATGAAGTTTCGTTTCATTCGAGAGCAGACGGGAAATGAGTTTGGTTCTAAACTTTAGGGTAACCTAGCGCCAATGATTCTACAAGTTTTGGGTCTTGCAGAACGTATTTAAAGCGATTCAACGGATTTCGTAGCTAATCTGGTTTCACACCTAGTTACTTTGTCTCATTTCTAAAGGATTTAGTCCTAAGTGAATTCAGTCGAGGTGGTACTCGGTGCCTTTGGAGTTTGTATATAAAGTGATCCAAGTTATACTACTTAGCTAGTTTAAGATAGTGTCTAGGGTGAAAGTTATTAGAAAAATTGGAAGATCAAGGTGATGAAGGGTGAGGTTTGTGAAGGAAATGAGTTCAAAGGCGGCTTTAGACTTTGGGATTCTGGGATTCGACAAGTTAATGAGGTATTACGATCAACCCATTGCCTAAGGTCATCTAATCCCAGGTTGGCAAAAATTCGGGCATGTTACAATCTACCCCCTTAAAACAAAATTTCGTCCCCGAAATTGCCTAAGGGTAATAAGGAAAGATTTCTATTATTTCATTTGTCTAAGACTTATTGATTTCGAGTTCCTACGCGTGGTAGGGTATATACTAGTCTGGTTCCTTTTAGTCTACCCCCCTTAAAACTTAATTCTTCATCCATTTCTCATACCCTGATGGTTTGCTACCATTTATTTCTTTACCTATTTGGAGTCTCGACGGCAATTCTCACAATTTAGAGTAAGATAGTTGTTTTCATTGTTTGACCAACACGGAGAGACGGTAATAGTGGGCTCGATCCCGATACATCGATCATCCACCGGGCCAGGGTAGGAAGCTCATCGTATCCCTTCCGAATCCTGGTGGATCCTGGTCTTTTGCTCGGCCAAGCAGTGAGTCCATTGGTAGTCGCCCAGGATTGAGAATTAGGTCAAGCCGCGAATGCTTCGCAGTTGTATATTTCAATAACTCGTAGTCCGATCACTCTAAAAACGTAGGGAATGTCCATCATTGAAAGGTTCAAATTGTTTATTCTAAGGTTGCCCTTTAGGTCTTAGTCTAAGAGAGTCCTTGATATTATCTGTCCCAGGGGAGGGTGAATCAAAACTTACTAGATCATCCTAAAACATTTTCATAGTAGAACTTGTTAGGGCTTCTATAATGAGCGTATGTTAACGAGCACCGTTTCGATCCTGGGCCAGTGGAGTAGGGTCCACCACGCTTTCGCTGTGCCACCCAGATCAAGAGATGCAATAGGTAACCTAACTAGATTGGGCTCATAATGTTCTACCCCCCTTAAAATTTTATTTTCACCCTCAAGGCTCAAGATTTATGTCCTGCTCCGTATATCGGAACAAGGTGTAGTTTAGGATCTATCTTTGACATGAAATGGGATGCGATCTCCACTACATTGGTCTTCTTTTCATCAATGTTGTGTATTATGGCATTGGTACCTATGGTCATAGAAAGGAGCTAAAGACGAAGGGTATTGTGGTTGATTCGGGGTCAGGTGTGAGTTTGTGGCGAGATGCCTAATTCTACCAAGAAATTTTTTGTCGCGGTTCAGACTTATCCTATTTAATCATGTCTAGCTTAATAGGCAGGCTATCTTTTTACGTTCATAAGCATAATACGAATGCCGACATGGCATGCGATTTGGGACCTAATTCCTAACTGTCTGTTGCCCATTTGGGCAATTCCTTAGGCCTAAAAGACATAGTCTCTACTAGCTATATACTCCTAACACTTTTCAAGGACAAAATTATAAACTTTTAGTTGTAAATGGTTGGGCCAACACGGAAAGAAAATTGTGTAGTGGGTCTGAGTCGGTTACATAGACCTTCACGCCTCGCGATGACAGAAAATCGTCATATCAGTCCTTAATCCTAGCTGATCCCGACCTTCTGCTTGATCAGAGCATAGGGTTCATTGGTCACTACTAGGATTGAGAATTTGATTCAAACCGCGAATACCTCGCTTAAATGTAGTTTCTCTATTCCGCATTCCCATTGTACTAAGTCCTTGAGAAGGCGATTCTAAGGGGTGTATTGATTTGACCTAACATTAAATCAAAGGGATACTGAGCGTGTATAGTTACTAATCAAACAACTTTTCTAAGAATTATTAAAGGAGCCTATGAGTATTAAGGGGTCCGACGAAGGAGTGAGGTCTCACTCCAACCTAATCCAGCCCATTAATTAAGTCCATCTTTCAACTATCTTGCAATTATCTTAGCATAATCAGTCTTTTACGTTCCGTAGTAGAACCAGTAGCCTAGTCTCAATTTATGAATAGTGGTAATCTATTAGTCTATGCTTACACACTAAATGATTTCAAATCATTTCTAATACAAGAAATTATTCATCGTGTAGGGTCAAACGTTGTCTAAGTGGAATTGAGTTGTCTGTACTTGACGCTCGAGCTTTTCACACATACTCACACCAGCTAAGAAGATCCTGGAGTTTGTATTATTAATTTGTTGGATTTCCTATATGGTCAGGTCTGTCGAAACTAGGAGTATCGCTCTAGGTCCAAACTCTATGGGCCTATCTATCAAACAACCATTTACTCCAAAAGCTTAAGCTATCAGAGTGCGGTGAGTTAATGTATATCAAGGGACTTTATCACTTCAACACAATTTGGCCAGTGGCCTTAAGTTGTATTAAATGGGACCGCATTACTAATCCTACCTTGGGATTGGGTGTGACATGGTTGGTAGGAGGGTGGGAGGGGATTAAATTTTATAGACCTTGGAAAATGAGCCTGGTGTTGGAAAAACGTGAGATGGGATTTTCCATACCCCACGATGGGAAAATTTCTAAGTGTTATTGGAAAGGAATTCTCAAAAAAATTTACTCTTAATTGCGTACATTCTAAACATGGTGTCGGAAGACATAGGATACACCCAATCTAGGGGCCATACCCTACATATACTTTTACAATTCTATTCACCTAATCTTACTTAATGCGGCTGGTTGAACGGGCCCTAAACGTCCTCACGCATCTAGAACATCATACCAACTACTACACTCATCAATCACAAAAGCATAAACATCCGCGAAGGTGGCCGAACTAAGCCCGGATAGCGCCGTGGAAAAGTGAATGGAAAATGATGGAGAGAGAGAGAAAGGGCTGGAGGTTTGGTTCTCCACAGATGTGAGCCTCAACAGATGTTGTAAAGGCCCCAAAGACAGCGAATGAAGAAGGAAAATGAAAAAGTAGGATGGCTTAGGGAGCTTGCACGAATGTGAGCTTCGAATAGGAGGTGTGAGAGCTTAAATGTGGAAGAAAGGGGAAAGGTAGGAGGTTAGGGCTGCTGTGATCGATGGGAGTGGGTGGATCATAGGCGAAAATGATGGATTGACATATTTGGGGAAAGGGTTGAGAGAGAAATTCGAAAGTAGAAGGGAAGGGCGTTTGAAAGGAAAGATGTGAGAGAGAGGGGGGCTCCAGCCCCCAAAATCTCAAATATTTGCCAAAATGGCACGTGCCAGGGAGTAGGGGAGGTCGAGCCGACCAACCCCAGCCCTGGCCCCACTCCAGATGGGCCACCGGACCGCGGTCCGCCAGACCGTGGTCCGCCTTGGCCGGAACCGCGCCGCCGCGGTGGGGCTGTGTTCTCTGTGGTCCCAAGGTGCTAAATGCACCCTGGTTCGACCCTGGGTCCCATCGGATCTAAGTGGGGAGGCCCCCGAATCCGATTCGCTCCATTTCGTGTAGTTTTCGGGATAATCGGACGTAACTTGCAATCCGGAATGAGTTATCTGATGTAAAATATATGAATTTGGGGGTAGAACGAGCTAATAAAGCCAACCAACCCTATCTATGTGGAGTTCTTGTGCCGAATTGTGAGAAAACCCTCCAATTGGCGGCCATTTTCCCGTTTTAATTTTGTTTTACCAAAATAGTAATTTTTGTTTGATTACTCTTCATCTATTGGGCTTTAGGAGTTGCGCTCATCGCGTAAAGAGCTTAGAATAATTAGGAGAATGGTTTGGTGAAGTCAAATAGGACACTTACTATTTTTAGCTGAAAGCCTTGCGCACTAGTGGACACCATGACCTTAGTAAGTCACGAATGCTAGGAGTTTTAGTTGTCGTTTGTTTCTGATTTCCTTCCCATTACTTGGTATCCCTATTTTAAGGGTTATGAACTCATTTTTCTTTTGACATTCATTAATCAATTGTGGATCTATTAGAATTTATTTCTAGTTTTTGCTTTCTTTCCTCATGGATTCGAGAAGTTTCCGTGAGGGGTCCAGAGAAGCTCCGAGAATTTGGAATAGTTATCCTCATCATGCCTATCCTATATTCTACCGATTGTCAACAGTTAGGGTGAGGTGGATTGTAATCTAGAATTATCTATAGACGACCTAGGAATATTTTAAGGTCGACCCGTGCGACCAAGGGTTAATACAGACTCGATTTCGGCGTTTGTTTTCAGCGAACTTCGCCAATTGGTGAAGTCGGGATACCCATGACTGTTTCTACATTCCATCGCCCCCTCCTAAGTCAGAGTGCGTCAGTGTGCGTCGTGTGACCATAACCCAGGTCCAGTTTAATCCAAATCATGCTCTGATACCATCTTGTAACGCCCTGAAAATCGGGGGTCGAGCATAAACTCAACTCCCGAGTTCCAGAACATCACTTATGCAACAAAATGAATGATGATTGAATGTTGACTGTATTCGTGCATTGAACATGAGTGAGATTAAGCCAAAACAGCATATCATACTCCAAAGACAGTTAATTTTGCAAGCGGAAGACTATGTTAGATAGATAAAATATATAAACTATGATGAGTCTCCAGAGTGTGATAACATTACCAGGTTAAATAAATACAAGTACAGTTCTAAATATACCAAATATGTAAGTTTAATGTCTTCTATCCCCAGTACCACAGCCAAGTCAATACAGTACCAGGTCTTCAGAGACCCGTCAGAGGGTTACATGATAGGAGAACTCCTCCTCATCACCATAGAAATAGTCCGGCTCTGCTTCATAAGCATCGCCATCATCTGAAATTCAACAATTCTATTTGGTGTGTACAACACCGTCCCGTAACGTGGGAGTGAGTAGCTAACTCAGTGGAACGATAAGGCATAAGTTATCATGTTATCAATACAGTCAAGCAGTAATGATAAAGCAGTAAATCAAACACTCCTAGTTACTCTGATTAATGCAAGTATGAATGCGGGTATGATGGATGCCCTCGCCGACATACTCCCTCATGCGACACCATCTCACGTTCGCGGCATGCTTACATCCCACAGTGCTCCACATCTTCCAGGCACATGCGATGCATGATGAGTATGATTACCGAGTTTTTAATTAGTCCATTTCAAACAGCAGGATTGAGAAACTAAGGTACCTCCCTTATATCATTTCCAAACATGATCCAATCTAGGGTCATCAGTCCTAGTTAATATCAGACGATGGTGTGTTTTCTAGGTCACTTTGCAGAGAGGTCGCTGTGGTACATTACGCACAAAGGTTGCACCACTCCCCCATCACCCCTTAAACGATTCATCATTATACAGAAACAGGCCTAGTTCATACTCTATATATCGCGGCGAACCCTAAGGCACGCTGCAACTTCAGAATATGCTCGCGGTCACTACAAAGGGCTGCCCGAGAACATTACGCACAAAGGTTGCCCACTCCCCCATCACCTTATCAATGTAGGCCGTAAGCAGTGACGCGAATATAGTGTCCCATACCACCATAATCGGCTCACGAGTTGAGTTGCTCACCGGGTCACTACGGGAGGCACGTAGCCCGGCCGTAGGCCGACGGACTGACCACGGTGTCCCATACCACCATGCCCGGCTCATGAGTCTTAGCGGATCGAGGTACCATGGTTAAAAGGGTTTTCACTTGTAAGTTTGGTACCCATAGGTTCAAGCAAGAAGCGACCAAACATGGTGAACATACATTAGACAAATCGGGTTACATGACGAGCTCGGCTAGCTCGAGCGCACAACAAGTTGAACGACATGAAGTGCATAAGCACTTCATGTGGCCAACCACTATCGCCAACCGAAGTACGACTCGAGTTCGTCGAACACATCTCACGTGGCGACATGAAACTCAACCACGATCTCCAATCTAGTACCGATTGTCTGGACTATAATCATAGCCCCAAGCACAATCAATTGTCATCCATAGCATGTAGAGTAAAGCATGATAGACAACGTAATTCAAGCATGATAAATAAAGTAATTCAAACATGCTAGTAGGCATGTTACAAAGACATATTATAAAGCATGATATAAAGCATGTTGTAAAACACTACATTAATAGGAATACAAACACATGTATTGTAAGTAAGTGGTTTAAGTGATCAACCTCATGGAGGTAATCATACACGTCGCTAGGGTAGTTGAGAATCCAATCTCAACACCCTCCTAAGGCATCAACATTCAAACACTTGCTCACACAAGCATTTTCACAAACACTTAAGTACACTAGTACAACATACATGGTGTATGTTAGCAAAACATGTATTAGGGCTATCCTTTAGCCAAGTGAGTATTTTATTCATGTATAATATATTACTACAACAAATAATCATGATAAATACATCTCCAAAATTTATACGTATCTGGTATTTTCTAGAATACGCATTTTCAACATACATAGTGTATACAACAAACATGTATTACTGGCGATTCCCTTCGCCAAGAAGATATTTTATACGCACATAATATATTTATACGACAATTAATCATGACAAACACATCGCTAAAATATACATGTGTCCGGTACTTCTTACAATACCGTATTTCTACATACATAGTGTTTATTAGTAAACATGTATTTAGCTTAATCCTTTCGCCAAATAAGTATTTTATCCATACGTCATATATCCATACGACAAATAAACATGTCAAACACATTTCCATAAAAAATACGTATACGGTATTTTATACGAATACCTAGAGTATGTGAAATTCCAAATTCTACAATTCTAATCGAACGTAAAACGGAAAGCACTTTGTACATGTGCAATTGCATGCGATCATGAATCTACCATTATCTCGACATTGAAAGCGTTGAAAACCGCAACTTATACACTTAAAGTCCTCACCTTTGCCTTTGGAAACGAAACGAATCGACAAGGGTAGTAGAACTTCCGTATACTGGGAGATTTCTAGCCTAAAGGCGGAATCGGTTAGTCGTTACTAACCCACATCGATCCCACTTCAAATCGGACCTAGGGTTAGGGTTTCTTACCTTCAAATGGGACGGAAACGTAGGAAAAAACACTGGAATGAAGCGGTGAGGCCGTGTATTGTACCAAAGCGAGGGAGGAAGATCTCCCACAAAACCCAAGCTCTTCTCTCTCTTTTCTCTCTCTCCCACTAGGGTTTTTCTCCAAAATTCGTATGGCTGTGAGAGGGTCTGTTCTAAGCTCCTTTTATAGCCAAAAACATTCCAAAATTAGACTCAGGTTCAAGGGGTACTGCTAATATAGGATATTCGTCGCTTTTCAGCTCAAAAGGAAGTTCTGGTGGCCTCCTTGAACCAAACGTCAAACTTAAGCTCACCATCTATGGATCTACGTGGGATTACGTTTTTGACTCGATCGATTCCCATATCACACGTGGCGGACCACTTTCGCCGGTTCGGCGGTCGGTGGGCCACGATCGAAATTCCAAGTACATGTAAATGTTCTGAAATTTTTCTTAATCCGAGGGTGTAATTTGGTCCGATTCGACGGTCGGGTTGCTTATCGACGCGTCAACGAATGATGCGGATCACTATTCCGTATATTTATTTTGGATGGGAATAGTGTTTTTCACACTCCTCGCTCCGAATCGAAACGAATGGCCATGGAACATCGGATGGAGCTGATTTTTGAGATGATTGTTAAGCCCGGTGGGCGGTCCTAGTTCCTTAGCTTCGGGTTAATCGGACTCCCGATGTGCGATCTAGACCTAATACTGAAGTTTCGTTTCATTCCCGAGAGCAGACAGGAAATGAGTTTGGTTCTAAACTTTAGGGTAACCTAGCGCCAATGATTCTACAAGTTTTGGGTCTTGCAGAACGTATTTAAAGCGATTCAAACGGATTTCGTAGCTAATCTGGTTTCACACCTAGTTACTTTGTCTCATTTCTAAAGGATTTAGTCCTAAGTGAATTCTGGTCGAGGTGGTACTCAGGCCTTTGGAGTTTGTATATAAAGTGATCCAAGTTATACTACTTAGCTAGTTTAAGATAGTGTCTAGGGTGAAAGTTATTAGAAAAATTGGAAGATCAAGGTGATGAAGGGTGAGGTTTGTGAAGGAAATGAGTTCAAAGGCGGCTTTAGACTTTGGGATTTAGTTCTGACAAGTTAATGAGGTATTACGATCGACCCATTGCCTAAGGTCATCTAATCCTAGGTTGGCAAAAATCCGAGGCATTACAATTCAGTCCGACTGAAATCGAGCAGAATTGTCCAGCGAGAAAGTGTAATTTTCAACCTTAATTCGGTCTGACCAAAGCATAACTTTTTACGCAAATTCGAGGCGGTTTCAAAGTTGGTCTAAGCAAATACTATAAATATGGGTCTCTTAATTGTTCCCAATCACGAATTAGGGTTGGAAGAGTGGAGCAAAGTATTGGAGAACTTCAAGGAGTCCTTCCTTCTTCCTCAATCTTCTTGTTCTAGTTAGTTTATATGTTTTTTTTTTTAAGTTTTGATTTCAATCATGTCTTTGGTTGGCTAATCTCTTAGCTAATGCTAAGAGGTGAAGCTTGTAGCGTGTTAGGATGTTTATCTTGCTTTGATTCTTGTTTATGTTGAACTTTATTAACTTCTAGTTTGAATTTAAGGAATATTTTCAGTTTTCTATGGTTTGTTGTGACTTAAATTACAATAGACACTGCGGTAGCTTTGAATATCTTCTTTTCTATTTTGAGATTGTGAGATTGGTGAAATTCGTGATTCACCCTCATCTCCTAGGCATGGGGGTTAGATGAATTCCCTTCTAATCATCACAATACTCCTTCATGTGTGAATTAATTCAATGAGAAGTTCAGATTGTACTTTAATTGCTTATGTTCCAACTGGATGGGATAGGACTTCGATTCCAGTTGTATTTATTGAATCAGGTGAGGTAGTATCCTTATAGTTACAAATGGATCCTTGGTGCTCTAGTTCCCTTTTGATAATTGATAATTCATTCACAATTATTCTCAGCTATTCCAAATTTTAATTTAAATATTTTTCTAGTTCTAGTTCTAGTTATTTTCAGAATATGTACAAGTTTAGTCCATGTGGATTAGACCTCGGTCTCACCGAGTTATTATTACATTGCGACCCTACACTTGGGGTTGTGAACAAGTTTTTGGCGCCATTGCCGGGAACTACGACTGCATTTTTCTAAGATTAATTAGTTTAGGATTAGGGTAAAGTTTTTGTTTCTATGTTAAGATTTTCTTTTTTGGAATTTATCTTTAGATCTAACTTTCTCTGTTTTATAGAATCATAACATAGCAACTCTAATCGGGTAACCTCTCTCCAACTCTCCCTTATCTTTTTAGATTTCTCTTACTGTACTTTTTAGTTTCCTTTCTCTTATGTTTTAGTTGTTATTTGCTTGAGGGCTGTGAGTGTTTCATGCACAAGTGGGTTCGTGATAACACTCTCTGTCTCTTGAGTGAAGGAGGATTAGTTGAAGGGTTGTCTATCCATCACCAAATTAGACACCACTTAAGATCCTTTGAGTCAGTAGAAGTGATGGCTACACATCAACCACAACACCCAATTGAGGAGGCACAGGATGAGAATGAGGTGTATCACGTGCCCCCGCCTTGTAATCTACGTGATTATTTACAACCAGTGGGGGTGAGTACACCTTCCTACATGATATTCCCATTAAATGACGAAGTTGTGGATGTTAAATCGGGAGTAATTCAACTCCTTCCTAAGTTTCAAGGACTTGAATCTGAAAGTCCATACTTGCATATGAAAGAGTTCAATGAGATAATAGCCACATTACATTTTCCAAACGTGTCCAAGGACATAGTTAGACTGAGATTATTCCCTTTCTCCTTGAAAGAAAAGGCTAACTCGTGGCTGCATTTCTTAAGACCAAGGTCACATGAGTTGAGATGACAAGGGAGTTCCTTAAAATTTCTTCCCATATCATAAAACGAATACCTTAAGGAAAGCAATCATGAATTTTGCATAAAAAGAGGATGAAACCTTCTTCCAATGTTGGGAGCGATATAAGGATCTCATAAATTCACGTCCACAACATGGCTATGAAACATGATGGATAACAAGCTTCTTCTATAAAGGATTGACCTCGCCCATGCGCTAATTTATAAAGATGATGTGTAATGGGCAATTCATGAACAAGGAAGCCAATGACATGTGAGATTATTTTGATAAACATGTTGAAAACGCGCAATCATGGGATACCTCCTGAAGACCCACCACTTTTAAGCCTACTCAATCAAAGGAAATGGGAGGAATTTATGTTTTAAAAGAGGAAGATGATATAAATGTAAGAGTGGCCAATCTTACAAGAAAAGTCGAGGCCATGGAACTTAAGAAGGCAGAACATATCAAACTCAATAAGGTTCCGGAAGTTGTTTGTGGTATTTGTGCTTGCAACATACATACAACTGAAAATTTCCAAACAATTCCTACTTCTCAAGAGATATTGAATGAGCAATCGAATGTTGTGAACAACTACCAAAGACCATTCAGTGGGCCCACCTCGAATACATACAATTCTAGTTGGAGAAAACATCCAAATTTCAGTTGAAGGAATGAACAAACGGCTAACCCACAAGAGGCCCTTACTCAACTCTTAAATCAAAGAGGCCTTAGGAAGATCCAGTTTTAAAACACGTCCAAAACTAAGAGCTTTTCAATCATGGCACATTACAAGCCCTTCAAGACCTTACCAAGGCCATTCAACGGATTGAGTCACACTTAATGATTGGAGAGAAAGGAACTCTTCTAGCCCAACCCCTCCCCAATCCAAAACTGCAATATGAAATTAGTGACCTAAGCTCTTCAAATCAAATGGAGCAAGCCAAGTCTATGACCACTCTTAGGAGTGGAAAGATAATTGAAAAATCTATTCCGGTAAAGGTTGAAAAGTCTAAGGACCTAGAAGAAGATGAGAATGATAGACCTAGTATTGCTCCATAAGAGGAAGAACTAGAAAAAGTGTATAAGTCGTTTGCACCATTCCCTTAATAGTTGATTGCACCAAAAGCTCTATCTAACTCTCAGGATATTTTAGAGGTATTTAAGCAAGTGAAGGTCAATATCCCTCTACTGGATGTCGTTAAATAAATCCCTTCATGTGTCAAATTTCTAAAAGATCTATGTACAACTAAAAGATGATAAAACATTCAAAAGAAAATCTTTTTGACAGAAAAAGTGAGTGTCGTCCTTAAGCAAGATGTGCACAAAAATACAAAGATTCCGGTAGCCCAACCATCACTTGTATAATTGGGAACCACCGGATTGAACACGCACTTCTTGACTTGGGGGCGAGTGTTAATTTCATCTCATTCTTGTTTTATAAACAATTGGGTCTATGTGAATCAATACCCACCCTAACCACATTATAACTTGTCAATCGATTGGTTCATGTACCGAGAGGGATGATTGAGGATGTGTTAGTCTAAGTTGATAAATTCTACTATCTAGTAGATTTTATTGTCCTGGATACTCAACCCGTCATAGATGTGAGCACTCAGATTCCTATCATTCTTGGTTGCTCATTCTTTGCTACATCAAATACCATTATTAATTGTAGGAATGGAGTTATAAATTTATCTTTTAAAAATATGACATTATATCTCAACATCTTTTTTAATATGAGCAAACAATCAAATGATGTTGACGATATCTACGACATTAACATGATCGATTCTTTCGTGGAAGATAGAGTACTTTTGACTCTATACTCTAACCCTTTAGAGATGTGCTTGGCCCACTCCCTTGATTTGGATTATAAAATGATTAGAGAGATGGGTGTCTTGCTTGATACCGTGCCGGTACTTGAAGTTAACTGGTGGAGGCCAAAATTTGAAACTTTGCCCCAAACAGATGTAGTGCCTCTACCGTCTAGCCACAAAGTGTTGAAGCTTGACCTAAAACCTTTGTCCGCTGATCTTAAATATGTCTACTTAGGTCAAGATGAGACATACTCGGTGGTGATTTTTTTCCACCTTGAGAAAGAATAAGAGAATATACTTATTTATACTCTCATTGAGCATAAAGGAGCTCATGGATGGTCGATTGTAGACCTTAAGGGAATTGACCTTTTGATTTGTACTCACCACATTCATCTAGAGGATAATACGAAGACCTCTCAACAATAAGAACATCGATTAAATCCAAACATGAAGGAAATGGTTAAATAAGAGGTGAAAAGGAGAGCTTAAGAAGTCCTAGGGGGGGGGGGGGAGTGAATAGAACTATGCCAAATAATTGAATAAAGTGTTTAATAATAAATAAATCAGAGATCTCAATTGCCTAAGTATTGAGATGTTGATTCCAAATGATTCATAGGACAACCTTCACCTATAAGTTTAAGTAAGACAACCTTAGTTAACGAATTCCTTTTAAAATTAAAATCTCAAACTTTGCAAGAGTAAATAAAAATAAATATTACAATCATTCACCACTTGAACTAAAATGTAAATACAACCATTTACCACATAAAAATATTCAACACATAACATAGAGAATTATAAAGGTTCGGTGTGTCGACAACTGTTAAAAAACAGCCACACCTACTCCACTCCCAATATACAAGAAATACCACTTTTAGCGACGAAAATTTTCGTCGCTAAAAGTCAACTTTTCGTAGCTAAAACATTTTAACAACGAAACTTTTCATCGCTAAATTCGTTGCTAAAAGACAGATGTCAAAGGGTTTTATCGGCGAAAAATCTGAATCATCGCTAAATGTAAGCTTTTCAGCGACGAAAATTTTCATCGCCAAAAATAATTTCGAAGACTTTTAGCAGCGAAAATTTTCGTTACCAAAAATATTTTTGAAGACTTTTTAGGATTTGCCAAAACAATTTCAAGACGTTTAGCAAATGAAAATTTTCATCGCAAAACAATTTTCATAAGCGTTTAGCGCGAAAATTTTACAAAAAAAATCCAAGAATTTTTTTAGCAGCGAAACTTTTCGCCACCAAAAAAATTTTCAAAACTTTTCCATGACTTTTAGCAATAACATTTTCGTCATTAGCTAAAAATATTTCCAAGACTTTTAGCAGCGAATATATTTGCTGCAAAAAAAATTTCCAAACTTTTAAGAAGGAAAAGTTTATTTAAAAAAAAATTTCCAAGATTTTTAGCAACGAAACTTACCATAAAAAAACTTCCAAGACTTTTTTAAATGTGAAAAGTTTCACGCTAAAAACTTCCAAGACTTTTTAGCAGCGAAAATTTTCATTGCTAAAAGTAAATTACAAAACTAACTTTTAGCTACAAAAATTTTCGTCGCTAAAAGTCTTTTTTTTAAAATATATATACAGCTCAAAATTCCTCACAAAATTCCTGATATCACCTGTTAACAGTATATTTCATCATATTCATCCGATATACACTTGTTATACAATATATTTCATCACATTCACATCCATCTAAACCCAAACATAAACTACATTCATCCAAACACAAACAATCTTATCTCGCATCACATTCATTCATGCATAAATACATATAAGCTTAACATCATAAACAAAAATACCCTAAACCTATAACCTATAACCTAAACGTAAAACCTAAAACCTAAAACCTAAACATTAACCTTAACCTATAACCTATAAGTTTAGGTTTAGGAAATGGGGTTCGGATTCGAGATCGGGTTTAAGTGTGGTTAGGGAGTTGAGATTAGGATTAGGTGTAGGTTTAGGTTTAGGAAATTGGACTCAGGTTATAGGTTTAGGTTAGGTTATAGGTTAAGGTTTAGGAAATTGAGTTTAGGTTTATAGGTTAAGGTTTAAGTTATAGGTTAAGTTTTAATTTTAGGTTAAGGTTATATAGGTTTAGGTGTAGGTTATAGGTTTTGAGATTTGAGAATAGGTTTAGATTAAGGTTATAAGTTTAGGTTTAGGAAATCGAGTTCGGGTTTGGGATCGGGTTTAGGTTTTTTCAAGTTAAGGTTTAGGTTTAGGTTAGGGAGTTGAGATTAGGATTAGGTGTAGGTTTAGGGATTTGAGAATATGTTAAAGTTTAGGTTTAGGTTAAGGTTATAGGTTAAGGTTTAGGTTATAGGTTAAGTTTTAGGTTTAGGTTAAGGTTATAGGTTAAGGTTTAGGTTGTAGGTTAAGTTTTAGGTTTAGGTTAAGGTTATAGGTTTAGGTTTTGAGATTTGAGAATAGGTTTAGGTTAAGGTTATAAGTTTAGGTTTAGGAAATCGGGTTTAGGTTTGGGTTTTCAAGTTTAGGTTTGGGTTTAGGTTTGGGAGTTGAGATTAGGATTAGGTGTATGTTTAGGTTTAGGGATTTGAGAATACGTTAAGGTTTAGGTTTAGGAAATCGGGTTCGGGTTATAGGTTTAGGTTTAGGTTAGGTTATAGGTTAAGGTTTAGGAAATTGAGTTTAGGTTATAAGTTAAGGTTATAGGTTTAGGTTAAGGTTATAGGTTTAGGTTTAGGTTATAGGTTTTGGGATTTGATAATAGGTTTAGTTAAGGTTATAAGTTTACGTTTAGGAAATCAGTTTGGGTTCGGAATCGGGTTTGGGTTTGGGTTTTGTGTTTAGGTTTAGGTTTAGGTTAGGGAGTTGAGATTAGGTATAGGTATAGATTTAGGTTTAGGGATTTGAGAATATATTAAGGTTTAGGTTTAGGAAATCGGGTTCGGGTTATAGGTTAAGGTTTAGTTTAGGTTATAGGTTTAGGTTTAGGTTTAGGTTATAGGTTTTGGGATTTGAGAATAGGTTTAAGTTAAGGTTATAAGTTTAGGTTTAGGAAATCGGGTTTGGGTTCGAGATCGAGTTTAGGTTTGGGTTTTCAAGTTTAGGTTTAGGTTTAGGTTAGGAGTTAAGATTAGGATTAGGTGTAGGTTTAGGTTTAGGGATTTGAGAATACATTAAGGTTTAGGTTTAGGTTAAGGTTATAGGTTAAGGTTTAGGTTATAGGTTAATTTTTAGGTTTAGGTTAAGGTTATAAGTTTAGGTTTAGTTTATAGGTTTTGAGATTTGAGAATAGGTTTAGATTAAGGTTATAAGTTTAGGTTTAGGAAATCGGGTTCGGGTTCGTGTTGTGTTCGAGGATCGGGTTTAGGTTTGGGTTTTCAAGTTTAGGTTTAGGTTTAGGTTAGGGAGTTGAGATTAGGATTAGGTGTATGTTTAGGTTTAGGCATTTGAGAATACGTTAAGGTTTAGGTTTATGAAATCGAGTTCGGGTTATAGGTTTAGGTTAGGTTATAGGTTAAAGTTTAGGAAATTGAGTTTAGGTTATAGGTTTACGTTATAAGTTAAGGTTATAGGTTAAGGTTTAGGTTATAGGTTAAGTTTTAGGTTTAGGTTAAGGTTATAGGTTTAGGTTTAGGTTATAAGTTTTGGGATTTGAAAATAAGTTTAGGTTAAGGTTATAAGTTTAGGAAATCGGGTTCGGGTTCGAGATCGGGTTTGGGTTTGTGTTTTCAAGTTTAGGTATAGGTTTAGGTTAGGGAGTTGAGATTAGGATTAGGTGTAGGTTTAGGTTTAGGGATTTGAGAATACGTTAAGGTTTAGGTTTAGGAAATCGGGTTCGGGTTATAGGTTTAAGTTTAGGTTAGGTTATAGGTTAAGGTTTAGGAATTTGAGTTTAGGTTATAGGTTTAGGTTATAAATTAAGGTTATAGGTTAAGGTTTAGGTGTAGATTATAGGTTTTGGGATTTGAGAATAGGTTTAGGTTATAAGTTTAGGTTTAGGAAATCTTGTTCGGGTTCGTGGATCGGGTTTAGGTTTGGGTTTTCAAGTTTAGGTTTAGGTTTAGGTTAGGGAGTTGAGATTAGGATTAGGTGTATGTTTAGGTTTAGGCATTTGAGAATACGTTAAGGTTTAGGTTTATGAAATCGAGTTCGGGTTATAGGTTTAGGTTTATGTTAGGTTATAGGTTAAGGTTTAGGAAATTAAGTTTAGGTTATAGGTTTAGGTTATAGGTTAAGGTTTAGGTTTAGGTTAAGGTTTAGGTTTAGGAAATCGGGTTCGGGTTCGAGATTCGGTTTACGTTTGGGTTTTAGGTTTAGGTTATAGGTAATAAGTGTAGGTTTAGGTTTAGGTTTAGGTTTAGGTTTTAGGTTAGGTTATAGGTTTAGGTTTAAGTTAAGGTTTAAGTTTAGGGTATAGGTTTTGGAATTTGAGAATAGGTTTATGTTATAAGAATAGGTTTAGGTTATAAGTATAGGTTTAGGTTTAGGTTTTATGTTTAGGTTAAAGTTATAGGTTTAGGTTTAGGTTTAGGTTAGGTTATAGGTTAAGGTTTAGGGAATTGAGTTTAGGTTATAGGTTTAGGTTATAAGTTAAGGTTATAGGTTAAGGTTTAGGTTTAGGTTTAGGTTTAGGTTTTAGGTTATGGGATTTGAGAATAGGTTTAGGTTATAGTTATAAGTTTAGGTTTAGGAAATCGGGTTCGAGTTCGGGATCGGGTTTAAGTTTGGGTTTTCAAGTTTAGGTTTAGGTTTAGGTTAGGGAGTTGAGGTTAGGATTAGGTGTAGGTTTAGGTTTAGGGATTTGAGAATACGTTAAGGTTTAGGTTTAGGAAATCGGGTTCAGGTTATAGGTTTAGGTTTAGGTTAGGTTATAGGTTATGGTTTAGAGAATTGAGTTTAGGTTATAGGTTAAAGTTTAGGTTTAGGTTTAGGTTTAGGTTTAGTTTATAGGTTCTGAGATTTGAGAATAGGTTTAGGTTAAGGTTATACGTGTAGGTTTAGGAAATCGGGTTCGGGTTTAGGATCGGGTTTAGGTTTGGGTTTCGGGTTCGGGATTGGGTTTAGGTTTGGGTTTTCATGTTTAGGTTTAGGTTTAGGGATTTGAGAATACGTTAACATTTAGGTTTAGGAAATCAGGTTCGGGTTATAGGTTAAGCTTTAGGTTAGGTTATAGGATAAGGTTTAGGAATTCGAGTTTAGGTTATAGGTTTAGGTAATAAGTTAAGGTTATAGGTTAAGGTTTAGGTTATAGGTTTAGGTTTAAGTTATACGTTTGGGTTTAGGTTTTGGTTTTGGGTTTAGGTATAGGCTTAGGTTATAGGTTATAGGTTATATGTTTAGGTTAAGGTTTAGGTTTTCGGGTTCGGGTTCGGGTTTGGGTTATAGGTTATAGGTTTATAGATATAGGTTTAGGTTATAGGTTATAAGTTTAGGTTAAGGTTTACGTTTAGGTTATGGGTTTTGGGATTTGAGAAAAGGTTTAGATTATAAGTATAGGTTTAGGTTGGGTTATAGGTTAAGGTTTAGGGATTTGAGTTTTGCATCTAGGTTTAGGTTTAGGTTTAGGTTATAAGTATAGGTTTTGGGATTTAAGAATAGGTTTAGGTTATAAGTATAGGTTTAGGTTGGGTTATAGGTTAAGGTTTAGGGATTTGAGTTTTGCATCTAGGTTTAGGTTTAGGTTTAGGTTATAAGTATAGGTTTTGGGATTTGAGAATAGGTTTAGGTTATAAATATAGGTTTAGGTTGGGGTTATAGGTTAAGGTTTAGGGATTTGAGTTTAAGTTAAGGTTAAGGTTTAGGTTTAGGTTATAAGTATAGGTTTTGGGATTTGAGAATAGGTTTAGGTTTAGGTTTAGGTTATAGGTTAAGGTTAAGGTCTAGTTTTAGGTTATAAGTTTTGGGATATAAGAATAGGTTTAAGTTAAGGTTGTAGGTTTAGGTTAAGGTTGTAAGTATAGGTTATAGGTTAAGGTTAAGGTTTAGGTTATAGGTTATAGGTATAAGTATAGGTTTAGGTTTAGGTTTTAGGTTATAGCTTTAGGGAATTGAGAATATGGTAGAGTTGAGGTTTTAGAAATCGGGTTCGGGTTTGGGATCGGGTGTAAGTTTGGGTTTTCAAGTTTAGGTTTAGGGTTAGGTTACGGGGTTGAGATTAGGATTAGGTGTAGGTTTAGGTTATA
This sequence comes from Magnolia changhungtana, assembly GCA_030180095.1. Classification (NCBI taxonomy): domain Eukaryota; kingdom Viridiplantae; phylum Streptophyta; class Magnoliopsida; order Magnoliales; family Magnoliaceae; genus Magnolia; species Magnolia changhungtana. The sequence continues at coordinate 3,646,665 of JASAUF010000632.1, forward strand.
GGTTAAGGTTTAGGGATTTGAGTTTAGGTTAAGGTTAAAAGTTTAGGTTAAGATTATAAGTATACGTTATAGGTTAAGGTTACGGTTTAGGTTATAGGTTTTAGTTTAGGGTTAGGGTTAGGTTATAGGTTATAGATTTAGGGAATTGAGAATCGGTTTAGGTTATAGGTTTAGGTTAAGGGTTTGGTACCTGTAAATATAGATATAAACACGGCCTGTCCAAATGGCCAGGCCCCTCCAATGCTGTCCATAGGAAATGGACAGCTTCATCATGGTCATAACAGCGGTTCCCACCTTCCAGGGACCCTCGCTCTTCCGGATAGCTCCGACGCACATCCGGGTCTGCTCCATTAATCTCGAGCAAATACAGATATAAACACGGCCTGTCCAAATGGCCAGGCCCCTCCAATGCTATCCATAGAAAATGGGCAGCTTCATCATGGTCATAACAGCAGTTCCCACCTTCCAGGGACCCCCGCTCTTCCGGATAGCTCCGACGTACATCCGGGTCTGCTCCATTAATCTCGAGTAAATACAGATATAAACACGGCCTGTCCAAATGGTCAGGCCCCTCCAATGTTGTCCATAGGAAATGAACAGCTTCATCATGGTTATAACAGCGGTTCCCACCTTCCAGGGACTCCCGCTCATCCGGATAGCTCCGACGCACATCCGGGTCTGCTCCATTAATTTCGAGCAAATACATAAACACGGCCTGTCCAAATGGCCAGGCCACTCCAATGTTGTCCATAGGAATTGGACATTGGCTACCAACACATATAACATGACCAACAAGAAAGTTCATAAGTAAAGTCAATCTCATTCAGCATCATTTCAAAAGTAAAATTTGTAACTCAATATTCAACAAGTACCTGAAGATGTGAAGCAGTTGCTGCAGCTCCAAGTCACCTAGAAATAAAGCTTGTCTTCTTACCATTTTCGCTGCATAGAATAGATAATTGTATTAAGATCTAAATCATCCTGAATTAGAATCCATAGAGAGTGGACAACTAAGATTTCTGCAAACCCAACTCAACCTAACCCTAAGAAATATACCCCATCTCAAAAAGAAGCTAGTATTTATCAGAAAATCTCTCCTGACACTAGCTAGTAACGTACATTAAAAGGAGAAAGAAAATGACAATATTTGTAAGCAGTTTTAACAACCAGTCCATTTGAATGTCACGTATGCAACTTGTAAGCAGTTTTTAAGCGCATGCGTATCATCAATCACACTCTGCCGAAGTATCAAATTAAAATTCTAAATAAAATCAGAATTTCAAAGAAAACCCAATTCAGCTACAAATTATAGATTGTTGTCATTCCAAAATTACAATTGGATATTAACTTACAAAACAATAAGTAACACAAAAGAAAGCCAATGCTTACATGCTAAGGCAATGCAACTGTCACCCTACACTAGTGGACATGGCTCATGTGCAAATGGGGTGACACAAGGTGTAATAACCCAAATAAATCTTGACCGTTGAATCTTAATCATTAATCGACGTACCCAATTAGTCCGATGTGACAATCGATCTACAAGATCAACTGGTTCAATCTCAACCATTGATTTGGACATATCTGATCCGACTGTTCATTAACTAATAAATCCAACCATACACGTAACCATCCATCCAACGATACATTCATCTAACCGTCCACATGCTGAAATCATCAAAATACTTGTCCATCCATCTAAATTGACCATCCATCTCACCACTAATCCATCAGTACATCACATAGTCCATTTCCCCGATCACACATGAACTCATCCAACCATACATCGTGCACATCCATCCATCTATCCATACATACATCTATCCATCTATTATACATTGATCCGTCCATCTACATCATACACCTATGCACCATCAAATACATCACAACCACACACATGCACCAACCACATCACACAAATCCATCCATCTATCCATACATCCATCCATCCATTTATTGATCCATCCATCCATCTACATCATCACAACCTTAGCTTAATACTGGACACCATGTATAACAATTTCATTCATGCACAAACATGTGGCACGCACACATGAGATACATGATGCACATGCACACTAGATTTCCCACCATGAATACCTATTGCATACACACATCTCTTATACGTGTGGCACACATGCACCACATGCATCACATGCACCTGATGTCCACACATGTAACACATAGCACATGTGCAATGTAGAACCGGTGGTGCATGCAAACCAGAGAAAATGCAACATGTTTTAAATAGACTAATAAAGAAGGAGGAGAAACGGTAAGAGAGTAGTAAGAGCCACTCTCTCTTACACGTGTTAAATATGTGAATGAAGAGGCTATAAAAGGGAGGCATGAGAGACAGAAAAGGAACGAGAGATGAGGTGAGGTGTTGTGATGTGAGAAGAGAGAGGAGAGAGAGAGAGAGAGGGGGGGTTCTTTGGACATTCACGTTGGAAAGAGAGGGAGAGAGAAGAGAGAGAAAAAGGAAGAGAGAGGAAGAGAAAGAAAAGAAAAAGAAATGAAAAGAAATTATTTTTTAAAGAAAAAGTGAGTTTCTCTCACTTGATATTTTCTTTATTTATTATTATGCAAATAATTCAATAATTGTGCATTTTTCTCTTATTTATTTATTTGATTCATATTGTGTTATGTTTATTTAACATGATTTTTTTTGTTCTCTTTATTTTAATTAACAAGTTGTGAATCAACTCTAAATTTAGATATATGTTTACCCATGCATTCAAAATTCTTTGATTATTATTTTTTATTTTTTTATAATTTTAAAAAAGTCAGGATTTAGATCATCTAAAAAAAATAATAATAATAAATAAATAATAAATAAATAAATAAATAAATCTTCAAATTCAGTATACTCTTCCAGACTATCGGATCAGATTTGTGGATTACATTGCACAAATATATTTTTACGTAGAACTTTAAATCATGTATTAACAAATTGCACAATGGTTAGAAATAATTTATCCTTAGAAATATTTTGCTCATGAAATATTAAAATTTTATATCCTTGAGCAGTTTTGGAACACCGAGAAAATAGGTGAGGCGATCAAGTCCTCTGGGTTGAAAATTCCTAAAGCGTAAATAGGTGGGGCGATCAAGACCCTTGGGTTGAAAGTCCCAGAAACCCAACTGGTACCTTTTGGAACCTCTACTGTACCCTTTGAGTGGGTAAGCATGTTAGGATTGTAAAAGGTTCCCACTGTCAGGTTCAGTAGGGTAGTAGTTTGACCAGCTAACGTACGAATGGGTCCCTCACCAAGTGCCTTTTGGATGGGTGAGCATGTTATGCAAGAGGTTCCCATTGCCAGGCTAGGTGTTGTATTGGCGTGGGTGTTGGCCGACCGGTGTAAACTGGCCCTGGTGTTAAAATGAATAAAACTGTACTTGTTATTATAGAGTATAGCATATGTTGATTGATTCATTCATTTTTCTTTGAATTTATACTGGAAAAAAAAAACTCTTGTTTATTAATCTCCTCATCTGTTGCTTTACCTAAATAGATATTGTATCTTTTAATACATTTTTATTCATGTTATATGAGGTTATTTTGAAACCTGTGTTGAGATTACTCACTAGGCTTGTGACTTACCCTGTTGGGATTTTAAAATTTCGAGGATCGGGATCACATGGAGGAGCTTGAAGAGATTTCTTTTATTTATTTTTGTTTCTTTATCATTTTCAAAATAAGTGTAATGAACATTTAGTATGACAACATTACGATGACATGTGTTTGATGATATAATCTTGAATAGTCGGAACATGGACATTTTTCTTCTTTAAATAAATGTTTAATTATTCAATTTTTGGATTGTTATATTTTGTGAATGAGATCATTTTGTCAATATATGTGTGGATTATTAAATGTAAACATACAAAACATAAGTCATGCTCTGCTTGAGTGGAATTAGGGTCGGATATACCCAGTCTTGGAATTTCGGGCGTGTGATTGGTATCGAGCTTAAGTTTAGAATCATTGAGGACCTAGGGTTTTACTTGAAAACATAGTCACTTTGAAAATTAGGATATATCCCCTGCAAGTGTTGTTGTGATTAAAAAAATAATAATAATAAATTAACTTGCTGTATTATCTTTTAGTGATCCATCCTTATGTGATATCTAAAGCTTATTGTTTGATTTAGAACATGTCTGGGAGCCGGCGTGATAGAGGTAGAGGTAGAGCCAGTCCCGTGGCGGCCACACCGGGGACCACTGAAAGTGGCCAATCACTTGATGGGGTCTTTCATGCTTTAGGCGACATGGCAGCCATTCTTGGACAACACATTCATCGTGATAATAGAGGAGTCGCCCAAGTTGTGCAGGATGGCGTTGGGGGCTTAATAGAGAAATTTAAGAGATTGAAACCACTTGCTTTTGAGGGTTTGTCGGGCCCTATGGAGGCAGAAAAGTGGAAAAAGCAAATAGAAAAGATATTCACTGTTTTAAGATGTGATGAGGAGCAGAAGGTTACACTTGCAGTTTTCATGTTCGAGGAGAGGCCGACCACGGTGGGAGACAATTGCTAGAACAATTGATGAAAATACCGTATGGACATGGGATATGTTCTATGAGAAGTTCAATGAAAAATACTTTCCGAGTGTGTACAGAACGAAAGCGAGAGGAATTCATAAGCTTAGAATGGGGGGAGATGATTGTAGTCCAAGTATGAGTCTAAATTTATTGAATTATCCCGTTTTGCCCCATTTATGATTCAGGATGAAGCTCACAAAGCTAAGAAGTTTGAGCGAGGTCTGAGAGGGTCAATTCGTAACAAGTTGACTCCACTTAAACTTAGATTGTATGCCGATGTAGTAGAACGTGCTCTAATGATAGAACGAGACAACGAAGAATTCTGGAAAAGTCGTAACCAGAAGAGAGAAGCGAAGAGCAATGGTAGGGCTACACCGAATACATATCAAGCACAGGGTGATGCTTCTAAGAAACAAAAGGTGACGATAACAAACACCTCAACTCCTGCTCAGCCAATGAACCGATTTACTGGTAAATGTTATAACTGTGGAATGGAAGGTCACTCTGCTCGTTTTTGTAAACAACCGCCTCAGCAACCACATTATCAGGCGCCACCACAGATGCACTTGAGACCTCAGCTACAGTATCAAGCACCTCAGCCACAGTACCAAAGACCTCCACATCATCAAGTACCGGAACAGTATCAGAGACATCCACAACAAAGACCCCCTCAGCAGCAACAACGCCCACAGCAACAACACTACCAGCCGAGGCAGGAAGGTCAGGCTTCTCGACAACCGGCCCAGGGTCGTGTGTTTACTATAGTACCATCAGACGCAAATGCTAATGGAGCAGTGGTGGAAGGTACCATAATTATCTATTCCTCACCCGCTCAAGTTTTATTTGATTCAGGAGCTACGCATTCTTTTATTTCGACTCTTTTCATGCATACATTGGGTCTAATCTCCGAACTCCTAGATAAGAATTTAATAATTGCTACACCGATAGGAAGCTCCGTAGTATTAAATCAGATATGTAGATCTTGCCCTGTCATGGTTGGAGATTCTGTATTATTAGCCGACCTTATCGTATTAGATATGCAAGAGTTCGATGTTATTCTGGGAATGGATTGGTTAGCTTCGTTCCATGCAAAGTTGGATTGTTTTGAGAAGACCGTGACATTCTCTATTCTGGCGCACCGAGACTCCAGTTTCTTGAAAAGCAAATGAATGGACCATTATGCGATTTCTTAGCACTTTTGGAGGAAGAACCATACGAAGTAGGTATCGATCAAATTCCAATCGTATGTGAGTTTTCCGACGTATTTCAAGACATACAGGGGTTGCCCCCAAGAAAGAGATCGAATTTGGTGTAGATCTTATGCCGGAGTCTCACCAATCTCCATAGCACCATACCGTATGGCACCAGTAGAGTTGAAAGGAACCGAAGGAGCAGATTCAAAAGTTATTGGAGCAGGGTTTCATTCGGCCGAGTACGTCACCATGGGGTGCGCCGGTCTTATTTGTAAAGAAGAAGGATGGCTCGATGAGATTATGTATTGATTATCGTGACTAAACAAGGTCACCATTAAAAACAAATACCCACTTCCTAGGATAGATGACCTTTTCGACCCGGTTGAAAGAAGCCAAGTTTTTCTCCAAAATATATTTGCGGTCGGTACCACCAACTTAGAATTAAAGAAGTGGACATACCAAAAATGACCTTTAGGACTCGTTATGGCCACTACGAGTTTCTCGTGATGCCGTTTGGACTAACAAATGCACCAAGCAGTATTTATGGACTTGATGAGCAGTATTTAAGCCACACCTAGATTGTTTTGTCATAGTATTCATAGATGATATTCTTATATATTCTAAGACCCAGGAAGAACATGAGCAACATCTTAGAGTTACTCTTCAAACACTGCAGGAACATCAATTATATGCTAAATTTGAAAAGTGTGACTTTTGGAAGGAGGAAGTGAAATTTTTGGGCCATGTAGTTTCGAAGAAGGGCGTGTCAGTAGACCCATCAAAGGTAGAAGCAGTACTGAAGTGGGAACAGCCCACGAGTGTGACCGAAATACGTAGTTTTCTTGGTTTAGTGGGGTATTATCGAAGATTTATCAAAGACTTCTCTCGAATTGCAGCACCGTTAACTCGATTGACCAAGAAGGGTGTAAAGTTCATTTGGGATGATACTTGTGATCAAGCATTTTCAGAGTTAAAGATTAGGTTGACGACAGCGCCTGTCCTCACCATTCCTTCGAGTGGTGAAAAGTTTGTAATCTTCAGTGACGCTTCATATAGAGGTTTAGGTTGCGTCCTTATGCAGCAAGGTAAGGTTGTAGCTTACGCCTCTAGGCAACTGAAAGTGCATGAGCAGAATTACCCTACTCATGACTTGGAGTTGGCAGCTGTGGTTTTCGCTCTTAAAGTATGGAGGCATTATCTATATGGGGAGAAGTTCGAGCTATTTTCAGACCATAAGAGTTTTAAGTATCTTTTCTCACAGAAAGAATTAAATATGAGGCAACATTGGTAGATGGAATTCTTAAAGGACTATGATTTCACCCTCCAATATCATCCAGGTAAAGCCAATGTAGTAGCAGATGCCTTAAGTAGTAAGCCGCATGGAGTAATCGCTCACCTCATGATTCAGCGATGGAAAATGTTAGATACGGTGAAGGATTTTGACATCCAATTGAATCCGCAAACATCTTTAGCTCGTCTCTTTAACCTAGCCGTTCAACCTTCCTTAATTAGTAAGGTTATAGAAGCTCAACAACAAGATTCATGGCTACAAGCTAAGGTAAAAGAAGCTGAAAAAGATGGTAAGTCAGAATGGAAAGTTGGTACCGATGGTGGATTAAGATTCTAAGGAAGATTATGTATACCAAATGTGGCTGAATTAAAGAAGGAAATTATGGATGAGGCACACCGCACAAAGTTCACAATCCACCCTGGAGGTACGAAGATGTATCATGATATGCGTAGGCAATATTGGTGGAATAATATGAAGAGGGAGATCGCCGATTTTGTGGCCAAATGTCTGACATGTCAACAGGTGAAAGCAGAGCATCAAAAGCGTCGGGGGATATTCTGACCACTACCGATTTCTGAGTGGAAGTGGGAGCACATATCCATGGATTTCATTATGGGATTGCCACGTACACGTAATAATCATGATGCGGTTTGGGTCATCGTTGACCGGTTAACTAAGTCTGCACATTTTCTTCCTATACGTGCTGTTGATGTAAAAATCTGGATTGTCCCCTTAGACCTTCGTATACCTGCACAAAGAGAAGGGACAAAGGAGACCCTGGCTCGAGCAGGGGACCCTCCGATGCCAAAGTCAGGCCTGGATTCGAGGTCTAAATGTATTGAGGGGTTTTTGAGAAAGAGAACTTTTTGCGTACCTCCCAAGATGATGAAGGTCCTCCTTTTATAGCTGCTGGAGCGTTTTGTCCCGGGAGGATTCTCCTTCCAGTATCGTGCTACTGAAAGAGGATTCTTCTCCTAGTATCACGGAGATAGGATCGTGCCCGTCTCTTGTCTTTATCCGATCCCGTGAGTTTCGGGATCGGGGATCTTATTCCGAGATATTTGGGATGAGGCCTTGTTTCGCGCCGTCCTTCCTTTGTCGGTCGGTCCGGTTAGAAGGTCGCCCGAGGCATGCCTGGACTACCGGTTCGTCGCACGGACCGACTCAACTTTTGTCTCGGTTCTGTAAACTTTGACTTCCCTCGGCTCCCGACGTATCCTTTGGCGACCAGGCGGCGACCCGAGGCGCTAAGTCCGAGTCTCAGGACTTGGTATTTTTATCCCCAACAGTAAGCCCCCCTACTCCGTGTGTCTCATATGACACTTAGGAGTAGAGAGTTTTGAGTCGGTTCGTGACGTGGTCTGAGAGAAATAGACATTTAATGCATTCTCGTGTCGCCTTTGATGGGAGACGGTTCGGTTTCTGACATCGCATGCGCCAAGCAATCACAAATCGCTCATCCCGCAAATGAGGTTCGGACACGTAGTAAGGGCATTATTATTGTCAATCTTCGTGCGCCACGTGTCGAGTGGGGGAGTCGATGCAAGCGTCGAATCATTTCCCCATTAATTGCCTCCGCCGCGTGACAATCTTATAAAAGGGGGAGGGTCCCACATTTCGAACTTCTATTGCCGTTCCCGCTTCGTATTTCCTGTGGAGCTTTTTGGCCTTTCCTCTTCTTCCTTTCCTCTGTCTTGACTGTCAGCGGCTCTTTTCGCCATTTCCGCTGTCCTACCTTCCTCCGGTGAGTCTCTCCTTCCTTTTTATTTAGAGGTAATGGCGACTAGAGGTTCTCAAAGTCCCCGAGAAGGAGTTTCCGGAGATGAAGGCGAAGCGCAACGTTTTTGGAACGTTGCGGAATCGCCTTCTTTACTAAATTCAGATTGCGGTTGATGCGAACGTTTGCATTTTTGTCTCGAGAGGGTTCTTGGGCTCCGGCGGAGCGCCCGCTTCCGTTAACCCTTCTCGGGCGGTCGTCTTTGATAACTCGCCGGGAAGGCCCAATCTTCCAAGAGATATGGAAGAAGAAGAGGAGGAGGAGGAAGAGGAAATATTATCGCCAGTGAGAAGGAACCTCCGGGTCGGTTCTGTTGATAAGTCGGCATGTGCCGAGTCCGACGGAGAAGGATCGGGGGATGACCTAAGCGGTCCGGTTCCTTCGGTCTTAACCGAGGCGGATTTGGATGTAATCCGAATCGGGTATCACATCCCGAATCGGTTATCACTTATCTCCCCGTCCGAGAGATTTGTCGGATCATCCTCCTCTGGGGCGGTCGCGATCTACCAAGTCTCGATGTAATGCGGCTTGCGCCCGCCCTTCAACCCATTGTCAAAGGGAGTTTTGTCTCGCATTCGGATTGCAGGGGCAAATAGTTCCGAATGGGTGGAGGAACTTACTCGGGTGTGCTTGTCTTGTAGGTGAGATGGAGCAGGTACCGCCGCATAACAAATCGATTTAATTTCTTCATCTATACCAAGTGCGCGTGAATCCGAACTACCCCGGCTTTTATGTCTTTGCTGCTTGGCGGGGCGGAGGCGGCTCCCTAATAACTGACCCTCCCACTTCCAACAAACATTGGAGAGAACGTTGGTTTTGGGCTTGTGGCCGTTGGGAGACGGCTGAGTCCGGGTCCTACGAGGCTCGTGTTCCTCGGGCTTTTCAGAGAGCAGGTGACTTGGCTCTTCTCTCTTGCCTTTCTTTATTTTTGCTATATTCCGAGTCTAATGGACTTGTGCCTGGCAGACATCCCGAAGAAGCGGCAGAAGCTCGGCTCTAGTGCTTCGGCTCGGATCAAAGAGTTGAGGACGTTAGACCCGGCAGATAGGTCTTGGAAGGTGCTCCTTCAACCGGAGCGTCTTCATCTCGCAGGTCTAGACTCGGCCGTCACAGGTAATTGAAATTGTATTTTCACGTGCCTTTTGAGTCTTCCCTGATTTACTTCGTCTTCTTTTTTTTTTTTTTTTAGATCTGCACGAAGCTCGCCCCCATCTAAGGACTGTTCCCGAATCAGCCCCCTCGGAGATGACTGGAACTCGTCCTTCGCTTAGGGCGGTTTCGAAGCTAAAGGCTCCTCCGCGATCAGTCCTTTTGTCGGAGCCTCGGCCGCCAGAAAGAGAGAGAGTAGCGCAGAAGGAGAAGGAGCCTGCGAGTTCTTCCGCTCCTTCGTTGTCGTGATGGGATCCCGATCGGGAAGAGAGGGTGGAAGTGACAGTGGCCGCTACCTCGAAACCTCAGGCGGCACCTGACTCGGGACGTGTTGCGACAGAAGTCCCGAGGCAGGAGGAAGAGACAAGGGCTGCGTCTTCCAGAGGGGAAGAGGAGACGAGGACCGCATCCTCCAGAGGAGAGGAAACGAGCCAGGAGGGGCCGTCCATTTTGCAGAAGATGGTGTCGGGGATGGTTCCCTGGGCCTTAGCCCATGGGAGTGAAAAGGAGTTTGTCAGTCTCTATAACGCTCCTTCGTCGCAAACCGTCGGTCATGCAGCAAGGGTGCTTTTTGAACTCGTTCCCTGCTTAGTTAAGGCCTGTAAAGAGTTATCCTCGGCTCATCGGCTGCAGACCCTTCTCTCGGAAGCTGAAGGGCGACGTGAGAACGCTGAGATACGAGTCGGCGTTCTGATGGGCGAGGCGGGCCTTGCCCGGAAAGCTGCCGAAGATGCGAAAGCAGAGGCGACTCTTTCCAAGAAAGCCCTTGATGAAGCGAGGGCCGAGGTTACTCGAATGTCAGCTCTCCTCTCTAGAGCTGAAGAGGAGAACCGGCGAATCCTTGCAACCCATGCTTCCTGTGCAGACGACTTGGCTCGGGCTAAGCTTGAGGCGGCGGAACTTATTCAGCAGGCTACCGATAAGACTCGGGAGGCAGAGAAGGCTAGGGACCAAGCCGTCCAGGCATTCCTTGAGTCGGCGGAGTTCGAGGATGAAAGGGATCGCTTGTTCCAAAGCGGATTTCTGGAATGTGTCAAAGACATCAAGAAATCCTTCCCCGACCTCGATCTCTCAGAAATCGAAGGTGGAGGTGCCTCGGAATCCGAGAATCCGGGACGCTGGGCCTTGCCGAGGTCGCCGCTTGGGGATGACGCCGGTACATGCGAGAATGCTTTGAATACTGTTCCTTCGGAAGCGCAGTAGCCAGGGGTCCTTATATGTGTTTTTTTTTTGTAAGAACAGTTGAAGATAAATGAAAGATAGCACTTTTATTCATTGAATTTTGGCTTTAAAGCTTTCTTAATTTGGATTCCTTGAATCTTAAGTACCGAGCTAAGGATAGTAAACCTTTAAGTGTTCAGCGTTCCAAGGATGGGGCAGCGATTGTCCGTTTAGATCTTCTAATTGGTATGTCCCTGGCCAGATGGTACCCGAGACAATGTAAGGTCCTTCCCAGTTTGGTCCTAATGTGCCCGATCCAATTTCTTTAGTATTCGGAAATACTTTTCGGAGAACCATATCTCCCATCCGGAACCGTCTGATCTTAATTCGGGCATTGTAGAACCGTACCACTTGTCGTTCTTGGGAGCACGTACGTAGTCGTGCCACTTCCCTTTGCTCGTCCCGGAGGTCGAGTCCGAGTGCGAGGAGTTCTTCATTTTCATCCGTGTTGAATGAAGTGACCCGGCCGAAGGTAAGCCGATTTCAAGGGAGTGACGGCTTCCGAGCCGTAAGCGAGTGAAAAGGGGGTTTCTCCTGTGGCGGTTCGAGCCGTGGTCCGGTAAGCCCAAAGAATTTTCGGGAGTTCTTCGGCCCATGCTCCTTTGGCTCGGTCAAGCTTGGTCCGGAGATGTTGCTTGATGATCTTGTTGACTGCCTCAACTTGCCCATTAGTTTGAGGGTGATGGGGTGAAGAATAAACGTTTCTGATTCCGAGGTTGTCGCACATCTCGCGAAAATTTCTGTTATCGAACTGCCTTCCATTGTCCGTAATAATGATGCGGGGTATTCCGAATCGGCAGATAATGTTTTTCCATACGAAATCGGTGATCTTCTGTTCGGTTATCTTAGCTAACGGCTCTGCCTCGGCCCATTTCGTAAAATAATCCACTGCTACCACAGCAAACTTGGTCTGACCTTTTCCCATAGGGAGTGGACCGATAATATCGATACCCCACTGCACGAAGGGCCAAGGACCGGTCATTGATGTCAATGTCTCGGGAGCTTGTCTCGGAATTGCTGCGAACCTTTGACATTTGTCGCATTTTTGGACGAGTTTGCGAGCGTCGTTTTGGATAGTGGGCCAATAATATCCCTGTCGTAGGACCTTGTGGGCGAGAGACCGCCCTCCAGAGTGGTTTCCACAGATTCCTTCATGGATTTCACGTAATACATAGTTTGCCTCACTGGGTTTGAGGCACCGCAACAGCGGGGCATAATAACCCTTTTTATAGAGAATATCGTTGAGCATGGTGTAACGGGAGGCTCGGAATCGCACTCGTCGAGCCTCGGCACGATCTTCAGGCAGTTTCCCCTGCTCAAGGTACTGGCGGATTGGATCGACCCAGGATGGTTCCGAGTCGATTGCATTGACGACCTTGCTAGCTGGCTCATTTATGCTCGGTTTATCGACGTATTCGACAGGGACGGACCTGGGTATATCATCTTCATCGGCGGAGGCTAGCTTTGCTAATAAGTCGGCTTTGCCGTTTTCCGTACGAGGGATCCGAGTGACATGACAGAGTTGAAATCCATTGATAAGGTCTTTCGCTTTCTCCATGTACGCTCTTAATTGGTCCTTCCGTGTCTGGTATACACCGGTGACTTGATTTACAACCAACTGAGAATCGCTGAAAACACTTAGGTGTGTGACTCCCATGCTGGCGGCGAGTCGGAGGCCGAGTAACAATGCTTCATATTCTGCCGTGTTGTTCGACGCTTGGAATCCAAGTCGTAAGGCATACTGTATATAGGTATGATCGGGGTTTCAAGACAATCCCGCCCCACTTGCCTTCGAGTTGGAAGAGCCGTCGACAAACGGTTTCAGAGGAATGGGCGGGGTAGGGTCGGGGTATGGTATTCTTTGGGACTACAACATCCTTTGGCATATCGTTGACCAAGAGATCGGTTGGTGGGGTTCCTTCAGCAATAAAATCAGCGACGGCTTGCCCTTTGATTGCCGCCTTCGGCTGGTATTGAATATCAAACTCACTCAGTTCGATAGCCCATTTCGTGAGTCGGTCCGGAAGCTTCTGGTTTCTGCAAAACTTGGCGAAGAGGAAGATCGGTCATCACGATGATGGTATGAGCATGAAAATACGGCCTGAGTCGGCGAGAAGAAGTTATTAGCGCCAAGGCTACTTTTTCCAAGCTTGGGTATCTTGTTTCTGCTGGCAATAATGCTTTGCTGACGTAATATACCGGCAGCTGCTTTCCTTCGAATTCTCGTATCAAAGCCGAGCTAACCACTGCCTCGGATACTGCTAGATACAGTAGCAGGGGTTCGCCTAACTCGGGCTTTGATAAGAGAGGTAGAGAACCGAGATATGATTTTAATTGTTGGAATGCCGCTTCGCATTCTTCCGTCCAACCCATTGTTTTTCGTCCCTTCAACTGCTTGAAGAAAGGGAGACACTTATCCGTGGCTCTGGACAAGAACCGGTTAAGTGCAGCGACTCGTCCAGTCAACCGTTGGATGTCCTTAATGGTTTTAGGGGATTCCATATCAATCAAAGCCTTTATCTTCTCAGGGTTCGCCTCTATTCCTCGCTGACTAACCAGGAAACCGAAGAATTTTCCAGAGCCCACCCCAAAAGCACATTTACTCGGGTTTAGCTTCATCCGAAACTTTCGTAAGATGATGAACATTTCTTCCAAATCATTTACATGATCTGCCACGTGTATGCTTTTGACGAGCATGTCGTCAATGTATACTTCCATAGTTCGGCCTATAAGCCGAGCAAAGATTTTGTTAACTAATCTTTGGTAAGTTGCGCCGGCATTCTTTAAACCAAATGGCATCACTCGGTAACAATAAAGGCCTTTATCGGTGACAAAGGTAGTTTTTGATTTATCTTTCTGATGCATTACAATTTGATTATACCCCGAATATGCATCCATGAAACTAAGGAGCTCATGTCCGGCGGTACTATCTACCAACTGGTCTATTCTTGGAAGCGGAAAGCTATCCTTCGGGCAGGCTTTATTTAAGTCGGTGTAGTAAATACAGACTCGCCACTTCCCGTTGGATTTCTTTACGAGCACGACATTTGCGACCCATTCCGGATAGTGTATTTCTTCTATGAAATTAGCTTGGAGAAGTTTGCCGACTTCTTCTTCAATGATGGCGTATCGTTCAGGGCCGAGCGGTCGTCGCTTCTGTCGGATCGGCCGGTATGACGGATCGATGTTGAGTCGGTGAGTCATCACAGATGGGTCGATCCCGGGCATATCATCATGGCACCAGGAAAATACGTCAGCGTACTTTCGGAGCAAGGCTATCAGGTTTTCTCTCAAGGGGGACTGTAAAGACGAGCCAATCCGTACCGTCTTGGATCCGTCTGTCTCGACCAGGGGGACTGAGATAAGATCTTCGACCGGCTGCCCTCGTTCATGACCCTCGCCCCGAGGGTCCAATGACTCGATCGTTGATATGTTGATCGGACTTTTGTTGGTGGTTCCTTTTACAGCTATCATGTAACAGCGCCTCGCATCTTGCTGGTCTCCTTTGACAATTCCTACTCCCGTCTCAGTTGGAAATTTCAAGGAAAGATGGTATGTGGATACCACAGCCTGGAGGAGACTTAAAGAAGGTCGGCCGAGTATTGCATTGTATACTGAGGGTTGATCGACGACTAGGAATTCCACCATCATCGTTGTCTGATGTGGGGCATTGCCGGCAGTGAGTGGCAACGAGACAGTTCCTTCGGGCAGTACTTGTCCCCCGGAAAATCCGATTAACGGGGTCCGAACTGGACGTAGCATGGACCGTTCGATTCCCATCTTATCGAACGCCTGAGTAAATAACACATCTGCAGATGATCCCGTATCGACGAGTATCCGGAATACTTTCCGGTTAGCGATGGTCAGGGTGACAATCAACGCGTCATCGTGGGGGTGGTAGATTCCTCGGGCGTCTTCCTCTGTGAATGAAATGCAATATTTTTCCCTTTTCTTCTCCTTTGGTGGCCGATCTATGATCATAAGCTCGGATTCAGGCTGATTAAGTTTTCTTGCATGATTCCTTCGAGCATTGTTTGAGTCGCCCCCACCTCGCGGACCGCCGATAATTGTCCGGATTTCTTCCATCGGCTGACTCTCGGTCGGACGTCTCTCAGTTACTTCAGCTTTGACTATATGTTCTTTGAGTCGGCCGTCCTTTATGAGCCGTTCGATCTCTTCCTTTAGGTGACGGCAATCACTCGTGTTATGCCCGTGATCGCGGTGATAGTGGCAGTACTTATCCTTGTCTCGCCGATTAGGATTACTTTTGAGCTTACTAGGCCAGTTGACAAAGCCTTCACTCTTGATTTCCATCAATACCTGTTCCTGAGTTTTATTCAGGGGGGTATACGTGGAAAATCGTCGATCCGGGCATTTGCCTGACCTTCGCTCATCGTGTGCCTGCTCATCCTTGCGTTTCCTTCCTCCGGTCGAGTCGGCTTCCTTTTTGGCCGACTCTTTGACCAAAGTTTTAGTTTCGCGCAGAATTCGTGTTTCTTCGGCGTTTGCATACTTATCCGATCGTGCCATAAACTCTGCCAGAGTGTCGGGTGGAGTTTTGTCTAGAGATGCCAGGAATGGCTTATCTCTAACTCCTTGCATGAGCGCGTTGAGAGCCGTTTCTTCTGAGTGTTTTCGAACCTGAAGGGATTCGAAATTGAAGCGCTTGATATAATCTTTTAATAGCTCTCCCTGCTTCTGAACTATGTTGTTCAGATGGGCAGGGGGCTTCAATTTCTTTTTCCGCCGATGAAGTTGGTGAGAAAGCGTCACTCAGCTCAACGAATGAACCGATGGACTTTGGTTTCAACTGTTTGAACCACAGCCGCGCTACATCGGTCAATGTAAGAGAAAAGGCCAGACACATTACTGCATCCGAGGCATCGTGGAGCTCCATATATGTTCTAAAGCATTCGATATGCTCCGTTAGGTCGGTCTTGCCGGTGAAAGGAGTGATCTGAGGTAAGCGAAACCTCTCGGGCAACCGGGCCTCCATTACCGAGTCCACAAAGGGGGACGCCTTTGCTTCGGACCTGGTCGGATTAATTCGGCCATGCCGTATGTCTGCCATTTCTTTCGCCATTTCCTCCCGTACTTCTCGCTTAAAATTCTGAATATCGACTTTTCAAGGTTCACTACTCTCTGCCGTGCCTTCTATGGGAGGTCAGATGCGCCTCCTTCGCTCTATCTCGTGTCGAAGATCGGTTGGGGGCAGAGATGCGTTGGCCGACTGAGCCGGAGATGGTTCAGAGGCACCTTGGGGTTGGCTCGGCCGGAAAGAATGCGGCGCGGAAGGTTGAGGATCAACCGCTGCAGTCGGTACATGCGCTGTCTCCCCTTGGGGAGGCGGGAGTGGCTGCATTTGTTGCTGATACATTCGTTCCAACATCTGCTTCATCATATTCATATCGGATCGGATTTCTTGAACCTCCTGATCTAACCGCCCATTGTTCCGACCCCGCTGATTGTTGCTTGTTCTGGTCGCTCCTCGTCGGCGGTTGTTAGGTGGGTTATGGCTGCGGGGACCGCGACCGAGCCTGCTGGCCCTGTAACCGCGATTTCATTCAAATCTTCTTCTGGGACCGTTCTTCTAGTCATCACCATGGGATTCAATAGAAATAAGGGATGGCTTTTTATATGTTCCCACAGACGGCGCCAAACTGTTGATGCAAAAATCTGGATTGTCCCCTTAGACCTTCGTATACCTGCACAAAGAGAAGGGACAAAGGAGACCACGCTCGAGGGGACCCTCCGATGCCAAAGTCAGGCCTGGATTTGAGGTCTAAATGTATTGAGGGGTTTTTGAGAAAGAGAACTTTTGCGTACCTCCCAAGATGATGAAGGTCCTCCTTTTATAGCTGCTGGAGCGTTTTGTCCCGGGAGGATTCTCCTTCCAGTATCGTGCTACTGAAAGAGGATTCTTCTCCTAGTATCACGGAGACAGGATCTTGCCCGTCTCTTGTCTTTATCCGATCCCGTGAGTTTCGGGATCGGGGATCTTATTCCGAGATATTTGGGATGAGGCCTTGTTTCGCGCGTCCTTCCTCCTTTGTCGGCCGGTCCGGTTAGAAGATCGCCGAGGCATGCCGGACTACCGGTTCGTCGCTGGACCGACTCAACTTTTGTCTCGGTTTACAGTAAACTTTGACTTCCCTCGGCTCTGACGTATCCTTTGGCGACCCGAGGCAGCGACCCGAGGCGCTAAGTCCGAGTCTCGGGACTTGGTATTTTTATCCCCAACACGTGCTACTTATCCCCTAGAGGAATTATGTAAACTATATATTCAAGAAATAATTAGACTGCACGGAGTGCCTGTATCTATCGTATCCGATCGGGATTCCAGGTTTACGTCTCATTTTTAGAGAAGTTTACAGAAGGCACTGGGAACCACTCTTGATTTTAACACCGTTTTTCACCCTCAGACTGATGGGCAGACTGAACGAGTGAATCAGATCCTTGAAGACATGCTCCGAGCTTGCGTGCTTGATTTCAAAGGGAGCTGGGATGATCATTTACCATTGATCGAGTTCACTTATAATAATAGCTACCAGATGAGTATCGGCATGGCGCCATATGAGGCTTTGTACGGGAGGCCTTGTAGATCTCCAAATTGTTGGATGAAGTTGGAGAAAGTAGCTTGCTTGGACCAGAGATTGTGCAAGAGACAACAGAGAAGATTTTTATCATTAGAAACCGTTTGCGTGCAGCTCAAAGTCGTCAGAAGAGTTATGCAGACAATCGCAGAAGAGATCTAGAGTTTGCAGTTGGAGATCATGTCTTCTTAAAGATTTCTCCTATGAAGGGCATCATGAGGTTCAGTAAAAAGGGAAAATTGGCTCCAAGGTATATAGGTCCGTTTGAGATTCTAGAGAGGGTTGGTGTTGTCGCATATAGGCTTGCTTTACCGCCTCAGTTGTCTGGTATTCATGATGTTTTCCATATATCGATGTTAAGGAAATATGAGCGGGACATTTCTCATGTTATAGACTGGCAACCATTAGAGATCCGAGAAGACGCTTCATACATCGAACACCCAGTACGTTTTCTTGACCGGAAAGACCAAGTGCTTCGATCTCGAGTTATACCATTAGTCAAAGTTCAGTGGAGTCACCATACTAAGGAAGAGGCTTTTTGGGAACGGGAGGCCGAGATCCAAGAGAAATACCCTCATCTATTCACAGTATAGGTATGTAAATTTCGAGGACGAAATTTCTTTTAAGGAGGGTAGAATGTAATAACCCAAATAAATCTTGACCGTTGAATCTTAATCATTAATCGACGTACCCAATTAGTCCGATGTGACAATCGATCTACAAGATCAACTGGTTCAATCTCAACCATTGATTTGGACATATCTGATCCGACTGTTCGTTAACTAATAAATCCAACCATACACGTAACCATCCATCCAACGATACATTCATCTAACCGTCCACATCTTTGAAATCATCAAAATACTTGTCCATCCATCTAAATTGACCATCCATCTCACCACTAATCCATCGGTACATCACATAGTCCATTTCCCGATCACACATGAACTCATCCAACCATACATCATGCACATCCATCCATCTATCCATACATACATCTATCCATCTATTATACATTGATCCGTCCATCTACATCATACACCTATGCACCATCAAATACATCACAACCACACACATGCACCAACCACATCACACACATCCATCCATCTATCCATACATCCATCCGTCCATTTATTGATCCATCCATCCATCTACATCATCACAACCTTAGCTTAATACTGGACACCATGTATAACAATTTCATTCATGCACAAACATGTGGCACGCACACATGAGATACATGATGCACATGCACACTAGATTTCCCACCATGAATACCTATTGCATACACACATCTCTTATACGTGTGGCACACATGCACCACATGCATCACATGCACCTGATGTCCACACACGTAACACATAGCACATGTGCAATGTAGAACCGGTGGTGCATGCAAACCAGAGAAAATGCAACACATGTTTTAAATAGACTAATAAAGAAGGAGGAGAAACGGTAAGAGAGTAGTAAGAGCCACTCTCTCTTACACGTGTTAAATATGTGAATGAAGAGGCTATAAAAGGGAGGCATGAGAGACAGAAAAGGAACGAGAGATGAGGTGAGGTGTTGTGATGTGAGAAGAGTGAGAGAGAGAGAGAGAGAGAGAGAGAGAGAGAGAGAGAGAGGGGTTCTTTGGACATTCACGTTGGAAAGAGAGGGAGAGAGAAGAGAGAGAAAAAGGAAGAGAGAGGAAGAGAAAGAAAAGAAAAAGAAAAGAAAAGAAATTATTTTTTAAAGAAAAAGTGAGTTTCTCTCACTTGATATTTTCTTTATTTATTTATTTTTCTTATAACAAATTCCACTTGGTTTTCTTTTATTTATTATTATGCAAATAATTCAATAATTGTGCATTTTTCTCTTATTTATTTATTTGATTCATATTGTGTTATGTTTATTTAACATGATTTTTTTTGTTCTCTTTATTTTAATTAACAAGTTGTGAATCAACTCTAAATTTAGATATATGTTTACCCATGCATTCAAAATTCTTTGATTATTATTTTTTATTTTTTTATAATTTTAAAAAAGTCAGGATTTAGATCATCTAAAAATAATAATAATAATAAATAAATAAATAAATAAATCTTCAAATTCAGTATACTCTTCCAGACTATCAGATCAGATTTGACGGATTACATTGCACAAATATATTTTTATGTAGAACTTTAAATCATGTATTAACAGGCTACAATGGTTGGAAACAATTTATCCTTAGAAATATTTTGCTCATGAAATATTAAAATTTTATATCCTTCAAACAGTTTTTGGAACACCAGAAAATAGGTGAGGCGATCAAGTCCTCTGGGTTGAAAATCCCTAAAGCATAAATAGGTGGGGCGATCAAGACCCTTGGGTTGAAAGTCCCAGAAACCCAACTGGTACCTTTTGGAACCTCTACTGTACCCTTTGAGTGGGTGAGCATGTTAGGATTGCAAAAGGTTCCCACTGTCAGGTTCAGTAGGGTAGTAGTTTGACCAGCTAACGTACGAATGGGTCCCTCACCAAGTGCCTTTTGGATGGGTGAGCATGTTATGCAAGAGGTTCCCATTGCTAGGCTAGGTGTTGTATTGGCGCGGGTGTTGGCCGACCGGTGTAAACTGGCCCTGGTGTTAAAATGAATAAAACTGCACTTGTTATTATAGAGTATAGCATATGTTGATTGATTCATTCATTTTTCTTTGAATTTATACTGGAAAAAAAAAACTCTTGTTTATTAATCTCCTCATCTGTTGCTTTACCTAAATAGATATTGTATCTTTTAATACATTTTTATTCATGTTATATGAGGTTATTTTGAAACCTGTGTTGAGATTACTCACTAGGCTTCGCAGCTTACCCTGTTGGGATTTTAAAATTTCAGGATCGGGATCATATGGAGGAGCTTGAAGAGATTTCTTTTATTTATTTTTGTTTCTTTATCATTTTCAAAATAAGTGTAATGAACATTTAGTATGACAACATTACGATGACATGTGTTTGATGATATAATCTTGAATAGTCAGAACATGGACATTTTTCTTCTTTAAATAAATGTTTAATTATTCAATTTTTGGATTGTTATATTTTGTGAATGAGATCATTTTGTCAATATATGTGTGGATTATTAAATGTAAACATACAAAACATAAGTCATGCTCTGAGTACTAATCGGGTCGAATATACCAGTGTGGTTCGGGCGTGACACAAGGCTTGATGCAATGTCTGGCAAGAATGCCAAATGGTGAGATGGATTTATTGGTGGAAGGAGGGCTCAAGTTCTAAAGCCTTCAAGATTAGAATTCAACATGCAATCCCTGTCATCCCATGGCCACCGTGGAGTTCTGCTGCATTATGTTTTTAAGGATGTTGTATATCTAAAGGTACTTAACGATGGATTTGCTGTATTAACAAGGTGTAGTTAAGTTTGCTTATTTTCAGCTTTTTGTTTATAAACTGAGGTATATATACGTTAGCATTATTTTTCTTTTTAAAATTTAATTTCAGAGATTTACAAAATTCTCCAAGCATTTGCCTATCCCTTATTAACATTTGCCTTTGTAACATAAAGTCATCAATGTCAAGCCATACAATGATGTAGTCCATATCAGCTTTTTGGCGCCTTCTTAATAAATTCCCTTTATCTGTCAAAAAAATAAAATAAATCTTATGGTTGAAAACCTCAAGAAAAGAATGGCAATTCTAAATACGTGCTTCATGTGTAAAGAAGCAAATAATCTGTAAACCACCTCTTTCCACATTGCAAAGCTACAAGAGCTATTTGGGAAAGCTTCTTTAATCTCTTTGGAGTTAAATGAGTCCTCAATGCCTCCATTTTGGATCCGACTGCAGTATGGGAGGGATGCCTGTTCTCACCTCGCAGAATTATTTTACAGGAGTTGGTGCCATTCCTGTGTTGTGCTATATTTGGAAAGAAAGAAATACCCCATGTTTGAAAGGCAGAGTGGCAAAAGTGGAGAGCCTCATTGGAAGGATTCACTTTTTGGTTGTGGGTTGGATTATGCATTTTACAGATTTTAGAGCAGTTTCAATATCAGACCTCATAGCCAATTGGTCATTTATTTGCCTCAGTTCTTCCTAGATCCCACCAATTGGGTTTGGAGAGTTTTTTAGGGGGTTGGCTTTGTATTTTCTTTTCTTGATGCTTGCTCCTTGGGGACGATAGCTTATCATCTCTTCTCCCTTAGGAGCTATTGTTGTTGTTTTGTTTTGGTTTTTTTTTTTTTTTTTTTTTTTTGTTTTGGTTTTTATGTTTTTTTTTTATGTTTTTTTTTCACTTTTCTCTAATAAAAATTAGTCGCTATTAAAAAAAAAAGAAGAAGAAGAAGAGTGACATAGCTTTTGTCTTTCAACTTATTCTAGATTATGTCTTCTAACTCTATGATAGGCTAACGGCAGGGGGGAGTTGTTGTTAACCCCTCCTCAAGCTAATGATTTTGCTACTCATTTGCCTGTGGCCTAACATGATGAAAAGAAACATTATGTGAATTTATTTATTTATTTTTGAGATGAGTTTGAGTAGTTTGTAACTCTACTTAAGAACTTTGAACTTTGAAGCTAATGGAACTAAATCTACATGATTATAATGTGATGAATCAATTTTTACTATACAAAGGAAAAAATAAAAATCTCAGATTGACCTTTGACCATGATCTTTGCAAAGGACAAAAAATCCAAAATTTGGTCTTCCTCTTTTCAAATCAAGTAATGTCCAATATTCCTGTTAGGATGATTTCTCACACATACAGAGAGAAGTCTGGCAAATTGAAATGGTCCATGAAGTTTTGGAAGCTCAAGGCTTTATTTCAAGGAGATGGAGCAGATTCTTTTCCAATAGTCCGAGAAACTATTTATGGTGCTCATTTTAGATAAGTAAATACCCAAACATCTGCATATGCAAGTTTCTAGTGAAAAAATAAAAAATAAATCCAAAAGGTTATAATATCTAGCTCCAAAAATCTCCACTTAGCTTATAAAACACCAAACAGTAGTCAGTATACAAAAACATTGAAAAAACATAGAAACATACCCATTCACCGGGGACAGAGTGAACAATAATACTTTGCAAACTTATCACACTCAGGAGCACCTTCCCCTTTTGCAGAGTGCACCTGAATGCAAAAGTTTCTAAATGTTGTAAGCATCAAATTAAGAAGGATACACTGGTCTGTGGATAAACCAATTCTGTTGTAACCATGATATGCATACCAAAATGTGTACAGTCTTGATGAAGAAAGAACAAGTACCTATGATACTCAACGTAACGCGTAAAGCAATGTCTTGTTTGATTTGTGGTTGGGAAACGAAAATCTGCTGGTGTTGTCTCAATCTGAAACTCAACCACAGATTTCAGTGAATTTATAAACACGTATACCTATATAAAACATATATAAAAAAAGACATGGAAATGTCAATAGTATGCGGTAAGAACTAAGAACACTAGAATGTTTTATGTTGCATAATGTAGTCACACATCAAGTAATCAATATAAAACATAGTACCTTTATTTCTGGTTTCTCTTCTGACTCTTCTCGCTCAGGAGCCTCGGAGCTTTCCTCGGCAACAGGGGTTTCATCAATTTTCTCTGTGACTACTAGCGAGCAATGACAGAAAGACATCGGCATTTGTTGGTTTCTAATCCTCGATTGCTTCTACAGAGTTTCACCCTAATCTGATTGTTCCTCTTTCTCCTGCAAAGTAAATATTTACGCATGTGTGACAATCTAAAAATTAACAAAGCAATGAGGATATCCCAAGATAACCAATTTCAATTTCTATTAAAACAAGCTGGTCCTATTTTCAGTCTTCCAAATTATACTACTATTGTAAAGATAGGGTTCTATCATATTTTAGTTCTCTGTTATCTACTAAACCAATTTTCTAATTTTCATGTAATCAATCAAAGTGAAATATGATTGTTTGGATGGAGGAAACTGAAGTGCTGGTAAGCAAAAGTATCTTCCAGTCACTGGGAAATGAAAAACCATGGATTTTGATTTTTCTTTCATTACTTGAGTTTTACACCAACCTGGCACCTACTGGTCAACTCGGATTTTTCCAAGATCCGTACAGGTAGGTACTACAAGTCACCTCCCATTCAAAACTGACTTGGGCAACTGAGCCCAATTTACCCATTTGACATGGACAAGTCACGATTTGGCTCATACCCAAGCCAGTCAAGATGAATCGGGGAGTGAAAAATATGCATTTGTGTTCGGTAAAATCTTTTTTGGTTGAAATGAATAGTCACAGTTTCTGAAGAATATTTAATAGATGAAAATGAAAAATCAAGAGTAATTTCTATCAAACAAGGGAAAAAATGTGCTATACATTGAAACTTCTTTTCAGATTCTCCATTCTCAATAACTCCTCGGCATGTTTGGATTCTAGGAGAGTATAAATATCACCCGTTGATAATTTGTATGGTGGCTGTAAAAAAATTATGATTTTAAAAATGAGATGCATGTTTAAATAGCAAGTGAGAATATTCCAAATTCATTAGACAATAGTTAATTTATTTCTCATGTTATAAAGTTACTACTGTTGAAAAGAATAGTAATTACGACCCGGAATCCATATATTAAAACAGCTCAATTATCTTGTCAATGGAAATAATTTTCGTTTTCATATAGATTTCATATCTCAAGTATGAGTGGAACCTTTTCTAGATGGGATGCAGATTAGGTTAAGTGGGTGGAGCTTTGACTGATGATTGTGCGTTGAACCTTGAAGACTGAAAACAATAGCATGCAACCAACTGTAGTTGCTTCACAATTCCAAAATCACCGCCACAATAGCATGCAACCAACTGTAGTTGCTTCACAATTCCAAAATCACTGCCACATAAATTTTTGGAAGAAAGAAATTACATACATATTTTTGTATGACATATACATATGAGCAAAGTGACTATACATATGACATATCCACAGATCATGCAGGAATATGACAAGCATGTCAAATTACATACCTAGAATTTAATGAAAGAAAAATAGGCATCAATCACTAAACCAAATTAAAGAATGTAGCCAAGCTCGGACAAAATACATTTGGAAAACAATGTCATGGGGGCGTGGGCAAGTAGATAAAAGGGTGTATCCTCCATGTAGAAATTATTGGGTCTGATGTGTCACACCAAATGTTCAAACCTTGTTTTACCGACCATTGTTGTCCATTTCCATTAATTTTCTACCAAGGATACCCAAATAGCAAATTGTCACTCCTCTTGAATCCCGCCCTACTCTCAACCATGTGGTTTTTTCAACAAGGATTACACACTTCCACCATCCCGCTACACATATATCTCCACTAGACTCGGTATTAATTGACTAAATAGGATGAACGAAATATCTAAGGCTGCATTTGAGTGCACCAAATATCATGAAATTTCATGCCTAACCAGTCTAATTTGTTGCAGAATATCATGAAATTTCTTGATATTTTGTGCAACCAAACACACCGTAAAATAATGAATTTACATTAAAGGCCATATTCCATTCAAAGAATGAGTAGCAAAACCCTAATTTCTTGTCATAGCTTTTCAGTAATTTCAGTCTTCCTAGGTTTCATCATCTAGCCCATGAGTGATAATGTATCTTGTCCTCCTTGTGGGCGAGCATTTGCAGCATCCAAATCATGAAGTGTAACGTCCTAGAAAGGAAATGAAGAATAAACAATCAGAACCATCTCAAAAGAGGGGGAAACCAAAAAAAAAAAAAGGAAAATTTATTTGGGTACGCATGTGGCAACATGAGTAATGCATGTGCTTGATCACAGTAGCCAAAAGTCCTCTATCATCTTCCTTCAACTGTAATCTATGGATTTCCTACATTTTTCGGTTAATTCGCAAAATCTATGGATAATTCGCAAAATCTATGGAACATCCTTAAGCTTTATTCAGGGCAGTGGACCCCGCTAAGGTAGGCCGTATGGTCGTATGCGTGCCCACTACTAGTGAAAATACGTGGCATATGTGTATATATGTGGCCACCTAAGCATGTGATCATGTGTGGCCCATTGAACTTACACAATTATGATATGTGTGTGGCCATCCGAACAGGCTCCATTTTCAGGGTCATGACAAACTTATTATAGTAACTTTTTAGAATTTTTTGTTATCGTACATTTAATATTAACAAATGAAGTCGTTACAAATAATAAAAAATGCCACATCATAAACTAAAGGTCCTTCCTAATGCTATTTGAACTTTAGGGTCAATTTGTCGATAGTGGGCTCAAGCTAAGTAAAATCAAAATGTTGAAACTCAGGCAAAAGTCCACCATATCTTACTGTTGAAAGCTAGCTGCATGAGACAATTAAATCAAGAGAAATACCATTAAACAAAAGACGTGCCACCAGGAGTTAATTTTTCTGAGGCTTAAACCCCAATCAAGAGAAATACCTTTAAACCAACGGAATTCCAGAACTAATTTTACACCGGTTGGTTTCCACCTTTTAGTAGACTATACTACAATGATAGTTCACTGTTCACTCCCCAAGTATAGGGTTGTGATGTAGTAATAAACTCGGTAAGATCGAGGTCGAATCCCACGAGGACTGGTTTTCACAATTCAAATCTGTGATTCTTCTTAACTAATCCAATGAATAATGAACTAAACTGCTAAGCACAATTTTAGGAAAAACAATTAAGAACAGGGAAGAAAATTCAATCAGAGAGAAAGCACTAGGACTTTCGAATCCACCCCTAATTATCCTAACCCTTGTTTTGTCTGTTGATTCACCTTGATATAGATTGATACCACTTAAATAGAGAAAGCACAATCTATGTCCTAAATCGGACATACAGACTGTTGTCTAATTCCTTTAAGCAATGCCATGAATAACAAATTCCATGTCCTTGGTTGGGCACATGGAATGTACATTCATTAAAGCATCTTGTTTCTTCCTCTATAGGAAACTGTTCTTGATCGGACACAAGCACTGTAATAAGCATCCAACAACATCCATCTATATACTTTGATCAAGTTCATAGATGGAGAAGTATGGAATTTAAACCCATAAAGCCCACTTAGAGAAAAAAAAAAACAAATTAATTAAAATTCAAAGTAAATCAACCAATACAAGAGTGATCAAATTAGGGGCTTCATCTCACCCTAGTGAGAGATTAGTTACCCATAAAATCCATAAAAAAATATTAAATAAAATTCATAAACTAAAACTCCAAACCGAACAATCTCTCTCTCTTTCTCCTTCTCTTTCTTCTCTCCCGGCTCGGATCTCCAATTCTCTAGATCCAATGCCTTCCCCACGTCCAAAACTTCCTTTTATAGGCTATTTGGATGGTGGAATCGATGGCAGTCGTGAGACGGACTCGAAGTGCAATTTTTCGCGTAGCCGTGATCGGTGGGCCCCACAGAGGTGTTTTTGGAAAATCCACCCCGTCCATTGGATTCGGGACGAAATTTCAGTCAAAAATGGGTGGTTTTGAAGGTCCATTGGCGCGGCCCACATAAGAAATCTCGAAAAGATCAGTTTTGAACGTCGCCGAGCAGCCCTTTTGTGGCCTCTGTATCACGCACGTGTGTACGCATGGGAGTGGAAGATCAGCATAGTTTTATAGCTCTCGAACCCATCTACACGATGGACGGATCAGATCGTCCGTACGGGCCATGTGTGAGGCTCACTGTCGTTCGCAAAACGGACCGGTGGCGTCAGGATTCGTATTCACGACGCTAAAACAGGGACGGATTATTTGCGGAAATGGTGGGGTCTCTTGTGATGTTGCTTCAATAAATCCACTCCGTCTATTGGACGAGAGGATGAAAAAATGACTAAGAATACCCAATTTCGAGCACGTATTTGTGGTGGCACTGATTTTGCACTCGCCGTCCATCCTGCGATGTTCATCATTCAACGTCCGTACACCTGCATGAGACCAAACGGTCATCTAGGCGAGGGGTATGTCCACCCCAGGAAGTTGATGGACGGTCCGGATCCCTCATTTGGGCGATGTGTGGGCCCCACAACCGACGACCGGCGTCGTTCTCGCTGGCGCTGGAGAAGGAGCTCGGGTCAGCGTCCTGTTTGACCGAGGCAACGTGCGGTGCTCGGGCGGCACTTGTGTACCTGGTGTACACACGTCATACACAGGGTCCACCGTGATGTTTACGAGAAATCTGCGCCGTCCATCCTTTCCTTCATATAATACCAACCGCCAAAACCAAGTTTGAGGCAGTTCCAAATATCAGGTGGGCCCCAAAGTGAAGATTAATGGGCTGATCTGTCCATTGGACCACTTGCCAAGATCTGCAAGGGCTGAAATTTAATATGTACGGTTAATTTATGGCCCCCATCACATGTATGAAGTTTTGAGTTGATTGGATGGCGGAAAATACGTGATCTTGCATTCTGGACCCTTTTTGGGTCCCTTTGGCGTGCTTTCCTCAGATCCCAGGTGTGTAAAATCTTCACCATTGGTTCTCTGGAGTCCATCTTGAGCTCTGGTAATTTCGGAGCGTCAAATTCATGCTTTTATCATCAAATTCCAATTAACGCTCCTAATTTCGTCCTGTAATAAAAATATAATTAAAATCCGGCATTTAAACATTATCATGTATGTAAAATTAGGCAAATGCTGGGGTCTGATATGCAATATTCGACCCTGATCATTCACCACCAATTTCTAAGTTCCAAAAGAAACAATAGCCTCCATAGTAAACTAGCTATAATTTCTGTAAATTGCAAAATGGATTCAAAGTTGTGAAATTTTCTATTGGATTATGTGCTTGCATTTGAAATTTTTTTAAAAAATAAATACATTCCTAACAGATCATTTTGTGGTCTTCTTTCTTTCACTTTATTCAATCATTCATGCACTTAGTTTGTTGAGAAACATCTTTTTCTTTTCTTTTTTTCAGGCAGTGGTACAGGGACTCTGCTGAGCTGAGGAAAAATACCAATTAAGCATTTTTAATTGCGAGTTCCTCACCTCCAGACACGATAAATGATGATCAACCATACAAAATAACTCAGTGGACCACCTAATAATGATCAAATCAGATATTTTTTTGGGATATCCCATTTTCATAAATGGTTGGGTGACATACATGCACTAAGCATTGGTATTTCACCACTTATGGGTTTTGAACCAAGACCTCGTGTTAAGATCTATAAATCAAGTGGGCCACGTGATAGAAATCAATGAAGATTGAATGCTCCACCGTTGAAACATTCATGGGACCCCACAAATAAGGAATTACAATAGCACAAATACCAATTAGGGATTGAAAGTTCAAAAAGCCCCAATTAGGGATTTGGAATTTCAAAAATCCCCAATTTGAGATTTTCAATTTCGCAGCCTTATTAGAAAAAGAAAAAGAAGACAGAGAAGAGGAAGAGGAGAATACCACTGCTGCTGCCAGGAGAGAGAGAGAGAGAGAGAGAGAGAGAGCTGCTGGTCGTGAGGTCACGATCGAGAAGGAGATGGCGAGAGCAAGAAACGACGAGGATTGGATGATGATCCTACCACCACCGACTGGATGTGGATTGCATGGTAGGGTGGAGAGATCGAGAGAGAGAGAGAGAGAGAGAGAGAGAGAGAGAGAGAGAGGGTGCGAGAGAGGCGAGAGAGAAAGAGGAGAGGGTGCGTCGGAGAGAGACAGAGAGGGTTTGGGAGAGGGGGATTTAGGTTTTGGGAGGGCGCGTGATTTGGGTTTTGAGGGGGATTTGGGGTTTGGGAGGGCGGGGTTTTTTTTTGGGAGGGGTTTTGGGAGGCGTTGTTAGCGTCGGAAGTGGATTGCTCTACTGAGTAACTCTTTACGGTAAGCGTACTGAGTAAACACTGTGGGGTCCATAATTTACACATTTTATCTACCCCATCCATCCATTTTAACAGATAATTATATGGCTTGATCCCAAAAATGAGATATATCCAAATCTTAAGCAGACCTCACCACTGGAAATAGTGTGAATTGAAATTCTACTGTTGAAAATTTCTTGAGGCCCACAAAAGTTTTGGATCAAGCTGATATTTGTGTTTTCCCTTCATCCATGTCCGTGTAATCTTATGAACAGGTTAGATGAAAAAAAAACATCACTGTGGGCCCTAGCAAGGTTTCAACAGTAGAAGTCATTATTCGCATTATTTTTTTAGTGTGATCCACTTAACCTTTAGGAATACTTCTATTTTAGAATCAACCACTAAAATGATCTAGAACAATGGATGGACGGCATGGATAACTCACATACATTCAAAGTAGGCCCAACTGAGTTTACTCAGTACGATAAAAGCGTACTGAGTAACTCAGTACCCAATCCTATTTCGTTAGCGTCAGTTTGGGGAGGGCGCGGATTGGGTACTGAGTAAACTCCGTGGGATCCACCTTGATTTATGTATTTTATCCACTCCGTCCATCCATTTTACCCGAATATTTTAGGGCTTGAACCAAAAAATGAAGTATATCCAAACCTCAATTGGACCACACCACAGAAACAGTGTGAATTGAACATCTACAATTGAAAATTTCTTGGGGCCACATAAGTTTTGGATCAAGCTTGTATTTGTGATTTCCCAACATCCATGTTTTTGTAATCTTATGAACAGGTTGGATGAGAAATAAACATCATTGTGGACGCTATAAAGGTTTCAACGGTGGAAATCAATATTCCAACAGTTTCCTATGGTATGTTACACTTGGTCTTTGGGTATGCTTAAGTTTCCAGCGCAGGAACTTACTGCAAAACGCTTTCACAGTAAATCCACATCCGGGATCTAGGGGAGCAGATTAGGTGCGACGCGGGATCCACCAAGGTGGGTGGGACCCCTAACTGTGGAGCCCACTGTGATGTATAGGATTTTAATGATGGATATCCAATCACTGTTGTTTTCATGTGGTGTGGTCCACCTGATATTTATATACCTCTCATTTTTGGGCCCCACCATCATCTAGTGGTTTTATATCCAAACCTTCCATCTGTTTGGAGAGATCATTTTAGGGCAATATCCATAGATAAATATAGGGCCTTCACAAGTTTTTAATGGTGGGTGTCATTTTATCGATTTGTTTCAAGTGTGGGAAGGTTGGACACTCGAAGAAAGATTGCACCAACTAGACAAATATGGACTTTCACATACATCCCCATAAGTAAAAAGTGGGCCACCCATGAAAATCACCTATGGCAAATCAAGTTGGTCCCCTCAATGGGTGGGTCGCATCGATGAAATCAATCGAAAGCCAATGGTCCTACTCAATGCAGGTGTGTTACCCACCTAGTGAGTCAATGGACAAAATTCTGATGACATGAAATGATCATGGTGCGACCCATATTTTGTGCGGCTGGGATGTCTTACCAGCATGATGTATTGGCATGAAAGGTGGTGGGCCCTTATGTGATCTTTTCTCATGTTTATAGTCTATATCTATGTATGAAAGATGACTAAGCATGATGTTAGTTTATTTACATGTATGTGTATAGATCAATAGACATTTTACCTGTTCAAAAAAATAAAAAAACAAAAAATGCACCAAACCCAAAAAAATAGATTTTGGCTACGGTGCATCTAGATGAATCTCAATCACGCATCATATAGTTTTTTTTTAAAAAATAAAAAAGGCTAAGAGGGGCAATTATAGATGGAATTTGACCTTCTCCATACCTAACCTTGAGATAAGCTCGACAAAGAATGCCATTGCTAGAATGGCAAGCCGAGCAATCCGTCTTGCCTGATCAAGACATTCGGAAATTGTGACATATTGAAGTTGGTGTTAAAGCTCAATGGGCACAGCGTGATGCATGTATTTTATCCACACCATCCAATCAAAATTTTTCCTAAGGCCCACTGTACTTTTTATAAATATCGGGTGGACCCCACCACATGAAAACAATAGTGATTGGATATCCACAATTAAAACCGTCCTAAGGCCCACTGTACTTTTTATTTAACATCCAATCTATTGATTAGGTCATACAGGCCCCAGATGAAGTGAAAACAAAATATCAGATTGATCAAAAACTTTATATGGCCAACAAAAGGTTTTTAATTGTCGACGCTCATTCAACAATGTTTCCTATAATGTGGTCCATTTGAGATTGGGATAAACCTCATTTTTTGTCTCATACCATAAAATGATATGGAAAAATAGATGGATGGTAGGGATAAAAACATACATCATGGTGGGGCCCACAGAGCACCGACCACCAGCCCTTGCGCTGGTGTCAGCGCGAGTAGCCAATCCGTTTCATGAGAGAGACTCTCTCTGGCATCTCTCACTCTCTCAATCTCTCTCTCTCTCTCTCTCTCTCTGTCGCGCACACCCTCTCTCTCTCTCTGTCGCGCACACCCTCTCTCTCTCGGTCCTCTCTCAACGGCGCCCTCTCTTTCTCTGTCTCTATACGGCCGCTCTCTCTCACTCTTGCGCACCCTCTCTCTCTCTCTCGGTCCTCTCTCGACCGCGCCCCTCTCTCTCTCTCAACCGCACTCTCTCTCTCTCTCGGTCCTCTCTCAACCGCGTCCCCTCTCTCAACTGCTCTCTCTCTCTCTCTCTCTCTCTCTCTCTCTCTCCTCAGAGCTCGAGAACCTTATTTTCAGAGTGGACTCGTGATCAGGGCTCCAACTCAAATAGGAAGTTGTTCTCTTCCTGCTGCAAAATTGGTTGGCCGTGAGGTATCTCTCACTCTCTCTCTCTCTCTCAATCTCTCTCAATCTCGATTGAAACTAGTTGGGGATTTAGGGATTTGGGGATTTAGGGATTTAGGGATTTGGGGATTTAGGGTAATCAGGTTTTCAGTTTGTATAAGTGGGGCCATGGTTCACTGATCCAGATCATCGGTCTGTTGTGCTGTGGATGGTACACCATGGATGCACCAGATTATTTTAGGGCATGATCCTAAGAACGAGTTAGATCCAAAACTCAGATAGACCACACAGTAAGGATTCAATGCCCACTACTAAAATCTTCTTGGGGGCTACATAAGTTTTGGATCAAGATAATATTTGTGTTTTCCTTTCATCCAGGTCTGTATGACCTCAAACCTTATCAACAAGTTTGGATGGAAAATAAACATTACGATGGGTCCTAAGAAAATTTTAATGGCAGGCATTCAATGACCATTACTTCTTATGTTGTGGTCCACTTGAGATTTGGATCAGCTTGATTTTTTATTTTTTTTAATCATGTCTTAAAATGAGCTTAAAAAGATTATGTACGGCATGGATATAGAATACATACATCAATGTGAGCCCTATGGTTAGTAAAACACTCACTAACATATTACCCAGGTAAAACACTCCCTAAAGGATAAGGTGATAGAAGGCCCCGCTACTGCCACGTGCCACCTGAGGATTCCTTTGGCGGTGGCCCTCATTATGGCTGAAGCTTATTTGATAGATTTCTCACCTACAACTAGTTGCAAATGCAGTTGTTTGTTTTCCATTACGTGTCTCAAATGACTATTGGGTCCATCCTATTTTCATGATAGGCAACCTTGTCAGGTGGATTAGATGTTCTAAATATAAATACCCTTTGGTGGGCCCCACAAAGAGCTAGTTGCACGTTTTCTCATCTACAACTAGTTGCGTGTGAGAACTTATCCGTAATTAATATCAATTAGGGGTGCAAAGTCTGTTGGGGTCGACGACAACCCAATTGACCCAACCAATAACATGGGTGGGGTCGGTTGAGGTTAGATTGGGCTCGGGGTTAAAAATCCGTGATATGATGTAGTTGTGTTGGACTGGGCTGAAGTCTCATGTAACCTAACCCAAATGGGGTGGTGCTTATGGGAACCCCATTGGTTTTTTATTTTATTTTTATGTGGTTAGGCCCTAGTTGTATAAGTGGGGCTTATTTTATATATTATTTTATTTCTATTTTTATGGGAACCCCATCTGGATGGTTCACTAATCTAGATCATCGGTCAGTTTGTATAAGTGGGGCCATGTTTTTAAGGCACACACCTCTTTTTTTCACTTTTGGAAATGAAATAATACCAAGAGATAGAAAACGACACTGTATGCATCATTAACTAGGTATGTAGTTTTCGTTTTCATAGACTAAATACCTGCAAATTAGAGTTGTTTGTACTCTAGCAAATAATGATGATTGGCTCAAACCTAAGGCCTCAGTCTTGAAACATGTCTTGTCTCCCATTGAGCTATGGGCTTGAATCTGAAGTGTACATTTTGGCATGGATGAACTTGAATTGAACCGTCCATATCGTAGGAACACCGTGGATAGATTGGAATCTCAAATCTAGATTGTTTTGGTTATTGAACCGTCCATATCATAGGAACACCGTGCACATTTATTGTTTCCAATGTTTTTTTTTTTTGCATTTTTATGCTGGAATGTGGAATTAGAAAGATTGAAAGTTCTAGGCTTTTGGGTCTGGTTTGCTTCTTGGATTTGTATGTGGTGATGGATTTTGTAGATATTTTTCCCTTGTTTTTGGTAAGAAGTAATGCTTTTGGATATGGCTTTCTTTGGTCAGTTTTTGTTGATTCATTAGATTTTTGGAAGAAAAAATTGAAGTTCCTTTTATGAGGGGGCTGGTGCTAAAGCAGTACGATTGAGAACATTCGAGATCACAGTTTAATTTTAGGTTTTGCAGTTGTTGGGGCCTGAAACTCCCGAAAAATTTTGTACTTTCAATTGGGGTTTTGTTACTTATTTGCTACTTAGGTTTGAAATGTTTAGATGGCCTTTTGTGTTTGTTCCAGGTTTTCCATAAGTAAGAAAAAGATTTTTTTCCCCCTCTTTTAAGACCCAGTTTTCATTTTTATAGACTAAATACCTGCAAATTGGAGTTGTTTTGTACTCTAGCAAACAATGATGATTGGCTCAAACCTAAGGCCTCAGTCTTGCAACATGTCTTGTCTCCCATTGAGCTATGGGCTTGAATCTGAAGTGTACATTTTGGGATGGATGAACTTGAATTGAACCGTCCATATCGTAGGAACACCATGGATAGATTGGAATCTCAAATCCAGATTGTTTTGGTTATTGTAGAGTTTGATTAATGAACATTTTTTTTTGCTGAATTTTGATCATTGTACTGCATTTCAACCATTTATTATACTTCCAATGATCTGAAGTTAGAAGATCAAATTAGTGTAGATTTTAGTTTATGATCTATCAAATTAGTGTAGAGTTAATGTGATCCATTTCAATTTAGCTTCACCAATCTCACATACGTATGTCTTAGCATGTGTGTATTTTTTTATAAACATGTTTATACGGCCATTTGGACAGGCCGTATTTATGTATTTACTCGAGATAAATGGAGCAGACCCGGATGTGCGTCAGAGCTATCCGGATGAGCGGGGGTCCCTGGAAGGTGGAAATCGCTGTTATGACCATGATGAAGCTGTCCATTTCCTATGGACAACATTGGAAGAACTGGCCATTTGGAATGAGCCGTGATTATGTCTGTATTTGCTCGAGATTAATGGAGCGGGACCGGATGTGCGTCGGAGCTATCCGGATGAGCGGGGTCCCTGGAAGGTGGGAAGCCGTTGTTATGACCATGATGAAGCTGTCCATTTCCTATGGACAACATTGAAGGGAACGGCCATTTGGATAGGCCGTATTTATGTATTTGCTTAAGATTAATGGGAGCGGACCGGATGTGCGTCGGAGCTATCGGAAGAGCGGGGTCCCAGAAGGTGGGAGGCTGGCTGTTATGACCTTGATGAAGCTGTCCATTTCCTATGGACAACATTGGAAGAGCCTGGCCGTTTGGACAGGCCGTATTTATATATTTGCTCGAGATTAATGGAGCAGACCCGGATGTGCGTCGGAGCTATCCGGATGAGCGGGGGTCCCTGAAAGGTGGGAACCATTGTTATGACCATGATGAAGCTGTCCATTTCCTATGGATAGCATTGGAGGGGCCTGGCCATTTGGACAGGCCGTGTTTATATCTGTATTTGCAGGTACCACACCCCTAACCCTAAACCAAAACCTTTAACCTAAACCTTAACCTAAACCTTAACCTAAACATAAATCTAAACCTAAACCTATACCTATAACCTAAACCTAAACCTATACCTATAACCTAAACCTATACTTATAACCTTAACCCAAACTTATAACCTTAACATAAACCTATTCTCAAATCTCTAAACTTATACTTATAACCTAAACCTAAACAAAAACCTTAACCTATAACCTATACTTATAACCTAAACCTAAACTTACAACTTTAACCTAAACCTATACTTATAACCTAAACCTTTTCTCAAATCCCAAAACCTATACCTATAACCTAAACCTAAACCTAAACCTTAACTTAAACTCAAATCCCTAAACCTTAACTTATAACCCAACCTAAACCTATACTTATAACTTAAACCTATTCTCTAATCCCAAAACCCATAACCTAAACCTAAACGTTATTCTAAACTTATAACCATAACCTATATAACCAGAACCCGAACCCAAACCAGAACCCGAACCCGAATCCCTAAACTTTAACTCAAACCTAAACTTATAACTTTAATTCAAACCTAAACCTATAACCTAAACTTATAACCTTACCTAAACCTAAAACCAAAACGAAAACCTATAACCTAAACCTATAAACTATAACCTAAACCTAAAACCTAAGGGCCTGTTTAGACGGGTGGATTGGAAGGGATTGAATGGTATTAAGGTGGATGGCATGGATTTTAAGGCAATGATGGTGTTGTCAGTGCATTGTCTTAAGATCCATGGGATTGCTATATCCCAGGATTGCTATATGGAGTCTGTTTGGCACGCCCGGCCAATCTCGGGATTAAATCATCCCATCGCTTCCAATCCCTCGACCCAAACATGTCCCAGGCAAATTTGAATGGATTAGGGTGGAGCTGGATGGGATTTAAAGGTAGTGATGGTGTTGTCAGTGGATTGTCTTCAGATCCATGAGATTGCTATATCCCGAGATAAGATCACCCAGTCTGTTTGACACGCCCGGCCAATCTGGGGATTTAACTTCCAATCCCTTCCAATACCATCCAATCCCTTCCAATCAGTCCGGCCAAATGGGCCCTAAATATATTCTCAAAACCTTAAACCTAAACCTACACCTAATCCCAATCTCAACTCCTTAACCTAAACCTAAACCTAAACATGAAAACCCAAGCCTAAACCCGATCCCGATTCCGAAACCGATTTCCTAAACCTAAAACCTAAATGTATTCTCAAATCCCCAAACCTAAACCTACACCTAATCCTAATATCAACTCCCTAACCTAAACCTAAACCTACACCTAATCCTAATCTCAACTCCCTAACCTAAACCTAAACCTAAACTTGAAAACCCAAACCTAAACCAGATCCAGAACCCGAACCCGATTTCTAAACCTAGACCTTAACCTATTCTCAATTCACTAAAGCTATAACCTATAACCTAACTTAAACCTAAACCTATCACCGACACTTATAACCTAAACCTAAACCTAAAACCTTAACCTAAACTTAACCTATAATCCATAACATAAACCTAAACCTAAACCTAAAGGTAAACCTAAAACCTAAATGTATTCTCAAATCCCTAAACCTAAACCTACACCTAATCCCAAACTCAACTCCCTAACCTAAACCTAAACCTAAACTTGAAAACCCAAGCCTAAACCCGATCTCGAACCCGAACTCGATTTCTAAAGCTAAACCTTAACTGTTCTCAATTCCAGAAGCTATAACCTATAACTTATAACCTAAACCTAAACCTATAACCTTAACCTATAACCTTAACATAAACCAAAAACCTAAACCTTAACTTAAACCAAAACCTATAACCTTAACCTTAACCAAAACACGTAACCTAAACCTTAACCTAAACTTATAACCTTAACCTAAACCTAAAACCAAAACTTAAACCTATAACCTAAACCTATAAACTAAAACCTAGACCTAAACCTAATCCTATACCTATAACCTAAACCAAAAGCTATAACCTTAACCTAAACAAAAACCTATAACACGACACCTAAACTTATAACCTTAACCTAAACCTAAAACCAAAACCTAAACCTATAAGCTATAACCTAAACCTATAAGCTAAAACCTATACCTAAACCTTAACTATAACCTATAACCTATAACCTATAACCTAAACCTATAACCTTAACATAAACCCAAAACTAAACCTTAACCAAAACTTGTAACCTTAACCTAAACAAAAACCTTAACTTATAACCTAACCTAAACCTAAAACCAAAACCTAAACCTATAACCTAAACCTATAAACTATAACCTAAACCTATAACCTAAACCAAAACCTATAACCTTAACCTAAACAAAACCTATAACCTAAACCTTAACCTATAACCTATAACCTAAACTTATAACCTTGACCAAAACCTATAACCTAAACCCATAAGCTAAAACCTAAACCTAAACCTAAAACCTAAATGTATTCTCAAATCCTAAACCTAAACCTAATCCCAATCCCAATCTCAACTCCCCAACCTAAACCTAAACCTAAACTTCAAAACCCAGATCCAGAACTCGAACACGATTTCCTAAACCTACACCTAAAACCAAAACCAAAACCAAAACCTAAACCTACACCTACATCAAATCCCAATCTCAATTCCCTAACCTAAACCTAAACCTAAACATGAAAACCCAAGCCTAAACCCAATCCCGAACACGAACCCGATTTCCTAAACCTAAACCTTAACCTTAACCTATTCTCAAATCCCTAAACCTAAACCTACACCAAATCCCAATCTCAACTTCCTAACCTAAACCTAAACCTAAACATGAAAACCCAAGCCTAAACCCAATCCGGAACCCGAACCGATTTCTAAACCTAAACCTTTACCTATTTTCAAATCCCTCAACCTAAACCTACACCAAATCCTAATCTCAACTCCTAACCTAAACCTAAACCGAACTTGAAAACCCAAACCTAAACCCGATCCCGAACCCGAACCTAGTTTCCTAAACCTAAACCTTAACCTATTCTCCATTCTCAAAGCTATAACCTATAACCTAAACCTAAAACCAAAACCAAAACCTATAACCTAAACCTATAAGTTAAAACCTAAACCTAAAACCTAAAACCTAAATGTATTCTCAAATCCCTAAACCTAAACCTACACCAATTCCTAATCACAACTCCCTAACCTAAACCTAAACCTAATCGGAAAATCTAAACCTAAACCCGATCCAGAACCCGAACCCGGTTTCTAAACCTAAACCTTAACGTATTCTCAATTCCCAAAGCTATAACCTATAACCTATAACCTAAACCTAAACCTAAAACCTAACCTAACCTATAACCTTAACCTAAACCCAAAACCTAAACCTTAACCTAAACCAAAGCCTATAACCTTAACCTAAACCAAAACACCGTAACGTAAACCTTAACCTAAACTTATAACCTTAACCTAAACCTAAAACCAGAACTTAAACCTATAACTTATAACCTAAACCTATAAACTAAAACCTAAACCTAAACCTATAACCTAAACCAAAACCTATAACCTAAACTTAAACAAAAACCTATAAACTAAAACCTAAACCTATAACCTAAACCAAAACCTATAACCTCAACCTAAACAAAAACCTATAACCTAAACCTTAACCTATAACCTATAACTTAAAACCTAAACCTAAACCTAAAGCCTAAATGCATTCTCAAATCCCTAAACCTAAACCTACACCTAATCCTAATCTCAACTCCCTAACCTTAACCTAAGCTTAAACTTGAAAACCCAAACCTAAACCCGATCCAGAACCCGAACCGATTCCCTAAACCTAAACCTAAACCAATTCTCAATTCCCTAAACCTATACCTAAACCTGAACCTAAAACTAAACCCAATTCCTTAAACCTAAATCCAAACCAATTCTCAATTACCTAAACCTATACCTTATAACCTAAATCTAAACCTAAACCTGAACCTAAAACTAAACCTAAACCTTAACCTAAACCTATAACCTAAACCTAAACCAAAACCTATGACCTAAAATTTTAACCTATTACCTATAACCTAAACTTATAACCTATTACCTACCATTCACCTAAACCTAAATCCTAAACCTTAACCTATAACCTAAGACCTAAACCTAAAACCTAAATGTGTTCTCAAATCCCTAAACCTAAACCTACACCTAATCCTAATCTCAACTCCCTAACCTAAACCTAAGGTTAAACTTGAAAATCTAAACCTAAACCCGATCCCGAACCCGATTCCCTAAACCTAAACCCAAACCAATTCTCAATTCCCTAAACCTTGGTGCTTTGGCCCTTGTTGCATTCTTGCAAAGAAGTTTTCAAGCTTTACTTTTTCTTCTTTACAACCGTTAAAAACTTAGCATACAACATTCTAATTCAGCCTTCCATCTTTTATAAGCCTTGACTTTTTGTTGCTTGTCGAGAAGTATTGTTTGTAGCTCAATCTCCATTTCAAGAATTTCATAGAAAGCTTTTCATATCTTTTCATGTGACTGGCCTCACTTCTCTTTAGATTCTCAATCGATCAAGTGCATCTTGCAATTTCAATAGTTCATCTTGCAGCTAGTTTCACATTGTTCTCTAATAAAAGTAACCTGCATTGCAATGGCTGATTCTCAATCTGTTTCGGGTTTTTTCTTGTATTTTTTCTGATTTTTTGAGTGCTTGTTTTTGTAATTGTTGTGAATTTAATCTTTTAAGGCATGCCTATTTTTTTCCCCCAAAATCAGCTTGGGTTTTGTGGTTCTCTATTTTCTTTGTTTTGGCTTTTCTTTTGGCATTGATTTTTTTTTTCTTTTAATTTATCTAATTTCTTTTCTGTTTTTCAGGGTTGTAATTGACAATGATGCTTGTAAGAATGCAACCATTATTCAGGTAATCTGGTATTCTTTTTCACTAATTACTAGTTTGGTTTTGTGTTGGGAATTTGAATCAAAAAGAGAAATATTTAGTTTTTTACGTTCTTTGATTTTCCAAAGAAGTTGTTTATATATAGAGTGCATTTGGTTGCACCAAATATTGTGAAATTTCTTGATGTTTTGCACCAAACTAGACTGATTAATCATGAAATATTATGAAATTTCATGATATTTGGTGCACCCAAACACACCGTTACTGATTTTTTGTTCTTCCATGTATTAGAAACCTTCTTAAAATGATACTAAATGAGATGTTTTGTTTTTAGGTTGATAGTGTATAGAAGCATGGGATTCTACTGGATTTTACTATTCAAGATCTGTTGGAGATGCGGGTGGAGCATGAGCGACGGATGACAAAGATATTTCAAGCCGCTACACGCTTACCCACCGATGCCCCACCACCTCCACCTTCATCTTTGTGATTTTTTATTTATTTGTTTATGTTAAATTTATATGTATTTATGCGTGAATGAATGTGATGCAGATAAGATTGTTTGTGTTTGGATGAATGTAGTTTATGTAGTTTAGGTTTAGATGGATGTGAATGTGAATATGATGAAATGTGTATATCAGGATGAATATGATAGAATATATTGTTAACAGGTGTATATCAGGAATTTTGTATGGATTTTGAGCTAGATTATATTTTTTTTAAAGAAACTTTTTTGACGAAAATTTTCGTAGCTAAAAGATATGGTAGTTTATTTTTAGCGTGAAAATTTTATTTGCTAAAAGTCTTATACTGAAGAAGACTTTTTAGCGAAAATTTTTGCCGCTAAAAATAGAAAGATTTTTAATTTTTAGCGATGACCAATTTCGCTAAAAGTGAATGTAGTTTGGGTTCAAATGCATGTGAATGTGAATGTGAATATGATGAATGTGTATATCAGGATGAATATGATGGAATATATTATTAACAGGTGTATATCAGGAATTTTGTATGGATTTTGAGCTAGATTATTTTTAAAAAAGAAACTTTTGAGTTAGATTAAGATTTTTAATTTTTTAGCAAGCGTTTTACGCTAAAAGTGAATGTAGTTTGGGTTTGGATGGATGTAAATGTGAATGTGATGAAATGTGTATATCAGGATGAATATGATGTAATATATTATTAACAGGTGTATATCAGGAATTTTGTACGGATTTTGAGCTAGATTATTTTTTTAAAAAGAAACCTTTGAGCTAAATTATTTTTAGCAGCGAAAATTTTCGTTGCTGAAAGTCATGTACAGTACAAGACTTTTAGCAGCGAAATGTTTCGCTGCTAAAAACAGATAGATTTTTATATTTTTTTCGCGACGAACAGTTTCGCTACTAAAA
The DNA here is from genome assembly GCA_030180095.1 of Magnolia changhungtana. Classification (NCBI taxonomy): domain Eukaryota; kingdom Viridiplantae; phylum Streptophyta; class Magnoliopsida; order Magnoliales; family Magnoliaceae; genus Magnolia; species Magnolia changhungtana. Next base: position 3,688,574 of record JASAUF010000632.1, read on the forward strand.
GTTTATGTAGTTTGATGTGAACGTGCGTATGATGAAATGTGTATATCAGGATGAATATGATGGAATATATTGTTAAGAGGTGTATATCAGGAATTTTGTACGGATTTTGCGTAAAATATTTTTTTTTTAAAGAAACTTTTGGCGACGCACATTTTCGTCGCTAAAAGATATGTTGGATTATTTTTAGCAGCAAAAATTTTCGTTGCTAAAAATTGAAGGATTTATTGAAAATTTTTTTAGCGACGAACATTTTCGCCGCTAAAAGTTTAGATTAATTAAAATGTGTATATCAGGATGAATATGATGTAATATATTGTTAACAGGTTTATATTAGGAAATTTGTACATATTTTGAGTTGGAATAAGTTTTTTTTTTAAAAAAACCTTTGGCGACGAAAAGTTTCGTCGCTAAAAGATATATTGGTGCAGCTTTAGCAGCGAAATGGTTCGCCACTAAAAGTCTTGTACAGTACAAGACTTTTACCAGCGAAAATTTTCGTCGCTAAAAGTCTAGTGCAGTAGTTTTAGCTACGAAAATTTTCATCGCTAAAAGTGTCGTCGCTAAAAGCTCACTTTTAGCGACGAAAATTTATTTCGTTGTTATAAGTGACTTTTGGCGACGAAAATTCGTTTCGTCGCTAAAAGTTTCGTCGCTAAAAACCCTCTTTTTTGTAGTGCAAAATTACTCTCCACGTAATATTGGCTTTCACTATGAAAAAGGTTTTCTCATGGTCACCTTAAAACCTGATACAGTTGTGATTTTACTGGGCTACTACAATCAAACCCCTCGCTGAGATTTTTAGGCAATCTTAGACAAAACCTACACTGAGATTTTCTGGATATCTCAGAAAAACCAAATAAATAATTGAAGGTATACTTATCTTCATCATAGAAGAAGCTGTAGCTGAAGAACCGCTTACTTAAATGTTCATTGTTCAATGTTCAGTCAGATAGAAAAGGTCAAGGGTTCTGTTGATTTTAATTAAGTTCAAACCAATGGCTACTTGAGTTAAATCTCTTAAATCTTAAAAGAAGAGTAGTATTTACTCTCTTTAGAATCAGAATGAAAGAATCTTAGATTAAGGGAATTAAACAAAATCTATAAATAAAATTTGTAAATACCGTTTAATAGCTTGCTAATAACTGGAGCTTCTCTCTCTCTCTCTCTCTCTCTCTCTCTCTTGCAGAAGAATTTTGCTAATAATAATTGATATTTCATATTAAGAGAGAACCTCAATTTATAGGCAAAGAAGTTGAATCTTCAACTAGCTTGAGGCAGTCTTCGATTAGCCCGAGCAGACTAGATTCAGCTCAACGGATTTCGGATTGTGCGCGATAAGATATATCCAAACTTCGACTAGTCCGAGGACCAGTTCGACTAGTCAAAAAGCTCTGTTCAACTAGTTAAATTTGGTCTTCAACTGGTCGAAGATCCCAAAATCAAAAAAGATGTTATTGTTGGACTTCAAGTCGAATTCTCTTAGGCTAGTCGAAGATCAGTCTTCGACTAGTTGAACCAACAATTCAACTGGTCAATTTTGCAACCAAAAAATAGTTTTACTTCGACTTGAACTTGTAGTGGCCAAGAAAACTCAAACTAGTCGAACCAAACCTTAGGCTGGTCGAATTCCAAGCAATTATAAGCATAAAAACCTAATTTAAATAATTTTTTAAAGCACCTAAACCTAGGGCCATTCTAAGGTTTTATACTACCTGAGATATGTGAAATGTTTGAACTTCTTTGTGTTGAATTTGATCACTGACTTCATCTTGCCTTTTGAACTTAATCATACACTTGAATATCAGTTTTATCATTAGCTTGATCTTCTCTTGAGAATGTACCAGACTTGAGCTTGATCTTCTCTTAAGAATGTACCAGACTTGAGCTTGATTTTCTCTTGAGAATGTACCAGACACTTGAGTTTGATACTCTTGACCTTGAGCTTGATCTTTTCTTGATCTTAGATCAGTCTTAAAGATCTCTTGACAAGTTGTTTTGATCATATGAAAGTTGACAAGTAAAGAGCGCTTTAATCATTTTAGCACTTACAAGAGGTCCTTAAGTTGTTGGATGTGGGCATCATTTACCTTATATCCGATAGTCAATGGGTGAGTCCAACTCAGGTGGTTCCCAAGAAGTCTAGAATCATCATTGTAGCCAATGCGGATAATGAAGTCATGCCAACTAGAGTTACAACTAGTTGGAGAATGTGCATTGACTATAAGAAATTGAATACCGCCATAAGGAATGACCACTTTCCTTTGCTCTTCATTGATCAAATTTTGGAAACATTAGCTGGTCACTCTTACTATTGTTTCCTTGTCGGGTATTCGGGCTACAATCAGATAGAGATAGCCCTTGAAGATCAAGAAAAGATAACATTCACATGTATCTTTGGCACCTTTGCTTACCGAAGGATGTCATTTGGACTTTGTAATGCCCCCGCCACTTTTCAATGATGCATGCTTAGTATATTTTCTGACATGGTGGGGCAATATTTAGAGGTCTTCATGAATGACTTTTCTGTCTTTGGTCCATCCTTCAGCGAGTGTTTGGAAAATCCTAAAAATATGTTGAAGAGATGTGAAGAAAACAATTTGGTTTTGAATTGGAAAAAGTGTCTCTTTATAGTTTCCAAGGGAATAGTGCTTGGACATATAATTTCGTCCAAGGGAATTGAGGTAGATAAGTCTAAAATTGACCTTATCGCTAACCTACCTCCACCCAAGAGCATCCGTGACATGCGATTCTTCTTAGGACATGCTGGATTGTATAGACGATTCATAAAGGACTTTAGTCACCTCTCTTGTCCTTTATGTAATCTTCTCCAAAAGGATACCCCATTCGAGTGGAGTGAAGAATGCCAGAAAGCTTTTTCTAAACTCAAGGGCATGTTGACTATCGCTCCTATTATGCAGCCACCCGACTGGATCATACCTTTTGAGATTATGTGCAATGCGTCTGACCATGCTAATGGGGCAATGTTAGGCTAGAGAAAAGAGAAGAAGCCCTTTATGATTCACTATGCGAGTATAACTCTAAATTCTGCCCAAATGTACTATTCTACTATGGAGAAGGAACTCTTAGCCATAGTGTTCACTTTAGACAAATTTAAGTCCTACTTGATCAGATCCAAGATCATCATTTACACTGACCATGCAGTGCTGAAGTACCTTCTTTCTAAGAATGATGCCAAGCCTCACCTGATAAGATGGATCCTTCTACTCCAGGAATTCAACATACAAATACGAGACAAAAAAGGAGTAGAGAACGTAATGGTTGACCATCTTTCTAGACTTGATCTCCCCAATTCCTTTGAGCCGACACCAATAAATAATATGTTCCTTGATGAACAATTGTTTAAGCTCTCCCAATTACCTTGGTTTGCTAAAATTGCAAATTATCTTGCCACAGGTTTCGCGCTGACATATTGGACTGCGCAAGATAAGAAAAAAATCTTCATCGGGGTACATAAGTTTTGTCGGGATGATCCTTAATTGCTTAAATATTGCCCAGACCAAATTTTAAGGAGATGTGTGCCAGACAATGAACATCCGAGTGTTATCTCCTTTTATCACTCTTAAGCCTGTGGTGGTCACTTTTCGACTAAAAGGACCACGACCAAAATTCTACAGTTCAACTTTTACAAGTCCAGTATGTTCAGAGATACTTATGAGAGTAGTAAAAAATTGGGAGGATTGTCCCATCAAAATATGATGTCATTAAACCCCATTCTAATTATTGAAGCATTTGATTACTGAGGCATTGATTTGATGGGGCCATTCCCCCAATCTTTTGGAAATATTTACATTTTGTTAGTAGTAGACTATGTCACTAAGTGGGTAGAAGCGATCCCGTGCCGGAACAATGATCATCAAACGGTCTTTAGATTCTTAAAACAAAATGTCACTTTTAAGTTTGGAATGCCTCGAGCTATCCTTAGTGATGGAGGGTTACACTTTTGTAATAGGCGATTCGAGAACTCAATGAAGAAATATGACATCTCTCATAAGGTGAGCACTCCATACCACCCGTAAACAAGCGGGCAAGCTGAGATTTCCAACCGAGAAATTAAACAAATTCTAAAAAAAAAATGCTTAACCCAAATCGTAAGGATTGGTCAGTTCGCTTAATTGATTCTTTGTGGGCTTACCGTACAGCTTCCCCATTAGAATGTCTCCCTTTAGACTCGTCTATGAGAATACTTGCCACTTGCCTGTGGAGTTTGAACATAGGGCCTACCGGGCTATTAAAAATCTGAACTTTAACTTGGACAATGCTGGCTTGCTACGTGAGCTTCAATTGAATGAACTTGAGGAAATTCAGAATGACGCATACGAGAACTTGAGAATTTAAAAGGATAGGATGAAGGTGTTCCATGATCGAAACATCCATTGGAAATCATTGATGACCAGCCAAAAAGTCCTTTTGTATAATTCTCAGTTACATCTTTTTCCCGGTAAACTTAGGTCTCGTTGGACCTACCCTTTCACTGTTACGAACATCTACCCTCATGGGGCCATTGAGATAGAGAATCTGATGAATAACAATATCCTCAAAGTAAACGGACATCCTCTCAAGCCATTTGTTGAGAAGTTTAACTCAAAGGATATGTCCATACCTTTGATTGACCATGTGTACCAGGATTGACCTTCAAGTTTGATGAAGGTGTAGTTAGGATTTAGGATTAGGATAGTTTGATTTCAATTTGTTTAGTCTTCATACTAACCCATTTACATGTTAAGACTTTAGAAAAGCTTCAAATTTCCATTTCATGTACTATCCTACATACTTATCTCTTGTACATTGGGGTCAATGTAGATTTTAGGTTGGGGGTTTGGATTAGGTAAGCTAATTAGTATTTTCTTAGTCTTTGAGCAAAAATTTTGGAAATTTTCAAATTTTCAAATTAAAAACCTATTTGGAAAGTCATAGTTCGTGCGCTTAAGAATGTTTTGAGTATGATGATAAAATGGAAATTGAATTTTGAATTGTTGGAGTTTGATCAACTAAGTAGACTATCACTAAGTTCTTTCATTTAATTAATTACGAGGAAATTTGAAGATCATGTTGACTAAATCACAAGACACATTCAATTTGCTTTTTGTGAGTAGTGCTAGAATTTTTTATGGTTAGCATGTGTATCATTGATAAATATTGAGAATTGAGTCTGGAGAATTTTATCCACTTTAAAAAAATGAAAAGAACCAATTAAAAAAATAGAGAGATCGACAAAAAGGTCATGTATGATGAAAAGTCTTTAAAGAATTAAGATGAAATGACTAAAAAGAATGAATAAATAAAAGAGACCGTTTTAAAATCAAAAACTGTAAAAAGAAGAAAAATGGGATAAGTTTGAAATCGACACTTAACTATTCAATTAATCTTGAAGTGATGATCATGGCTAATATTATGAAATGATAGTATTTTTATGGAAAGTAAGTTGAAATTCACTGAGCACATTGAAAAACTTGATATATGAACTTATGCTCCTAAGTGATTGATAAAGAACCTATTTGATTGATTACGTATGTGATTCGGCTCTAGGTTTTCAAAGTTCCACTTTCTCGTCTTGATTCTACCCATTCATACTTGATTACACAAAAGATTATTTTTTGAAAGACGTTTGAATGTTGAGAATTGAAGATTTCTGCATGCATGTTTTGCTCGGGACTAGAAAAATGCTAGTTAGGGGGTGTGTTGAGTATCAAATATTGCATATTTTTTCATAATTATTCCTTGATTTTATAAACATGATAGTGCTTAACCAATCTAATTTTCCATGTTTTCATGCGCGAGGTGATTTCGAGAGCATAAGGTGAAATTGATGTCAAAAGGAAGATTTATGCTCAAAAGATTACTAAATAAAGATTTGGAGGTTTGGAGGTCATTAATAAAGAATTCACATGCTAAAGATCCAAGAAAATCAAGTGAGGAATGAAAAGAATCGAAGATTTAAAGTGAAGAAAAGGAATCCTGAAGATTGGCCTGAAAAAAATATATTCTAGAATTCTGAGTCTAAAGCAGAAAAGTCCCGAAACAAACCTTCGGTCCAACCGAAGTGCAATTTTGGTTTGAGCGAAATCGCATAAAATAGTTCAGTGAGAAGCAGAATTTTCACCTTAATTCGGTCTGACCGGAGCCAACTTTGGTCTGACCAAAATTGTGCAAAATTGTCCAGCGAGAAAGTGTGATTTTCAGCCTTTATTCGGTCAGACCGAGCCTAACTTCATTCCGACCGAAGCGTAACTTTTTATACAAATTTGAGGTGGTTTCAAAGTTAGTCCAAGCAAATACTATAAATATGGGTCTCTTAATTATTCCCAATCACAAATTAGGGTTGGAAGAGTAGAACAAAGTGTTGGAGAACTTCAAAGAGTCCTTCCTTCTTCCTCAATCTTCTTGTTCTAGTTAGTTTTTATGTTTTCTTTATGAGTTTTGGTTTCAATCATGTCTTTGGTTACCTAATCTCTTAGCTAGGGCTAAGAGATGAAGCTTGTAGCATGTTAGGATGTTTATCTTGCTTTGATTCTTATTTATGTTGAACTTCATCGACTTCTACTTTGAATTTAAGGAATATTTTCATTTTTCTATGGTTTGTTGTGACTCAAACTACAATAGACGCTGCGGTAGCTTTGAATATCTTCTTTTCTATTTTGAGATTGTGAGATTGGTGAAATTCGTGACTCACCCTTGTCTCCTGGACATGGTGGATAGATGAATTCCCTTATAATAATCACAATACTCCTTCATGTGTGAACTAATTCAATGAGAAGTTCAGATTGTGCTTTAATTGCTTATCTTCTAACTGGATAGGATAGGACTTCAATTCCAGTTGTGTTTATTGAACCAAGTGAGGTAGTATCCTGATAGATACAAGAGGATCCTTGGCACTCTAATTCCCTTTTGATTATTGATAATTCATTCACAATTATTCTCAACTATTTCATATTTCAATTTAGATCTTTTTCTAATTCTAGTTCTAATTATTTTCAAAATACGTACAAGTTTAGTCCCTGTGGATTCGTCCTCGATCTCACCGAGTTATTACTACATCGCGACCCTACACTTAGGGTTGCTAACATTAAGCTTATAATTCAGTTAGCCCGAGAAAGTTTAGGTTAAATTCCAGCAATACAGATCTTTAATTTTTGTGGGAATTCGGCCAGTTAAATTGTGATGTTCGGCCAGCCGAATTTGACCTTCGGCCAGCTAAATTTTGGTTAGATCTTATCCCGCACGATTCGGTAGTCGTTGGAACAAATCCGGTGAAATCCATCCAGCCAAAGCCAATCTTAGGCTAGTCAAATTCCCAACCTCTTTGCCTATAAATTACAACAAAAATTTACTATAATCCTTCTTCAAGAGAGAGAGAAACTCAAGTCCTTGGCAAGCTATTTGTGTAGTATTTATAATTTAATTTATAGCTTATTCAATTCCCTTATCTCAAGATATTTTCAATCTTATTCTAAGAGAGTAATCTATACTCCTCTTCGAGATCTAAGAGAATTGAATTAAGTAGCATTTGGGTTATCCATTTATAAAATTTATAGAACCCTAGACTCTTTTTGATTGAACACTACGCCATCTATGTTCAAGAAAGTTCTTCTGCTACAAACTTTTGCCACGTCTTCGAATCTCCATTTGAAGATAAGTACATTTACTGTATTTTATTTTAGGTATTTTTGAGATATCCTGTGAAAATCTAAATAGGGTTTTTATTTATGATAGCTCGTGAAAATCACAAAAGGTTTTTTTATTTGAGATAGCCCGTGAAACTCATAAAATGGGTTTTTTTTGTGATAGCCTGTGAAAATCACAAGGAACTATATTAGGTTGTTAAGGTGAACATGTGAAAACCTTATTATAGAAAAAGCCAAAATTACGAGAGTAGTAATTTTGAGGGTGGAGTAAGAGTGGTTGTTTTAAACATCGAACCAGTATATATTTCCTTGTGTATGATTGTTCCATTCATGTAACTAATTATGATCTTGATTTTGGTTTCTGCAGGGATAGATGCAATTCCAACTTAGATCACTTGAAGCTACGTCATTTTTTTGTAGGCTAACTAATAGCTACTGCTAAGTTGTGACCTTAATTGGAGAGGTACTATAATATGTTGATTTGTAAAATGGAAATGGAAATAAAGGTGTTGAATTTCATGCTAACTTAATATTGAAGTTTAGTTGTTTTAAACTTATATGTATGGCATCCAATAGAGCTTTGAATCAGGTTTTTTCTTCTTCTTTTTTCCTATCTATTTTCCCCTTTGTTGCTTACTCTCATGTGTAAGAGTTTGTATTGCCAATGTTGCCATTAGAGATCACTATCATATGGTGCCCCATGGGCCCCATTGGTGGGGATGGTGGGATGATCAGAACCATCCATCACCGGGGCATGAGTGGTGTGAAAATAGGTAGTGTCTTAGATGAGTTGATCTATCAAGGCATGTATTAGCAAATGGTAAGAGACACCATTATTAAATAATAATAATAATAATAAATAGGCATTAGCTACAGATTTTAAACGCAACCCTTAATCTATCAGTCGTAGCTGTTGTTAACTTTCACATATTGCTACGGATCTAATTGTACTTTTAGCTACAAATATTATCCGTAGCTGTATGTATCATTTGCTATAGAAGGTATGGTTACGGTTCTAATCCGTAGCTATTGGTTCTATGGTACAAATTAATCTGTAGCCATTGCTTTTGAAGCAATAACTATGGTACCAATTGCTACAGTCGTGCTATGGATTATAATTGTAGTCATAGCTCTTTAGTTACGGCTTTAATCCATAGCCTTTAACACTTTTTATTGTAGTGGCATCACTGCGAGATAACATAATGGCACTCCTTCGATGATATGTGAACATTTTTGCATGGTCTCACAAAGACATGCCCGACATTACTCTAAAGTCATAGTGCACTGACTGAATGCCGACCCTGCTCATCGGCCGATTCGATAGAAGCGACGCATGATCGGTCCAGAGAGATACGCAATAATCGGGGAAGAGGTCGACAAACTCCTCAAGGCTGGATTCATTGAGGAGGTTTACTATCCAGACTAGATACTAATGTTGTATTGGTGAAGAAAGCCAATGGGAAATGGCGGGTCTATGTGGACTACACAAATCTGAACAAGTCATGTCCCAAGGATAGCTTTCCTCTCCCCTGGGTCGACCAACTGGTTGACAGGACAACAGGGCATGAGCTACTAAGCTTCATGCATGCGTACTCTAGTTATAACCAAATTGTAATGCATCCTTATGATAAGACGAAAACTACCTTTGTCACCTACAAAGGTCTTTATTGCTATCGAGTCATGCCATTTAGATTGAAAAATGCAGGAACTACTTATCAACGATTGGTCAACAAAATGTTCGCCCATCGAATAGGGCGGACAATGGAGGTATATATTGATGACATGCTCATAAAGAGCATCAAGGCTACAGACCATGTCGTCGATCTTAAAGAGATGTTCCTCATCATTCACAAGTACTGAATGAAATTAAAATCGAGAAAATGTGTATTTGGCGTCAGCTCAGGGAAATTCCTCAGTTTCTTGGTTAGCCAGTGTGAGATCGAGGCAAATCCCGAAAAGATAAAAGCTCTCCTTGATATGCAATCGCCAAAGATGACCAAAGAGGTTTAGCAACTTACTGGGAGGATCACCACCCTAAATCGCTTCGTGTCTTGGGCTATCGACAGATGTCTTCGCTTGCTCAAACAGTTGAAGAGGAAATAGGTGGTAGATTGGATATAAGAATGTGAGGCAGCCTTCCAACAGCTCAAGCAATACCTAGGGTCACCACCTCTGCTCTCTAAACCCAAGCAAGGAGAGTGCTTATTATTGTACCTGGCTATTTCAGATGCGATGGTTAGCTCAGCCTTAATTAGGGAACACGAAGGAAAATAATTCTCGGTATACTACGTCAGCAAAGCCCTAGTTTCGGCCGAGACGAGATATCCCTCCTTAGAGAAATTAGCTTTGGCTCTGGTTGTCTCTTCTCGACGCCTTTTCAAGCTCACACCATCATTGTTTTGACCGATCAACTACTACGTCAAGTCCTCCAAAAACTCCAGGCTTCGGGTCGACTGATTAAGTGGGTGATCTAGTTGAGCGAGTTCGACATCAAATATCTGCCCCGGGCCACCATCAAAGGCCAGACAGTGGCTGACTTCATTATCGAATTAACTCATTCACCTTAGTAAGATCAGAGCAAGGACCGATCTACGGTTAACCTACCTAGGTTAGAACTCGCTCTAGATGTTACGTCCAATCAACAAACTGCCAAATTGTCCAACTCCCAAGCTCTTCCTGACCCACCCAAGTGGACGTTCTATGTTGATGGCTCATCCAATTCTAAAGCAAGAGGGGTCGGGATAGTCATAGCGACTCCCGAACATACGTGCATGTAATATGCCTTGAGATTTGGATTTCAAGCCTCCAACGATACAGTGGAATACGAGGCCTTATTAGTTCACTCACCTTGCACACATGTTTGTCAATCACGTGACTAGTTATGTCAAGTAGTTGGATGAGTCATTTGCAAATGAAGTCCGATGACACAATTGCAGCAGAAGCCCAAGCTACAAGTTCAAAGTAAAGAGAAGCTTCTATGATCTTGATCTTACTTATAGATGACCTTAACTCATAATAGGAAAGCCTACTTAGATCATCTATTCAAGCCATTCTAAGTTTATATTTTCCATCATTCTAGAGTTGGCTTTAGAAAGTTCAAAGTTGTTTAATGAATTGTAGGACAAAAACTCAAATAGGAAAAACTGTCTCACATTCGGTTGGAGAAGGTGCCACCGAAGATACCTTCGATGCCACCGAAAGTGACTAAAACAGTTCATCAACATTTCGAAGTTAATTTGGTACCACCAGCTGGACTTTCAGTCCCACCAAAGAACAATATTTGGTGCCACCGAAAGTGATAAATTTCATCCAACAACTTCAGGATCTAATTTGGTACCATTGAGAGATAATTCGGTGCCACTGACTGCAGTTCGGTGCCACTGAAAAGTAGCTGTTATAGATCCATTACAACTTTTTCTCCATAAATATAGGACCCAGGACTTTATGAAAAGTGTGGATTTAGGCATTTCAGAGGCCCTAGTGTATCCCAAGCTCAACCCACTCATCCTAGACTTTATCCACACGAGATTCATGTTCCTTCATTGTGATTCCTCGCCTCAATAAGCATTCGAAGCTCCTATTAATGAAGAACATGATCTCTAGCCTGTTCTAGAGTATAGAGACCAAACCCATTGGTAAATCCCTAATCTTCATGATACTCTAGAGCATCCATCAGTTGAATCTCTTAGGAAATCCATTCATAACCTTTGATAGGAGATTCAACCCACTCCCATTACCTTGGTTACCTTAATAGGAACATCATATGCAAGGTACTTGATCGTGAAGTTGAAGCAATAGGAAACATAGTATCATGATCGGGAGAGCATCGGGGAGTTGATTCAAGCACAAGAGCGCGAAGATCACACAAACCAAGACAAGCTACAAAAGAGGACTCATTCCAATAAGTGTCATTGTTAAGAGTCCAAAGGTTAGCCTCCTTCCTTGTGAAGGATTAAGGCTAAGAGTTTGCTATCCACAAACTCAATTAGGTGCCTTGTGTGGAACCTTAGCCGGTGTGGCCTAAACGTAGGTGCCTAGTGTGGGACATTGGCCGGTGTGGCTAAATTGTAGAGTCCTTGTATAGGGCTATAAAGGTTTATGGTGAACCTCATTTAAAACCATTAATAGTGAAATCATGAACACTCTAGGACAAAGTACGGTTGTTGGGAGTGGAGTAGGCATGTAACTGAACCACTATACATGCTTGTGTTTGGAATCGTCATTTGCGTATCTATTTAATCATGTTTATATAAGTTTAAATGCTTCATTTTTTATGCATGATTGGATGAATGATTAAGATCCCTAGGTAGCACATTCCACACACAAGTTCACAATGCTATAGGCTAATTACTTTATTTAAATATTTTGAGTAGCATATGTGATTGGACCCTCTATTGGCTTGGAAGCCTTTAGAGTTACATTGCCTTGCTTGGTTTAATTGAAAATGAGTTTAAGTTAGGCAGTAAAGTTTTAAATTGGTATAATCATTGAAAAACCCTATTCACCCCCCTCTGGGACTCTTAGACTATTCCATACTTCTACTACAATGGTTTAAACCACTATTTCAGGCCTTGCTCATTGGACTCAAACTAGCAGATAGCATGGGAGCTCAACATCTCGAAGTCTTCAGTAATTCCCAGTTGGTCGTCAACTAAATAGCTAAAGCATACCCAGGCCAAAAAAGAACGCATGAAAGCATACCTTAGGAAGGTCAAAGAGTTGTCAGAAGCTTTCAAAAATACAGTGTTTCCCTAATCCCTCGAGCTGAGATCTCCAAGGCAAACACGTTGGCGAAGCTTGCCACCACAATGAAGATAATATCCCAAGATTTATCACAATCGAGTTTCTAGCAAAACCGAGCACCGACGAGGCTGACCTCGCCACCGCTCTTCTATTTAGCTTGAGACTGACCTGGATGGATCCAATCATTGATTATCTCAAAGAAGGCAAGCTAATATGTGATGCCCCGTCACTGTGGTCACATGTGTGCAGGCACTGTGACGCCCCGTCACTGTGGTCACATGTGGGCGGGCACACGTCGGTGGATGCACATGTGGGAAAACCCCTAAAAAGGTGGTTGGCAGGCTACTGTGCACACGGTGAAGGTGAAACTTTGTCCCATATCAGAAGCACTGTCCTAAGTTATGGTGGCTATAAGTGGGCTCCTTCCTTTAAAGTCGTGAGCTTAGGCAAAGCGGACGATATGTTGTGCTGTTAGCTCGGGCCTTACAAGTGGTATTAGAGTCGAGGATAGCTATGGCCTTAGTGGGGGATATTATGATGCCCCGTCACTGTGGTCACATGTGGGCAGGCACACGTGGGCGGACCACTAAAAAGATGGTTGGCAGGCTACTATGCACATAGTGAAGGTGAAACTTTGTCTCACATTAGAAGCGTTGTCCTAAGTTGTGGTGGTTATAAGTGGTCTCCTTCCTTAATAGACAAGACGCGTTTTAAAGTCGTAAGCTTCAACAAAGCGGACAATATCTTGTGCTGTTGGGTCGGGCCTTACAAGTATGGTGACGCCATATCACTGTAGCACGTGTGGGCAGACGCTGATGTGGGTTGGGCCTAATGGCTTGGGCGAGATACCAGTGGTTGGCAGGCTACTGTGTTGGTAGTGGGGTAAAACTTTGTCCTACATCGAAAGAGTTGTCTAAAGTTATGGGGGTTATATGTGTGGTTCAGACCTTCCTTGTATGAGGCCTTTTGTGGGCGACTACGAGAACAAAACTATGCGAGTCTAGTGGGACCCAGAGCGGACAATATCGTACAGTGTTGGTTGGAGTGTTACAAATGGTATCAGAGCTGAGGACCGCTTTACCCTCAGTGGGGGAATATTGTGTAACGTCTCGAAAAAGTTCATACAAAGACTCGAGTACCACCTCAGGCTGAAATCACTCGAGACCAAATCCTTTAAAAATTAGACGAGAATTAATTAAGTGCTAAACTGAATTAATCACTAGATTAGCTTGAACAACTTTTTATACAATTTGTAAGATCCAAAACTAGCAGAATCACTAACGCTACATTACCTAGAAACCTAGGGTCAATCTCAAAACCCAGTTGCTCTCGGGAGCAGCTTGAAACTCCGTATCAGACTTGGACTGCACGTTGAAAGTCCGATTACTGCATAATAATATGGTTATGACTGCCTTACTGAGCTTGACAACCACCTCAGAAATCAAGTCCTAATAGTATCCAGAAACGCACAACTTTAACCCAGAGCGAAGTGTGTGAGAAACTCGAATATCTTCAGAAAATGTACTCAGATTTAAGTAAACTGGGCCATTCACTTGTGGGCCAATTCTAAGGTTTCAGACCATCAGAATCTAACCCAAATACACCCTTGGATCAGGAAAAATTTCATACATAGGTCAGTGTACTTGTGGCCCTGATCGAGTGGCGATGACCGTTGAACTAAAACTGGTCCTCTGTGGTCGTTCCATAAATTCAATCGGACCGAAAACTTAACTTGACCTAGATCCAATGTCAGGAAACTTTTCGTAGATCGTATGCAGAAAAGGGGGCCTCTAGATGTGCTTCGTTAGACCGAAACAACTACTCTTTGGCTATAACCTAAGTATACCATAGCCCTGGGGCCATTCCCTTCAGTTCTGGACTTATATAAGGGCCTTTACCCACCCCTCTCTCATTCCATACGAATTCTAAACCCTGAAAGAGAAAAGAGAGAGAAAATGAAGGAGAAAGTAGAGAAGTGAGAGAGAGAGTTAGGGTTTGTTCCTGAGATTCGATCCCACCACTCCACGTGCTTAACCACTGCTTCCGTGTCACCGTACCGGTGATTTCATTTCCATTTTAGTTAAGAAACCCTAACCCTAACTTATTTTAGGAATCCAAATATGTAGATAGGTGAAATAGGTAACCCGTTTTATTGATTAGCTATTCAAAGTCTAGTTTACAAGGCGAGAGTGTTCAAACTGGATCGTTCGAGGGAACTATAAAAGTTTAGGTTATGGTTTTCAAGGCTGTCAATGACGGTTAATGATTTATAACCGACATCGTTGGCATTTCTCATGCTATATACGATGTTTCCCTCGCTTTACAGGTATATATGAACTGCGTTGAATATAGTGTAATTCATGTGTGTTAAAATGTTTGAATGGGTATGAAATTTGGATTCGTGCATGCCATGATTATCTGTCGTGGATATATGATTGTTGTATATATGGCAACTCCTTGGTGAAATGATTTACTCTAATATGTGTTATGACCAACATACGCCATGTATGTTGAAGTGTGTAGTCTAAGTGTTGGTAAAAATGTTTGAATGAGTATGAAATTTAGATTCGTGCTTGTCATGATTATCCGTCGTGGATATATGATTGTTGTATATGTGACAACTCTTTGGTGAAAGGATTTGCTCTAACACATGTTATGACCAACATACACCATGTATGTTGAAGGGTGTACTCTAAGTGTTTGTAAAAATGTTTGAATGGGTATGGAATTTGGATTCGTGCTTGGCGTGATTATTCGTCGTGGATATATGATTGTTGTATATGTGATAACTCCTTGGTGAAAGGATTTGCTCTAATACATGTTATGACCAACATACGCCACGTATGTTAAAGTGTGTAGTCTAATTATTTGTAAAAATATTTGAATGAGTATGGAATTATGATTTGTGCTTGCTATGATTATTGATTGCTAATACATGATCGTTGTATAGGTGGCTGCTCCTTGTGAAAGGACTAGCTATAGTATGTGTTTTTAACGAATTTATTACATGTATGCAATATGTGTGGTCTAAGTATTTAAAAAATGCCTGAATGAGAAAATGCTTGATGTAATGTACTTACTGAGGGTGTTGAGATAGGATTCTCAATTCCCTTATATATAGTTACAGTTTCCTTTATACAACCTATCTTACTACTATGTGATTTACAGATGAATGCCTATGTATGATGACATGTGTGGCATGTGTTTATTGAAATGCTCAAATGGGATTTATGTTTATATTTAGTTGTCACATACTATCTTTGACTATCACATGTGAATGTCATTGCTTGAAGTGTGATTGGGGCTATGATGTAGTACAGGAAATCAGTAATGATTCAATGTCGGTGGCCAAACTATTTTAGCCACGACGATACGTTTGATGAATCCGAGTCGTGCGGTGATTACCGACAGTGGTTAGGCCACGAGGGATGTGTATGTGCTCCATGTCGACTAATTCAACGTATGCTCATACTAGTCGAGCTTGTCAAGTAACCCGATTGGCCTAATGTATGTTCACCATGTATAGACACTACTACTTGAATCTAAGGTACCAAACTCACCAGTGAAAAGCCCGTTTAACCTTGGTACCTCGATCCGCTAAGATTCATGAGTCGGCCATGGTGATATGGGACACCGTGGTCGAGCTGTCGTCCTACGCTTGGGCAATGAGCCTCCCCATAGTGTCTAATGAGCAACCTAGACTCGTGAGCCGAATACGGTGGTATGTGACACTATATTCGAGCTGTCGGCCTACAATCAGGTGACGAGCCCATAGTGACCTCGAGTATATCTAAACTATGTTAAGGCGACGAGCTTTTTCATAGTGACCTCGAGTATAAACCAGGCATGCGCTGAGGTGACGAGCCGCTCTGTAGCTACCTGGAACTGTTCTTCATATGTAATTAACTAAGATTGACAGCCCTAAATGGATCAATGTTTGGGTAAATGATATGAAGGGAGGTACCTTAGCTTCCCAATCCTGCAGTATGAATATGCCTAATTAAGAACTTGATTAATCACGATCATGCACCGCACTGCATGTGCTTTGGCGATGAAGCGCATGTTTCGGGAAGATGCCATGCGTGAACGTGAGATGAAGTTGCTGAGGGATTGTAAGTGAGGGCATGCATCATTATCACATACCATTCTTGCATTAACAACAGTAATTTAAGACATGATTGTTGTACTGCTTTATCATTACTGCTTGACTAAATTGATAACATGTTAACCTTTGGCTTATAGTTCCACTGAGTTGATCAATCACTACCACTCTGGGACGATGTTTTAAAATATCAACCAGACTTTGTCTTAGTTGCAGATGATGGCGCAACTTATGAAGCGGAGCCTGATTTTTATGATGACGAGGAGTTCTCGTATATACAGTACTCTGGCGGGTTCATGTAGGCCGCATTCTAATCGTCGGGGCTATAGGGATTTCATGATATAGACGGACCTACACATTTTGATATTTTGTATTTTGAAATGATACATGTAATTGTTTATCCTGGAACATTATTATACTGTGGAGACGCACCACCACTTATATGTTTTATACATACCTATCATAGTCTTCCGCTTGCGTAATTTAACTGTCTTTGTGGTATGATATGGTGATTTGGTATAATCCCACTCATGTTTAGTGCACTAACATGGACAACATTTTATCATCATTATCCATGTTGCATAGGTGATGCGTTGGAATTAGGGAGTTGAACTTCTGCTCGACCTCTAATTTTCAGGGAGTTACAGGTTGGTATCAGATCATGATTTGGATTAAACCAGACCGGGGTTATGGTTACATGACACATGCTGACGTACTTCGACTTAGGATGGGGGGGCGAGAAAACGTAAAAATGATCATAGGATTCCTAGTTTCGCTGCCAGGTGAAACTGACCGTTGAAATCGGTGCCCGTACGCATCCGTGATCATGCGCAGGGACCCCAGATCTTTTCTAGACCATCAATCAATGGGTATAGACCAAAATTTTGCCCATTCCACATCCAAACAACCTAAAAAGTGCAAAAATACATGAAATGGGAACTGAAACAACTCAAACAGAGTCAAGGGCCCAAACGATGCAAATCGGGGGGAACCAAAGTGGACCCTGCACCCCTACGGCACCCCGGGGACTATCTTGTGTTGTGTATAGGACAAGGGTGCACCCCACTATCGCCGGGTTCTGATGACTAGTCATATATGTAGTTATCTTTTAATATGCCTTTTTGTTGGTTTCTTTTGTTTCTATGTATAGTCTTACTAGGTTTGGTGGTATGGTAGAGTAGGTTGTGTGCTTTAATATTTGAAGTTGTTTAGATTAGTTCACATGCATCTTCTGTCATGATCCATGTAAGGCATCTCATGTATTGTGACAATTTTGGTTAAATGAAATGAATAAAGTTCTTTTGTTATGGGATGTGTAAACCACTTGAGTAATTGGGTGTTATTATGCTAAATCTAACACATGCTGCACCATGTGTTGCATATAGGGCATGCCTCCGAGGACTACTCAGAACACTACCCGTCTAGCACTCTGTGGATTTCTTGAAGGGGTACCTCCCCTGAGTGATAGCCGCACGGACCCTAGCTTAGGCCCCAACACGGACACGATGTCGGACTCACTGCCGGCCACTGGCCCCACTACTGGGCCACCACCATATACACCCCTGGTTCACGAGCAGAACCGTATGTCTACCTTGACGCCTCACATGCCACAGTCGGCTCCTCCTCCTGATAGGTTAGAGCAGGTGATGCTACTGATGCAGCAACAACAGCTACAACACCAACAACAGCAGCAACAATTTTTGGCCGCCATAGTAGTGGCTTTTGCCCAGAATATGCATGCGACCCCTCCTGCACCACCTGTGCACCCTATTGGGAACAAGAGTTCTAGCGGCACATTCGAGCGATTTCAACGCTTGCGACCTCCTACCTTTGCGGGTACCCACTGACTTGAGGAGGCTGAGTATTGGCTTGACCGCATCTCTAAGATGCTGAAGTCACTGCACTGCACTGAGGCAGAGTAGGTGGAGTTGGTCACCTTCATGTTTGAGAAGGAGGCCAGTCTCTGGTGGGACAGCGTCCTTAGGACTGTGGCTACTAGTTACGTTTGGACATGGGACGCATTTAAGACACGTTTCAATGAGAAGTATTTCCCTCTCACCTGCCGTAATGAGAAGGAGGGAGAGTTTCTTCACCTCCGACAGGGAGGGATGACCATGGCTGAGTATAAGAACAAGTTCATGGAGCTGACTAGGTATGCTCCGTTGATATTGGCTGATGAGCCGATGCGTATGCGATGATTTTTTGTGGGTCTGTGTCCCAAGTTACGCTCGAAGATGTGTTGCGCTGGCATACTCAATTATGCTGAGCTAGTGATCATGTCTCCACGAGCTGAGCGGGACCCTTGGGCCTTCGTCCCCGCCCTGATTTTCTGACCAGGCCGTTCCTAGGTAAGAGGCCATGTGCGGATTCGCCTCTTAGGCTTACAGCATCACCGACTCAGCTGGGGTTAGAAGACTTGCAATGCGACTACTGCGAGAGGACGGGCCACATAGATAGATATTATTTCAATAGGATGAGGGATAGTGGCTTCTCGCCGCCTAAGAGAATCGACTGCCAGCTTCATCAGACTATTCCAGCTCCACCTCTACGGTCAGCACCTGCGCCTTCATCTTTTTGGCCACACGTACCTTGATTCAGGCCGCCTCAACGGCCTATGGTACCGCAGCCGAAGCATCTGCAATAGGCTCGTGTGCACTCACTTGTAGCTGAGGCATCCGAGACAGCAGTTACAGCACTGATGGCTTTCGAAGTAATGACACATGTTTAAGGTACTCCAATTTTCTTATTGGTGGATACCGGGTCCACCATCTCTATAGTATCATGCGCAGCAGTTAAACAACTAAGGTTGGAAGCTAGTCCTATGATTGTGATGAGACTCCTTACCGCCACGGGAACCTTTTCAGACTCCACCAAGATGTGTAAGGGTTACTTGATAGACCTAGGGATCAGAACAGTACTCGTCGACCTGATGGTTGCCCTGCTATGTCATTATGATGTGATCCTCAGCATGGATTAGTTCATTGAGATGAGGGCAGAGATCGATTGCAATACCCGACTAGTGACTGCCCATGGACTGGAGGGCACGACCTTTACATTTTCAGTGTAGGTCAGTTGGTACTACTACATCAGTTGCTACGCTACCTTACTAGAGCATGTTGATGGGCCGATGTTGGGGAACATGCCAGTAGTCTAGGATTTTATGGACATGTTCAAGACGATGTCGAATTACCTCCTCATGTGAGAACAATTTTACTATCGACCTTGTGCCTGGTGCGACACCCATTTCATTGCTTACGTATTGCATGCCTCCATGTGAGATGGAGGAATTGAGGAGATAGATTGATGACTTATTGGATTCAGGTTTCATACGGCCGAGTTTATCTCCTTGGGGAGTACCCATGTTGTTTGTGAAGAAGAAAGATTGATCTCTGCGGCTGTGTATCGATTATCGCAGGTTGAACCAAGCGACAGTGAAGAATAAGTATCTCTTACCCAGGATAGATGATCTATTTGATCAATTGAAGGGGGCACAGTATTTTTCGAAGATCGACTTACAGTCAGGGTATCACTAGTTGCGCGTCAGGGATGAGGATGTGCAGAAGACAGCGTTCAGAACCAACTTTGGGCACTACGAGTTTCTTGTGATGTCATTTGGACTCACAAACACCTCTGCCATATTCATGGTCTTGATGAACCGAGTGTTTCGGCCTTATCTATTCCGATTCATCATCGTGTTTATAAATGATATCCTGATATACTCCATGAGTCGAGAAGATCACGAGGAGCATCTGCGAGTAGCCTTTGATACGCTCAGAAAGAACCAGTTATTAGCTAAGCACAAGAAGTACGACTTCTGGAAGGAAGAAGTAAAGTTCCTGGGACATGTGGTGTCTAAGGAAGGGATAGATGTGGACCTTGCTAAGATAGCCGCAGTTCAGGACTGGGAACAGTTCGGTTCGGTTACTGAAGTGAGGAGCTTTCTTAGTCTGACAGGTTACTACCATCAATTCATTAGGGACTTTTCCAAGATTGCCAGGTCGTTATCATAGCTGACTTGGAAGGATCTTAAGTTTGCCTAGAATGAGAAGGCAGAAGCAGCTTTTCAGGAGCTGAAGGACAAGCTGACATCCGCCCCTGTGCTAGTATTGTCAGAGCAAGGGGTCAAATATACTATATATACCGATGCATCTCGTGTTGGTTTGGGTTGCATCCTTATGTAGAAGGATAGGGTGATTACCTATACATCACGACAGTTGAGGAAACATGAGGAGAATTACCCTATGCATGACAGGGAGTTAGCGACCGTCATCTTTGCATTGAAGCTCTGGAGACATTACCTCTACAGAGAGGAGTTCGAGCTCTTTTGCAACCACAAGAGCTATCGTTATATATTCAACCAGAGAGACTTTAATACGAGGCAGCGCCGATGGATGGAAACCTTGAAGGACTTCAAGTTCGAGGTCTCCTACCATCCTAGCAAGGCCAACCTTGTGGCAGACACGTTGAGCTGCAAGAAAGTGATAGCATTTGCTGCTCCACTAATGGTTGAGGAGTGGAATATGGTGGAGTTCGTGCGAGATTTTGAGTAGAAGCTCACAGTAGAGGAGCCATTTACGAGTGTCGTACACGTTCGTGTGCGGCCACTTATAGATGATAGGATCATAGCAGCTCAGAAAGAGGATGATCGATTGGCCGAGATGAGAGAGCTGATAAGCGACAATGATGACTCCGAATGGAGGGTTGGTTTAGATGGAGGTTTACGATATTGTGGCCGCCTGTGCATCCCGAATCTCCATGACTTAAGGAGAGAAGTTCTGGCAGTTGCTCACAATTCGAATATGGTGATGCATCCGGGTAGTATGAAGATGTATCGAGACATGAAGCGTTCGTATTGGTGGGACAACATGAAGGTCCACATAGCTGACTTTGTATCTCGTTGTCTCACGTGCCACTAGGTTAAAGTCGAGCATCGCCGACCTCCTGGTCTACTTCAGCCTATGCCTATAACTGAATGGAAGTGGGATTTCATCTCTATGGATTTTATCTCAGGGTTATTGAAGACGAGGAAGGGACATGACTCCATATGGGTGATTATGGACCGATTGACGAAATCGGCTCATTTTCTCCCTATTAGAGTTTCGAACTCTGTAGACGATTTAGCTAGGGTATACATCAAGGAGATCATACGTCTGCATGGAGTTCCTAGGGAGATCGTGTCGGATCGAGACACGTGATTCACTTCTATCTTTTGGACT
Organism: Magnolia changhungtana; assembly: GCA_030180095.1. NCBI lineage: Eukaryota > Viridiplantae > Streptophyta > Magnoliopsida > Magnoliales > Magnoliaceae > Magnolia > Magnolia changhungtana. The sequence goes on from JASAUF010000632.1 coordinate 3,710,278, forward strand.
CGTATCCAGGAAGCAATGGGTGTGAAGTTGAAGTTCAGTACCGCGTTTCACCCACAGACGGATGGGCAGACGGAATGGGTAAACTAGGTGTTAGAGGACATGTTGCGAGCTTGCGTGCTTGATTTCAAGGATAGTTGGGATAACTGTCTTCCTTATGCTGAGTTCGCTTACAACAACAGCTTTCTGGGGAGTATTGACATGGCCCCCTATGAGGCCTTGTATGGGCGTCCCTGTCTAGCACCGCATTGTTGGGCAGAAGTTGACAATAAGAGTTTGATTGGCCCATAGATTGTATAGGCGACCTCAGAGAAGATCGACATTATCAGGCATCAACTTCTTGCAACACAGAACAGATAAAAGAGCTACGCCGATACGAGGCGGCGACAACTAGAGTTCGTGGTTGGGGACCACGTATTCCTGAAAGTTCCCCCATGAAGGAAGTCTTTTAGTTTGGAAAGAGGGGAAGCTCACGTCGAGATTTATTGGCCCATTCCAGATACTAGATCGAGTGGGGGTGGTAGCGTACCGCCTTACTTTGCCCACACCACTCGTGGGCGTGCACAACATATTTCAAGTGTCAATGTTGAAGAAATACGTTCCTAATCCTTCTCACATTATCAAGTGGGAGCAGGTGCAGTTGAATGAGGATGCTACTTAAGTATTGCGTCCGATGCGTGTTCTAGATTGGAAGGAGCAGGTGTTGCGCAGGAAAGTGATTCCACTTGTGAAGGTTCTTGTAACGCCCTGAAAATCGGGGGTCGAGCATAAACTCAACTCCCAAGTTCCAGAACATCACTTATGCAACAAAATGAATGATGATTGAATGTTGACTGTATTCAGGCATTGAACATGAGTGAGATTAAGCCAAAACAGCATATCATACTCCAGAGACAGTTAAATTTGCAAGCGGAAGACTATGATAAATAGATAAAATATATAAACTATGATGAGTCTCCAAAGTGTGATAACATTACTAGGTTAAATAATTACAAGTACAATTCTAAAATATACCTAATGTGAGGAAGTGTAATGTCTCCTATCCCAAATACCATAGCCCCGTCAATACAGTACCAGGTCTTCAGAGACCCGTCAGAGAGTTACATGATAGGAGAACTCCTCCTCATCACCATAGAAGTAGTCCGGCTCTGCTTCATAAGCATCGCCATCATCTGAAATTCAACAAATTTGTTTGGTGTGTACAACACCGTCCCGTAACGTGGGAGTGAGTAGCTAACTCAGTGGAACAATAAGGCATAAGTTATCATGTTATCAATACAGTCAAGCAGTAATGATAAAGCAGTAAATCAAACACTCCTAGTTACTCTGATTAATGTAAGTATGAATGTAGGTATGATGGATGCCCTCACCGACATACTCCCTCATGCGACACCATCTCATGTTCGTGGCATGCTTACATCCCACAATGCTCCACATCTTTCAGGCACATGCGATGCATGATGAGCATGATTACCGAGTTTTTAATTAGTTCATTTCAAACAGCAGGATTGGGAAACTAAGGTACCTCTCTTGTATCATTCCCAAACATGATCCATTCTAGGGTCGTCAGTCCTAGTTAATATCAGATGATGGTGTATTTTCTGGGTCACCGCAGAGGTCGCTGTGGACAGTTACGCACAAAGGTTGCACCACTCCCCCATCACACCTTAAACGATTCATCACTATACAGAAACAGGCCTAGTTCATACTCTATATATATCGCGGCGAACCCTAAGGCGCACTTGCGACTTCAGAATATGCTCGCGGTCACTACAAAGGGGCGCAGGGGTGTTAGCACAAAGGTTGCACCACTCCCCCATCACCTTATCAATGTAGGTCGACAGCGCGAATATAGTGTCCCATACCACCATAATCGGCTCACGAGTTAAGTTGCTCACTTGGTCACTACGGGAGGCACGTAGCCCCAGGCAGCAGACGGCCGGCTCGACGACCACGGTGTCCCATACCACCATGCCCAGCTCATGAGTCTTAGCGGATCGATGTACCATGGTTAACGGGATTTTCACTGGTAAGTTTGGTACCCTAGGTTCAAGCAGTAGCGACCAAACATGGTGAACATACATTAGACAAATCGGGTTACATGACGAGCTCGGCTAGTTCGAGCGCACAACAAGTTGAACGACATGAAGTGCATAAGCACTTCGCGTGACCAACCACTATCGCCAACCGAAGTACGACTCGAGTTCGTCTAACACATCTCACGTGGCAACATGAAACTCAACCACAATTTCCAATCTAGTACCGATTGTCTGGACTATCATCATAGCCCCAAGCAAAATCAATTGTCATCCATAGCATGTGGAATAAAGCATGATAAACAAAGTAATTCAAGAACGCTAGCAATCATGTTGTAAAGCATGTCATAAAGCATGTTAATAAAACAAGTTACAAAGCATGTTCAAAAGCATGTTGTAAAGCACTGTATAAATAGGGATACAAATACATATACTTCATAGGTGAGTGGTTAGAGTAAATAACCACATGGAGGGTATCATATGTGACTCTAAGGTAGTTGAGAATCCCATCTCAGCACCTACCTAAGGTTCTAACACTTAAGCACTTACACTCACAAGCAATTTCACCAACACTTGGAATGCACTATTTCAACATACATGACGTATGTTAGAGGAAAGTGCACTAGGGTTGTCCCTTTACCAAACTAGTATTTTATACGTATATATCATATTCATACAGCAAATAATCATGATAATTACATCAGCAAAATTTATACGCATGGGGTATTTTCTAGGATACCCAATTTCGACATACATAGCATTTACAAGGGAACTTGTATTACGGCGATTCCTTTCGCCAAGCAATTATTTTATGCGCACATAATATATTTATACAACAATTAATCATGACAAACACCTCGCTAAAATATACATGTATACGGTACTTCTTACAATACCGTATTTCTACATACATAGTGTTTATTAGTAAACATGTATTTAGGCGAACCCTTTCGCCAAATGAGTATTTTATCCATACATCATATATCCATACGACAAATAAACATGTCAAATACATTTTCATAAAAAATACGTATACGGTATTTTATACGAATACCTAGAGTATGTGAAATTCCAAATTCTACAATTCTAATCGAAACAGAAAACGGAAAGCACTTTGTACATGTGCAATTGCATGCAAATCATGAATACCATTAGACATTGAAAGCGTTGAAAAGGTCCTTTATAGCTAAAACGGGAGTTTGGCCTAGAGAAAATAGCTATTTCCTAACTTTGCCTAATCCCCAAACAGGTTAGGGTTAGGGTTTATTACCTAGAAATGATGCCTAATCGTAGGAAAAGCGATGAGAAGGATGGAGCCCGAATAGCAGCAGGGAATTCCTCTCACATCTCCCTCACTTTCTCTCTCTTTTCCCTCTCTCAAATCCAAATTCGTATGGTTGGAATGGGAGAGGGTTTAAAGTCCTTTTATAGCCTAAAACCTTTCCAAAATAGACTCAGGTTCAAGGGTTACTGCTAATATAGGATATTCGTCACTTTTCCAGCTCAAAAGAGAGGTTCTGGTAGCCCTCCTTGAGCCAAACGTCAGACTTAAGCTCACCACCTATGGATCTATGTGGGATTACATTTTCGACTCGATCGGATTCCCAGATCGCACGTGGCGGACCACTTTCAGTTCGACGGTCAGTGGACCACGATCAGAAATTCCAAGTACATGTAAATGTTCCTGAAATTTTTCTTAATCCGAGGGTGTAATTTGGTCGGATTCTGACGGTCAGGTTGCTTAATACTGATGCCCAAGCGAAAGGTGCCAGATCACTATTCCTGATATTTATTTTGGAATGGGAATAGTGTTTTTCACACTCCCTCACTCCGGATCCAAACGAATGGCCATGGGACATCGGCTGGACCTGATTTTTGAGATGATAGTCAGGCCCAGTGAGGCAGTCCTAGTTCCTTAACTTCGTGTTAATCGGACTTCTGATGTGCGATCTAGACCTAATACGAAGTTTCGTTTCATTCCCGAGAGCAGCCGGGAAATGAATTTGGTTCTAAACTTTAGGGTAACCTAGCGTTAATGATTCTACAAGTTTTGGGTCTTGCAGATCGTATTTAAAGCGATTCAAACGGATTTCGTAGCTAATCTGGTTTCGCACTTAGTTACTTTGTCTATTTCTAAAGGATTTAGTCCTAAGTGAATTCTGGTCGAGGTGGTACTCAGGCCTTTGGAGTTTGTATATAAAGTGATCCAAGTTATACTACTTAGCTAGTTTAAGATAGTGTCTAGGGTGAAAGTTCTTAGAAAAATTGGAAGATCAAGGTGATGAAGGGTGAGGTTTGTGAAGGAAATGAGTTCAAAGGCGGCTTTAGACTTTGGGTTTCAGTTCTGACAAGTTAATGAGGTATTAGGATCGACCCATTGCCTAAGGACATCTAATCCCAGGTTGGCAAAAATCCGGGGCGTTACAATCTACCCCCCTTAAAACAAAATTTCATCCCCGAAATTGCCTAAGGGTAATAAGGAACAATTTCTATTATTTCATTTGCCTAAGACTTATTGATTTCGAGTTCCTACGCGTGGTAGGGCATATACTAGTCTGGCTCCTTTTAGTCTACCCCCCTTAAAACATGTTTCTTTATTCATTTCTCGTACCCTGATAGTTTGCTACAATTTATTTCTGTACCTATTCGGAGTCTCGACGATAATTCCCACCAATTTAGAGTAAGATAGTTGTTTTCAATGTTTGACCAACACGGAGAGACGATAATGGTTAGCTTGATCCCGATACATCGATCATCTACCGACCAAGGTAGGAGGCTCATCGTATCCCTTCCGGATCTGGTGAATCCTGATCTTCTGCTCGGTCAGCAGTGAGTCCATTGGTAGTCGCCAGGATTGAGAATTGGGTTAAGCCGCGAATGCTTCGCAGTTGTATATTTCAGTAACTCCGTAGTCCGATCACTCTAGAAACATAGGGAATGTCCATCATTGAAAGGTTCAAATTGTTTATTCTAAGGTTGCCCTTTAGGTCTTAGTCTAAGAGAGTCCTCGATATTATCTATGTCCCAGGGGAGAGTGAATTAAATCTTACTAGATCATCCTAAAACATTTTCATAGTAGAACTTGTGAGGGCTTCTATAATGTGCGTATGTTAACGAGCACCGTTTCGATCCTGGGCCAGTGGAGTAGGGTCCACCACGCTTTCGCTGTGCCACCCAGATCAAGAGATGCAATAGGTAACCTAACTAGATTGGGCTCATAATGTTCTATCCCCCTTAAAATTTTATTTTCACCCTTAAGGCTCAAGATTTATGTCTTGCTCCGTACATCGGAACAATGAGTAATTTACAACCTATCCTTGACATGAAATGAGATGTGGTCTCTCACTACATCAGTCTTGGTACCTAGGATTATAGAAAGGGGCTATCACGGATGGGTGTGAGTTTGAGGCAAGATGCCTAATTCCACCAAGGAATTTTTGTCGCGGTCCAGACTTATCCTATTGAATCATGTCTAGCTTAATAGGCAGGCTATCTTTTTACGTTCATAGGCACAATATGTATGCCGACATCGCATGTGATTTGAGACCTAATTCCTAACTGTCTGTTGCCCATTTGGGCAATTCCTTAGGCCTAAAAGACAAAGTCTCTATCAGCTATATACTCCTAACACTTTTCAAGGACAAAATTATAAACTTTTAGTTGTAAATGTCGGGCCAACACGGAAAGAATGTTGTGTAGTGGGTCTGAGTCGGATATATAGACCTTCTGCCTCGCGATGACAGAAAATCGTCGTATCAGTCCTTAATCCTAGCTGATCCCGACCTTCTGCTTGATCAGAGCATAGGGTTCATTGGTCACTACCAGGATTGAGAATTCGATTCAAACCGCGAATACCTCGCTTAAATGTAGTTTCTCTACTCCGCGTTCCCATTGTACTAAGTCCTTGAGAAGGCGATTCTAAGGGGTGTATTGATTTGACCTAACATTAAATCAAAGGGATACTGAGCATGTATAGTTACTAATCAAACAACTTTTCTAAGAATTATTAAAGGAGCCTATGAGTATTAAGGGGTTCGACGAAGGAGTGAGGTCTCACTCCAACCTAATCCAGCCCATTAATTAAGTCCATCTTTCAACTATCTTGCAATTATCTTAGCATAATCATCTTTTATGTTCCGTAGTAGAACCAGTAGCCTAGTCTCAATTTATGAATAGTGGTAATCTATTAGTCTATGCTTACACACTAGATGATTTCAGATCATTTCTAATACAAGAAATTATTCATCGTGTAGGGTCAAACGTTGTCTAAGTGGAATTGAGTTGTCTGTACTTGACGCCCGAGCTTTTCACACATGCTCACAGCTAAGAAGATCCTAGGGCTTACATTATTAATTTGTTGGATTTCCTATACGGTCAGGTCTGTCGAAAACTAGGAGTATCGCTCTAGGTCCAAACTCTATGGGCATATCTATCAAACAACCATTTACTCCAAAAGCTTAAGCTATCAGAGTGTGGTGGGTTAATGTATATCAAGGGACTTTATCACTTCAACACAATTTGGCCAGTGGCCTTAAGTTGTATTAAATGGGACCGCATTACTAATCCTACCTTGGGATTGGGTGTGACATGGTTGGTAGGAGGGTGGGAGGGGATTAAATTTTATAGGCCTTGGAAAATGAGCCTGGTGTTGGAAAAACGTGATGGGAGTTCCAAATCCCAGGGTAATGAACTTCTAAGTGTTATGGGAAAGGAAAATCTCGGAATTTACTTTTAATTGCGTACATTCTAAACATGATGTCGGAACACATGGGATACACCCAATCTAGGGACCATACCTACACATAGATTTATTATTACTTTTACAATTCCATCCACCTAATCCCACTTAATGTAGTTGATTGAACGGGCCCTAAACGTCCTCATGCATCTAGAACATCATACCAACTACTACACTCATCAATCACAAAAGCATAAACATCCGCGAAGGTGGCCGAACTAAGCCCGGATAGCGCCGTGGAAAAGTGAATGGAAAATGATGGAGAGAGAGAGAAAGGGCTGGAGGTTTGGTTCTCCACAGATGTGAGCCTCAACAGATGTTGTAAAGGCCCCAAAGACAGCGAATGGAGAAGGAAAATGGAAAAGTAGGATGGCTTAGGGAGCTTGCACGAATGTGAGCTTCGAATGGGAGGTGTGAGAGCTTAAATGTGGAAGAAAGGGGAAAGGTAGGAGGTTAGGGCTGCTGTGATCGATGGGAGTGGGTGGATCATAGGCGAAAATGATGGATTGACATATTTGGGGAAAGGGTTGAGAGGGAAATTCGAAAGTAGAAGGGAAGGGCGTTTGAAAGGAAAGATGTGAGAGAGAGGGGGGCTCCAGCCCCCAAAATCTCAAATATTTGCCAAAATGGCACGTGCCAGGGAGTAGGGGAGGTCGAGCCGACCACCCCCCCATGGCCCCACACCAGATGGGCCACCGGACCGCGGTCCGCCGCCGGAGCCGCGGCTCCGCCGCGGTCGGACTTGGCCAGAACCGCGCCGCCATGGTGGGGACCTGTTTCCCACATGCCCAGGGTACCAAATGCACCTTGGTTCGATCTAGAGGCTTAGCGTATTAACGTGGAGGGACCCCCGAATCCGATTCGCTCCATTTCGGGTAGTTTCGGGATAATCAGACATAACTTGCAATCCGGAATGAGTTATCTGATGTAGAATATATGAATTTGGGGTAGAACGAGCTAATGAAGCCAACCAACCCAGCTATGCTGGGTTGCGCAGCCCGGAATTGCGAAAAATGCCTCCGATTGGCAGTCATTTCCCCGTTTTAATTTCGTTTTACTAAAATAGTAATTTTTGTTTGATTACTCTTCGTCTGTTGGGCTTTAGGAGTTGCGCTCATCGCGTAAAGAGCTTAGAATAATTAGGAGAATGGTTTGGTGAAGCCAAATAGGACACTTATTATTCTTGGCTGAAAACTTTGTGCACTAGTAGACATCACCACCTTATGGTAAGTCGCGAATTCTAGGAGTTTTAGTTGTAGTTTGTTTCTGATTTCCTTCCCAAGACTTGGTATTCCCATTTAAAGGGTTGTGAACTCATTTTTCTTCATTCATTAATCAATTTTAGATTTATTAGAATTTATTTCTAGTTTCTGCTTTCTTTCCTCATGGATTCGAGAAGTCTCTGCGAGGAGTCCAGAGAAGTTCCAAGGATTTGTAGTTATCCTCATCACGCCTATCCTATATTCTACCGATGGTCAACGGTTAGGGTGAAGTGGATTGTAATCTAGACTCATTGATAGACGGCCTAGGAATGTTTTAAGGTCGACCCGTGCGACCATGGTTGAATACAGACTCGATTTCGGCGTTCGTTTTCAGTGAACTAGCCGTTAGACGGAACAGGGATGTCTAAGACTGTTTCTACATTCCGTCGCTCCCTCCTAAGTCAGAGTGCGTCAGTGTGCATCGTGTGACCATAACCCAGGTCCGGTTTAATCAAAATCATGCTCTGATACCATCTTGTAACGCCCTGAAAATCGGGGGTCGAGCATAAACTCAACTCCCAAGTTCCAGAACATCACTTATGCAACAAAATGAATGATGATTGAATGTTGACTGTATTCGTGCATTGAACATGAGTGAGATTAAGCCAAAACAAAGATATCATACTCCAGAGACAGTTAAATTTGCAAGCGGAAGACTATGATAGATAGATAAAATATATAAACTATGATGAGTCTCCAGAGTGTGATAACATTACCAGGTTAAATAATTACAAGTACAGTTCTAAAATATACCAAATGTGTAAGTGTAATGTCTTCTATCCCAAGTACCATAGCCCCGTCAATACAGTACCAGGTCTTCAGAGACCCGTCAGAGAGTTACATGATAGGAGAACTCCTCCTCATCACCATAGAAGTAGTCCGGCTCTACTTCATAAGCATCGCCATCATCTGAAATTCAACAAATCTGTTTGGTGTGTACAACACCGTCCCGTAACGTGGGAGTGAGTAGCTAACTCAGTGGAACAATAAGTCATAAGTTATCATGTTATCAATACAGTCAAGCAGTAATGATAAAGCGGTAAATCAAACACTCCTAGTTACTCTGATTAATGCAAGTATGAATGCAGGTATGATGGATGCCCTCACCGACATACTCCCTCATGCGACACCATCTCACGTTCGCGGCATGCTTACATCCCACAGTGCTCCACATCTTCCAGGCACATGCGATGCATGATGAGCATGATTACCGAGTTTTTAATTAGTCCATTTCAAACAGCAGGATTGGGAAACTAAGGTACCTCTCTTGTATCATTCCCAAACATGATCCATTCTAGGGTCGTCACCCTAGTTAATATCGACGATGGTGTGTTTTCTAGGTCACCTGCAGAGGCGCTGTGGTCAGCATTACGCACAAAGGTTGCACCACTCCCCATCACCCCTTAAACGATTCATCATTATACGAAACAGGCCTAGTTCATACTCTATATATATCGCGGCGAACCCTAAGGGCATCACTGCGACTTCGAGAATATACTCGCGGTCACTACAAAGGGCCGCTGGGTCATTACGCACAAAGGTTGCACTACTCCCCCATCACCTTATCAATATAGGCCGACAGTGCGAATATAGTGTCCCATACCACCATAATCGGCTCACGAGTTAAGTTGCTCACTGGTCACTACGGGGAGGCACGTAGCCCCAGCGTAGGCCGACAGCTCGACCACGGTGTCCCATACCACCATGCCCGGCTCATGAGTCTTAGCGGATCGAGGTACCATGGTTAACGGGATTTTCACTGGTAAGATTGGTACCCTAGGTTCAAGCAGTAGCGACCAAACATGGTGAACATACATTAGACAAATCGGGTTACATGACGAGCTCGGCTAGCTCGAGCGCACAACAAGTTGAACGACATGAAGTGCATAAGCACTTCGCGTGACCAACCACTATTGCCAACCGAAGTACGACTCGAGTTCGTCTAACACATCTCACGTGGCGACATGAAACTCAACCACAATTTCCAATCTAGTACCGATTGTCTGGACTATCATCATAGCCCCAAGCAAAATCAATTGTCATCCATAGCATGTGGAATAAAGCATGATAAACAAAGTAATTCAAGAACGCTAGCAATCATGTTGTAAAGCATGTCATAAAGCATGTTAATAAAACAAGTTACAAAGCATGTTCAAAAGCATGTTGTAAAAAATTGTACAAATAGGGATACAAATACATATACTTCATAGGTGAGTGGTTAGAGTAAATAACCACATGGAGGGTATCATATGTGACTCTAAGGTAGTTGAGAATCCCATCTCAGCACCTACCTAAGGTTCTAACACTTAAGCACTTACACTCACAAGCAATTTCACCAACACTTGGAATGCACTATTTCACCATACATGACGTATGTTAGAGGAAAGTGCACTAGGGTTGTCCCTTTACCAAACTAGTATTTTATACGTATATATATCATATTCATACAGCAAATAATCATGATAATTACATCAGCAAAATTTATACGCATGGGGTATTTTCTAGGATACCCAATTTCGACATACATAGCATTTACAAGGGAACTTGTATTACGGCGATTCCTTTCGCCAAGCAATTATTTTATGCGCACATAATATATTTATACAACAATTAATCATGACAAACACCTCGCTAAAATATACATGTATACGGTACTTCTTACAATACCGTATTTCTACATACATAGTGTTTATTAGTAAACATGTATTTAGGCGAACCCTTTCGCCAAATGAGTATTTTATTCATACATCATATATCCATACGACAAATAAACATGTCAAATACATTTTCATAAAAAATACGTATACGATATTTTATACGAATACCTAGAGTATGTGAAATTCCAAATTCTACAATTCTAATCGAAACAGAAAACGGAAAGCACTTTGTACATGTGCAATTGCATGCAGATCATGAATCTACCATTATCTGACATTGAAAGCGTTGAAAACCGCAACTTATACACCTAAAGTCCTCACCTTGTGTCGTAGAATCGTAACGGAGTCGATAGGTTCGCTAAGCTTCCGTATACGGGAGTTTGGCAACCTAGAGAACGAAAGAGGTTAGCTATTTCCTAACCTACAACTGTCTAATCCCCCAAACAGGTTAGGGTTAGAGTTTATTACCTAGAAATGACGCCGGAATCGCCGGGAAAGCGATGAGAATCAGGCGGTGGAGCCCGAATAGCAGCAGGGAACAGCAGTAGGGAATTCCTCCCACATCTCCCTCACTTTCTCTCTCTTTTCCCTCTCTCAAATCCAAATTCGTATGGCTGGAATGGGAGAGGGTTTGAGGTCCTTTTATAGCCTAATACCTTTCCAAAATAGACTCAGGTTCAAGGGTTACTGCTAATATAGGATATTCGTCACTTTTCCAGCTCAAAAGAGAGGTTCTGGTAGCCCTCCTTCAGCCAAACGTCAGACTTAAGCTCACCACCTATGGATCTATGTGGGATTACGTTTTCGACTCGATCGGATTCCCAGATCGCACGTGGCGGACCACTTTCAGTTCGACGGTCAGTGGGCCACGATCAGAAATTCCAAGTACATGTAAATGTTCCTGAAATTTTTCTTAATCCGAGGGTGTAATTTGGTCGGATTCTGACGGTCAGGTTGCTTAATACTGACGCGCAAGCGAAAGGTGCCAGATCACTATTCCTAATATTTATTTTGGAATGGGAATAGTGTTTTTCACACTCCCTCACTCCGGATCCAAACGAATGGCCGTGGGACATCGGCTGGACCTGATTTTTGAGATGATAGTCAGGCCCAGTGAGGCAGTCCTAGTTCCTTAACTTCGTGTTAATCGAACTTCTGATGTGCGATCTAGACCTAATACGAAGTTTCGTTTCATTCCCGAGAGCAGCCGGGAAATGAGTTTGGTTCTAAACTTTAGGGTAACCTAGCGTTAATGATTCTACAAGTTTTGGGTCTTGCAGATCGTATTTAAAGCGATTCAAACGGATTTCGTAGCTAATCTGGTTTCGCACTTAGTTACTTTGTCTCATTTCTAAAGGATTTAGTCCTAAGTGAATTCTGGTCGAGGTGGTACTCAGGCCTTTGGAGTTTGTATATAAAGTGATCCAAGTTATACTACTTAGCTAGTTTAAGATAGTGTCTAGGGTGAAAGTTCTTAGAAAAATTGAAAGATCAAGGTGATGAAGGGTGAGGTTTGTGAAGGAAATGAGTTCAAAGGCGGCTTTAGACTTTGGGATTCAGTTCTGACAAGTTAATGAGGTATTAGGATCGACCCATTGCATAAGGACATCTAATCCCAGGTTGGCAAAAATCCAGGGTGTTACAGTTCTATGGAAACACCACACTAAGGAAGAGGCTACTTGGGAAACAGAAGTCGAGGTCCGAAAGAACTACCCTCAGATTCTTGAGGAGTACGAAAAGGTACTAATTTTGAGGATAAAAATTTTTCTTAAGGAGGGTAGATTGTAATGTCTCAGAAAAATCCGTACAAAGACCCGAGTACCACCTCAGGCTAAAATCGCTCGGGACCACATCCTTTAGAAATTAGACGAGAATTAATTAAGTGCTAAACTGAATTAATCACTAGATTAGCTTGAACAACTTTTTATATGATCTGTAAGACCTAAAACTAGCAGAATCACTAACGCTACATTACCTAAAAACCCAGGATTAATCTCAAAACCTAGTTGCTCTCGGGAGCAACTTGAAACTCCGTATCGGACCTGGACCAAGTGTCGAAAGTCCGATTACTGCGAAACCATATGGTTATGATCACCTTACTAGGCTTGACAACCACCTCGAAAATCAAATCTTAATAGTATCCAGAAACACACAATTTTAGCCCGGAGTGAAGTGTGTGAGAAACGCGAATATCTTTAGAAAATATACTCAGATTTAAGTAAACTGGGCCGTTCGCTTGTAGGCCAATTCTAAGGTTTCAGATCGTCAGAATCTGACTCAAATACACCCTCGGATCAGGAAAATTTTCATACGCAGGTCAGTGTACTTGTGGCACTGATCGAGTGGCGACGACTGTTGAACTGAAACTGGTCCTCTGTGATTGTTCCGTAAATCCGATCGGATCAAAAACTTAACCTGACCTAAATCCAATTTCAAGGAACTTTCCCCAGATCGTATGTAGAAAAGAGGGCCTCCAGATATGCTTCGTTGGACCGAAACAGCCACTCTTTAGCTATAACTTAAGTATACCATGGCCCTAGGGCCATTCCCTTCAGTTCTGGGCCTATATAAGGGCCTTTACCCACCCCTCTCTCATTCCATACGAATTCTAAACCCTAAGAGAGAAAAGAGAGAGAAAGTGAAGGAGAAAGTGGAGAAATGAGAGAGAGGTTAGGGTTTGTTCCTGGAATTCGATCCCACCACTCCACGTGCTTAACCACCGATTCCGTGTCACCGTACCGGCGATTCTGATTCCGGTTTTAGGTAAGAAACCCTAATCCTATCCTATTTTAGAAATCCAAATACGTAGATCAGTGAAATAGCTAACCCATTTTATTGATTAGGTATTCAAAGTCTAGTTTACAAGGCGAGAGTGTTCAAACTGAATCTGTTACGAGTTTATCGGTGAAAGGTGCTGACTATAAATGTTTAGGTTATAGTTTTCAAAGCTGTTAATGATGATTAATGATTTATAACTGAATTGGTTGCCATTTCTCATACTAGATACGATGTTTCCATCGCTTTACAAATATATATGAACTATGTTGAATATAGTGTAATTTATGTGTGTGTTAAAATGGTTGAATGGGTATGAAATTTGGATTCGTGCTTGGCATGATTATCTGTCATGGATAGATGATTGTTGTATATGTGACAACTCCTTGGTGAAAGGATTTGCTCTAATACAAGTTATGACCAACATACGCCATGTATGTTGAAGTGTGTAGTTTAAGTGTTTGTAAAAATATTTGAATGAATATGAAATTTGGATTCGTGCTTGCCATGATTATCTGTCGTGGATATATGATTGTTGTATATATGATAACTCCTTACTGAAAGGATTTGCTCTAATACATGTTATGACCAACATACACCATATATGTTGAAGGGTGCAGTATAAGTGTTTATAAAAATGTTTAAATGGGTATGGAATTTAGATTCATGCTTGCCATGATTATCCGTCGTGGATATATGATTGTTGTATATGTGACAACTCATTGGTGAAAGGATTTGCTCTAATACATGTTATGACCAACATACACCATATATGTTGAAGTGTGTAGTCCAAGTGTTTGTAAAAATGTTTGAATGAGTATGAAATTATGATTTGTGCTTGCTATGATTATTGATCGCTAATACAGGATCGTTGTATATGTGGCTACTCCTTGTGAAAGGACTACCTATAGTATGTTTTTTTAATGAATTTATTACATGTATGCAATATGTGTGGTCCAAGTGTTTGATAAAATGCATGAATGAGAAAATGTTTGATGTAATGTACTTACTAAGGGTGTTGAGATATGATTATTAATTCCCTTATATATAGTTACAGTTTCCTTTATGCAACCTATCTTACTACTATGTGATTTATAGATGAATGTCATTGTATGATGACATGTGTGGTATGTGTTTGTTGAAATGCTCGATTAGGATTTATATTTAGATTTAGTTGTCACATGTTGTCTTTGACTATCACATGTGAATGTCATTGCTTGAAGTGTGATTGGGGCTACAATGTAGTCCAGGCAATCGGTAATGGTTCATTGTTGGTGGCCAAGCTATTTCAGCCACGATGGATACGTCCAATGAATCTGAGTCATACGTTAATTACCGACAATGGTTAGGCCACGAGGGGTGCGTATGCTTTCCATGTCGACTAATTCAACGTATGCTCATACTAGTTGAGCTTGTCAAGTAACCCAATTAGCCCAATGTATGTTCACCATGTATGAACGCTACTACTTGAATCTAAGGTACCAAACTCACTAGTGAAAAGCCCATTTAACCTTGGTACCTCGATCTGCTAAGACTCATGAGTCGGGCATGGTGGTATGGGACACCGTGGTCAAGCTATCAACCTATGCTGGGGCGACGAGCCTCCCCGTAGTGTCAATGAGTAACCCAGACTCGTGAGCCGAATACGGTGGTATGGGACACTGTATTCGAGCTGTCGGCTTACGATCAGGTAACAAGCCCATAGTGACCTCGAGTATATCTAAAACTACGTTAAGGTGACGAGCTTTTCCGTAGTGACCTCGAGTATAAACCAGGCATGTGCTGAGGTGACGAACCGCTCCGTAGCTACTTGGAACTGTTCTTCGTATGTGATTAACTACGATTGACGACCCTATATGGATCAATGTTTGGGTAAATGATATAAAGGGAGGTACCTTAGCTTCCCAATCCTGCAGTATGAATATGCCTAATTAAGAACTTGACTAATCACGATTATGCACCGCACTGCATGTACTTTGGTGATGAAGCGCACGTTTCGGGAGAATGTCATACACGAACGTGAGATGAAGTCGCTGAGGGAGTATAGGCAAGGGCATGCATCATTATCTCATACCATTCTTGCATTAACAAGAGTAATATAGGACATGATTGTTTACTACTTTATCACTACTGCTTGACTGAATTGATAACATGTTAACCTTTGCCTTATAGTTCCGCTGAGTTGATCACTCCCTCCCACTCTGGGACGATGTTTTAAAACACCAACCAGACTATGTCTTATTTGTAGATGATGGTGCAGCTTATGAAGTGAAGCCAGATTTTTAAGACGATGAGGAGGAGTTCTTGTATATGCAGTACTCTGGCGAGTTCATGTAGGTCACATTCTGATCATCGGGGTTATAGGGATTTCATGATGTCGACGGACCTACACATTTTGATATTTTGTATTTTGAAACGATACATATAATTGTTTAATCTGGAACATGATTATACTATGAAGATGCACCACCACTTATACGTTTTATACATACCTATCATGGTCTTTCGCTTGCGTAATTTAACTGTCTCTGGGGTATGATATGCTGATTTGGTATAATCCCACTCATGTTTAGTGCACTAACACAGACAACATTTAATTATCATTATCCATGTTGCATAGGTGATGCGTTGGAACTCGAGAGTTGAACTTTTGCTCAACCCTCGATTTTCTGGGCATTACATATTGTGACGCCCCGTCACTATGGTCACATATGGATGGGCACACGTGGGCGGGCACGCATGTGTGCGGACCCCTAAAAAGGTGGTTAGAAGGATACTATGCTTGTAGGCTACTGTGTATACAGTGAAGGTAAAACTTTATCCCACTTCGGAAGCATTGTCCTAAGTTCTGGTGGCTATAAGTGGGGTCCTTCCTTAACAGATAAGATGCATTTTAAAGCTGTGAGCATTAGAAAAGCGGACAATATCTTATGTTGTTGGGTCCGACCTTACATAACCGAAGACCGAATAGAGGCCCGAAGGTTGGGAACTAAAGCTGCCCGATATACCATACTCAACGACATCCTTTATAAGAATGGTTTTTACCTTCCCTACCTAAGATGCCTCCGACCGGAAGAAGCAAAGTACATCCTAAGGGAGATCCACGAGGGGATCTATGGAAACCACTCCGGAGGATGAGCATTAGCACACAAGGTGATCCGACAAGATTATTACTAGCCAACCTCCAACATGATGCTCGACAGCTTGTTCGAAAATGTGATAAGTGTCAATGCTTTGCAAATGTACCCTGGTAGCCGCCCAAGAAGCTTACTCCAATGTCTAGACCATGGTCGTTTTCTTGGTGGGGGATCGACATCATTGGTCCGCTTCCTATTGGTAAAGGTCAGACCAAGTTCGTTGTAGTAGCTGTCGACTACTTCCCGAAATTGGTGGAGGTGGAACTGCTCTCAAAGATAACCAAGCAAAAGATCACTAACTTTGTTTAGAAGAATATCATATGAAGGTTCGGGATTCCTCAGACTACCGCCTCCAATAATGGGAGGCAGTTTGATAACAAGCAATACCAGGAGATGTGCAAGAACCTCGAAAACTGTAATGTCTACTCATCGTCATGGCATCTGCAAGCAAATGGTCAAGTCGAAGCAGTTAACATGATTATCAAGTATCATCTCTCCGAACCAAGCTCGAGAACGCTAAGGGAGCCTGGGCCGAGGAACTTCCTAAAGTCCTCTGGGCGTATCGAACTACTGTCCTGACAACTACTAATGAGACCCCTTAGTCTTTAGCATATGAGGAGGAGGTGATTACTCTCGTAGAGATCAGGATGCCTTGAGCTCAAACAAACTCATTCGATGAATGAACCAACACCGAGCTCATGGCCCTCGGCCTCAACCTTCTTGAAGAACAAAGGGAACAAGTTCGAATCTGAAAAGGGCGAGCTCTCAGTCCTAGAGGGGGGAGGTGAATAGGACTATGCCAAATAAAAATAAAATACAAAAAATAAATGCAAATAGCTGAAATGAATAGAAACCTCAAATGCACTAGTCTTACGAGGTTGATACAAACGTAGTTCTAAGGACAACCTTACACCAAAAACCAAGGTTTATGGTAGGACAACCTGATTTGTAGAACTTCGGTAAGTATCAAAAACTCAAACTATTATAGAGGTAAAAGAAACAAATCTAGCTATTACAACGTTCACCACAAGTACATAAAAGAGATACAAGTATTCACACATAAGTATCAAATACAACATCTACCACAACTCTAAGAATTATAGTGGTTCGGTGTGTACACTAATTGTTCGCAAACAGCCACACCTACTCCACTCTCAATAACCACAACCCACATGGTATTGGCTTTCACTAAGAAAGAAGGTTTTCCAAGGTTCACCTTAAAACCTTTACAGATGTATTTTTTAATTAGGCTTACATAATCAAAAACCCCACACTGAGATTTTCCTAGCTAATCTCAATCAAAACCAAAAAGGAGATTTTTCTAGTTGAATCGCTCAAACCAAATACAAAAAATTATAAAAATACTTATCTGAAGATTCTTCTTTGATGTAGCTGGTAGAACTGCTTCTTTGTAAATGTAGATGTTCAAAGTTCAATCTCACAAATGAAAGGGTTCTAAGTCTAGATGAATTTTAAATTAAATCCAACCTTTGTCTACTTGGATTCAATTTCTTGGATCTAAAAAAGGGTTAAAGCACAATTCTCTTTTTATCAAATAAGATTGAACAACAAGAGATCAAGAAATTCAAAACCAAAAAGTTATATAAAAGAATCTTAAATATCATATAATAGCTTCACAATAGTGGGGACTTGGTTCTCAGAGAGGAGGCTTGAATTATCTTGGAATGAATGAAAAAATCTGAGAAAAGTCCTCTATTTATAGGCTATAATTCGTTTCCCTCAACTGGTCTATGGTCTACCTTGACTAGTCCTGGCAGCAACCAATTTTCAAAATTTCTGGTGCAATTGGATAAAACAGACCCTCGACTGGTTGAGTGGC
The DNA here is from genome assembly GCA_030180095.1 of Magnolia changhungtana. Classification (NCBI taxonomy): domain Eukaryota; kingdom Viridiplantae; phylum Streptophyta; class Magnoliopsida; order Magnoliales; family Magnoliaceae; genus Magnolia; species Magnolia changhungtana. Next base: position 3,728,720 of record JASAUF010000632.1, read on the forward strand.
TTGATCGAAGGCGATTATCAAAATCAGAAGGCTAAAAATCAGGATCAGCCTTTACATCATCTATTTCCAATTCATCAAAGATATCATCCATGTTGGCATCAGTTGGCAGTGCATATTCCTCTTCAACTTCTTCCCTAACTTCCTCAGCATCCCCATCTTTTTGACAAGGAGCTAACTTCAAATTCATCTTGTTTGTATTTGAATTGTTGAATGGAAGAAGTGAAGTAGGAGCTTCACCAAGTGGCATGACCACACAATAGTGCAAGGCAAGTGCGGTCATGAAATAAGCAAAAGGAATATCGTTATGACTAGGGTGAAGTCAAAATTGGATAATGATATAACATATTAAAGAAGGAAGACACACAGGAATACTAGAAACATCCGAACCATAAAAGAAGTTAGTTCTGCCTTATTTCCATATATAAGATAGACATTAGAAATAAAGATATGATGCAACACTCTGTATCTAGGCAACATTTAGTTGGCCCGGAGCGCATTCCCGGAACTCGATTCCAAGTCCATGTTACACAAATTTCTGGTTAAAGAGCATTTTTCTAACTCATTCATTTTTTCAGCCAATGTCGGAATAAGAATCTCTTCATCATTCACTTGGACATCCAACAAACCAGAAATTAAGTGACGATCTACTTTATATAATGTCACACCCCAAACTCAGAAATCAGGCTCACAGAATTCCTGATCGCCGAATCCGGTGCCGACGGCCTCCGCAGTACACCATTCTCTGCTCCCAATGCCCATGTGCCATATTTCGATCCTGGGATCCTACAAGGAGGATTTTCCAACGTACATTTATCTCGTAAGAAGCATAACCAAAAGTTTACCCATATCACAAAGGCAACATCATCATCACATATCCACTATTATAAACAGTTGAATACGGTGCTGAAAGAAAATACAAAGTAAATGTTAAAAGCTCCAGAACACAACTGCACGCTCCAAGCTTGACGCTGCTGCGACCTAACACCACCTTCATGCATCTATCATGCATAATCTTATAGAAAGCTTAGAGGGTGGTGTAAGTGTGTACTCAAGGTAAGTGCCAAGTATGCAATATTATAGCAATGCGGAAACATGTTAGTAAGTCCATAAATACCATTGGCCTTATCCAGGTTATGCTATGTAAAATTATAATAAGCCAATATCATATATTAAGGAAGCAATGCAGATCAGCTATGTAATGTGGAGACATTGTCAGCTAAATGTTATGTGTTGAGAATGCAATGCAATATTCGGTGCGAATGAAATGACCAAGCTAGAGCGTGAAGTCAGGATGATAGTACGTAGTATCGTAAGCTGTGGGGTCTATCACAAGGAACTTCTATCCAAACCAGTCCCATACCTAAATTTGGATAGCTGGACTAAATGTGGTAAACTCCTGATCTCGGGTTAGTTGTGCGCCTAACCAAAATCCTGGCCATTTTGAAGGTACACATATCAAATTAGTTGCGCACCACTAGGCCTAGTGGATAATGAATGAATGAATGAATGAATGACTAAAATATTGAGTATGCAACTCCTGCTCCATAAGTCCACATATCAGTACCGTACATCTCTGGGATCATCACCGGGGTCTAGTACACTCTACACCACCTGCCGCCCTATCAAGCATACAACTGGGTAAGTGGAAGAGACCACACTATCCGCCTGCCAATATTGGGTCTGGATCGCCGATAGAAAACTCATTCCTCAAGCTGGCCAAACTCAACCTAGATATTGCCCCCTCACTCTGGCGGGTAAGCTCACACCCCTTTCCAACCGACCACAACATAGTGGGAGACGCAGCTTACTGGTATACGACCCTCGTACGCTCATGTATCCACTCGGTCTCGACGTTGGAGTCATCCTCTGGTACCATCAGGTTTAGGGATTTTCACCCAGGGACATCTATAACACCCCAATGCTAGTAACAATATTTCTGGTATCCGATCCTGTCATCCATGATATGTCTATGGAAGCCACAATCCCAATGTTACTAGGGCGTACAGTAATCATGTCATACAAATGCGAGGTGCATGAATCACACTATTAGTCATGCAACATTCCTGCGCGTACCGTGAGCTCATGTGGGACAACTATGCCTATCAGGGAGCCCATAAACAATTTGCCCGAAGACATATGCTATGATCAGTCACTCCTCATATTAAGCATACACATGATGCATATGAGTATGAATTATGGGGCTATACTAAGCATGTTATATGGTGATGAACTCTATTCATAAAGAAGATGGGCCTAGACGGCCTACACACAATAAGTATGGGCCTAACAATGGGCCTTAGGGAGAGTTACAATGCAGACATTTAACCATAATTGCTGTAAGACCCGTATCTTAGACCGTATCGTTCTGTAGGCTTCCACTGTCCTTCCGGCCGAATTCCGGCAACCCTTGACTTGTATCCGATGTTTGTGCGCGATCCTAAACCGGCTCGACCAGAAACTTGTACCTTAGTGACCGCGCCGTCACCCCGATTCCAAACGCCGCGACTCATGCACCGATCCATACCGAGCCAGGAGATGTGGTCCTGCGTTCATTCTGAAGAAACACACGCTCGTTACGAATTTCGATTGAATCTCTACGACCCATCACATCAAATCAAGTCAAGTACACCACCATACCTCAATGCCACCTCACCCTATCCCAAGTACAACATCTACTCCCTCTTTTCCACAAGTCAACTCTCTCTGTCTCTCCCTACCCATCTCTCTTTTACCAAAAATTCAAACAAACCCATGTTTTCCCATCCCCATTCCTTACAACACCCATTCCATTCATTCCTTTCATCCATCACTCCTCTCCCTCCCTCTCATTTCTATCTTCACTCCCCAACCCCCATGAGAGCTTCCAACGTCCAAGCCCTCTCTCTTAAAAACAAGTGTGGCCCACTTTCCCACCCTCTCATCTCCCATCTCAACCATTCATTCTCCATCAACCTCCATCAAAATTGAAGGCATGGAGCATACTAGTCCAATGAGCTAAAGAAGAAGGCCGATAGGTGGGTGATCCACCATTAAATTTCATTTTATTGGGACCACATGTGGTGGGACCCGTTTGAAGTATACAATGTAAGAAATGGAGGACCCATAGTGACGAGGTCCCTCCTCTTCATCACGATCTCTCTCTCTCTCTCTCTCTCTCTCTCTCGTGATAGGTGTGGCCCACTTGATCCAAGTCGTATAAGCCGTGGGCCAACCTGATGTATGCTTTCTATCCATGTCTCCAACCATTTAGATGTTTTGATGGTGGGCCCCTGATTTGTGACATTGGATTAAGGGAATATATATATATATATATATATATATATAAATCAACCGATCCAAAACTCTGGTGGGCCACACTGATGTGGGCCTACCTGGATATATGTATTTTATCCTCACCATCCATTTGTTTACGGTGGGATGGAAAAAAATTGGATAGGGGCATCCCACGCAACAAGGTGCTGCTATTGATGTCAGTAAGTTCTGTGGGGCCTACCATGATGGATGTGTACTACATTCAGACCGTCCATTCATGTGGGACCTACCATGATGAATGTGTTTTTAATCAGGCTGACCATCCAGCGTCTCTGGACGCTGGACGCTGATACCCTTTACACTCTCTCACACACACACGTATGTATACACACATATATATAATATACATATTGTATATATAATATTCTATAATATAATATTATATATATATAGTAGTAATGCAGCAGTTGTATTGACGTCAGCTGCATCTGACGTGTGGTGAGATCCTCACCGTCCAGAGGTCTGGACAGTGGGACTCCCACTGATGGATGGATCTCATCCACCGTCCGTCTATTTGGCTTGCCGGTATGGTGGGCCACACTCTTGGACCCCACCATGATGCGTGTGTTGTATCCCAACCATTCATCTGTTGAACGTGTGGGGGCTAGCGCACCACCGTTCATCCATTCGGTGAGCTCATCTTAAGCTTGAGACTAAAAATGAAGCATATTCACATCTCTGGTGGCCCATGTACGTGGACCCCACCTTGATGTATATGGTTCCTCCAACCGTCCATCCATTTGGTGAGCCAATTCTAAGGCTTGGGGAGAAAAATATGACAGATCTAATATCAAGTGGTCACACCACAATAGCAGTGAGTTTGAATGTCTACCATTAAAACCCCTTTGGGTTACAGAAGTTTTGAATCAATATAATATTTATTTTTCCTTCCTGTTCAGGTCTTTATGACCTTATGAACAGATTGTATGGAAAATAAATACTACGGTGGGGCCCACTGGAATTCAACAGTGGAAATCATTATCACCACTGCCATTTGTGGTATGGTCCAGATGATCCTTTGGAAATGGTTCTTTTTTTTTTATAATGCTCTAATATGATCTCTAACAATAAAATGAATTGTGTTGACTCAGCCCATTTGAATCGGCCATTTGATTCGGCCCATTCGACTTGGCCCACTTGACTCGGCCCATTTGAATCGGCCATTTGATTCGGTCCATTCGACTTGGCCCACTTGACTCGGCCCATTTGAATCGGCCATTTGATTCGGCCTATTCGACTTGGCCTATTTGATTTGGCCCATTCGACTTGGCCCACTTGACTCGGCCCATTTGAATTGGCCATTTGATTCGGCCCATTCGACTTGGCCCATTCGATTCGGCCCATTCGACTTGGCCCACTTGACTTGGCCTATTTGAATCGGCCATTTGATTCAGCCCATTCGACTTGGCCTATTTGATTCGGCCCATTCGACTTGACCCACTTGACTCGGCCCATTTGAATCGGCCCATTTGATCGGCCCATTTGTACCATCCCATTTGATCGGTCCAATTAATTCTGCCCATTTGTTCCGGCCCATTTGATTCAGCCCGATGTTATTTATTGGCCCATAAGTAGGCCAAATGTGATGAGTATATGCCCCACAAGCAAGGCCCATGATGCTGTATAGTAAGCCCTTGTATAAGGTCGTGGGTCCATTATACGATTGGCCCTATGAGCACCATTCCTTGGGAGCAATGTTGGTTAAAGGTCCATAATGATGGGAAATGATGGCTGGACGTCCACATTATGACCTTCCCTTAAGCCTTGTTAGGCCTATTCTCATCATTCCCTAGTGGGTTAACTCAAATGCTTGGGCCCCATTGATTTTAATTGATCCATCATCGGCTGTCCATTTATGGACCCTGCCTTGTGCCGAGGTTGATTATCGATGCCGATTATCGGTGCCGATTGCCGGTACCGGCTATTGTTGTCAATTATGAGTTTGTAACAGCATAACATCATGATACATGCCCATACGCATCATCTGTATGTTTGTTGTGAAATGTGATTAGTCATTGCATATGTCATAATGTAGGTGGTTTGTGGGACTCCCTGATAAGCGGAGTTATCCCACATGAGTGCGCTGTATACGCAGGATTGATACATGATTGGACTGCGTGACTCATGCACTTTACATTTGTGTGATTGTGATTACTCTATGCCCTAGGGACATCAGGGCCATGGCCTCCACAGGCACATCGTGGATAGCCGGATTGGATACCAGAAATATTATTTCTAGCATCGGGGCACCATAGATGTCCCTGGGTGAAAATCCTTAAACCTGATGGTACCAGAGGATGACTCCAACGTCAAGACCGAGTGGATACATGAGCGCACCAGGGCCAAATACTAGGAGGCCGTGTCTCCCATTGTGTCGTGGTCAGTTGGAAAGGGATGTGGCCTTACCCGTCCGAGAGTAGGGGCCTTGCTAGGCTGAGTTTGACCAGCTCGTGAATGGGTCTGCTATTGACGTGCTGGATAGGTATTGACAGACTATTAGTTAGGCGGATAGTGAGGTTTCTTATGCTCACTTGGACTGTACGCCTAGGAAAAGGGCAATGTCATTTGAAGTGTACTAAACCCCAGTGATTATCTAGAATGAGAGTCGTACTGATATTTGATGTTATAGTGATGAGCTGCATTGATATGTGGATTGGCATGCTTAAGTTGCATCTCGCATCGTATGGTCTTGTTATGACCTATAGCATTCATATCTCACACCGCATAGCCGTGGTATGACTTATTGTATTCACGTACTCATCAGCATGATTCCACATTACTCTGACATTGCATTCTGAGCACGCTCATGTTGCGCACACACTTACACCGCCCTCTAAGTATTCCATAAGCTTATGCATGATTGATGTGTGCCGGTGATGCCAGGACGCCATAACAGTGTTGAGATCGGAACGTGCAGCGGACTTCCGAAGCTTTTTTATTTCAGATATTGTATTTCCTTTTGTGCACTATACCTATTGTATTTTAAAAGTTTTTTTTTATATCATAGTGGATTTTGTGATGGTGTTCTTGTGGTTATTATTCATGGGTTATGCTTATTATGAATCAAAATCATATTTGAAATCCTCCTTGTAGGATCTCAGGATCGGAACCTGGTGTATGGGTGCCGGGAACCAAGAATGGGGTACTATAGAGGCTGTCAATGCCAGATTCGACGAACGAGAATTTCCTGAGACCGGTTTTCGAGTTTAGGGCGTGACAATTGCTCTTACAATGTGGACATCAAACCATCATTGCTCCTAAGGCATGGCCCACCATAAACATCATTACATACACCATGGTGGAATCACACACCACAATGGACCTCATATCCATCACATTCAGCCTCACACAAAGGCCTCACATTCATCTGATTGGGCCTCACACATGGTCTTTAACCTATGGGCCTCAAATACTTCAAGTGGGCCACATTACATGCGCCACACCAATGGGCTTCATATACATCAAGTGGGTCGTATCAATGGGCCGCACCAACGGGCCTCATATACATCAAGTGGGTCGTATCAATGGGCCACACCAACTGGCCTCATACAAATTGGCCATAAATACATCAAGTGGGCTGCATCACATGGGCCTCAACAATGGGTTTCATATACATTAAGCGGGCCGTATCAATGGGCCTCAACAATGGGCTTCATATACATTAAGTGGGCCATATCAATGGGCCTCAACAATGGGCTTCATATACATTAAGTGGGCCGTATCAATGGGCCTCAACAATGGGCTTCATATACATTAAGTGGGCCCATCGTAACGTTTATTTTCCATCCAATCTATTCATAAGGTCACATGGACCAGACTTAAGAGGAAAAACAAATTTCATACTAATCCAAAACTTCTGTGACCCCAAAACGGGTTTTAATGGTAACCGTTCAATCCCCACTGATTTTTGTAGTGTGGTCCACTTGATAGGCTTGGATATACAACATATTCATCAAAGGTGGACCTCACCATCCAGCAGCTGCTGGACGGCGTTGTTAGAACCCAATACATCAAGGCGAGCCCCACACAGCACCGTCTAGATGTGGACGGTGTGGATGATGATCATCAAGGTGGGCCCGGAAGATGAACGGCATGGAGTATACATCATGCGGGACCCACAGAGCTTGGTGACATCAGTCACAGTAGCAACTAGCTGCGTGAGGTGCACTGGCCAATCCGTCTAGCAGGTGGGTCCCACATGGGGCCCACCATATGCATATATATATAATATTATATCATTATATATCTTATTATCTTCTTTTTAAAAAAGAAAGTTTTTTAAGGCAATGTCCAGGCCCTGGACGACTGGATGGACGGTGAAGATGTAACACTTTGTAACGCCCTGAAAATTGGGGGTTGAGCATAAACTTAACTCCCGAGTTCCAACGCATCACTATGCAACAAAATGAATGATGATTGAATGTTGTCTGTATTAGAGTAGTGAACATGAGTGAGATTAAGCCCAAACAGCATATCATACTCCAGAGACAGTTAAATTTGCAAGCGGAAGACTATAATAGTTATATGTAATATATAAACTGTGGTGAGTCTCCAGAGTGTGATAACAATACCAGGTTAAAGAATTACAAGTACATTTCAAAATATACCTAAGGTGTAGTGTCATCTAGTCAACATCCCTGTAATCCCATCGATCAAGACACGGCTCAAATGAAGCTGCCATAAACAACATATACGAAAAAGCACCCTCATCGTCACAAAAGTCCGGCTCCGCCTCAGGAATAGTGTCGTCATCTGCAATCAGACAAAGTCTGGTGGGTGTTCGTAACACCATCCCGTAACGTGGGAATGAGTAGCTAACTCAGTGGAACAATAAAGCATAGGTTAACATGTTATCGACTCAGTCAAGCAGTAATGATAAAGCAGTATAATCAAACACTTCTAACTACTCTTGTTAATGCAAGTATGAATGCAGTCATGATGTATGCCCTCACCACACACTCTCTTGTGCGACACCATCTTACGTTCGCGGCATGCTTGCATTCCTCAGTGCTCCACATCTTCCAGGCACAGGCAATGCATGATGAGCATGATTACCGAGTTGTTATTAGTCAATTTCAGACAGTAGTATTAGGAAACTAAGGTATCTTCCTTATATCATTCCCAAATAATGATCCATTCTAGGGTCGTCAGTCCTAGACAATCTCATACGATGGTGTGTTTCTAGGTCACTGCAAGGGCTGTCAGGGCTATTACACAGAATCGTTACACCACTCCCCCATCACCTTATCAATATAGGCCTAGTTTATACTCTATTACTACGGGAAGGCTCGTCGCCTCGCTGCAGATTTAGAGCATGCTCGAGGTCACTACACCGGGTACGGTCAGGGCTGTTACACGGAATCGTTGCACCACTCCCCCATCACCCATCAAAGCAGTGTAGGCCGACAGCTCGAATATAGTGTCCCATACCACCATAATCGGCTCACAAGTCTGGTTGCTCACTGGTCACTACGGGGAGGCACGTGGCCCCAATGTAGGCCGATAGCTCGACCACGATGTCCCATACCACCATGCCTGGCTCATGAGTCTTAGCAGATCAAGGTATCATGGTTAACGGGATTCCACTGGTAAGTTTGGTATCCTAGGTTCAAGCAGTACTGACCAAACATGGTGAAAATACATTAGACATATCGGGTTACTTGACGAGCCTAACTAGCTCGAGCGCACAATCAACTGAACGACATGAAGTGCATAAGCACTTCGTGTGGCCTAACCACTGTCACCAACCGAAGTACGACTCGGGTTCGTCAAACACATCTTACGTGGCGAAATGAATCTATACCACGATCTCAAGTCTGGTACTGATTATCTGGACTATAAACATAGTCCCAAACTCAATCAATCCTTATTCACAGCATGTGGAGTAAAGCATATTAAACAAAGTAATTCAAGCAAGTTAACAAGCATGTCATAAAGCATGTTATAAAGCATGTTATAAAACATGTTATAAAGCATTATATAAACAGGAATACAAACACATATTTTTCATAAGTGGTTAAAGTAATCAACCAACATGGAGGAAACCATACACATCTCTAAGGTAGTTGAGAATCCCATCTCAACACCTAAGACACTATCATCCAAACACTTACTCTCACAAGTATTTTCACAAACACTAATACACAATTTCAACATATATAGTGTATGTTAGCAAAACATGTATTAGGGCGAGTCCTAATCATCGCAAACATATCTCTAAAATATATGATATACGGTACGGTACTTTCAAAGCAAGTATTTTACGCACATATGATATATTCATACAACAAATAATCATCGCAAACACATCTCTAAAATATATACGTATACGGTACTTTCTACAATACAGTATTTCTACATACATAGTGTATATTAGCGAAACATGTATTAGGGTGAATCCTTTCGCAAAACAAGTATTTTATCCATATATCATATATTCATACAACAAATAATCATGTCAAACACATTTCCAAAATATATACGTATACGGTATTTTCTACGAATACCTAGAATATGTAAAATTCCATATTCTACATCTTTAATTGAAATGGAAAACAGACGGCACTTGTACATGTGCAATTACATGCAGATCATGAATCTATCATTATCTGACATTGAAAGCGTTAAAAACTGTAACCTATACACCTAAAGTCTTCACCTTTTGTCGTAGAATCGTAACGAATACGATAGGTTTGCTAAGCTTCCATATTCGGCAATTTGGTAGCCTATAGAATGAAATAGGTTAGCTATTTCATAACCTACAACTATCAAAATCCTAAATCAGTTTAGGATTAGGGTTTCTTACCTAGAAACAGAGCTGGAATCACCGGGAAAGTGATTAGAACGAGGTGGTGGAGCTTGTAGAGCGACAGGGAAACAAGGCAGGGAGATGCTCCCACTTCTCTCACACTTTCTCTCTTTTCTCTCTTCTCTCTCTAGTGTTTCTCTCAAATTCGTATGGCTGTGAGAGAGAGAGTTCTTACGTCCTTATATAGCCAAAAAAGTCACCGGAATAGACTTCAGGTCAAGGTATACTTAGGTTATAACCAAAGTGCTCCTTTTCCAGCTCAACGGAGGACTTCTGGTGGGCCTCCTTGAGCCAAAAGTCGGACTTAAGCTCACAACTATGGATCTAGGTGGAGTTACGTTTTCATTTCAGTCAGATTCCCAGATCACGCGTGGCAGACCAGTTTCAGTTCAACGGTCAGTGGATCTCGATCGGAGATTCTAAGTACATGGATATGTTTATGAAATTTTTCATGATCCGAGGGTGCAATTTGGCCTGATTCTGACGGTCAGGTTGCTTAATACTGACCCGCAAGCGACAAGTCTCAGATTACTATTTGAGATATTTATTTGTAAAGAAAATCAAGGGTTTTCACTCTCCTCACTCTTGACTTAAGCGAACAGCCGTGGGACACAGCCTGGATTTGATTTACAAGATGGTTGTCAAGCCCAGCATAGCGGTCATAATTCCTTAACTTTGTATTATTCAGACTTCCGACGTGCGGTCCGGATCTGATACGGAGCTTCAATGTGCTCCCGAGAGCAGTCGGGTAATGAGTTTGATCTTAAACTTTAGGGTAACCTAGCGTCAATGATTTTACAAGTTTTGGGTCTTGCAGATCGTATTTAAAGTGGATCAAGTGGATTTCGTAGCTAATCTAGTTTAGCACTTAGTTACTTTGTCTCATTTCTAAAGGATTTAGTCCTATAAGATTTCTGTCTGAGATGGTACCTAGGCCTTTGTAGTTTGTACATAAGGTGATCCAAGCTATAATACTTAGCTAGTTTAAGATAGTGTCTAGGGTGAAAGTACTTGGAATAATTGAAAGATCAAGGTGGTGAAGGGTGGGATTTGTGAAGGAAATGGGTTCAAAAGCGGTTTTAGACTGTGGGATTCAGTTCTGAAAAGTTAATAAGGTGTTAGGATCGACTCATTGCCTAAGGACGTTTAATTTCAGATTGGCAAAAATCCAGGATGTTACACACTTACATCATCGTGGGACCCACTTACATTACTGGACCCACAACTGCAAGTCCTGTGAGTCCCATTGATGTATGCGTTACATCCAAACTCTCCATTGGTGGGTCCCATGCAATCTGGACGTCAACACTCTGTGGGTCCCACGATAATGCAAGTGTTACATCTTCATCGTCCATCCAGGTTGTCCAGGGCCTGAACATTGCCTTTTTAAAAATTAAAAACAAAAAGATAATAAGATATATAATGATATAATATTATATATATATATGATATATGCATATGGTGGGCCCCATGTGGGACCCACCTACTGGACGGATTGGCCAGTGCACCTCACGCAGCTAATTGCTGCTGTATTAATGTCACTAAGCTCTGTGGGTCCTGCATGATATATACTCCATGTCGTTCATCTTCCCGGCCACCTTAATGATCATCATCCACACCGTCCAAATCTAGACGATGCTGCGTGGGGCCCGCCTTGATGTATTGGATTCTAACACCACTATCGAGCAGGTCCACCTTTGATGAATATGTTGTATATCCACACCGTCTATCAGGTGGACCACACTATAAAAATTAATGGGGATTAAATGACTACCATTGAAACCCGTTTTAGGGTCATAGAAGTTTTGGATTAGTATGAAATTTGTTTTTCCTCTCAAGTCAAGTCCATGTGACCTTATGAACAAATTGGATGGAAAATAAACGTTACGGTGGGCCCACTTAATGTATATGAAGCCCATTGTTGAGGCCCATTGATACAGCCCACTTAATGTATATGAAGCCCATTGTTGAGGCCCATTGATACGGTTCACTTAATGTATATGAAGCCCATTGTTGAGGCCCATGTGATGCGACCCACTTGATGTATTTGTGGCCCATTTGTATGAGGCCCGTTGGTGCGGCCCATTAATACGGCTCACTTGATGTATATGAGGTCCGTTGGTGCGGCCCATTGATACGACCCACTTGATGTATACAAGGCCCATTGGTGCGGCCCATGTAATGTGGCCCACTTGATGTATTTGAGGCCCATAGGTTAAAGACCATGTGTGAGGCCTAATGAGATGAATGTGAGGCCTTTGTGTAAGGCTGAATGTGATGTATATGAGGTCCATTGTAGTGTGCAATTCCACCATGGTCTATGTAATGATGTTAATGGTGGGTCATGCCTTGGGAGCAATGATGGTTTGACGTCCACATTGTAAGAGCAATGATGGTTAAATGTCTGCATTCTAACTCTCCCTAGGGCCCATTGTTAGGCCCATCTTCATTATGAATAGAGTTCATCACCATATAACATGCTTAGTATAGCCCCATGATTCATGCTCATATGCATCATGTGTATGCTTGATATGAGGAGGACTGATCATAGCATATGCCTTTGGGCAAATTGTTTATGGGCTCCCTGATAGGCGGAGTTGCCCCACATGAGCACGTTGTACGTGTAGGAATGTTGCATGACTGATAGCGTGATTCATGCACCTCACATTTGTATGACATGATTATTGTACGCCCCAGCGACATCAGGGCTATAGCTTCCACAGGCATATTGTGGATGGCAGGATCGGATACAGGAAATAATGTTACTAGCATCGGGACACCATAGATGTCCCTAGGTAAAAATCCCTAAACCTGATGGTATCAGAGGATGACTCCAACGTCGAGACCGAGTGGATACATGAGTGCATGAGGGCCATATACCAGTAGGTCGTGTCTTCTACTGTGTCATGGTCAGTTGGAAACTAGTGTGACCTTACATACCTAAGTGAGGGGGCAATATCTATGTTGAGTTTGACCAACTTGAGGAATGGGTCTACTATCGACAATCCAGGCCTAATATTTGCAGGCAGATAGTGAGGTCTCTTTCTCTTTCCCAGTTATGCACTCAGATAGGGGCGGCAAGTTGGCGTAGATTGTATCCGACCTCAGTGATTATCCAGCGTGAGTACTGTACTAATATTTAATGCTCTAGTGATAAGTTGCATTGATATGTGGATTTAGATGAGGACTGTTATGCTTGAGTTGCATCTCGCATCGTATGGCCTTAGTATGGCCGACATCATTCACTCCTTGCATCATATGGCCTTGATGTGTCGGATAATATTCATGCCTTACATCGCATGGTCTTGAAATGACTGATAACATTCATGCCTTACATCGCATAGCCTTGGTACGATTGATTACATTCATGGACTCATCAGCATGATTCCGCATTACTTTAATATTGCATTCTGAGCATGCTCATATTGCGCACATACTTACACCACCCTCTAAGCTTTCTATAAGCTTATGCACGATTGATGCGTGTAGGTGATGCCAGGATGCAGCCGTAGCTTAGTCACAACAGGAGCGTGCAGTCAAGCTTCAGGAGTTTCCGTTATTATTATCATTATATTTCCCTTCATGCACATTGTACCTTAAAGTTTTTTATCATAGTGGATTTTGTGATGGTGTCTTGGTTATTGTTCGTGGGTTATGCTTATGATATGCTTATTATGAATCAAATTCATGTTTAAAAAAATCCTCCTTGTAAGATCCCAAGATCGAAACCTGGCGTATGAGTGTTGGGAGCCGAGAATGGGGTACTACGGAGGCTTTTAGCGCCAGATTCGGCAATTGGGAATTTTGTGAGCCTGGTTTTCGAGTTTGGGACATGACATATGAACCTTCTCTAAACATTATAATGAAGGTCAAATCTTCAATAGAAATATCACCTATACAAGCATACATTCCTTGCACAATGGAACGGTATGCCGGTCTGCCCCAATTCAAAATGTTGTCCCATCCTACAGCTACAAGGAGGGGAATAATGTGAAATGGTGCAAGGTGGTTGGCATTTATAGTATGCTCAACAATGATGTTGAGGTGACGAATATCCCGCATATATTCGGGGTCCTCTTTGGGTGGTCAAAGAGTATGCACCGGTGTGGAACGAGAAGAAGATGCTCTAGTAGGTTTCTTATTTATTCTACCTTTCATTGCAAGGATTAACAAGAAAATGCAAGAAAGGAATAAAGGGTTTCAAACCCAACTGATTTTACTCAAACACACCAAGGAAATTACAAGGAAATTTGAAATGAAAACAAGAATCAAGTAATAGGAGACACAAGGAACCCAAATCCAAAAGGAAATTGAAAATGATGCACTTACCAAGAACTAATCGAAGGTGGGTTCGACCAGTCGGAGAAAGGGCAAGTGAGGAAGATGAAAGAAATGGAGAAAAAGTGATTTTCAACACACTTAAAAGCCCTCCAACCGCGTGCCTCGAATGGTCTAGTACATACTCGACCGTTCGAGCTACGACTGGTCGAGTATGTGCTTGACCAGTCGTGCAAGCACAAAAATGCACATTTTATACAATTTAATTCAAAATAATTTGCATAAAACAAAAAAAAAAACATGCAAACATGATAATCTAAGTTTAAATTGTACATACAAATGTCCATTTTTATTTTAGAAAACCTATTTTTATCAAATGCTTTAGTGAATATGTCCGCAAGTTGATTTTCCATTTGTACATAATCCAATGAAATAATTTTTTCTTCTACTAATTCCCGAATATAATGATACTGAATGTCAATATGTTTGGTACGAGAATGCTGGATGGGATTCTTAGAAATATTGATTATGCTGGAGTTATCGCAATACAGTATCATTGTATCTTACGCAATACCATAGTCATTAAGCATTCTTTTCATCCACACCAACTGGGTACAAGCATTTTCGGCTGCAATATATTCAGCCTCAGTTGTGGATAGAGATACGGAACTTTGTTTCTTGCTATTCCAGGAAACTAAACAGTTCCCAACACAAAAGCATCCACCACTGGTGGACTTCCTATCATCTATATTCTCAGCCCAGTCAGCATCCATATATCCAGCTAATAGAACATTAGTATCATTAGGATACCATAGGCCTAGATTACCCAAATTTGTGACATATATAATAATTCGCTTGACAACAATAAGGTGCGATTCCTTAGGATCTGATTGATATCTAGCATAGATACCTACGTTGAATGTTATATCAGGTCGGCTCGCAGTTAAATATAATAAACTACCAATTATACTACGATACAACTGAGGATCTACATTTTTACCTGTTGCATCTTTAGAAAGCTTAAGAGTTGTACTCATAGGAGTATCGAAGTTTTTGCCACTCTCAAATCCAAATTTCTTCACTAGATTTATAGCATACTTAGTTTGAGAAATGAAAATACCGTCGTCAAGTTTTTTAACTTGTAAACCTAGAAAGTAATTCAATTCTCCCACCATACTCATTTCGAATTTGGACTTCATCAACTCTGCAAACTCAGTATACCGGTTAGAACATGTAGAACCATAGATAATATCATCAATGTAGATTTGTATTATAAGTATGTGATCATTATGTTTCTTAACAAACAGAGTTTTATCAACACTCCCCATAGCGAATTCATAACTTAGTAAAAACTTAGTCAATTTCTCATACCATGTCATGGGAGCTTGTTTCAAACCATAAAGTGCCTTTTTAAGGCGATACATATTATCAAAATATTTAGGGTCCTCAAAACCCTTAGGTTGTTCAACATACACTTTTTCATGTAGATCACCATTTAAGAAAGCACTTTTCATATCCATTTGATAGATTTTAAACTTTTTAAAACATGCAATGGATATGAACAATCTGATAGATTTGAGACGAGCTACTGGAGTGAGGTTTCATCAAAGTCGATTGCTTCTATCTGAGTGTACCCTTGTACAACCAGTCTAGCCTGGTTTCTTATTATATTCCCTAACTCATCAGATTTATTTTTAAAAATCCACTTAGTTCTTATAATATGTTTATCAAATGGTCTTTGAACCTGAAATTGCGGTAAGGACCGCAATAGTCGAAGTTAGAATAGGTGAAAGTGTCCTAGAGGGGGGTGAATAGGACTTTATAAAATTTTCTTGATAATTAAAAATCCTATTAACCTGATCTTGATATAATGTACAACTATCAAGATATACTTACTTTAACTCTAATGGCTTCCAAGCCAAGTAGAGGATCCAATCACAGGACTACTTAATATTTAAACATGATTTAGCAATTAGTCTATGATGGATGAATAATGTGACAATGTGTGTGGGATGTGATTCTTAGCTATTTTAAACATTCATGTTATCATGTTTCATGTAATCATTCAAAGTAAGCATAATAAATGAATATGCAAATATCAATCCTAAACACAGTCATTTATAGTGGTTCGGCTATGTGCCTACTCTACTCCCGGCGGACGCACTTAACCCTTGAGTATACTAGATTTCACTAACGGAGGTTTTTAATTAGGTTCACCTCTAATTTTTACAACCTACACAAGGTCGACTCTAGGACCTACACAAGGAACCTATACAAGGCATAAGTTTATGCCTACATAAGGCATAAGTTTTTGCCCTACACAAGAGCAAAGGTCAACACGAAGCACCTGGGTTTTATGCCCTACACAAGAGCAAAGGATCCACATAAGGAACCTCAGTTTTAGGGCACACAGGCTAAGGATCCATATAAGGAACCTAGGTTTTAGGCCACACATGCCAGGGATCCACATAAGGACCCTAGTTTAGGCCACATAGGTCAAGGACTCACACAAGAACCTTAATTTAGGCCACACAGGCCAAAGACCTATACAAAGGACCTAAGTTTATGCCCTACACAAGAGTAAGGGTCAACATACAGCACCCAAATGTACTCTCCCGTCGAAGGCCTCCTATGAGGGTTTGAAAGGGTGAGATGTACCTGTGACCTAATCTTACACAAGGAATGATCAACAGGGTCTCTAAACTCTAATGACTTACAGATAAGTAGATGAGCCCCGTTCTGCATGTTAATGAAGATCTCCTCCTTTGATGACGAAGATTCTTCAGCTCCCTTGATCCGCAACACTGATGATGCTCCAATGTAAGGTGACGGGTTGGGTCAAGGTTCTGTTGGAATCTACTCTAATGAATATTACTCATTTGAGAGACGGAGTAATTACAAAATCTTAAGCATTCAAGGGATCTCAGCTCAATGATTTGCCATTAAGATGGTAGCTGGATGATCCTTGAATGAGGAAGTTCTTTCACCAATCCACTCTATTGAATGTCAATAATGAGGGTGGATTGAAGGATGAACTCCCATGAGAAAAAGGGCTTAGGGTAAGTGGTATGCAATTACTGTCTCAAAGCTCACTCTCTTTTTCTCTCACTAGCAACTAAGAGCAAGCTTTCCTTATATAGACAAAAAGTTCAAACGGTAATAATGATGTTAGAGACTGAGTGAGTTTAATGTCATCGAACGTATACTTTCGATGGCATCGAATCTAGGTTCGATGATACGACCTCAACTGAAGATATACGTGGAACTTTTTTTTACTGAGGATTGATGACATCGAACTTGATTCGATGTCATTGAAGTTCGAACTTCGATATCATCGAATATTAGTTTGATACATAGATCATTTTTGAAGATATTCCGAGAAAGCTTTGCTGGACACTTTTTGTCTGAATTCAATGACATCGATCCTATCTCGATATCGTTGGTTTTTGAATTACGATGTCATTGAGACTATATCGATTCCTCAATCATTTCCACATGATTTTCCTCATCAGCTTACTGGAACAGTTTTGGCCATATTCAATGTCATCAAGACTCCCTCGATACCATCGTGATTTAAATTTCGATGACATCGAGTAATGCGTCAATTCCTTGAATATTTTAGATGATTTTCCTCTGTAGCTTGTTGGACAAAACTTATCCTGATTCGATGTTATCGAGACCCTATGGATGACATCGATTTCATTTTGATTCCTCAAGCAGTATCAAAATATTTTCCAAGACTTTGCTAGATAATGCTCTAAGTCTATCGATATCATCGATTGACCTTCGATGTCATCGATAACTGTTGGTCGATATCATCGAATGTATGTTTGATTTATCAAATATTTTGTCCAAATTACTTTGTGATTGTTGGACATAAAAGGGCCTAATTCGATATCATCGAGTGTTGTTCGATGTCATCGAACATGAGTGTTCGATGACATTAACACAAACTCAATATCATCGAGCTTAGTTGAATAACTTGGAAGATTTTCCTGTTTGAAACTTATGTTTTCAGACTATTACATCCTATGTTGTTCTAAGTCTTTTAGGGCTTCTGTTTACTTGGGTGTTTTGGGATTTGGGATGTGAGGCTTGATTTACCTGTGACGAGCTCAGAACACACATTCGATTGAGGTGATAGCTTGATCAATCTTCATATGAGGCTCACTTGACTCACAGACTCAACTTACACGCTAATTGATAAACCAGGGCAATTTCAATCTCCCCCTTTGTCAATTACTTGACAAAACACAAAACACCTAAAACAATACCTAGAACAACACCCTAAATTGTGTTTACATGAACTTTACACAATTTCATAAATAGTCTATTTGAGTTCACACACAAAATGAAGTCTTTATGTAGCTGCTCCCCCTATCACCTGTATACATATAAACCATACACAATTGTTCTCATAGTGGGATTTGTTCTCCCCCTTTTTGTCAGTCATTAGCAAAGGTGAGATATACCAATCGCAAGCGTATTGACTAAAGTTGAATTGGAAAACACTGGGTGAATAAAGACAGTAGGAGGGCCACAAAGGGAAGCCTCATAATATAAAGGCGACAGACTTCACTCTATAATATGTGACCACATCTCCTAAATGCATAATATAGAGAGCAGGAAATACAACATTTTCGTAAGAGGCAATATAAGCACTGTAACGCCCTAAAAATCGGGGATCGAGCAAAGCTCAGCTCCCGAGTTCCAACGCATCACTTATGCAATACAGATAATAATGATTATGATGAGAGCATTGAAGCATGAATGGGATTATACCAAAATAGCATACCATACTCCAGAGACAGTTAAATTGCAAGCGAAAGACTGTGATAGATATATAAAATATATAGACTGTGGTGAGTCTCCAGAGTGTGATAACATTGCCAGGTTAAATAATTACATGTGCAAGTCCAAAATATACTAAAAAAAAATGTAGTGGCATCTAATCAGTAACCCTGTAACCCCGTCGATCAGGACATGACTCGCATGAAGCTGCCAGAATACATCATATACAAGAAGGCATCCTCGTCGTCGCAAAAGTCTGGCTCCACCTCATAAGCATCGCCATCACCTGCGGCTACAACAGGGTCTGGTTGGTGTGTACAACACCGTCCCGTAACGTGGGAGTGAGTATTCAACTCAGTGGAACAATAAAGCATAGGTTAACATGTTATCAATTCAGTCAAGCAGTAATGATAAAGCAGTACAATCAACATTCCTAAGTACTGTAATTAATGCAAGGATGAGATGCGATTATGATGCATGCCCTCGCCAACATACTCCCTCGTGCGGCACCATCTTACGTCCGCGGCATGCTGTCACCCTCAGTGCTCCACATCTTCCAGGCACATGCAATGCGATGATGAGCATGATTACCGAGTTGTTATTAGTCCATTTCAAACAGCAGTATTGGGAAACTAAGGTACCTTCCTTATATCATTCCCAAACAATGATCCATTCTAGGGTCGTCAGTCCTAGACAATCTCATACGATAGTGTGTTTCTAGGTCGCTGCAAGGGCTGTCAGGGCTGTTACACGGAATCGTTACACCACTCCCCCATCACCTTATCAATACAGGCCTAGTTTATACTCTGTTACTACGAGAAGGCTCGTCGCCTCACCGCAGATTTAGAGTATGCTCGAGGTCACTACACCGGGTACGGTCAGGGCTGCTAGGGCTGTTATACGGAATCGTTGCACCACTCCCCCATCACCCATCAAAGCAGTGTAGGCCGATAGCTCGAATATAGTGTCCCATACCACCATAATTGGCTGATGAGTCTGGTTGCTCAATGGTCACTACAGGGAGGCTCGTGGCCCAAGCGTAGGCCGACAGCTTGACCACAGTGTCCCATACCACCATGCCCGTCTCATGAGTCTTAGCAGATCGAGGTACCATGATTAACAGGATTCCAATGGTAAGGGTAGTACCTCAGGTTCAAATAGAGGCATCCAAACATAGTGAACATACATAAGACAAATCGGGTTACTTGACGAGCTCGGCTAGCTCGAGTGCACAACAAGTTGAACGATATGAAGCGCATAAGTACTTCATGTGGCCAGCCACTATCGTCAACCGAAGTACGACTCGAGTTCGTCGAACACATCTCACATGGCGAATGAATCTCAGTCACGCATTCATTTCCCTTTCCGATTGCCTGGACTATAATCATCGCCCCAAACACAATCAATCCTTAACCAGAAGTATGTAGAGTAAAGTAGAATAAACAAAGTAATTCAAGTATGTTAACAAGCATGTCATAAAGCATGTTATAAAGTATGTTATAAGGCACATTATAAACAGGAAATACAAACACATATATTTCAAAAGTAAGCGGTTAAACTAAACAAACAACATAGAGGAAATCATATACATCTCTAAGGTAGCTGAGAATCCTATCTCAACACCTACCTAAAGCACAATTCTCTAAGCACTTACTTTTACAAGTATTTTCACAAACACTTAGGATACACTTTTTCAACATACATAACGTATACTTAGCAAAAACAAGTATTGGGGTGAACCCTTTCGCCAAGTATTATACACATATATAGCATGTACATACAATGATTAATCATGGCAAACACACTTTCAAAATTTGTATGTATATGGTATTTTCTACAAATACGATGAATACAGTATATTCAACATAGTTAACGTATATCCGAAAAATAAAATGGACAACACTTTGTACATGTGTAATTGCATGCAGATCATGAATCTATCATTATCTGACATTGAAAGCGTTGAAAACCATAACCTATACATCTAAAGTCCACACCTTTTGCCATAGAAGCATTACGGAGTCGATAGAATCTCTACGCTTTTGTCAATGTCGATATGACGACCTAAATCACGAGTTATGTTAGCTATTTCGCTACTTGAATCGATCCAAACCCTAAAATAGGTTAGGGTTAGGGTTTTCTTACCTAGAAATGGAGCCAGAATCGTAGGAAAAGCGATTAGAATGAGGTGGTTAGGCTTGTATAGTGGCAGGGTAGAGTGGCAGGGAGATGCTCCCACAACTCTCACACTTTCTCTCTCTTTTCTCTCTTCTCTCTCTTAGGTTTTCTCAAATTCGTATGGAATGAGAGAGTGAGGGTTTAAGGTCTTTATATAGCCTAAAACATCACGAAAATATACTCCAGGTCAAGGTATACTTAGGTTATAACCAAAGTGAGGCTATTCCATCTCAACGGAGCACTTATGGCGGCCCCCCTTGAGCCAAAGGTCAGACTTAAGCTCATTGACCTTGGATCTAGGTCGAGTTAAGTTTTCGTTTTGGTCAGATTCCCAGATCATGTGTGGCGGACCAGTTTCAGTTCAACGGTCAGTGAAACTCGATCGGGGTTATAAGTACACAGACATGTGTATGAAATTTCTCCTGATCTAAGGGTGTATTTAGGTCAGATTTTGACGGTCTGATTGCTTATATCAGGCCCACAAACATCAAGTCTTCGATTACATAAACGAGACCCAATTTCTAAAGAAATCTACGTTTTTTCACACTCTTCACTCCGGGCTCAAGCGAATAGCCGTGGGACACTATTTGGATTTGATTTCTGAGATGGTTGTCAAGCCCAGCAAGGCGGTCCTAACCGTTTAACTTCACGTTAATCGGACTTCCGACGTGCGGTCCAGATCTGATACGGAGTTTCAATGTGCTCCCGAGAGCAACTGGGTAATGAGATTGATCCGAGATTTTAGGGTAACGTAGCGTTGATGATTCTACAAGTTTTGGGTCTTACAGGTCATATTTAAAGTAGATCAAGCAGATTTCGTAGCTAATATAGTTTAACACTTAGTTACTTTGTCTCATTTCTAAAGGATTCAGTCCTATAAGATTTCTGTTTGAGGTAGTACTTGGGCCTTTGTACGGATTTCTAAAGTATTGTTCTTCATCACCTAAACTTTAGGATTTAGGCCTAATATGAAAGTACTTAGAAAATTTTGAAGGACGAGGTAGTGAAATGTGAGATTTTGAAGGAAATGTGAGATTTTGAAGAAAATGGTTTGAGAAGGGATTTGAGACTTTTGAATTGAGCATTTGAGAAGTTAATCAGGTGTTAGGATCAACCCAGTGCCTGAGGACGTCTATCAGCAGGTTCGGAAAAATTCGGGATGTTACAATCTACCCCCCTTAAAAACCAATTTCGTCCCCGAAATTGCCCAATGGTAGTAAGTAAAGATTTTAGTATTCCTCTTGCCTAAGACTTATTGATTTCAAGTTTATATGTGCGGTAGGGTGTATATTGTGCATGCTAGTCTAGTACATTTTAAGCACTGCCCCCCTTAAAAATTTATTTCTTTTATCCCTTACTTATCCCCTAACAGGTTGATACAATTTATTTCTTTATCTATTTGGAGTCTTGATGACGATTCCCAACAATTTAGAGTAAGATAGTTGTTTTCAATGTTTGACCAACACGGAGAGACGGTTATAGTGGGCTTAATCCCGATATATCGGTCATCTACCTGGCCAGGGTAGAAAGCTCATCGTATCCCTTCCAAGTCCTGGTAGATCCTGGTCTTCTGCTCAGCCAAGCAGTGAGTCCATTGGTAGTCGCCTAAGATTGAGAATTGGGTCAAGCCGCGAATGCTTCGTAATTTATATTTCAGTAACTCCATAGACCGATCACTCTAAAAACTTAGGGAATGCCCATCATGGAAAGGTTCAAATGTCTTATTTCTTGGGTTACCCTTTAGGTCTTGGTCTAAGAGGGTCCTCATTATTATCTATGTCCAAGGAAATGGTGAATCAAATCTTACTAGATCATCCTAAAACGGTTTCTTATAGTAGAACTTGCTAGGGCTTCTATTATGTTCGTATTCAATGAGCATAGTTATAGATGCGTTGACCTTGGCTATTATAACTCAGTTCGCACCTGACCTATTCTGTACTATGAATTTGTTTAATACTTGAACCCTAATTGATTTCCTTCCATGACTTCATTATTGGCATTCTAAGGAAGATTTACATCTTATTTAATGACCTAACCTTGGGTATAACTGGGAGTAATTTCTTTCGATCCTGGGCCAGTGGGGCAAGGGTCCACCACGCTTCCGTTGCGCCTATGAGTGGGTAGACGAGTATACCTACCTAACTTCCACCGCATTCATAACCTTTCTACTCCCCTTAAAATTGTTCCTACTCTTAGGGTTCAAGAATTTGTACATCATCTGTATATCAGAACGAGTTGAAATTTGAGACCTATCCTTGACATGAAATGGGAATTACATTGGTCTGCCTTTCATCAATGATGTGTACTATGGCATTGATACCTATGGTCATGGAAAGGAGCAAAAAATGATGGGTGTTGCGGTTGATTTTAGGGGCAGGTGTGAGTTTGAGGCAAGATGCCTAATTCTACCAAGGAGTTTTGTCATGGTCCAGACTTATCCTATTTAATCATGTCTAGCTTAACAGGCAGACTATCTTTCTATGTTCATATGCACAATATGTATGCTGACATGGCATGTAATTTGGGACCTAATGCTTAACTGTCTGTTGCCCATTTGGGAAATTTCTTAGGCCTAAAAAGAAAATCTCTATTGATTATATGTCCTTAACACTCCTCAAAGACGAATTAAGAAACTTTTAGTTGTAAGTGGTAGGGCTAACATGGAAGGAAAGTTGTGTAGTACGTCTGAGTCGGTTAAGCTGAATAACTAAGTCTTACACTAGATGATTTATACCCTTTCTTAATATAAGAAATTGTCTTATCGCTTAGGGTCAAAGTTGTCTGATCGGAATTGAGTTGCCCGAACTTGAATGTAACTACGCTCGAGCACTACACACATGACCACATGTAACGCCCTGAAAATCGGGGGTCGAGTAGCAACTCAACAGCCGAGTTTCAAAACATCACTTATGCAACACAAATGCTTATGATTGAATGTTGTCTGTGTTAGTGTAAGAAACATGAGTGAGATTATACCAAAACAGTAATTCATACTCTAGATCCATGTATAAACGCAAGTGGAAGACTGAAAGATGTATATAGATGTATATAAAACAAAACAATCCCGATCTCAAGAGTATGAATACTAACTGAGTCACCATATACATGTATTTGTTCCTGAATCAAAATGTCAAAATGGTACAACTGTGATCATGATCCCTGTAATCTCGTAAGTCTGGATAGCCGACGTGAAGCCTCCAACGAACTACATGAAGGAAAACTCATCTTGATCTTCATAATAATCAGGGTCAGCCTCCTGTGGATCGTCGGAACCTGCGTCTAAGACAGAGTCTGGTGGATGTACTGAACACCATCCCGTAACGTGGGAGTGAGTAGCTAACTCAGTGGAACAATAGAGCATAAGTTAACATGTTATCAATTCAGTCAAGCAGTAATGATAAGCCAGTACAATCAACATTCCTAAGTACTGTAATTAATGCAAGGATGAGATGCGATTATGATGCGTGCCCTCGCTAACATACTCCCTCGTGCGGCACCATCTTACGTCCGCGGCATACTGACACTGTAACGCCCTGAAAATCGGGGGTCGAGTAGTAACTCAACTCTCGAGATCCAGAACATCACTTATGCAACAAAATGAATGATGATTGAATGTTGACTGTATTAGAGTAGTGAACATGAGTGAGATTAAGCCAAAACAACATATCATACTCCAGAGACAGTTAAAGTTGCAAGCGGAAGACTGTAATAGATAGACAAAATATATAAACTATGATGAGTCTCCAGAGTGTGATAACATTTCCAGGTTAAACAATTACAAGGACAATTCTAAAATATACCTAAGGTGATGACGTGTAAAGTCTCCTATTCCAAATACCATAGCCCCGTCAAGTACAATACCAACAGAGATCTGAATAGGAGAACTCCTCCTCATCACCATAGAAGTAGTCGGCTCTGCTTCACAAGCATCGCCATCACACTGAAACTCAACAAATCTGTTTGGTGTGTACAACACCAGATCCGTAACGTGGGAGTGAGTAGCTAACTCGGTGGAACAATAAGGCATAAGTTAACATGTTATCAATGCGTCAAAGTAATGATAAAGCGATAAATCAAGCACTCTAGTTACTCGATTAATGCAAGTATGAATGCGGGTATGATGGATGCCCTCTCCGACATACTCCCTCAAGCGACACCATCTCACGTTCGCGCATGCTTACATCCCACGGTGCTCCACATCTTCCGGGCACATGCGATCATGATGAGCATGATTACCGAGTTTTAATTAGTTCATTTCAACGGCGGGATTGGGAAACTAAGGTACCTCCCTTGTATCATATCCAAACATGATCTAATCTAGGGTCGTCGGTCCTAGTTAATATCACGATGGTGTGTTTTCTAGGTCAGCTGCAGAGGCTGCCAGGTACATTACGCACAAAGGTTGCACCACTCCCCATCACCCCTTAAACGATTCATCACGATACTGTAAACGAAACAGGCCTAGTTCATACAATATATATCGCGGCGAACCCTAAGGCGTGAACAACTCAGAGTATGCTCGCGGTCACTACTGAAGGGTGTGCAGGCTTCACACAAAATGCACCACTCCCCCATCACCTTATCGGTGTAGGTCAGCGGCGCGAATATAGTGTCCCATACCACCATAATCGGCTCACAGTAGGAGTTGCTCATGGTCACTACGGGAGGCACGTAGCCCCAGCGTAGGCCGGCGGCTCGACCACGGTGTCCCATACCACCATGCCCGGCTCATGAGTCTTAGCGGATCGAGGTACCATGGTTAAAAGGGTTTTCACGGTAAGTTTGGTACCCTAGGTTCAAGCATTAGTGACCAAACATGGTGAACATACATAAGACGGATCGGGTTACATGACGAGCTCGGCTAGCTCGAGCGCACAACAAGTTGAACGACATGAAGTGCATAAGCACTCCACGTGGCCAACCACTATCGCCACCGCCGAAGTACGACTCGAGTTCGTCGAACACATCTCACGTGGCGACATGAAACTCAACCACGATCTCTCAATCTAGTACCGATTGTGCGGACTATAATCATAGCCCCAAGCACAATCAATTGTCATCATAGCATGTGGAGTAAAGCATGATAAACAAGTAATTCAAGCATGATAAATAAAGTAATTCAAACATGCTAATAGGCATGTTAAAAGCATATTGTAAAGCATGATATAAAGCATGTTGTAAAACACTACATTAATAGTAATACAAACACATGTATTGTAAGTAAGTGTTTTAAGTGATCAACCTCATGGAGGTAATCATACACGTCGCTAGGGTAGTTGAGAATCCAATCTCAACACCCCTAAACATTACAATTTACTAACTACTACTTATTCAGACATTTCAACAAACACTTTAAAATACAGGAATCAACATACATGACATATGTTGATCACAAAGGTATAAGGCCAAATCCTTTCACTAGGGAGTTACCCCAATCATAACGCGCATACACCCATGACGGATAGTCATGGCAAGCAGAAAACCAAGTTCCATATTCATTCAGTCATTTCCACAAACACTTGGGCCACACATTTTAGCATATATAGTGTGTATTGGCCGTGGCGTGATTTAGGGTAAATCCTTTTGTCAAAGGGGTATTGCCAATACAACAATCAATTATCCATGACATTTAGTCATGGCGAACACAAATGAGAATTCTATACTCATTCAGTCATTTTCACAACACTTAGAATACACCATTTCAACATACATGGTGTATGTTAGCAAAACATGTATTAGGGCTATCCTTTAGCCAAGTGAGTATTTTATCCATGTATAATATATTATTACAGCAAATAATCATGACAATTGCATCAGCAAATTTTATACGTATAGGGTATTTTTCAGGATACCCAATTTCAACATACATAGTGTTTACAAGGGAACTTGTAATACGGCGATTCTTTTCGCCAAGCTAATATTTTATTCATATATTGTATAATCATATATTAAATAAGTATGTCAAACATTATTCCAAAAGAAATACATTATACTGTATTTCTAACATACACAATTTCAACATACGTCACATTTACAAGTGAACATGTATTTTGCGATTCCTTTCGCCAAACTAGTATTTTATTCATATATTATATAATCATACATTAAATAAACATGTCAAACATTTATCCCAAAAAATACGTATACGGTATTTATACGAATACCAAGAGTATGTGAAATTCCAAATTCTACAACGTTAATCGAAACAGAAACGAAAGCACTTTGTACATGTGCAATTGCATGCGAGATCATGAATCTACCATTAGCGACATTGAAAGCGTTGAAAACCGCAACTTATACACTTAAAGTCCTCACCTTTGCCTTTGGAAACGGAACGAATGCAAGGGTGATTGAACTTCCGTCTACGGGCGATTTCTAGCCTAAAGAGCGGAATCGGTTAGTTGTTACACAACCCACATCGATCCCACCCCAAATCAGACCTAGGGTTAGGGTTTCTTACCTTAAAACGGAGTTGATATCAGCGGGAAAGCGCCTGGAAAGAGGCGGTGCGGCCGTGGGGTGACTTATCTTGATAGGGAGGAAGATCCTCCCACTTCTCCCTCACTTTCTCTCTCTTTTCTCTCTCCCAAAACTCAAATTCGTATGGCTGTGAGAGAGGGTGCTCTAAGCCCCTTTTATAGCCAAAAACATTCGAAATTAGACTTAGGTTCGAAAGTCTTGCTTATATAGGATATTCGCGCTTTTCCACTCAAACGGGAAGTTCGGTGGCCCTCCTTGAACCAAACGTCGACTTAAGCTCACCATCAATGGATCTACGTGGGATTACGTTTTGACTCATTCGGATACTGCAGATCGCACGTGGCGGACCACTTTCGATTCGACGGTCGGTGGGCCACGATCGAAATTCCAGTACATGTAAATGTTCCTGAAATTTTCTTAATCCGAGGGTGTAATTTGTCGATTCGACGGTCGGGTTGCTTATCTTGACGCGTCAGCGAACGATGCGGATCACTATTCCGGATATTTATTTTGGCTTATGAATAGTGTTTTTCACACTACCTCGCTCCAGATTCGAAACGAATGGCCGTGGAACATTGGATAAGGTGATTTTGAGATGATTGTTAAGCCCAGTGGGGCGGTCCTAGTTCCTTAGCTTCGGGTTAATCGGACTCGATGTGCGATCTAGAGTACGGAGTTTCGATGTGCTCGAATAGGGTAATGAGATTGATCCTAGATTTTAGGATAACCTAGCGTCAATGATTCTCCAAGTTTTGGGTCTTGCAGATCGTATTAAAGCGATCAACGGATTTCATGGCTAATTGAGTTTAGTACTTAGTTAACTTTGTTAAGTTTCTAAAGGATTTAATCCATGATTTACGGTCGAGGTGGTACTCGGGCCTTTGGAGTTTGTATATAAAGTAATCCAAGTTATACTACTTAGCTAGTTTAAGATAGTGTCTAGGGTGAAAGTTCTTAGAAAAATTGGAAGATCAAGGTGATATTTGTGAAGGAAATGAGTTCAAAGGCGGCTTTAGACTTTGGGATACAGTTCTGACAAGTTAATGAGGTATTAGGATCGACCCATTGCCTAAGGACGTCTAATCCCAGGTTGGCAAAAATCTGGGGTGTTACAGACACCCTCAGTGCTCCACATCTTCCAGGCACATGCAATGCGATGATGAACATGATTACCGAGTTGTTATTAGTCCATTTCAAACAACAATATTGGAAAACTAAGGTACTTTCCTTACATCATTCCCAACAATGATCCATTCTAGGGTCGTCAGTCCTAGACAATCTCATACGATGGTGTGTTTCCAGGTCGCTGTAAGGGCTGCCAGGGCTATTACATGGAACCGTTACACCACTCCCCCATCACCTTATTAATACAGGCCTAGTTTATTGTAACGCCCTGAAAATCAAGGGTCAAGCAAAGCTCAGCTCTCGAGTTCCAACCCATTACTTATGCAACACAGATAATGATGATTATGATGAGAGCATTAAAACATGAATGGGATTATACCAAAACAGCATATCATACTCCAAAGGCAGTTAAATTTACAAGCGAAAGACTGTGATAGATATGTAAAATATATGAACTGTGGTGAGTCTCCAGAGTTTGATAAGGATACTAGGTTAATTCATTACAAGTACAATTTCAAATTATACCAAGTTATGTAATGTCATCTAGTCAATATCCCAGAAAGCCCCGTCGATCAGGATACGGCTCACAGGAACCTGCCTGAAACTGCATAAAGGAGGAATCCTCCTCATCCTCATAAAAGTCCGGCTCTGCTTCGCAGCATCGCCATCATCTGAAACTCAAACAAGTCTAGTTGGTGTGTACAATACCGTCCCGTAATATAGGAGTGAGTGATCAACTCAGTGGAACAGTAAAGCATAGGTTGCCATGTTATCAAAGCAGTCAAGCAGTAATGATAAAGCAGTACAAGCAACAATTCTAAGTACTCTTGTTAATGTAAGTATAAAATGTAATCATGATATATGCCCTCACTGACATACTCCCTCATGCGACACCATCTTATGTTCGTAGCATGCGTTCATTCATCAGTGCTCCACATCTTCCAGGCACATGCAGTGTAATGATGAGCATGATTACCGAGTTGTTATTAGTCCATTTCAAATAGCAGGATTGGGAAACTAAGGTACCTCCCTTGTAGCATTCCCAAACATGATCCATTATAGGGTCATCAAACCTAGATAATCTCATACGATAGTGTGGTTTTAGGGTGCTACAAAGGCAGCCAGGGCTATTACACGCAATTTTTACACCACTCCCCCATTACCTTTTTAACGGTTCATCACTAAATTGATACAGGCCTAGTTTATACTTTATTCACTACAGCAAAACTCGTCGCCTCATCGCAAATTCAGAGTATGCTCGAGGTCACTACAAAGGGCTCGTCACCAATCAGTGTAGGCCGACAGCTCGAATATAGTGTCCCATACCACCATAATCGGCTCATGAGTCTGGTTGCTCAATGGACACTATGGGGAGGCACTTAGCCCCACCGTAGGTCGATAGCTCGACCACGGTGTCCCATACCACCATGCCCGGCTCATGAGTCTTAGTGGATCGAGGTACTGTGGTTAACGAGATTTCACTGGTAAGTTTGGTACCCTATGTTCAAGCAGAGGCGTCCAAACATGGTGAACATACATAAGACAGATCGGGTTGCTTGATGAGCTCGGCTAGCTCGAGCACACGATAAGTTGAACGATATGAAGCACAAAAGCACTTCATGTGGCCAACCACTATTAGCAACCGAAGTACGACTCGGGTTCGTCGAACACATCTCGCATGGCGAATGAATCTCAACCACGCATTCATTTCCATTTCCGATTGCCTGGACTATAATCATAGCCCCAAACACAATCAATCCTTATTCAGAAGCATGTAGAGTAAAGTTGAATAAACAAAGTAATTCAAGCATGCTATAAAGCACAATATAAACAGGAAATACAAACACATATATTTCATAAGTAAGGGGTTAAATTAAACAAACAACATGGAGGAAATCATATACATCTTTAAGGTATCTGAGAATCCTATCCCAACACCACTATTGAATTTAGTTTGTCACACAATTTCTCACAGAGGCATTTTATCAAACACTTAAACTACACCACTCCAACATACATGACGTATGTTGATTTCAACATAGAATGGGACAAATCCTCATATCAAGGAGTTGTCTCATACACAACAATCATGCTCTTATATTCAATACATATGACAAGCATAAATCATAAATCCATATTTATTTAGTCATTTCAACAAACACTTAGACTACACACATTAGCCTACATAAGCTATGTTGGCCAAAAAGTGCATTAGGGCGAATCTTTTCGGCAAACAGGTCATACATCCATAACTAGTATATATACACGGTAATTACTCATGGCAATCATATCAGCGAACTTTATACGGATACGGTATTTTCTACAAATACCTAGAATACACAAAATTCCATATTCTTCGTATTTAATCGAAACAGAAAATAGACAGCACTTTGTACATGTGCAAAGCATACAGATCATGAATCTATCATTATCTGACATTGAAAAAGTTGAAAACCATAACCTATATACCTAATGTCTATACCTTTTGTCGTAGAATCGTAACGAATACGCTGGAATCTCGAGCCTTCATCTACTCATGGAAACTCTAAAATAACTTAGGGTTAGGTTTTCTTACCTAAAAATGGAGCCAGAATCGCTGGGAAAGCGATTTGAGTGAGGTGGTTAAGCATGGATAGCAGCAGGGTAGAGCATCAAGGAGATCCTCCCACATCTCCCACACTTTCTCTCTCTCTTCTCAAATTCGTGTGGCTGAATGAGAGAGGGTTTTAAGGTCCTTATATAGCCTAAAAACTCACCAAATTCGACTTCAAGTTAAGGTATACTTAGGTTATATCCAAAGTAGACCTATTTCAGCTCAGCGGAGCATTTCTGGAGGCCCCCCTTGAGCCAAAGGTCGGACTTAAGCTCACAGACGATGGATGTAGGTGGAGTTAAGTTTTCGTTCCAGTCAGATTCCCAGATCACGAGTGGCGGACCAGTTTCAGTTCAACGGTCAGTGAAACTCGATCGGGGATTTCAAGTACACTGCCATGTATATGAAATTTTTCCTGATCCGAGGGTGTATTTGGGTCAGATTTTGACGGTCAGGTTGCTTAATACTCACCCGCAAGCGACAAGTCTCAGATTTATTTATTTTGAATTTAATTTAAAAATATTTTCACATTTCTCACACTCTCCGCTCCGAGCTCAAGCGAATAGCGCTGAGACACTATCTGGATTTGATTTCCGAGATGGTTGTCAATCCCAGTAAAGTGGTCCTAATTCCTTAACTTCGCATTAATCGGACTTCCGACATGCGGTCCAGATCTGATACGGAGTTTCAATGTGCTCCCGAGAGTAACTGGGTAATGAGATTGATCCTAGATTTTAGGGTAACCTAACGTCAATGATTCTACAAGTTTTGGGTCTTGCAGATCGTATTTAAAGCGATTCTAGCGGATTTCATGGCTAATCTAGTTTAACACTTAGTTAACTTTATCAAATTTCTAAAGGATTTAGTCCTGTAAGATTTCTGTCTGAGGTGGTACTTGGGCCTTTGTAGTTATGTTTGGTTTAAGTATTCTTCTTCATCACCTAAACTTTAATATAGTGTTTAATGTAAAAGTACTTAAAAGGATTTAAAGAACGAGGTGGTGAAAGGTGAGATTTGTGAAGGAAGTGGGTTAAGAAGCGATTTTAGATTGTGGGATTGAGTTCTGACAAGTTAATAAGGTGTAAGGAGCGACCCATTGCCTAAGGACGTCTAATTCCAGGTTGGCAAAAATCCAGGATGTTACAATCTACCCCCTTTAAAACAAAATTTTGTCCACGAAATTGCCTAAGGGTAATTCGAGTTTCTATACGTGGTAGGGTATATACTAGCCTAGTTCATTTTAGTCTACCCCCCTTAAAACTTGTTTCTTTATCCATTTCTCATACCCTGATAGTTTGCTACAATTTATTTCTTTACTTATCTAGAGTCTTGATGACAATTCTCAACAATTTAGAGTAGGATAGCTGTTTTCAATGTTTGACCAATACGGAGAGACGGTTATAGTGGGCTTGATTTCGATACATCGATCATCTACAGGGCCAGGGTAGAAAGCTCATCATATCCCTGCTGAATCCTGGTGGATCCTGGTCTTCTGCTCATCAGCAGTGAGTCTATTGGTAGTCGCCCAAGATTGAGAATTGGGTCAAGCCGCGAATGCTTCGAAGTTGTATATTTCAGTAACTCCGTAGACTGATCACTCTAAAAACGTAGGGAATGTCTATCATTGAAAGGTTCAAATTGTCTATTTCTAAGGTTGCCCTTTAGGTCTTAGTCTAAGAGAGTCCTTGTTATTATCTATGTCCAAGGAAATGGTGAATCAAATCTTACTAGATCATCCTAAAACGGTTTCTCATAGTAGAACTTGCTAGGGCTTCTATAATGTTCGTATTCAATGAGCACAGTTTCGATCCTGGGCCAGTAGGGTAGGGTCCACCACGCTTTCGCTGCGCCACCCAGATCAAAGAGGTGTATTGATTTGACCTAGTTACATCTATCGGTCTCTGGCATTCTCTAATATAACCGGTAGTCTAGTCTTAATTTAAGAGTAGTGGAAAGCTATAGGTGTAGTCCAAAGTCTATACTCATACGGTAGATGATTTCATACCATATCTAATACAGAAAATTGTTTTATCGCTTAGGGTCAAAATGTTGTCTAATTGGAATTGGGTTGCCCTAACTTAAATTTAACTACGCTTAAGCACCTCACAGATGCCCATACCAACTAAGGAAGTCTTAGGGTTCACGTTGTTAATTTATTTGATTTCCCATACCGCCAGATTTTTTTGCAAAATCTAGGAGTACCAACTCTAGGTCCAAAACTCCAAGGGCCTATTTGGCCAGTGGTCTTAAGTAGTATTAAATGGGACTATATTGCTAATCCCTCCTCGGGATTGGGAATAACATGTTTGGTAGGAGGGTGGGTGGGATAAAAATTAATTTTATAGGCTTTGGAAAATAAGCCCTGTGTTGGAAAGTGTGGGATGGGATTTTCAAATCCCAAGATAATGAATTTCTAAGTGGAAATTGAAAGGAAAATACGGGATTTACATTTAACTGCATACATTCTAAACATAGCATTGGAAAACATGGGATACACCCAATCTAGGGGCCATACCTTACACATATATTTAGTGTTATTTATACAATGATATCCACCTAGATCACCTAATGAAGTTAGCCGAACGGGACCTAAATATTCCAACCTACGGAGGTCGTGAAGAAGACAGTGGAAATGGAGAAAAAGGTCGTATTCAACTTGAATAAGGCCATGGGAAGTGAAGGAAAAGGAGAAAGAGGGCTGGAGTCTCTAACTCTCCACAGATTTAAGCCTCAACAGAGATTGTACAGGACCAAGAGACAGGGTTCGAAGAAAGGAAGTGAAGAGATGGGCTGGGTTGAGTGCTTACACGATTTTGAGCTTCAAATGGAGGGTGTAGGAGCTTAAATGAAAGAGAATGGAGAGAGTAGGGGAGTAGGTGTTGCTTTGAACATTAGAGGGGTGTGAGATTTAACAGAAAACAGTGGAAGGGGCGATTGGAAGGGGGGTTTGAGAGAGAAAATCGGATTTTGAAAGGAAACGGAGCGCTTGGAGGAGTGTTCAAGAGAGAGGGGGCCAAACGGACCAGAAACAGGGGCCCCCGCAAAATTTGGTAGGCACCACACATGCCTAGGGGTCGGGCCGACCACGACCAGCACCGGCCCGACCAGCCCGGCCCAACCTGACCACCGTCGACCGCAGTTCCGCCACGGTCCACAGGACCAAGCGCGGTGCCGCTGTGGAAGGGCAATGTTCACCACCCTCCCAAGGGGCCAATGGTACCCCAAGTCTGTCCCGGATCCCACTGGATTGCATAGTGTGGCTCCCGACTCTATTTGAGGCATTTTTTGGGCCAATTTACAAACCTGAATGAATTTATGTGACATGTAGCATATGATTTTGGGGTAGGAGGAGCTAATCTATCCAACTAACCCATTTATTTGGTTATATTCCAAAGTTTGAATGGTTAAAAGCCCAATTTATACATATATTTACTATTTATAGTAACTTTTTGTTTAAGTATTATTCTCATCATTTATATATTAGAATTTATATTTGGTATGAAAGGATTTAGAAAAAATTAAAGAATGAAGTTGTGCAAGGAGAGATTTTGAAAGAATTAGATAAAAAGGGGTTTTAGGCCTTGAGATGAAGTGTAAGGTGTTGTGGTTGACCCACAACCTAAGGACATTCATTTCTAGGGAATGACTGAAACCTGTCGACTGACGGCGTAGAAGTGATTCGGGATTGTTTCGCGTGATCATGGGTGCGTACGGGCCCAATCTCAGCGGTCGATTTCAGTCGGTTTCACCATTCGACGAATTTGGAAAATCCTAAGTCAGTTTCTACGTTCCGTCGCTCCCTCCTAAGTTAGAGTGCGTCAGAGTGCGTCGTGTGACCATAAACCAGGTCCAGTTTAATCCAAATCAAGCTCTGATACCATCTTGTAATGCCCTGAAAATCGAGGTCGAGCAAAGCTCAGCTCCCGAGTTCCAACGCATCACTTATGCAACACAGATAATGATGATTATGATGAGAGAATTGAAACATGAATGGGATTATACCAAAACTGCATATCATACTCCGAAGACAGTTAAATTTACAAGCGGAAGACTGTGATAGATATGTAAAATATATGAACTGTGGTGAGTCTCCAGAGTGTGATAAGGTTACCAGGTTAATTCATTACAAGTACAATTTCAAATTATACCAAGTTATGTAATGTCATCTAGTCAATATCCCAGAAAGCCCCGTCGATCAGGACAAGGCTCACAGGAACCCGCCTGAAACTGCATAAAGGAAGAATCCTCCTCATCCTCATAAAAGTCCGACTCCGCTTCGCAGCATTGCCATCATCTGAAACTCAAACAAGTCTGGTTGGTGTCTACAACACCATCCCGTAACGTGAAAGTGAGTGATTAACTCAGTGGAACAGTAAAGCATAGGTTAACATGTTATCAAAACAGTCAAGTAGTAATGATAAAGCAATACAAGCAACAATCCTAAGTACTCTTGTTAATGCAAGTATGAAATGTAGTCATGATATATGCCCTCATCGACATACTTCCTCATACGACACCATCTTACGTTCGTGGTATGCGTTCATTCCTCAGTGCTCCACATCTTCTAGGCACATGCAGTGCGATGATGAGCATAATTACCGAGTTGTTATTAGTCCATTTCAAATAGCAGGATTGAGAAACTAAGGTACCTCCCTTGTATCATTCCCAAACATGATCCATTCTAGGGTCGCAAACCTAAATAATCTCATACGATAGTGTGGTTCTAGGGCACTACAAAGGCTGCCGGGGCTATTACACGTAATTGTTACACCACTCCCCCATCACCTTTTTAACGGTTCATCACTAATTTGATACAGGCCTAGTTCATACTTTATTCACCACAGTAAAACTCATTGCCTCACCACAAATTCAGAGTATGCTCGAGGTCACTACAAAGGGCTCGTCACCAATCAGTGTAGGCTGACAGCTCGAATATAGTGTCCCATACCACCATAATCGGCTCACGAGTCTGGTTGCTCAATGGACACTACGGGGAGGCACGTGGCCCCAGCGTAGGTCGACAGTTCGACCACGGTGTCCCATACCACCATGCCCGGCTCATGAGTTTTAGTGGATCGAGGTACCATGGTTAACAGAATTTCACTGGTAAGTTTGGTACCTTAGGTTCAAGTAGAGGCGTCCAAACATGGTGAACATATATAAGACAGATCGAGTTGCTTGAAGAGCTCCGCTAGCTCGAGCGCATGACAAGTTGAACGATGTGAAGCACAAAAGCACTTCATGTGGCTAACTACTATCGCCAACCGAAGTACGACTCGGGTTCGTCGAACACATCTCGCATAGTAAATGATTCTCAACCACGCATTCACTTCCGTTTCCGATTGCCTGGACTATAATCATAGCCCCAAACACAATCAATCCTTATTCAGAAGCACGTAGAGTAAAGCAGAATAAATAATGTAATTCAAGCATGTTATAAAGCACAATATAAACATGAAATACAAACACATATATTTCATAAGCGGTTAAATTAAACAAACAACATGGAGGAAATCATATACATCTTTAAGGTAGCTGAGAATCCTATCTCAACACCACTATTGAATTTAGTTCATCACACAATTTCTCACACAGGCATTTTATCAAACACTTAAACTATATGACGTATGTTGATTTCAACATAGAATAGGACAAATCCTCATATCAAGGAGTTGTCTCATACACAACAATCATGCTCTTACATTCAATACATATGACAGGCATAAATCATAAATCCATATTTATTTAGTCATTTCAACAAACACTTAGACTACACACATTAGCCTACATAAGCTATGTTGGCCAAAAAGTGTATTAGGGCGAATCCTTTCGCCAAACAGGTCATACATTCATAACTAGCATATATACACGACAATTAATCATGGCAATCATATCAGCGAACTTTATACGGATACGGTATTTTCTACAAATACCTAGAATACACAAAATTCCATATTCTTCGTATTTAATCAATACGGAAAATAAACAACACTTTGTACATGTGTAATAGCATACAGATCATGAATCTATCATTATTTGACATTAAAAACATTGAAAACCATAACCTATACACCTAAAGTCTGCACCTTTTGTTGTAGAATCGTAACGAATACGCTAGAATCTCGAGCCTTCGTTTACGGTGATTAGGCAAATTGAATCATGAAACAGGTCAGCTATTACATCACCCCCACTCATGGAAACTCTAAAACAGTTTAGGGTTAGGTTTCTTACCTAGAAATGGAGCCAGAATCACCGGGAAAGTGATTTGAGTGAGGTGGTTAAGCATGGATAGCAGCAGGGTAGAGCATCAAGGAGATCCTCCCACATCTCCCACACTTTCTCTCTCTTCTCAAATTCATGTGACTAAATGAGAGAGGATTTTAAGGTCCTTATATAGCCTAAAAACTCACCAAATTAGACTTCAGGTCAAGGTATACTTAGGTTATATCCAAAGTAGACTTGTTTTAGCTCAACGGAGCATTTCTAGAGGCCCCCCTTGAGCCAAAGGTTGGACTTAAGCTCATAGATGATGGATCTAGGTGGAGTTAAGTTTTCGTTCCACTCGATTCCCAGATCACGTGTGGCGGACCAGTTTCAGTTCAATGGTCAGTGAAACTTGATCGGGGATTTCAAGTACACTGCCATGTATATGAAATTTTTCCTGATCCGAGGGTGTATTTGGGTCAAATTTTGACGGTCAGGTTACTTAATACTCACCCGCAAGCGACAAGTGTTAGATTTATTTATTTTGAATTTAATTTAGAAATATTTTTACATTTCTCACACTCTCCGCTCCGAGCTCAAGCGAATAGCGCTGGGACACTATATGGATTTGATTTCTAAGATGGTTGTCAAGCCCAGCAAGGCGGTCCTAATTCCTTAACTTTATGTTAAAAGGACTTCCGACGTGCGGTCCAGATCTGATACGGAGTTTCAATGTGCTCCCGAGAGCAACCGGGTAATGAGATTGATCCTAGATTTTAGGGTAACCTAGCGTCAATGATTCTACAAGTTTTGAGTCTTGCAGATCGTATTTAAAGCTATTCGAGTGGATTTCATGGCTAATCTAGTTTAACACTTAGTTAACTTTGTCAAATTTCTAAAGGATTTAGTCCTGTAAGATTTCTATCTGAGGTGGTACTTGAGCCTTTGTAGTTATGTTTGGTTTAAGTATTCTTCTTCATCACCTAAACTTTAAGATAGTGTTTAATGTGAAAGTTCTTAGAAGGATTTGAAGAACGAGGTGGTGAAAGGTGAGATTTGTGAAGGAAGTGGGTTAAGAAGCGATTTTAGAGTGTGGGATTGAGTTCTGACAAGTTAGTAAGGTGTCAGGAGCGACCCATTGCCTAAGGACGTCTAATTCCAGGTTGGTAAAATTTCAGGATGTTACATTTATACTCTTGTTGCTACGGGAAGGCTAGACGCCTCTCTGTAGCTTCCGAGTATGCTCTAGGTCACTACAAAGGGCTCGTCACCAATCAGTGTAGGCCGACAGCTCGAATACAGTGTCCCATACTACCGTATTCGACTCACGAGTCAGGGTTGCTCACTGGTCACTATGGCGAGACACATGGCCCTAGCGTAGGCCCACAGCCCGACCACGGTATCTCATACCGCCATGCCCAGCTCATGAGTCTTGGCGGATCGAGGTACCACAGTTAACGGGATTACACTGGTAAGGTTAGTACCTCAGGTTCAAGCAGTAGCATCCAAACATGGTGAACATACATTAGACATATCAAGTTACTTGACGAGCCTGACTAGCTCGAGCGCACAATCAACTGAACGACATGAAGTGCATAAGCACTTCGCGTGGCCTAACCACTGTCGCCAATGGAAGTACGACTCGGGTTCGTCAAACACATCCTACGTGGCGAAATGAATCTCAACCACGAACTCAAGTCTGGTACCGATTGTCTGGACTATAATCATAGTCCCAATCGCAATCAATCCTTATTCAGAGCATGTGGAGTAAAGCATAATAAACAAAGTAATTCAAGCATGTTAACAAACATGTCATAAAGCATGTTACAAAGCACAATATAAACAAGAAATACAAACACATATATTTCATAGTAAGCGATTAAATTAAACAACCATCATGGAGGAAATCATATATGTTTCTAAGGTAGTTGAGAATCCCATCTCAACACCCACCTAAGACATGATTATCTAAGCACTTACTCTTACAAGCATTTTCACAAACACTTAGAATACACTATTTTGACATACATAGTGTATATTAGCAAAAACATGTATTAGGGCGAACCCTTTCGCCAAGTAAGTATTATACACATATATAATATGTTCATACAGTAAATAATCATGGCAAACACATTTCCAAAATTTATACGTATACGGTACTTTCTACAAATACGAAGAATACAGTATATTCAACATAGTTAACGTATAATCGAAAAACGAAACGGACAGCACTTTGTACATGTGTATTGACATACAGATCATGAATCTATCATTATCTGACATTGAAAGCGTTGAAAACCATAACCTATACGTCTAAAGTCCGCACCTTTTGTCGTAGAATTGTAACGAATTCGATAGGTTTGCTAAGCTTTTGTATACGGCAGCTTGGTAACCTATAGAATGAAATAGGTTAGCTATTTCATAACCTACAACTATCAAAACCCCAAAACAGGTTAGGGTTAGGGTTTCTTACCTAGAAACGATGTCGGAATCGCCGGGAAAGCGATTAGAATGGAGTGGCTAAGCTTGTAGAGTGACGGGGTAAGGTAGCAGGGAGATTCTCCCACTTCTCTCACTCTTTCTCTCTCTTTTCTCACTTCTCTCTCCTAAGGTTTTTCTCAAATTCGTATGGCTGAATGAGAGAGGGTTTAAAGGTCCTTATATAGCCTAAAATTTCACTGAAATAGACCTAAGGTCAAGGTATACTTAGGTTATATCCAAAGTGGACCTATTTCAGCTCAACAGAGCACTTCTGGCGGCCCCTTTTCCGCGTGCGGTCGGACTTAAGCTCACCAACCTTGGATCTAGGTGGAGTTAAGTTTTTGTTCTAGTCAGATTCCTAGATCACACGTGGCAGACCAGTTTCAATTCAATGGTCACTGAATCACGATCGGGGATTTCAAGTACACTGCCATGTATATGAAATTTTTCCTGATCCGAGGGTGTATTTGGGTCGGATTCCGACGGTCTGATTACTTATAATCAGCCCACAAACACCAAGTCTCAGATTACTTAAATGTCATTACATTTCTAAAGAAAACTAGGTTTTTTCACACTCCTCGCTCCGGACTCAAGCGAATAACCGTGGGACACTGTCTAGATTTGATTTCCAAGATGGTTGTCAAGCCCAGCGAGGCGGTCCTAATTTTATAACCTCGTATTATTCAGACTTTCAATGTGTGGTCCAGATCTAATATGGAGTTTCAATGTGCTCCCGAGAGCAATCAGGTAATGAGTTTGATCCTAGATTTTAGGGCAACCTAGCGTCAATGATTCTACAAGTTTTGGGTCTTGCATATCGTATTTAAAGTGATTCAAATGGATTTCGTGGCTAATCTAGTTTAACACTTGGTTAACTTTGTCTAATTTCTAAGGGATTTGATCCTGTGTGATTTTTGCCTGAGGTGATACTCGGGTCTTTGTATGGGATTTTTCGAGTCGTTACACCACACCAACTAAGGAGGTTCTAGGGTTCACATTATTAATTTGTTGGATTTCCTATACGGTCAGGTCTGTCAAAATCTAGGAGCACCGCTCTAGGTCCAAAACTCTAAGGGCCTATTTGGCCAGTGGTCTTAAGTTGTATTTAATGGGCTTGCATTACTAATCCCACCTCGGGATTGAGAATGACATATTTGGTAGGTGGGTGGGTTAGGATGAAAGTTAATTTTATAGGCTTTGGAAAATGAGCCTTGTGTGGGAAAGTGTGAGATGGGGTTTCCAAATCCCATGATGATGAATTTCTAAGTGTAATTGAAAGGAAATCTCGGAAGATACTTTTCATTGCATACATTTCAAACATGGCATTGGAAAACATGGGATACACCCAATCTAGGGACCATACTTTACACATACATTTATTATTACTTTTACAATTCCATCAACCTAATCTCACTTAATGTAGTTGGCCGAACGGCCCTAAACGTCCTCAAACATCTAAAACATTCTACTAACTACTACACCCATCAACAAGAAAACATAAACATCCAAAGACGATAACCGATGCAAACTACAAGACAACAGTATGGATGACTAGACATCCGAGAAAATGGGCGTACCAAGCTCGGATAGAGCCATGAAAAAGTGAAGAAAAGGGAGGAAAGGGATGAGATCCTCAGATCTCCACAGACTTGGGTCTCAACAGATGTTGTAAAGGCCCAAATGAAAGGAGAGAAACGTAGGAAATGAAGAAATGGAAGGGGTAGGGAGCTTACACGTTTTTGAGCTTCACATGGGGCATGTAAGGGCCCAAATGAGAGAGATCGGAGAGGGTAGGGAGGTAAGGATGGCTATACACGATGGCTATGGAGGGGTTGTGGCCGAAAATGACAGATTGAGCGATTAGAGTGGAGGTTTAGAATAGAAAACACCACTTTTGCAAGAAAGGGAGAGATTGGAGGTGAAATTTATGAAGGAGGGGGAGGTTTGGAAGTGTTTTAAGGGGCGGCCCATACATCAGGGGGTTACCCGAGCCCCCAAATGCAATCGGCCAGAGCCGCAGGCCGGGCCCAGCCCGTTGACAAGCGAGGCCTCACCGAGCGGGCGAGGGCCTCACCACTCCCTGGACGGATGGGTGAGGGCTCGCCACATGGGTGAGGTCCTCGTGCCCCCTAGGCCCCAAAAACATATGGGTCTCACCCTGGGTACCCCTGGACATGCGTGGGTAGGCCTACGACTCCGTTTCACTCCATTTCGGGTGTTTTCTGATACATATCAGCATTTACTAATTTTTAATGGCTGGGATGGGGTGAATTGTGATCTAGACCCGTCGTGTAACGGTCTAGAAGTGGTTTGGGGTCCATTCGTGTGATCACGGTTGAGTACAGACTCAATTACAGCGATTGTTTTCAATGAACTTCGCCGATTGGCAAAACTGGGACAACCTATGACTATTTCTACGTTCCGTCACTCCCTCCTAAGTCAGAGTGCATTAGAGTGCATCGTGTGACCATAACCCAGGTCCGGTTTAATCCAAATCATGCTCTGATACCATCTTATAACGCATTAAAAATCGGGGGTCGAGTAAAGCTCAACTCCCGAGTTCCAACGCATCACTTATGCAACACAGATAATGATGATTATAATGAGAGCATTGAAACATGAATGAGATTATACCAAAACTGCATACCATACTCAAGAGACAGTTAAATTGCAAGCGGAAGACTGTGATAGATATATAAAATATATATACTGTGGTGAGTCTCTAGAGTGTGATAACATTGTCAGGTTAAATAATTACATGTGCAAGTCCAAAATATACAAAAAAAAAATGTAGTGGCATCTAATCAGCAATCCTGTAACCCCGTCGATCAAGACACGGCTTGCATGAAGCCGCCATAATATAGCATATACAAGAAGGCATCCTCATCGTCGCAAAAGTCTGGCTCTGCCTCATAAGCATCGCCATCACCTGCGGCTACAACAGGGTCTAGTTGGTGTGTACAACATCATCTCGTAATGTGGGAGTGAGTGATCAACTCAGTGGAACAATAAAGCATAGGTTAACATGTTATCAATTCAGTCAAGCAGTAATGATAAAGCAGTACAATCAACATTCCTAAGTACTGTAATTAATGCAAGGATGAGATGCGATTATGATGCATGCCCTCGCCAACATACTCCCTCGTGCGGCACCATCTTATGTCCGCGGCATGCTGTCACCCTCAGCGCTCCACATCTTCCAGGCACATGCAATGCGATGATGAGCATGATTACCAAGTTGTTATTAGTCTATTTCAAACAGCAGTATTGGGAAACTAAGGTACCTTCCTTATATCATTCCCAAACAATGATCCATTCTAGGGTCATCAGTCCTAGACAATCTCATACGATGGTGTGTTTCTAGGTCGCTGCAAAGGCTGTCAGGGCTGTTACACAAAATCGTTACACCACTCCCCCATCACCTTATCAATACAGGCCTAGTTTATACTCTATTACTATGGGAAGGCTCGTCGCCTCACTGCAGATTTAGAATATGCTCGAGGTCACTACATCGAGTACGGTCAGGGTTGCTAGGGCTGTTTCACGGAATCGTTGCACCACTCCCCCATCACCCATCAAAGCGGTATAGACCGACAGCTTGAA
Source organism: Magnolia changhungtana (assembly GCA_030180095.1). Taxonomy (NCBI): domain Eukaryota; kingdom Viridiplantae; phylum Streptophyta; class Magnoliopsida; order Magnoliales; family Magnoliaceae; genus Magnolia; species Magnolia changhungtana. The sequence continues at coordinate 3,772,573 of JASAUF010000632.1, forward strand.
TATAGTGTCCCATACCACCATAATTAGCTCACGAGTTTGGTTGCTCAATGGTTAGTACGGGGAGGCTCGTGGCCCCAGCGTAGGCCGACAGCTCGACCACGGTGTCCCATACCACCATATCCGGCTCATGAGTCTTAGCGGATCGAGGTACCATGGTTAACGGGATACCACTGGTAAAGTTAGCACCTCAGGTTCAAACAGAGGCGTCCAAACATGGTGAACATACATAAGACAGATCGGGTTACTTGATGAGCGCGGCTAGCTCGAGTGCACAACAAGTTGAACGATATGAAGTGCATAAGCACTTCGTGTGGCCAGCCACTATCATCAACCGAAGTACGACTCGGGTTCGTCGAACATATCTCGCATGGCAAATGAATCTCAGCCATGTATTCATTTCCGTTTCCGATTGCCTGGATTATAATCATAACCCCAAACACAATCAATCCTTAACCAGAATCATGTAGAGTAAAGTAGAATAAACAAAATAATTCAAACATGTTAACAAGCATGTCATAAAGCATGTTATAAAGCATGTTATAAGGCACAATATAAACAGGAAATACAAACACATATTTCATAAGTAAGTGGTTAAACTAAACAAACAACATGGAGGAAATCATATACATCTCTAAGGTAGCTGAGAATCCTATCTCAACACCTACCTAAAGCACAATTCTCTAAGCACTTACTCTTACAAGCATTTTGTAACGCCCTGAAAATCGGGGGTCGAGCATAAACTCAACTCCCGAGTTCCAACGCATCACTTATGCAACAAAATGAATGATGATTGAATGTGATCGGTATTAGTGCAATGAACATGAGTGAGATTAAGCCAAAACAGCATATCATACTCCAGAGACAATTAAATTTGCAAGCGGAAGACTGTGATAGATAGATAAAATATATAAACTGTGGTGGGTCTCCAGAGTGTGATAAAGTTACCAGGTTAAATAATTACAAGTATGATTTTAAATTATACCAAGTTGTGTAGTGTGATCTACTCAACATCCCTGTAGCTCCAACAATCAAGGCACGGCTCTCACGAAGCCGCTAGAAAACAGCATATACGAGGAAGCATTCTCGTCATCATAGAAGTCCGGCTCCGCCTCATAAGTAGCGTCGCCATCTGCAATCAGACAAAGTCTAGTGGGTGTTCGGAACACCGTCCCATATCGTGGGAGTGAGTGATCAACTCAGTGGAACAATAAAGCATAGGTTAACATGTTATCAATTCAGTCAAGCAGTACAATCAAACAATTTTAACTACTCTTATTTAATGCAAGTATGAAATGACATGATGTATGCCCTTGCCAAACCACCCTCATGCGACATCATCTTACGTTCGCGAATGCGTCCATCCCTCAGTGCTCCACATCTACCAGGCACATGCAGTGCGATGATGAGCATGATTACCGAAGTAATTATTAGTTCATTTCAAAAACGGTATTGGGAAACTAAGGTACCTCCCTTGTATCATTCCCAAACATGATCCATTCTAGGGTCGTCAGTCCTAGTTAATCTCACACGATATTATGGTTTGAGAGGCGTAGCGAAGGCATCACAAAGGGCTCGTCACCCATCAGCACGGATACAGATCTCACCGTATGTGGCTCAATTCTCGGCCGTCGGCTCGAGTACAGGTCTCACCGTACTCGGCTCAATCACTAGCCGTCAGCTCGAATACAGGTCTCACCGTACTCGGCTCAACTCATACTCTAGTTACTGTGAAAGGCTCGTCGCCAATCACAGACCTTGGAGTATACTCGAAGATACTACAGAGGACTCGTCGCCCGTCAGCACGAGTACAGGTCTCACCTTTTGTCGTAGAATCGTAACGGAGTCGATAGGTTCGCTAAGCTTCCGTATACGGGAGTTTGGCAACCTAGAGAACGAAACAGGTTAGCTATTTCATAACGTACAACATATACAACCCTAAAACAAGTTAGGGTTAGGGTTTCTTACCTAGAAATGATGCCGGAATCGCCGGGAAAGCGATAAGAATCAGGCGGTGGAGCCCGAATAGCGGCAGGGAACAGCAGCAGGGAATTCCTCCCACATCTCCCACACTTTCTCTCTCTTTTCTCTCTCTCAAATCCAAATTCGTATGGCTGAAATGGGAGAGGGTTTAAGGTCCTTATATAGTCTAAAACTTCACCAAAATAGACTTCTAGACAAGGTTCACCTAGGTTATAATCAAAGCGGAACTTTTTCAGCTCAACGAAGGACTTCTGGCGGGCCTCCTTGAGCCAAAGGTCGGACTTAAGCTCACTAACACTGGATTTACGTACTATTAAGTTTTCATTTCAGTAGGGTTCTCAGATCACGCGTGGCGGACCGGTTTCAGTTCAACGGTCAGTGGATCTCGATCAGAGATTCCGAGTACATGTAAATGTGTATGAAATTTCTCCTGATCCGAGGGTGTAATTTGGTCCGATTCCACGATGCTGGTTGTATCACCGATCCGCAAGAATGGTGCCAGATCACTATTCCAGATATTTATTTTGTAAAGGAAAGAGTGATTTTCACACTCCCTCACTCCGGACTCAAGCGAATAGCCATGGGACATCGACTGGACCTGATTTCCGAGGTGGTTGTCAAGCCCAGTGAGGCGGTCCTAGTTCCTTAACTTCGTTTGAATCGGACTTCCGATGTGCTGTCTAGACCTAATACGAAGTTTCATTTCATTCCTGAGAGCAGCCGGGTAATGAGATTAATCCTAGATTTCAGGGTAACCTCGCGTCAATGATTTTACAAGTTTTGGGTCTTGCAGATCGTATTTAAAGCGATTCAAATGGATTTCGTAGCTAATCTAGTTTAGCACTTAGTTAACTTTGTCAAATTTCTAAAGGATTTAATCCTAAGTGATTTCCATCTGAGGTAGTATTTAGTCCTTTGCAGTTTGTATCTAAAGTGATCCAAGTTATAGTACTTAGCTAGTTTAAGATAGTGTCTAGGGCGAAAGTACTTTGAAAAATTGAAAGAACAAGGTAGTGAAGGGTGGGATTTGTGAAGGAAATGGGTTAAGGAGCGATTTTAGACTATGGGATTCAGTTCTGACAAGTTAATAAAGTGTTAGGATCGACCCATTGCCTAAGGACGTCTAATTCCAGGTTGACAAAAAATCTGGGGTGTTACAATCTACCCCCCTTAAAACAAAATTTCATCCCCGAAATTGGCTAAGGGTAATAAGGGAAGATTTCTATTATTTTATTTGCCTAAGACTTATTGGTTCCAAGTTTCTACACGTGGTAGGGTATGTACTTGTAACGCCCTGAAAATCGGGGGTCGAGTAGTAACTCGACTCTCGAGTTCCAGAACATCACTTATGCAACAAAATGAATGATGATTGAATGTTGGCTGTATTAGAGTAGTGAACATGAGTGAGATTAAGCCAAAACAACATATCATACTCCAGAGATAGTTAATTTTGCAAGCGGAAGACTATGATAGATAGATAAAATATATAAACTATGATGAGTCTCCAGAGTGTGATAACATTACCAGGTTAAATAATTACAAGTGCGGTTCTAAAATATACCAAATGTGTAAGTTTAATGTCTTCTATCCCAAGTACCATAACCCCGTCAATACAGTATCAGGTCTTCAGAGACCCGCCAGAGAGATACAGATAGGAGAACTCCTCCTCATCACCATAGAAATAGTCGGCTCTGCTTCACAAGCATCGCCATCACCTGAAACTCAACAAATCTGTTTGGTGTGTACAACAGATCCGTAACGTGGGAGTGAGTAGCTAACTCGGTGGAACGATAAGACATAAGTTATCATGTTATCAATACGGTCAGCGGTAATGATAAAGCGATAAATCAAACACTCCTAGTTACTCGATTAATGCAAGTATGAATGCGGGTATGATGGATGCCCTCTCCGACATACTCCCTCAGCGACACCATCTCACGTTCGCGCATGCTTACATCCACAGTGCTCCACATCTTCCGGGCACATGCGATGCATGATGAGTATGATTACCGAGTTTTAATTAGTTCATTTCAAACGGCGGGATTGGGAAACTAAGGTACCTCCCTTGTATCATATCCAAACATGATCCAATCTAGGGTCGTCGGTCTAGTTAATATCGAGACGATGGTGTGTTTTCTAGGTCAGCAGAGAAATTTGCCGGAGGTGCACATTACGCACAAAGGTTGCACCACTCCCCATCACCCCTTAAACGATTCATCACGATACAACTATACGAGAAACGAGGCCTAGTTCATACTCTATATATCGCGGCGAACCCTAAGGCACGCTGCAACTTCAGAGTATGCTCGCGGTCACTACAAAGGGCTGCCAGGGCTGTACACACAAAGATTGCACCACTCCCCCATCACCTTATCAGTGTAGGCCGACAGCGCGAATATAGTGTCCCATACCACCATAATCGGCTCACGAGTTGAGTTGCTCACTGGTCACTACGGGGAGGCACGTAGCCCCAGCGTAGGCCGACAGCTCGACCACGGTGTCCCATACCACCATGCCCGGCTCATGAGTCTTAGCGGATCGAGGTACCATGGTTAACGGGATTTTCACTGGTAAGTTTGGTACCCTAGGTTCAAGCAGTAGCGACCAAACATGGTGAACATACATTAGACAAATCGGGTTACATGACGAGCTCGGCTAGCTCGAGCGCACAACAAGTTGAACGACATGAAGTGCATAAGCACTTCGCGTGGCCAACCACAATCGCCAACCGAAGTACGACTCGAGTTCGTCGAACACATCTCACGTGGCGACATGAAACTCAACCACGATCTCCAATCTAGTACCGATTGTCTGGACTATAATCATAGCCCCAAACACAATCAATTCGCATCCATAGCATGTGGAGTAAAGCATGATAACAAAGTAATTAAAGCATGCTAGTAGGCATGTTATAAGGCATGTTATAAAGCATGATAGAAAGCATGTTGTAAAGCACTTCATCAATAGGAATACAAACACATATATTACAAGTAAGCGGTTTAAGCAAATAACCTCATGGAGGTAGTCATACATGTCTCTAGAGTAGTTGAGAATCCCATCTCAACACCCTAAAACATTACAATTTACTAACCACTACTCATTCAGGCATTTCAAGAAACACTTAAACAAACATACATCAACATACATGACATATGTCGATCACATAGGCATTAGGCCAAATCCTTTCCCTAGGGAGTTGCCCCAATCATAACACGCGTACACCCACGACGGATGGTCATGGCAAGCGAGAATCTAAGTTCCATATTCATTCCATCATTTCCACAAACACTTGGGCCACACATTTAGCATATATAGTGTGTATTGGCCGTGGCGTGAATTTAGGGTAAATCCTTTTGTCAAAGGGGGATTGCCAATACAACAATCATGATTCCATGACAATTAGTCATGGCGAGCACGAATGAGGATTCTATACTCATTCAGTCATTTTCACAAAACTTAGAATACACTATTACGTCATACATGGCGTATGTTAGCAAAACATGTATTAGGGCTATCCTTTAGCCAAGTGAGTATTTTATCCATGTATAATATATTACTACAGCAAATAATCATGACAATTGCATCAGCAAATTTTATACGTATAGGGTATTTTCCAGGATACCCAATTTCAACATACATAGTGTTTACAAGGGAACTTGTAATACGGCGATTCTTTTCGCCAAGCTAATATTTTATTCATATATTGTATAATCATATATTAAATAAGTATGTCAAACATTATTCCAAAAGAAATACGTATACGGTATTTCTAACATACACAATTTCAACATACGTCACATTTACAAGTGAACATGTATTTTGGCGATTCCTTTCGCCAAACTAGTATTTTATTCATATATTATATAATCATACATTAAATAAACATGTCAAACATTTATCCCAAAAAAATACGTATACGGTATTTATACGAATACCAAGAGTATGTGAAATTCCAAATTCTACAACGTTAATCGAAACAGGAAACGGAAAGCACTTTGTACATGTGCATTTGCATGCAGATCATGAATCTACCATTATCTGACATTGAAAGCGTTGAAAACCGTAACTTATACACTTAAAGTCCTCACCTTAGCCTTTTGAAACTCAACGAATCAGCAAGGACGGAAGAACCTCCGTATACGGGAGTTTTCTAGCTAAAAGCGGAATCGGTTAGTTGTTACATAGCCTACGACGATTCTACCTTGAATCAGACCTAGGGTTAGGTTTTATTACCTTAAAACGGAGTCGGTGACGCCGGAAAACCGTCAAGGAAGTGGTGGTGCAGCCCGTTGGATGGCAGGGAACGACGATAGGGAGATTCTCCCACTTCTTCCTCACTTTCTCTCTCTTTTCTCTCTCCCAAAACCCAAATTCGTATGGCTGGAAGAGAGGGTGCTCTAAGCTCCTTATATAGTCTCAAACATTACGGAAATAGACTTAGGTTCATGGGGTACTGCTATATAGGATATTCGCCGCTTTTCCGGCTCAAAGGGAAGTTCTGGTGGCCCCCTTTGAACCAAACGTCAGACTTAAGCTCACCACCAATGGATCTACGTGGGATTACGTTTTTGACTCATTCGGATACGCAGATCGCACGTGGCGGACCACTTTCAGTTCGACGGTCAGTGGGCCACGATCAGAAATTCCAAGTACATGTAAATGTTCTGAAATTTTCTTAATCCGAGGGTGTAATTTGGTCGATTCGACGGTCGGGTTGCTCAATCCGACGCGTCAACGAACGATGCGAGATCACTATTCCGGATATTTATTTTGGCTTATGAATAGTGTTTTTCACACTACCTCGCTCCGATTCGAAACGAATGGCCGTGGAATATCGGATAAAAGGCTGATTTTTGAGATGATTGTCAAGCCGGTGGGCGGTCCTAGTTCCTTAACTTTGTGTTAATTGGACTTAGATGAGCGATCTAGACCTAATCTGAAGTTTCGATGTGCTCCGAGAAGCGGTAGGGTAATGAGATTGATCCTAGATTTTGGGGTAACCTAGCGTCAATGATTCTACAAGTTTTGGGTCTTGCGGAACGTATTTAAAGCGATTCAAACAGATTTCGTAGCTAATCGGTTTCACACCTAGTTACTTTGTCTCATTTCTAAAGGATTTAGTCCTAAGCGATTTACATGCGGGGTGGTATTTAGTCCTTTGTAGTTTGTATCTAAAGTGATCCAAGTTATACTACTTAGCTAGTTTAAGATAGTGTCTAGGGCGAAAGTGCTTTGAAAAATTGAAAGAGCAAGGTAGTGAAGGGTTGGATTTGTGAAGGAAATGGGTTAAGGAGCGATTTCAAACTATGGGAATCAGTTCTGACAAGTTAATAAGGTGTTAGGATCGACCCATCGCCTAAGGACGTCCAATCCCGAGGTTGGCAAAAATCCGGGGCGTTACAATCTACCCCCCTTAAAACAAAATTTCGTCCCCGAAATTGGCTAAGGGTAATAAGGGAAGATTTCTATTATTTTATTTGCCTAAGACTTATTAGTTCCAAGTTCCTACACGTGGTAGGGCATATACTAGTCCGGTTCCTCTTAGTCTACCCCCCTTAAAACTTATTTCTTTATCCATTTCTCATACCCTGATGGGTTGCTACAATTTATTTCTTTACCTATTTGGAGTCTTGACGACAACTCCCAACAATTTAGAGTAAGATATTTGTTTTCATTGTTTGACCAACACGGAGAGACGGTAATAGTGGACTCGATCCCGATACATCGATCATCTAGGGCCGGGGTAGGAAGCTCATCGTATCGCTTCCGAATCTGGTGGATCTGGTCTTCGCTCGGCCAAGCGGTGAGTCCATTGGTAGTCGCCGGGATTGAGAATTGGGTCAAGCGCGAATGTTTCGCAATTGTATATTTCAGTAACTCCGTGGTCCGATCACTCTAGAACGTAGGGAATGTCTATTATTGAAAGGCTCAAATTGTCTATTCTAAGGTTGCCCTTTAGGTCTTAGTCTAAGCGAGTCCTCGATATTATCTATGTCCCAGGGAAAGGTGAATCAAATCTTACTAAATCATCTTAAAACGGTTTCTCATAGTAGAACTTACTAGGGCTTCTATAATGTTCGTATTTATCGAGCACCTTTTCGATCCTGGGCCAGTGGGATAGGGTCCACCATGTTTCCGCTGCGCCACCCAGGTCAAAGAGGTGTATTAGGTGACCTAACTAGAGCGGGTTCATCATGTTCTACCCCCCTTAAAATTTATTTTCACCCTCAAGGCTTAAGATTTATGTCCTGCTCCGTATATCGGAACAAGGTGTAGTTTAGGATCTATCCTTGACATGAAATGGGATGCGATCTCCCACTACATTGGTCTTCTTTTCATCAATGTTGTGTCTTATGGCATTGATACCTATGGTCATAGAAAGGAGCTAAAGATGAAGGGTATTGTGGTTGATTCGGGGTCAGGTGTGAGTTTGTGGCGAGATGCCTAATTCTACCAAGCAATTTTGTCGCGGTCCAGACTTATCCTATTTAATCATGTCTAGCTTAATAGGCAGGCTATCTTTCTACGTTCATAAGCACAATATGTATGCCGACATGGCATGTGATTTAGGACCTGATTCTTAACTGCCTGTTGCTCACTTGGGAAATTCCTTAGGCCTAAAAGGAAATATTTCTATTGGCTATATATTCTCACACTTCTCAAAGACAAAGTTATAAACTTTTGGTTGTAAGTAGTCAGGCCAACACGGAAGGAATGTTGTGTAGTGGGTCTGAGTCGGATACATGGACCTCCTGCCTAGCTAAAACAGAAAGTTGCCATATCATTCCTTAATCCTAGTCGATCCCGGCCTTCTGCTTGATCAGAGGATAGGGTTCATTGGTCACTACCAGGATTGAGAATGCGATTCAAACCGCGAATACCTCGCTTGTATGTAGTTTCTCTACCCCGTGTTCCCGATTGTACTAAGTCCTTGAGAAGGAAATTCTAAGGGATGTATTGATTGGACCTAACATTAAATCCAATGGATATATAAGTTTTCTATGAGCGTGAATAGTTTCTATGTCATACAACCTTCCTATGAGTTATTAAAGGAGCCTATGAGTATCAAGAGGATTTCAACAAAGGAACGGGGTCTCGCTCCTACCTAATCAAGCCGACTAACTACGTCTATCACTCAATTATCTTAACATCGTTAGTCGTTTACATTTCTTAGTCTAATCAGCAGCCTAGGTTCAACTTATGAGCAGCGATAATCCACTAGTTGTAATCTAAAGTCTATGCTTATATTTTGTCGCCTAGGGTCAAAGTTGTCTGATTGGAATTGGGTTGCCTAAAGTCGAATTTAACTACGCCCGAGCATGTCACACATGCTCAAACCAACCACAAAGGGTTCTAGAGTTCACGTTCTTAATTGGTTGGATTTCCTATACTGTCAGGTCTATAGAAGTCTAGGAGCACCGCTCTAGGTTCAAAACTCTAAGAGTCTATTTGACAAACAACCATTTACTCCAAAAGCTTAAGCTATCAGAGTGTGGTGGGTTAATGTGTATCAAGGGACTTTATCATTTCAACACTATTTGGCCAGTGGTCTTAAGTTGTACTAAATGGGATTGCATTACTAACCCTACCGCAGGATTAGGAATGTCATGTTTGGTAGGAGGGTGGGTGGGGATTAAAATTAATGATATAGGCTTTGGAAAAAGAGCCTTGTGTTGGAAAAGGGTGAGATGGGATTTCCAAATCCCAGGACAATAAATTTCTAAGTGAAATTTGAAAGGAAATCTCGGAATTTACTTTTAATTACGTACATTCTAAACATGGTATCGGAAAACATGGGATATACCCAATCCAAGGACCATACCTAGACATACATTTATTGTTACTTTTACAATTCCATCCACCTTAAACTTACCTAACGCAATTGGCCGAACGGACCCTCAACGTTTTCAAATACCTAAAACATTCTACCAGCTACTACTCCTATCATCAGGAAAACCTAACCACCCTAAGATAGTAGCCCACGCAAACTACAAGACAACATAAGGATGAGCTCGGATAGAGCCATGAAAAATGAGGATAAGGGAAATGGGGGCTGGAGTTTTTGGTTCTCCATGGACTTGAGCTTCAACAGGGATTGTAAAGGCCCAACAGACAGTGATTGAAGAAAGGGAATGGAGAGAGCAAGTGGGTGAGGAAGCTCACGCGAGTTGTGGAGCTCCAATGGGCGTGTGGGGATCCAAATGAGAGAAACGAAGAGGGAAAGGAGAAGAGGGCTGCAAGGCACGATGGGAATGGGTAGGTTATGGTCGAATTCAGCAGGGAGGGCGATTGGAATGGTGGTTTTGAAGAGAAACAGCAAGGTTGGAGAGAGAAAACGATTTGGAGGGGGACGTTTGTGAAGGAGCTCAGGTTTTGGGTAATGAAAATGGGTTGGGAGTGGTACCAGGGGGTTTATAAAACCCCCAAAGTGAATCGGCCCAAGCGCCGGACCCAAAATAAGCCAAAAAGTGGCGAGGCCTCGCCGACCAACTTTCAGATTTTTGAAGGGGGGCCCCATAGGCGCGTTCCTCCAGTCCCCTGGGCCCCAAAAATCACTGGGTCCCACCTTGGATCCCTCCAGAAGTGCTCCGTTTGGCCCCCCGATCCCGTTTCGCTTCATTTTGGGTAGTTTCGGGGAAACTGGACGTAACCTGCAATCCGGAATGAGTTATCTGACGTAAAATATATGAATTTGGGGTAGAACGAGCTAATGAAGCCAACCAACCCGCTACACCGGGTTGCGCAGCCCGGAATTGCGAAAAAAGCCTCCAATTGATGGTCATTTTCCTGTTTTAATTTCGTTTTACTAAAATAGTAATTTTTGTTTGATTACCCTTCATCTGTTGGGCTTTAGGAGTTGCGTTCATCGCGTAAAGAGCTTAGACTAATTAGGAGAATGGTTTGGTGAAGTCAAATAGGACACTTACTATTTTTGGCCGAAAACCTTGCGCACTAGTAGACACCACGACCCTATAGTAAGTCGCGAAATCTAGGAGTCTTAGTTGTAGTTTGTTTCTGATTTCCTTCCCATTACTTGGTATCCCTATTTAAAGGGTTGTGAACTCATTTTTCTTCATTCATTAATCAATTTTAGATTTATTAGAATTTATTTCTAGTTTCTGCTTTCTTTCCTCATGGATTCAAGAAGTCTCGTGAGGAGTCAGAGAACTCAGGGGATTCGGAGTAGTTATCCTCACCACGTTTATCCCGTATTCTATCTATTTTCAACGATTGGGGTGAGGTGGATTGTAATCTAGACTCTTTAATAGAGGCCTAGGAATATTATAAGGTCGACCCGTGCGACCATAGCTGAATACAGACTCGATTTCGGCATTCGTTTTAGTGAACTAGCCGTTGGACGGGACAGGGATGCTTATGACTGTTTCTACATTCCGTCGCTCCCTCCTAAGTCAGAGTGCGTCAGTGTGCGTCAGAGTGCGTAGTGTGACCATAACCCAGGTCCAGTTTAATCAAAATCATGCTCTGATACCATCTTGTAACGCCCTGAAAATCGGGGGTCGAGTAGTAACTCGACTCTCGAGTTCCAGAACATCACTTATGCAACAAAATGAATGATGATTGAATGTTGGCTGTATTAGAGTAGTGAACATGAGTGAGATTAAGCCAAAACAACATATCATACTCCAGAGACAGATAATTTTGCAAGCGGAAGACTATGATAGATAGATAAAATATATAAACTATGATGAGTCTCCAGAGTGTGATAACATTACCAGGTTAAATAATTACAAGTGCGGTTCTAAAATATACCAAATATGTAAGTTTAATGTCTTCTATCCCAAGTACCATAACCCCGTCAATACTGATGCTCAGGTCTTGAGAGACCCACGGAGAGATACTGATAGGAGAACTCCTCCTCATCACCATAGAAATAGTCGGCTCTGCTTCACAAGCATCGCCATCACACGAAACTCAACAAATCTGTTTGGTGTGTACAACACCGTCCGTAACGTGGGAGTTAGTAGCTAACACGGTGGAACGATAAGACATAAGTTATCATGTTATCAATACGGTCAAGCGGTAATGATAAAGCAAGTAAATCAAACACTCCTAGTTACTCGATTAATGCAAGTATGAATGCAGGTATGATGGATGCCCTCTCGACATACTCCCTCAAGCGACACCATCTCACGTTCGCGCATGCTTACATCCCACAAGTGCTCCACATCTTCCGGGCACATGCGATGCATGATGAGTATGATTACCGAATTTTTAATTAGTTCATTTCAAACAGACGGGATTGGGAAACTAAGGTACCTCCCTTGTATCATATCCAAACATGATCCAATCTAGGGTCGTCAGTCTAGTTAATATCGAGACGATGGTGTGTTTTCTAGGTCTTTGCAGAGGTCGCCGAGGCATTACGCACAAAGGTTGCACCACTCCCCCATCACCCCTTAAACGATTCATCACGATACAACTATACGAAACAGGCCTAGTTCATACTCTATATATCGCGGCGAACCCTAAGGCACGCTGCAACTTCGCAGTATGCTCGCGGTCACTACAAAGGGCTGCTGTGGTGTACACACAAAGATTGCACCACTCCCCATCACCTTATCGTGTGTAGGCCGACGGCGCGAATATAGTGTCCCATACCACCATAATCGGCTCACGAGTTGAGTTGCTCCTTTGGTCACTACGGGGAGGCACGTAGCCCGGCGTGGGCCGACGGCTCGACCACGGTGTCCCATACCACCATGCCCGGCTCATGAGTCTTAGCGGATCGAGGTACCATGGTTAACGGGATTTTCCTTGGTAAGTTTGGTACCCTAGGTTCAAGCAAGGCGACCAAACATGGTGAACATACATTAGACAAATCGGGTTACATGACGAGCTCGGCTAGCTCGGCGCACAACAAGTTGAACGACATGAAGTGCATAAGCACTTCGCGTGGCCAACCACAATCGTCAACCGAAGTACGACTCGAGTTCGTCGAACACATCTCACGTGGCGACATGAAACTCAACCACGATCTCCAATCTAGTACCGATTGTCTGGACTATAATCATAGCCCCAAACACAATCAATTCGCATCCATAGCATGTGGAGTAAAGCATGATAACAAAGTAATTAAAGCATGCTAGTAGGCATGTTATAAGGCATGTTATAAAGCATGATAGAAAGCATGTTGTAAAGCACTTCATTAATAGGAATACAAACACATATATTACAAGTAAGCGGTTTAAGCAAATAACCTCATGGAGGTAGTCATACATGTCTCTAGAGTAGTTGAGAATCCCATCTCAACACCCTAAAACATTACAATTTACTAACCACTACTCATTCAGGCATTTCAAGAAACACTTAAACAAACATACATCAACATACATGACATATGTCGATCACATAGGCATTAGGCCAAATCCTTTCCCTAGGGAGTTGCCCCAATCATAACACGCGTACACCCACGACGGATGGTCATGGCAAGCGAGGAATCCAAGTTCATATTCATTCCATCATTTCCGCAAACACTTGGGCCACACATTTAGCATATATAGTGTATATTGGCCGTGGCGTGAACTAGGGAAAATCCTTTCGTCAAAGGGTATCGCCAATACAACAATCATGATTCCATGACAATTAGTCATGGCGAGCACGAATGAGGATTCTATACTCATTCGGTCATTTTTCACAAAACTTAGAATACACTATTACGTCATACATGGCGTATGTTAGCAAAACATGTATTAGGGCTATCCTTTAGCCAAGTGAGTATTTTATCCATGTATAATATATTACTGACAAATAATCATGACAATTGCATCAGCAAATTTTATACGTATAGGGTATTTTCCAGGATACCCAATTTCAACATACATAGTGTTTACAAGGGAACTTGTAATCTGGCGATTCTTTTCGCCAAGCTAATATTTTATTCATATATTGTATAATCATATATTAAATAAGTATGTCAAACATTATTCCAAAAGAAATACGTATACGGTATTTCTAACATACACAATTTCAACATACGTCACATTTACAAGTGAACATGTATTTTGGCGATTCCTTTCGCCAAACTAGTATTTTATTCATATATTATATAATCATACATTAAATAAACATGTCAAACATTTATCCCAAAAAAATACGTATACGGTATTTATACGAATACCAAGAGTATGTGAAATTCCAAATTCTACAACGTTAATCGAAACAGGAAACGGAAAGCACTTTGTACATGTGCATTTGCATGCAGATCATGAATCTACCATTATCTGACATTGAAAGCGTTGAAAACCGTAACTTATAAGCTTAAAGTCCTCACCTTTGCCTTTTGAAACTCAACGAATCAGCAAGGGCAGAAGAACCTCCGTATACGAGAGTTTTCTAGCCTAAAGAGCGGAATCGGTTAGTTGTTACATAGCCTACGACGATTCTACCTTGAATCAGACCTAGGGTTAGGTTTTATTACCTTAAAACGGAGTCGGTGACGCCGGAAAACCGTCAAGGAAGTGGTGGTGCGCCCGTTGGATGGCGGGGAACGACGGGGGAGATTCTCCCACTTCTTCCTCACTTTCTCTCTCTTTTTCTCTCCCAAAACCCAAATTCGTATGGCTGGAAGAGAGGGTGCTCTAAGCTCCTTATATAGTCTCAAACATTACGGAAATAGACTTAGGTTCATGGGAGTCTTGCTTATATAAGATATTCGCCGCTTTTCCGGCTCAAAGGGAAGTTCGGTGGCCCCTTTGAACCAAACGTCGGACTTAAGCTCACCACCAATGGATCTACGTGGGATTACGTTTTGACTCATTCGGATACGCGGATCGCACGTGGCGGACCACTTTCGATTCGACGGTCGGTGGGCCACGATCGAAATTCCAAGTACATGTAAATGTTCTGAAATTTTCTTAATCCGAGGGTGTAATTTGGTCCGATTCGACGGTCGGGTTGCTCAATGCGACGCGTCAACGAACGATGCGAGATCACTATTCCAGATATTTATTTTGGCTTATGAATAGTGTTTTTCACACTACCTCGCTCCGATTCGAAACGAATGGCCGTGGAATATCGGATAAGGCTGATTTTTGAGATGATTGTCAAGCCCAACGACGCGGTCCTAGTTCCTTAACTTTGTGTTAATCGGACTTTCGATGAGTGGTCTAGACCCTGTCTGAAGTTTCGATGTGCTCGAGAGCGGTAGGGTAATGAGATTGATCCTAGATTTTGGGGTAACCTAGCGTCAATGATTCTACAAGTTTTGGGTCTTGCGGAACGTATTTAAAGCGATTCAAACAGATTTCGTAGCTAATCGGTTTCACACCTAGTTACTTTGTCTCATTTCTAAAGGATTTAGTCTAAGATTTACTATGCAGGGTGGTATTTAGTCCTTTGTAGTTTGTATCTAAAGTGATCCAAGTTATACTACTTAGCTAGTTTAAGATAGTGTCTAGGGCGAAAGTGCTTTGAAAAATTGAAAGAGCAAGGTAGTGAAGGGTTGGATTTGTGAAGGAAATGGGTTAAGGAGCGATTTCAAACTATGGGAATCAGTTCTGACAAGTTAATAAGGTGTTAGGATCGACCCATCGCCTAAGGACGTCCAATCCCAGGTTGGCAAAAATCCGGGGCGTTACAGTACTAGCTAGTTCATTTTAGTCTACCCCCCTTAAAACTTATTTCTTTATCCATTTCTCATACCCTGCTGGTTTGTTACAATTTATTTCTTTACCTATTTGGAGTCTTGACGATAATTCCCACCAATTTAGAGTAAGATAGCTGTTTTCATTATTTGACCAACACGGAGAGACGGTAATAGTGGGCTTGATACCGATACATCGATCATCTACCGGGCCAGGGTAGGAAGCTCATCGTATCACTTTCGAATCCTGGTGGATCCTGGTCTTCTGCTCGGCCAAGCAGTGAGTCATTGGTAGTCGCCCAGGATTGAGAATTGGGTCAAGCCGCGAATGTTTCGCAGTTGTATATTTCAGTAACTCCGTAGTCCGATCACTCTAGAAACATAGGGAATGTCCATCATTGAAAGGTTCAAATTGTTTATTCTAAGGTTGCCCTTTAGGTCTTAGTCTAAGAGAGTCCTCGTTATTATCTATGTCAAAGGAAATGGTGAATCAAATCTTTCTAGATCATGCTAAATCGGTTTCTCATATTAGAACTTGCTAGGGCTTCTATAATGTGCGTATGTTAACGAGCACCGTTTCGATCCTGGGCCAGTGGAGTAGGGTCCACCACGCTTTCGCTGTGCCACCCAGATCAAGAGATGCAATAGGTAACCTAACTAGATTGGGCTCATAATGTTCTACCCCCCTTAAAAATTTATTTTCACCCTCAAGGCTCAAGATTTATGTCCTGCTCCGTACATCGGAACAAGGTGTAATTTAGGACCAATCCTTGACACGAAATGGGATACGATCTCCCACTACATTGGTCTTCTTTTCATCAATGTTGTGTATTATGGCATTGATACCTATAGTTATAGAAAGGAGCTAAAGATGAAAAGTATTGTGGTTGATTCGGGGTCAGGTGTGAGTTTGTGGCAAGATGCCTATTCCTGCCAAGGAGTTTTGTCACGGTCCAGACTTATCCTATTTAATCATGTCTAGCTTAATAGGCAGGCTATCTTTTTACGTTCATAAGCACAATATGTATGCCGACATGGCATGTGATTTGAGACCTAATTCCTAACTATCTGTTGCCCATTTGGGCAATTCCTTAGGCCTAAAAGACAAAGTCTCTATCAGCTATATACTCCTAATACCTTTCAAAGATGAAGTTATAGACTTTTGGTTGCAAATGATTTGGACAACACGGAAGAAAGTTGCGTAGTGGGTCTGAGCCGGATACATAGATCTTTTGCCTCATGAGGACAGAAAATGTATCGTATCAGTTCTTAATCCTAGTTGATCCCGACCTTCTGCTTGATCAGAGCATAGAGTTTATTGGCAACTACTAGGATTGAGAATTCAATTCAAACCGCGAATACTTCGCTGATGTATATCGTTTCTCTACTCCGTGTTCCCGGTTGTAATAAGTCCCCGAGAAGGCAATCCTAAGGGATATAGAAGTTTCCTCTAGGTATTATCTAAAGTCTATTCTTATACACTAGCTGATTTCATGTAACGCCCTGAAAATTGGGGGTCGAGCATAAACTCAACTCCCGAGTTCCAACGTATCACTTATGCAACAAAATGAATGATGATTGAATGTTGTCTGTATTAAAGTAGTGAACATGAGTGAGATTAAGCCAAAACAGCATATCATACTCCAGAGACAGTTAAATTTGCGAGCGGAAGACTGTGATAGGTATGTAAAATATATAAACTGTGGTGAGTCTCCAGAGTGTGATAACATTACTAGGTTAAATTATTACAAGTACAATTTTAAAATATACCTAATGTGAGGAAGTGTAATGTCTCCTATCCCAAATACCATAGCCCCGTCAATACAATACCAGGTCTTCAGAGACCCGTCAGAGAGTTACGTGATAGGAGAACTCCTCGACATCATAGCAATAGTCTGGCTCTGCTTCATAAGCATTGCCATCACCTGAAACTCAACAAGTCTGGTTGGTGTGTACAACACCGTCCCGTAACGTGGGAGTGAGTGATCAACTCAATGGAACAATAAAACATAGGTTAACATGTTATCAATGTAGTCAAGCAGTAATGATAAAGCAGTACAATCAAACAATTTTAACTACTCTTATTTAATGCAAGTATGAAATGACATGATGTATGCCCTTGCCAAACCACCCTCATGCGACATCATCTTACGTTCGCGAATACTTAACTCCCTCAGTGCGCCACATCTACTAAGCACATGCGGTGCGATGATGATCATGATTACCGAGTTATTATTAGTCCATTTCAAACAGCAGTATTGGGAAACTAAGGTACCTCCCTTGTATCATTCCCAAACATGATCCATTCTAGGGTCGTCAATCCTAGTTAATCTCATACGATATTATGGTTCGAGAAGCATAGCGAAGGCATCGCAAAGGGCTTGTCACCCGTCAGCGCGGATACAGATCTCACCGTATGCGGCTCAATTGCTGGCCGTCAGCTCGAGTACAGGTCTCACCGTACTCGGCTCAATCACTAGCCATCAGCTCGAGTACAGGTCTCACCGTACTCGGCTCGGCTCAACTCATACTCTAGTTCTTTGTGAAAGACTCGTCACCAATCACGGACCCTTGGAGTATACTCGAAGATACTACGGAGGACTCGTCGCCGTTAGAGCAGTACGGGTGTCTCTTGTACTACTCGGCTCTCGCGCCGTAAGTATCGACAGCTCGAATATAGTGTCCCATACCACCATAATCGGCTCACGAGTCTGGTTGCTCACTGGTCACTACGGGGAGGCACGTGGCCCCAGCGTAGGCCGACAGCTCGACCACGGTGTCCCATACCACCATGCCTAGCTCATGAGTCTTAGCGGATCGAGGTACCATGGTTAAAAGGGATTTCACTAGTAAGTTTGGTACCCTAGGTTCAAGCAGTAGTGACCAAACATGGTGAACATACATAAGACAAATTGGGTTACTTGACGAGCTCGGCTAGCTCGAGCGCACAACAAGTTGAACGACATGAAGTACATAAGCACATCGCGTGGCCAACCACTATCGCCAACCGAAGTACGACTTGGGTTCGTCGAGCACATCTCATGTGGCAAATGAATCGCAGCCACGAATTCAATTCTGGTACCGATTGTCTGGACTACAATTATAGCCCCAAACATGATAACTTACAGATAGATAAAGCAGTAATGGATCAAGATTAAACTCATACTATCAAGGTATGATATTATCCGTTTAGGGCTGCCAGGGCTGTTGCACGCACTCGTTGCTCCGCTTCCCCATCACCCATGACGGATCATATAACGTAAATATAAATTTAAACATATGCATTACATAGTTATAATCATAAAGCAGTTGAGCATGTTATGAATCACAACACAAGCATGAGTTTATACATGTTCAATTCCTAATCACACAACAATCCAAGGAGATCCTACACATAGTTAAAAGAGGTTGAGAATCATATCTCAACACCCTTATACATTACAATTTGCTAACTACTACTCATTCAGACATTTCAAGAAACACTTAAACAAGCATACATCAACATACATGACATATGTCGATCAGATAGGCATTAGGCCAAATACTTTCACTAGGGAGTTGCCCCAATCATAACACACGTACACCCACGACGGATAGTCATGGCAAGCAGGAATCTAAGTTTCATATTCATTCAGTCATTTCCGCAAACACTTGGGCCACACATTTTAGCATATATAGTGTATATTGGCCGTGGCGTGATTTAGGGAAAATCCTTTCGTCAAAAGGGTATCACCAATACAACAATCATGAATCCATGACAATTAGTCATGGCGAGCACGAATGAGAATTCTATACTCATTCAGTCATTTTCACAAACACTTAGAATACACTATTACAACATACATGGTGTATGTTAGCAAAACATGTATTAGGGCTATCCTTTAGCCAAGTGAGTATTTTATCCATGTATAATATATTACTACAGCAAATAATCATGATAAATACATCTCCAAAATTTATACGTATACAGTATTTTCTAAAATATGCATTTTCAACATACATAGAGTATACAAGCAAACATGTATTACGGCGATTCCTTTCGCCAAGCAAATATTTTATATGTACATAATATATTTATACGACAATTAATCATGACAAACACATCGCTAAAATATACATGTATACGGTACTTCTTACAATACCGTATTTCTACATACATAGTGTTTATTAGTAAACATGTATTTAGGCGAATCCTTTCGCCAAATAAGTATTTTATCCATACGTCATATATCCATATGACAAATAAACATGTCAAACACATTTCCATAAAAAATACGTATACGGTATTTTATACGAATACCTAGAGTATGTGAAATTCTAAATTCTACAATTCTAATCGAAACTGAAAACGGAAAGCACTTTGTACATGTGTAATTGCATGCAGATCATGAATCTATCATTATCTGACATTGAAAGCGTTGAAATCCATAACCTATACACCTAAAGTCCGCACCTTTTGTCATAGAATCGCAACGGAAACGATAGGTTTGTCTAGCTTCCGTATACGGCAACTAGGCAACCTAGAGAAGGTAATAGGTTAGCTATTTCATAACCTACAACAATCAAATCCCCCAAACAGGTTAGAGTTAGGGTTTATTAACTAGAAATGATGCCGGAATCGCCGGGAAAGCGGCAAGAATGAGGTGGTTAAGCACCGATAGCAGCAGGGTAGAGCGGCGGGGAGATCTTCCCACAACTCCCACACATTCTCCTTCTTTTCCCTCTCTCAAATCCTAAATTCGTATGGCTGCCATGAGAGAGGGTTTAAGGTCCTTATATAGTCTCAAAACTCACCGAAATAGACTCATGTTCAAGGGGTACGACTATTATAGGTATTTCAGCACTTTTCCAGCTCAAAAGAGGGTTTCTGGTGGCCCTCCTCGAGCCAAACGTCAGGCTTAAGCTCTCAACACATGGATCTATGTGGGATTACGCTTTCGACTCGAACGGATTCCGAGATCGCACGTGGCGGACCATTTTCAGTTCGACGGTCGGTGGGCCACGATCCGAAATTCCAAGTACATGTAAATGTTCCTGAAATTTTTCCTGATCCAAGGGTGTAATCTGGTCTGATTCTGACGGTCTGTTTGCTTAATACTGATCCATAGCGAATGGTGCCAGATCACTATTCCAGATATTTATTTTGTAAAGGAAAGAGTGATTTTCACACTCCCTCGCTCCGGACTCAAGCGAATGGCCATGGGACATCGACTGGACCTGATTTCCGAGGTGATTGTCAAGCCTAGTGAGGCGGTCCTAGTTCCTTAACTTCGTGTTAATCGGACTTTCGATGTGCGGTCTAGACCTAATACGAAGTTTCGAGATGCTCCCGTGAGCAGTCGGGTAATGAGATTGATCCTAAGTTTTAGGGTAACCTAGCGTCAATGATTCTACAAGTTTTGAGTCTTACAGATCATATTTAAAGCGATTGGTGCTAATTTCACAGGCACTCTAGTTTAACACTAGCTAAATCTCACTTAATTTCTAAAGGGTTTAGTCCTGTAAGATTTCTGTCTGAGGTGGTATCTGGGCCTTTGTAGTTTGTATATAAAGTGATCCAAGTTATACTACTTAGCTAGTTTAAGATAGTGTTTAAGATGAAAGTACTTTGAAAATTTTACAGAAAAAGGTGGTGAAGGGTGGAATTTGTGAAGAAAATGGTTAAGGAGCGATTTTCAGACTGTGGGATTTAGTTCTGACAAGTTAATAAGGTCTTAGGATCGACCCATTGCCTAAGGACGTCTAATCCCAGGTTGGCAAAAATCCGGGATGTTACAATCTACCCCCCTTAAAACAAAATTTCGTCCCCGAAATTGGCTAAGGGTAATAAGGGAAGATTTCTATTATTTTATTTGCCTAAGACTTATTGGTTCCAAGTTTCTATGTGTGGTAGGGTATGTACTAGCTGGTTCATTTTAGTCTACCCCCCTTAAAACTTATTTCTTTATCCATTTCTCATACCCTGATGGTTTGCTACAATTTATTTCTTTACCTATTTGGAGTCTTGACGATAATTCCCACCAATTTAGAGTAAGATAGCTGTTTTCAATGTTTGACTAACACGGAGAGACGTTTATGGTGGGCTTGATCTCGATACATCGATCATCTACCGAGCCAAGGTAGAAAGCACATCGTATCCCTTCCGAATCCTGGTGGATACTGGTCTTCTGCTCGGCCAAGCAGTGAGTCCGTTGGCAGTCGCACAGGATTGAGAATTGGGTCAAGCCGCGAATGTTTCGCAGTTGTATATTTCAGTAACTCCGTAGTCCGATCACTCTAGAAACGTAGGGAATGTCCATCATTGAAAGGTTCAAATTGTTTATTCTAAGGTTGCCCTTTAGGTTTTAGTCTAAGAGAGTCCTCATTATTATCTATGTCCAAGGAAATGGTGAATCAAATCTTACTAGATCATCCTAAAATGGTTTCTCATAGTAGGGTAGGCTAGGGCTTCTATAATGTTCGTATTCAACGAGCACCGTTTCGATCCTGGGCCAGTGGGGTAGGGTCCACCGCGTTTCCGCTGCGCCACCCAGATCAAAGAGGCGTATCAGGTGACCTAACTAGATTAGGCTCATAATGTTCTATGCCCCTTAAAATTTTAGTTTCACCCTCAAGGCTCAAGAGCTATGCCCTGATCTATGTCGGAACAAGGTGTAATTTATAACCTATCCTTGACATGAAATGGGAAATACATTGGTCTGCCTTTCATCGACGATGTGTACGATGGCATTGATACCTATGGGGATCGAGAGGAGCTAAAAATGATGGGTAATGTGGTTGATGTCAGGGGTAGGTGTGAGTTTGAGGTAAGATGCCTAATTCTACTAAGGGGTTTTTGTCGCGGTCCAGACTTATCCTATTTAATGATGTTTGGCTTAACAGGCAGGCTATCTTTCTACGTTCATAAGCACAATGTGTATACCGACATGGCATGCGATTTGAGACCTAATCCCTAACTAATTGTTGCTCATTTGGGTAATTCCTTGGGGCCTAAAAGAAAATCTCTATTGGCTATATGTTCTTAACACTTCTCGAAGACGATGTTATAAACTTTTAGTTGTAAGTGGTCGAGCCAACACGGAAGGAATGTTGTGTAGTGGGTCTAAGTCGGATACATGGACCTCCTGCCTAGCTAGAACAGAAAGTTGTCATATCATTTCTTAATCCTAGTCGATCCCGACCTTCTACTTGATCAGAGCATAGGGTTCATTGGTCACTACCAGGATTGAGAATGTGATTCAAACCGCGAATACCTCGCTTATATGTAGTTTCTCTACTCCGTGTTCCCGATTGTACTAAGTCCTTGAGAAGGAAATTCTAAGGGATGTATTGATTGGACCAACATTGAATCCAAGGGATATATAGGTTTTCTCTAATCGTGAATAGTTTCTACATCAAACAAGCTCCCTAAGAGTTACTAAGGAAGCCTAAAGTATTAAGGGGATTCAACGGAGGAATGGAGTCTTGCTCCAGCCTAATCAAGCTGACTAACTAAATCTATCTTGTGGAATTGAGTTGTCTATACTTGACGCTCGAGCATTTCACACATGCTCACACCAGTTAAGAGGGTCATAGGGTTCACATTATTAACTCGTTGGATTTCCTATACGGTCAGGTCAGTTGAAATCTAGGAGCACCGCTCTAGGTCCAAAACTCCAAGAGTCTATTTGGCCAGTGGTCTTAAGTCGTACTAAATGGGATTGCATTACTAACCCTACCTCAGGATTTGGAATGTCATGTTTGGTAGGAGGGTGGGTGGGGATTAAAATTAATAATATAGGCTTTGGAAAAAGAGCCTTGTATTGGAAAAGGGTGAGATGGGATTTCCAAATCCCAGGACAATAAATTTCTAAGTGAAATTTGAAAGGAAATCTCGGAATTTACTTTTAATTGCGTACATTCTAAACATGGTATCGAAAAACATGGGATACACCCAAACCCCATGAAATCGAGGAAATGGCCATATTCAACTCGAATAAGGCCATGGGAAGTGAAGGAAAAAGGGCAAAAGAGGGCTGAAGTTTTTGGTTCTCATCAAGGATTGTAGAGGCCCAACTGACAAGCAGTAAAGAAAGGAAATGAAGAAAATGGATGGGTAGAGGGCTTGCCCAATTTTTAAGCTCCAAATGGGGGGTGTGGGAGTCCAAATGAGGGAAACGGAGAAGGTGGGGAGGAAGGGACTGCTGGAAATGTTGGACGGGAATGGGTTGTGGTCGAAAATGGGAGATGGGATGATTGAAGGGGAGTTTTGAGAGAGAGAGAGTAGCAACTTGGAGGGGAAAAGGGCTTGGAGGGGGGAAGTTTGTGAAGGAGGTATGGTATCGAGGGTGTTTCGATGGATGGCCCACACATCAGGGAGGTCCCAAGACCCCCAAACTCGGTCGGCCCGAGCCGCGGGCCCGGCCCATCAAAAAAATCGGCGAGGCCTCGCCAACCTGGCGAGGGCCTCACCAAAAATTTTTGCAATTTTTCAAATGGGGCTCCACGGTTGTGATCCTCCAGTCCCCTGGGCCCCAAAAATCACTGGGTCCCACCTTGGATCCCTCCGGAAGTGCTCCGTTTCGCCCCTCGATCCCGATTTGCTCCATTTCGGGTAGTTTCGGGATAATCGGATGTAACTTGCAATTTGGAATGAGTTATCTAACATAAAATATATGAATTTGGGGTAGAACGAGCTAATGTAGCCAACCAACCCTGCTACAATAGGTTGCGCAGCCCGAAATTGTAAGAAAACCCTCCGATTGACGGTCATTTCCCCGTTTCAATTTCGTTTTGCTAAAAATGGTAGTTTTAGTTTAATTACTCTTCATCGGTCGAGCTTTAGGAGTTACGCCCATCATGTAAAGGACTTAGAATAATTAGGAGGACGGTTTGGTGAAGCCAAATAGGACACCTATTATTTTCGGCCGAAAACCTTGCGCACTAATAGACATCATGACCTTATAGTAAGTCGTGAATTCTATGAGTTTTAGTTGTAGTTTGTTTCTGATCTCCTTCCCATTACTTGGTATCCCTATTTAAAGGGTTGTGAACTCATTTTTAGTCATTCATTGTTCAATTTCGAATGTATTGTCTGCTTTCTTTCCTCATGGATTCGGGAAGTCTCTGTGAGGAGTCCAGAGAAGCTCCGAGGATTCGGAGTAGTTATCATCATCACTCTTATCCCGTATTCTACCAATTTTCAACGGTTGGGGTGAGGTGGATTGTAATCTAGAAGCATCTATAGATGATCTAGGAATGTTTTAAGGTCGACCCGTGCGACCATGGTTGAATACGGACTCGATTTCGGCGTTTGACTTTAGTGAACTTCGCCGATTGGCGAAATCGGAATACCTATGACTGTTTCTATGTTCCGTCGCTCCCTCCTAAGTCAGAGTGCGTCAGTGTGCGTAGTGTGACCATAACCCAGGTCCAGTTTAATCCAAATCATGCTCTGATACCATCTTGTAACGCCCTGAAAATCGGGGGTCGAGCATAAACTCAACTCCCGAGTTCCAACGCATCACTTATGCAACAAAATGAATGATGATTGAATGTTGTCTGTATTAAAGTAGTGAACATGAGTGAGATTAAGCCAAAACAGCATATCATACTCCAGAGACAGTTAAATTTGTAAGCGGAAGACTGTGATAGGTATGTAAAATATATAAACTGTGGTGAGTCTCCAAAGTGTGATAACATTACTAGGTTAAATAATTACAAGTACAATTCTAAAATATACCTAATGTGAGGAAGTGTAATGTCTCCTATCCCAAATACCATAGCCCCGTCAATACAGTACCAGGTCTTCAGAGACCCGTCAGAGAGTTACATGATAGGAGAACTCCTCCTCGACATCATAGCAATAGTCCGGCTCTGCTTCATAAGCATTGTCATCACCTGAAACTCAACAAGTCTGGTTAGTGTGTACAACACCGTCTCTTAACGTGGGAGTGAGTGATCAACTCAGTGGAACAATAAAGCATAGGTTAACATGTTATCAATGCAGTCAAGCAGTAATGATAAAGCAGTACAATCAAACAATTTTAACTACTCTTATTTAATGTAAGTATGAAATGACATGATGTATGCCCTTGCCAAACCACCCTCATGCGATATCATCTTACGTTCGCGAATGCTTAACTCCCTCAGTGCGCCACATCTACTAAGCACATGCGGTGCGATGATGATCATGATTACAGAGTTATTATTAGTCCATTTCAAACAACAGTATTGGGAAACTAAGGTACCTCCCTTGTATCATTCCCAAACATGATCCATTCTAAGGTCGTCAATCCTAGTTAATCTCATACGATATTATGGTTTGAAAAGCATAGCGAAGGCATCGCAAAGGGCTCGTCACCCGTCAGCGAGGATACAGATCTCACCGTATGCGGCTCAATTGCTGGCCGTCAGCTCGAGTACAGGTCTTACCGTACTCGGCTCAATCACTAGCCGTCAGCTCGAGTACAGGTCTCACCGTACTCGGCTCAACCCATACTCTAGTTGCTGTGAAAGACTCGTCACCAATCACGGACCCTTGGAGTATACTTGAAGATACTACGGAGGACTCGTCGCCCGTCAGCACGAGTACAGGTCTCACCATACACGGCTCTCGCCGTAAGTATCGACAGCTCGAATATAGTGTCCCATACCACCATAATCGACTCATGAGTCTGGTTGCTCACTGGTCACTACGGGGAGG
This sequence comes from Magnolia changhungtana, assembly GCA_030180095.1. Taxonomy (NCBI): domain Eukaryota; kingdom Viridiplantae; phylum Streptophyta; class Magnoliopsida; order Magnoliales; family Magnoliaceae; genus Magnolia; species Magnolia changhungtana. The sequence continues at coordinate 3,798,840 of JASAUF010000632.1, forward strand.
CACGTGGCCCCAGCGTAAGCCGACAGCTCGACCACGGTGTCCCATACCACCATGCCCGGCTCATGAGTCTTAGCGGATCGAGGTACCATGGTTAAAAGGGATTTCACTGGTAAGTTTGGTACCCTAGGTTCAAGCAGTAGCGACCAAACATGGTGAACATACATAAGACAAATCGGGTTACTTGACGAGCTCGGCTAGCTCGAGCGCACAACAAGTTGAACGACATGAAGTGCATAAGCACATCGCGTGGCCAACCACTATCGCCAACCGAAGTACGACTCGGGTTCGTCGAACACATCTCACGTGGCAAATGAATCACAGCCACGAATTCAATTCTGGTACCGATTGTCTGGACTACAATTATAGCCCCAAACATGATAACTTGCAGATAGATAAAGCAGTAATGGATCAAGATTAAACTCATACTATCAAGGTATGGTATTATCCGTTTAGGGCTGCCAGGGCTGTTGCACGCACTCGTTGCTCCGCTCCCCCATCACCCATGACGGATCATACAACGTAAATATAAATTTAAACATATGCATTACATAGTTATAATCATAAAGCAGTTGAGCATGTTATGAATCACAACACAAGCATGAGTTTATACATGTTCAATTCCTAATCACACAACAATCCAAGGAGATCCTACACATAGTTAAAAGAGGTTGAGAATCATATCTCAACACCCTTATACATTACAATTTGCTAATTACTACTCATTCAGACATTTCAAGAAACACATAAACAAACATACATCAACATACATGACATATGTCGATCAGATAGGCATTAGGCCAAATCCTTTCACTAGGGAGTTGCCCCAATCATAACACGTGTACACCCACGACGGATAGTCATGGCAAGCAGGAATCCAAGTTCCATATTCATTCAGTCATTTCCGCAAACACTTGGGCCACACATTTTAGCATATATAGTGTATATTGGCCGTGGCGTGATTTAGGGAAAATCCTTTCGTCAAAAGGGTATCGCCAATACAACAATCATGAATCCATGACAATTAGTCATGGCGAGCACGAATGAGAATTCTATACTCATTCAGTCATTTTCACAAACACTTAGAATACACTCTTACAACATATATGGTGTATGTTAGTAAAACATGTATTAGGGCTATCCTTTAGCCAAGTGAGTACTTTATCCATGTATAAATATTACTACAGCAAATAATCATGATAAATACATCTCCAAAATTTATACGTATACAGTATTTTCTAAAATACGCATTTTCAACATACATAGAGTATACAAGCAAACATGTATTACGGCGATTCCTTTCGCCAAGCAAATATTTTATACGCACATAATATATTTATACAACAATTAATCATGACAAACACATCGCTAAAATATACATGTATACGGTACTTCTTACAATACCGTATTTCTACATACATAGTGTTTATTAGTAAACATGGATTTAGGCGAATCCTTTCACCAAATAAGTATTTTATCCATACGTCATATATCCATACGACAAATAAACATGTCAAACACATTTCCATAAAAAATACGTATACGGTATTTTATACGAATACCTAGAGTATGTGAAATTCTAAATTCTACAATTCTAATCGAAACTGAAAATGGAAAACACTTTGTACATGTGTAATTGCATGAAAATCATGAATCTATCATTATCTGACATTGAAAGCGTTGAAATCCATAACCTATACACCTAAAGTCCGTACCTTTTGTCGTAGAATCGCAACGGAAATGATAGTTTTGTCTAGCTTCCGTATACGGCAACTCGGCAACCTAGAGAAGGTAATAGGTTAGCTATTTCATAACCTACAACAATCAAATCCCCCAAACAGCTTAGGGTTAGGGTTTATTACCTAGAAATGACACCGGAATAGCCGGGAAAGTGGCAAGAATGAGGTGGTTAAGCACCGATAGCAGCAGGGTAGAGCGGCGGGGAGATCTTCCCACGACTCCCACACATTCTCCTTCTTTTCCCTCTCTCAAATCCTAAATTCGTATGGCTGCCATGAGAGAGGGTTTAAGGTCCTTATATAGTCTCAAAACTCACCGAAATAGACTCCTGTTCAAGGGGTACGACTATTATAGGTATTTCGGCACTTTTCCAGCTCAAAAGAGGGTTTCTGGTGGCCCTCCTCAAGCCAAACGTCAGGCTTAAGCTCTCAACACATGGATCTACGTGGGATTACGCTTTCGACTCGATCGGATTCCCAGATCGCACGTGGCGGACCATTTTCAGTTCGACGGTCGGTGGGCCACGATCCGAAATTCCAAGTACATGTAAATGTTCCTGAAATTTTTCCTGATCTGAGGGTGTAATCTGGTCTGATTCTGACGGTCTGTTTGCTTAATACTGATCCGCAAGCGAATGGTGCCAGATCACTATTCCAGATATTTATTTTGTAAAGGAAAAAGTGATTTTCACACTCCCTCGCTCCGGACTCAAGCGAATGGCCGTGGGACATCGACTGGACCTGATTTCCGAGGTGGTTGTCAAGCCCAGTGAGGCGGTCCTAGTTCCTTAACTTCGTGTTAATCGGACTTTCGATGTGCGGTCTAAACCTAATACGAAGTTTCGAGATGCTCCCGTGAGCAGCCGGGTAATGAGATTGATCCTAAGTTTTAGGGTAACCTAGCGTCAATGATTCTACAAGTTTTGAGTCTTGCAGATCGTATTTAAAGCGATTGGTGCTAATTTCACAGGCACTCTAGTTTAACACTAGCTAAATCTCACTTAATTTCTAAAGGGTTTAGTCCTGTAAGATTTCTGTCTGAGGTGGTACCTGGGCCTTTGTAGTTTGTATATAAAGTGATCCAAGTTATACTACTTAGCTAGTTTAGGATAGTGTCTAGGATGAAAGTACTTTGAAAATTTTAAAGAAAAAGGTGGTGAAGGGTGGAATTTGTGAAGAAAATGGTTAAGGAGCGATTTTTAGACTGTGGGATTTAGTTCTGACAAGTTAATAAGGTCTTAGGATCGACCCATTGCCTAAGGACGTCTAATCCCAGGTTGGCAAAAATCCAGGATGTTACATTTCATATCACCCCTTATACAAGAAATTATTTATCGCGTAGGGTCAAACATTGTCTAAATGGAATTGAGTTGTCTGTACTTGACGCTTGAGCATTTCACACATGCTCACACCAGCTAAGAGGGTCTTAGGATTCACATTATTAACTCGTGGGATTTCCTATACAGTCAGGTCCGTCGAAAACTAGGAGTACCGCCCTAAGTCTAAAACTCTAAGGGTCATTAAATGGGATTACGCTGCTAATCCTACCTCAGGATTGGGAGTGGCTTGCTTGGTAGGAGGGTGGGAGGGGATTAAAACTAATGGTATAGGCTTTGGAAAATGAGCCTTGTGTCGGAAAGTGTGAGATGGGATTTCCAAATCCCAGGAATCGAAATTTCTAAGTGTAAGAGAAAAACCCGGGATATACTCTTTATTGTATACATTCCAAACATGGCATTGGAAAACATGGAATACACCCAATCTAGGGACCATACCTACACATACATTTATTATTACTTATACAATTTTATCCACCTAATTCACCTAATGCAGTTTGGCCGAACAGACCCTAAAGGGAGAAAAGGGGCTAGAGTTTTGGTTCTCCACAGATTTGGTTCTCATCAGGGGTTGTAGGGGCCCAACTGATAATGAGTAAAGAAAGGAAAATGAAGAATTGGATGGGTTAGAGGGCTTGCCCGATTTTGAGCTTCAAATGGGGGGTGTGGGTGTCCAAATGAGGGAAATAGAAAGGGTAGAAGGTAGGTGTGGCTGTAAACGATGGAAGGGAGTGGGTGATGACCAAAAATGGGAAATGAGACGATTGGAGTGGTGATTTGAAGAGAAAACAGCAAGAATAGGAGGAAAAGAGAGATTAGAGGGGCGTTTGAGAGAGAGGGGGCAAAAACAACGTGAAAAAGGGATCCCCCAGAAATTCCACATGTGCCACGTGATAGGAGAGGTCGGGCTGACCATTCTCAGGCCCGGCCCACCACCAGCCGAGCCACCTGACGGCGGTGCGCCGCGGTCCTCCTTGGCCGGAGCCACTCCGCCACGGTGGGTCCATGTCCTCCACCATCCCAAGGTGCCAAATGCACCCTGGGTCCACTTGGTTCCCCCCCGGATTGACGCGTGTGGTCCCCCGACTCCGTTTCGAGTCATTTCGATTAAATCGGACGTATCTTGCAATCTGAAATGAGTTATCTGACGTAAAATATATGAATTTGGGGTAGAAAGAGCTAATGAAGCCAACTAACCTACTATGCTGGGTTGTGCAGCCCGGAATTGTGAAAAAAGCCTCCGATTGACAGTCATTTCCCTGTTTTAATTTCGTTTTACTAAAATAGTAATTTTTGTTTGATTACTCTTCATCTGTTGGGCTTTAGGAGTTGCGCTCATCGCGTAAAGAGCTTAGAATAATTAGGAGAATGGTTTGGTGAAGTCAAATAGGAAACTTACTATTTTTGGCTGAAAGCCTTGCGCACTAGTAGACATCACAACCTAGGAGTTTTAGTTGTAGTTTGTTTCTGATTTCCTTTCCATTACTTGGTATTCCCATTTAAAGGGTTGTAAATTCATTTTTTTTTGTCATTCATTGATCAATTTCGAATTTATTAGAATTTATTTCTATTTTCTGCTTTTCTTTTCTCGTAGACTCGAGAAGTCTCTATGAGGAGTCCAGAGAAGCTCCGAGGATTCGGAATAGTTACATCATCACTCTTATTACCGATTTTCAACGGTTGCGGTGAGGTGGATTGTAATCTAGAATTATCTATAGACGGCCTAGTAATATTTTAAGGTCGACCCGTGCGACCAATGGTTAATACGGACTCGATTTCGGCGTTTGTTTTCAGCGAACTTCGCCAATTGGTGAAGTTGGGATACCTATGACTGTTTCTACATTCCGTCGCTCCCTCCTAAGTCAGAGTGCGTCAGTGTGCGTCATGTGACCATAACCCAGGTCCGGTTTAATCCAAATCATGCTCTGATACCATCTTGTAACGCCCTGAAAATCGGGGGTCGAGCATAAACTCAACTCCCGAGTTCCAATGCATCACTTATGCAACAAAATGAATGATGATTGAATGTGATCGGTATTAGTGCAATGAACATGAGTGAGATTAAGCCAAAACAGCATATCATACTCCAGAGACAGTTAAATTTACAAGCGGAAGACTGTGATAGATAGATAAAATATATAAACTGTGGTGGGTCTCCAGAGTGTGATAAAGTTACCAGGTTAAATAATTACAAGTATGATTTTAAATTATACCAAGTTGTGTAGTGTGATCTACTCAACATCCCTGTAGCCCCGACAATCAAGGCACGGCTCTCACGAAGCCGCTAGAAAACAGCATATACGAGGAAGCATTCTCATCGTCATAGAAGTCCGGCTCTGCCTTAGAAGTAGCGTTGCCATCTGCAATCAAACAAAGTCTGGTGGGTGTTCGGAACACCGTCCCGTATCATGGGAGTGAGTGATCAACTCAGTGGAACAATAAAGCATAGGTTAACATGTTATCAATTCAGTCAAGCAGTAATGATAAAGCAGTACAATCAAACAATTTTAACTACTCTTATTTAATGCAAGTATGAAATGAGATGGTGTATGCCCTTGTCAAACCACCCTCATGCGACATCATCTTACGTTCGCGAATGCGTCCATCCCTCAGTGCTCCACATCTACCAGGCACATGCAGTGCGATGATGAGCATGATAACCGAGTAATTATTAGTTCATTTCAAACAACAGTATTGAGAAACTAAGGTACCTCCCTTGTATCATTCCCAAACATGATCCATTCTAGGGTCGTTAGTCCTAGTTAATCTCATACGATATTATGGTTTGAGAGGCATAGCGAAGGCATCACAAAGGGCTCGTCACCCGTCAGCACGGATACAGATCTCACCGTATGCGGCTCAATCTGTCGACCGTCACCGAGTACATGTGTCTCACCGTACTCGGCTCAATTACTAGCCGTCAGCTCGAATACAGGTTTCACCGTACTCGGCTCAACTCATACTCTAGTTGCTGTGAAAGACTCGTCGCCAATCACAGACCTTGGAGTATACTCGAAGATACTACAGAGGACTCGTCGCCCGTCAGCACGAGTACAAGTCTCACCTTTTGTCGTAGAATCGTAACGGAGTCGATAGGTTCGCTAAGCTTCCTTATACGGGAGTTTGACAACCTAGAGAAATAAACAGGTTAGCTATTTCATAACCTACAACTTATACAACCCTAAAACAGGTTAGGGTTAGGGTTTCTTACCTAGAAACGACGCCGGAATCGCCAGGAAAGCGATAAGAATCGGCGGTGGAGCCCGAATAGCAGCAGGAATAAAGCAGGGAGTTCCTCCCACATCTCCCACACTTTCTCTCTCTTTTCTCTCTCTCAAATCCAAATTCGTATGGCTGAAATGGGAGAGGGTTTAAGGTCCTTATATAGTTTAAAAATTCACCAAAATAGACTTCTAGACAAGGTTCACCTAGGTTATAACCAAAGCGGAACTTTTTCAGCTCAACGAAGGACTTCTAGCGGGCCTCCTTGAGCCAAAGGTCGGACTTAAGCTCACTAACACTGGATTTACGTACTATTAAGTTTTCATTTTAGTAGGATTCTCAGATCACGCGTGGCAGACCAGTTTCAGTTCAACGGTCAGTGGATCTCGATCGGAGATTCCGAGTACATGTAAATGTGTATGAAATTTCTCCTGATCCGAGGGTATAATTTGGTCTGATTCCGACGGTGCGGTTGGTTGCTTAATACTGATCCCAACCGAATGGTGCAGATCACTATTCCAGATATTTATTTTGTAAAGGAAAGAGTGATTTTCACACTCCCTCACTCCGGACTCAAGTGAATAGCCGTGGGACATCGATTGGACCTGATTTTCGAGGTGGTTGTCAAGACCAGTGAGGCAGTCCTAGTTCCTTAACTTCGTTTGAATTGGACTTCCGATGTGCGGTCTAGACCTAATACGAAGTTTCATTTCATTCCCGAGAGCAGCCGGGTAATGAGATTGATCCTAGATTTCAGGGTAACCTAGCGTCAATGATTTTACAAGTTTTGGGTCTTGCAGATCGTATTTAAAGCGATTCAAATGGATTTCGTAGCTAATCTAGTTTAACACTTAGTTAACTTTGTCAAATTTCTAAAGGATTTAATCCTAAGTGATTTCCGTCTGAGGTAGTATTTAGTCCTTTGCAGTTTGTATCTAAAGTGATCCAAGTTATACTACTTAGCTAGTTTAAGATAGTGTCTAGGGCGAAAGTGCTTTGAAAAATTGAAAGAACAAGGTAATGAAGGGTGTGATTTGTGAAGGAAATGGGTTAAGGAGCGATTTTAGACTGTGGGATTCAGTTCTGACAAGTTAATAAAGTGTTAGGATCAACCCATTGCCTAAGGACATCTAATTCCAGGTTGGCAAAAAATTCGGGGTGTTACACATTTTCACAAACACTTAGGATACACTCTTTCAACATACATAACGTATACTTAGCAATAACAAGTATTAGGGCGAACCCTTTCACCATATAAGTATTTGTAACGCCCTAGATTTCTGCCAACCTGGGATTAGACGTCCTTAGGCAATGGGTCGATCCTAAGACCTTACCAACTTGTCAAAACTCAATCCCACAGTCTAAAATCGCTCCTTAACCCATTTCCTTCACAAATCCCACCCTTCACTACCTTGTGCTTTCAATTTTTCAAAGCACTTTCACCCTAGACACTATCTTAAACTAGCTAAGTAGTATACCTTGGATCACTTTATATACAAACTGCAAAGGACCAAGTACCACCTCAGACAGAAATCACTTAGGACTAAATCCTTTAGAAATGAGACAAAGTAACTATGTGCGAAACCAGATTAGCTACGAAATCCGTTTGAATCGCTTTAAATACGATCTGCAAGACCCAAAACTTGCAAAACAAGTGATGCTAGGTTACCCTAAAGTTTAAAACCAAACTCATTTCCCGGCTGCTCTCGGGAATGAAACGAAACTTTATATTAGGTCTAGATCGCACATCGGAAGTCCGATTATTACGAAGCTAAGGAACTAGGACCGCCTCACTGGACTTAACAATCATCTCAAAAATCAGGTCCATCCGATGTTCGACGGCCATTCGTTTTGATTTGGAGCGAGGGAGTGTGAAAAACACTATTCCCATCCTAATAAAAATATCAGGAATAGTGATCTGGCATCGTTCGGTTGCACGTCGATATTAAGCAACCGACCGTCGAATCGACCAAATTACACCCTCTGATTAAGAAAAATTTCAGAACATTTACATGTACTTAGAATTTCTGATCGTGGCCCACTGACCGTTGAACTGAAAGTGGTCCGCCACGTGCGATCTGGGAATCCGATCAAGTTGAAAACGTAATCCCACGTAGATCCATAGATGGTGAGCTTAAGTCTCGACGTTTGGCTCAAGGAGGGCCACCATAACCTCCCTTTGAGTGGAAAAGTGACGAATATCCTATATTAGCAGTAACCCTTGAACCTGAGTCTATTTTCGGAATGTTTTTGGCTATAAAAGGAGCTTAGAACAGCCTCTCTCACAGCCATACGAATTTGGGAGAAAAACCCTAGAGGGAGAGAAAGAAAAGAGAGAGAGAGGCTTGGAATTTGTTGTCGATCTTCCTCCTACTGCTTTGGGTTGTCGCACGGCCTACACCGCTCCATTCTAGGTGTTTTCCCGGTGGTTTCCATTCCGTTTAAAGGTAAGAAACCCTAACCCTAGGTCTGATTTGAGGTAGGATCGTTGTAGGCTATGTAAAGGCTAACCGATTCCGCTCTTTAGGCTAGAAAACTCTCGTATACGGAAGCTCTACTACCCTTGCTGATTCGTTGGGATTCCAAGGGCAAAGGTGAGGACTTTAAGTGTATAAGTTACGGTTTTCAACGCTTTCAATGTCAGATAATGATATATTCATGATCTGCATGTAAATGCACATGTACAAAGTGCTTTCCATTTCCTGTTTCGATTAACGTTGTAGAAATTGGAATTTCACATACTCTAGGTATACGTAGAAATACCGTATATGTATTTTTTTTGGAAAAATGTTTAACATGTTTATTTAATGTATGATTATATGATATATAAATAAAATACTAATTTGGCGAGAGGAATCGCTGAAATACATGTTCATGTGTAAATGTTACGTATGTTGAAATTGTGTATTCTAGAAATACCGTATACATATTTTTTTTGGAAAAATGTATGACATGTTTATTTAATGTATGATTATACAATATATGTATAAAATACTAGTTTGGCGAAAGGAATCGCCAAAATATATGTTCCCTTGTAAATGTCAAGTATGTTGAAATTGTGTATTCTAGAAATACTGCATATGTGTGAATTTTGGAAATACAATTGTAATGATTATTTGCTGTATGATTATGATATACATGGATAAAATACTCACGTGGCGAAGGGACAGCCCTAACACGTATTTTACTAACATACGTCATGTATGTTGGAATAGTGTATTCTAAGTGTTTGTGTAGATGCTTGTGTGTGTAAATGCTTGAGTGTTAGTGCCTTAGAGAGGTGCTGATATGGGATTCCCGACTCCCTTAGAGACATGTAGGATCCTCTCCATGCGGTGGTTCACTATAACCACTCACTTGTGATGTGTATGTAATCGTATCCCTATGTGTATAGTGCTTTACAACATGCTTTACTTCATGCTTTACTTCATGCTTTACTTCATGCTTTATAACATGCCTGCTAACATGCTTGTATTGATTGTTTATCATGCTTTACTCCACATGCTATTGATGAAAACTGTTTGAGTTTGGGACTATGTCTATAGTCCAAACATTCGGTACCGTACTTGCGGTTGTGGTTGAGATTCATATCGCCACAACGGACGTGTCTGGCGAACCCGAGTCGTACTTCGGTTGGCGATAGTGGTTGGCCACACGGAGTGCTTTTGCGCTCCATATCACTCAATTTGTGGTGCGCTCGAGCTAGTCAGGCTCGTCAAGTAAACCGATATGTGTATGTGTGTTCACCATGTTTGGTCGCTACTGCTTGAACCTAGGGTACCAAACTTACCAGTGGTGATCCCGTTAACCATGGTACCTCGATCCGCTAAGACGCGTGAGCCGGGCATGGTGGTATGGGATACCATGGTCGAGCTGTCGGCCTACGCTGGGACCATGTGCCTCCCCGTAGTGACCATTGCGCAACCAACCTCGTGAGCCGATTATGGTGGTATGGGACACTATATTCGAGCTGTCGATACATACGGCGAGAGCCGAGTACGGTGAGACCTGTGCTCGTGCTGACGGGCGACGAGTCCTCCGTAGTATCTTCGAGTATACTCCAAGTGTCTGTGATTGGCGACGAGTCTTTCACAGCAACTAGAGTATGAGTTGAGCCGAGTACGGTGAGACCTGTACTCGAGCTGACGGCTAGTGATTGGGCCAAGTACGGTGAGACCTGTACTTGAGCTGACGGCCAGCAATTGAGCCGCATATGGTGAGATCTGTATCCGCGCTGACGGGTGACGAGCCCTTTGCGATGCCTTCACTACGCTTCTCAAACCATAACATCGTATGAGATTAACTAGGATTGACGACCCTAGAATGGATCATGTTTGGGAATGATACAAGGGAGGTACCTTAGTTTCCCAATATTGCTGTTTGAAATGGACTAATAATAACTTGGTAATCATGAGCATCATCGCACCGCATGTGCTTTGTAGATGTGGCGCACTGAGGGAGTAAGCATTCGCGAACGTAAGATGATGTCGCTTGAGGGTGGTTTGGCAAGGGCATACAGCATCATGTCATTTCATTTTCGCACTTAACAAGAGTAGTTAGAAATGTTTGATTTGTACTGCTTGGTTGAATTGATAACATGTTAACCTATGCTTTACTGTTCCACTGAGTTGATCACTCACTCCCACGTTACGGGATGGTGTTTGCAACACCAACCAGATTTGTTGAGTTTCAGGTGATGGCGATGCTTGTGAAGCAGACGGACATTTCTCGTGATGATAGGAGGAGTTCTCCTATCGTATCTCTCGGTAGGTCAATGAAGACCGATATTGTATTGATGGGGCTATGGTACATGGGATAGGAGGCATTACACTTCCTCACATTTGGTACATTTTAGAACCGCACTTGTATTTATTTAACCCGGTAATGTTATCACACTCGGAGACTCATCATAAGTTATATATTTTATCTATCTATCACAATTCTTCCGCTTGCAAATTTAACTCACGGAGTATGATATGCTATTTTGGCTTAATCTCACTCATGTTCAATGCACGAATACAGTCAACATTCAATCATCATTCATTTTGTTGCATAAGTGATGTTCTGGAACTCGGGAGTTGAGTTTATGTTCGACCCCCGATTTTCAGGGCGTTACAGTATTATACACATATATAGCATGTTCATACAATGATTAGTCATGGCAAACACACTTTCAAATTTATACGTATACGGTATTTTCTACAAATACGGTGAATACAGTATATTCAACGTAGTTAACATATATTTGAAAAACGAAACGGACGGTACTTTGTACATGTGTAATTGCATGCAGATCATTAATCTATCATTATCTGACATTGAAAACGTCGAAAACCATAACCTATATATCTAAAGTCCACACCTTTTTCCGTAGAAGCGTAACGGAGTCGATAGAATCTCTACGCTTTCATCAACGTCGATATGACGACCTAAATCACGAGTTACGTTACGTATTTTGCTACTTGAATCAATCCAAACCCTAAAACAGGTTAGGGTTAGGGTTTTCTTACCTAGAAATGGAGCCGGAATCGCAAGGAAAGAGATTAGAATGAAGTGGTTAGGCTTGTATAGTGGCAGGGTAGAGCGGCAGGGAGATGCTCCCACAACTCTCACACTTTCTCTCTCTCTTCTCTCTTCTCTCTCTTAGGTTTTCTCAAATTCGTATGGAATGAGAGAGTGAGGGTTTAAGGTCTTTATATAGCCTAAAACATCACCAAAATAGACTCCAGGTCAAGGAATATTTAGGTTATAACCAAAGTGAGGTTGTTCCATCTCAACGGAGCACTTCTGGCAGCCCCCCTTGAGCCAAAGGTCGGACTTAAGCTCATTGACTTTGGATCTAGGTCGAGTTAAGTTTTCGTTTCGGTCAGATTCCCAGATCACTCGTGGCGGGCTAGTTTCATTTCAACGGTCAGTGAAACTCGATCGGGGTTATAAGTACACAGACATGTGTATGAAATTTCTCCTGATCCGAGGGTGTATTTGGGTTAGATTCTAACGGTCTGATTGCTTATATCAGGCCCGCAAATATCAAGTCTCAGATTACTTAAATAAGACCCAATTTCTAAAGAAATCTACGTTTTCTCACACTCTTCACTCCGGGCTCAAGCGAATAGCCGTGGGACACTATTTAGATTTGATTTCTGAGATGGTTGTCAAGTCCAGCAAGGCGGTCCTAACTGTTTAACTTCGCGTTAATCGGACTTCCGACGTGCGGTCCAGATATGATACAGAGTTTTAATGTGCTCCCGAGAGCAACGGGTAATGAGATTGATCCAAGATTTTAGGGTAACCTAGCGTCGATGATTCTACAAGTTTTGGGTCTTGTAGATCGTATTTAAAGTAGATCAAGCGAATTTCGTAATTAATCTAGTTTAGCACTTTGGTACTTTGTCTCATTTCTAAAGGATTCAGTACTATAAGATTTCTGTCTGAGGTAGTACTTGGGCCTTTGTACAGATTTCTAAAGTATTGTTCTTCATCACCTAAACCTTAGGATTCAGGCCTAATATGAAAGTACTTAGAAAATTTTGAAGGACGAGGTAGTGAAATGTGAGATTTTGAAGGAAATGTGAGATTTTGAAGAAAATGGTTTGAAAAGGAATTTGAGACTTTTGAATTGAGCGTTTGAGAAGTTAATCAGGTGTTAGGATCGACCCATTGCCTGAGGACGTCTATCACCAGGTTGGGAAAAATCCAAGATGTTACAAGCACATATGCATTTGGAAAATGAAGCATTAACAATCATCATTTAACAACATATTTAAACATTACCACAAGCATAAGTAGAAAGTAAACAATCACCATTCACTCCATAAACATTCAATCCTTTCATGAGCATATAAACAGTGATAAACTAATCATCATCCCATTGTTAGTATTCATTTCTACGAGCATATAATATGCAAAATTCAGCATCCTGCAGACAAGATTCATTCTCATAGACAACGTAATTTCAATCTTGAGAAATATCATCATTCATGAAAGCACAGAAACTGTCCAAGCTTGGTAGTATGAATATTTAAAGCATAAAAAAAATGTTAGCAGGCCCAACCATGGGCATACGTCATCAAAACAACAAAAGGAAATATCTAACCAATTTCCCGATCATGGTGCACACCAAAAATATGTTCAACACAGACCAACCAACTTAGTATATAGGCACTGACTACGGTGCCCTAACCTCTCCTTCTGTCAGCAAGTCGATGACTTGCTACGTAATATGTTGAACTACAATGAGAATCTCCTCAACCGTAATCAGGCGCTTCTCACATTGATGAAGATGGTCTTCAATGTCATCTTGCCCATTCAGCAACTGTCGTCCAATCTCGTCCTAACTGAACTTCTGGTGATTGACGGACTCTGGACTGTTAAGCGGCGTGTAATTTGAATCCCATGGCATCGGGCACTGACTATCTTCTGCTCCATGGGTAGGAGGCTAAGGACTTTCCGGTTGATAGACATTGGTCAGGTACCATTGTTGAAATGCATCTTCATCGAACCACACCTTTGGTTACATCGCATCAGAGGAGGATTGTAGTCCCAGGATCCCTGCCAGTTCACAAATAAGGGATGGGAAAGGCAGAGTGTCACGGTAGTCTCCAGTGGACAATGTGAATCAACTGTCCTAGCAGGAGGGTAGGTTAGCATATAGGGATCTCTAAATAAACATCACACAAGACATTCAGTATGAAAGGAGAGAGATTTGTTCCCGATATGTCACACGGATATACATTCATATGCATTATCATGTATGTGGTCTCAAGATGTTTAACATGAAGAGTGTTTCCCTCAGTTCTAGGAATAGTGAGACCTTTACATAGTGCACGCGTTATTTCCCCCCACGTTCCTAGGGTATTTACATTGTGCTCAGTGACCGGTATTATTATAACTTCCATATCTAACATGCATCCGAGGAGTACCGGGGTGATGAGTTTGTGCTGATTCCCAATCGCAAGGCTAATGCTTGGTGGATGTTTAGAAACAGAGTGGCAGCATTCAAGAAAATGGTGGATTTGAGCATGATAGTAAGGTCCACCAAGTTTTAATATTTTCTGCCATCCGATGACTTCCAGCATGAGGTCCACTCCATATGATTCAATGTAGCTATGAATGATAACATGGTCAACAACAATAGCCTGCTCCCACTCTTGTCATTTGAGAGGAGACCCTTGTGCTACCGAGTTGTCATTCCTAGATTTTTTGCCTTTAGAAGAATCAAGAAGTTTCTTACATTTTCCTGTCACCATCCTTCCTCCTTCTAGTAAAGAACTCTCCTTTAGATAGACGGAATGAAGAAGACCAAAATCTAGAGAAAGTTTATTTTATTTAGATTTTCTTTATACCTTCCCGACTTTATACACAATTCACCGATGATATCGAATCTGATTTGATGTCATCGAGTACGGACTCATAATGGCATTGAACTTTGGTCCAATGACCGTTGGAAATAACCAACGGATTTTTCCGGGACACGACTTTTCATATTCCCGAGAATCGTTGATGGCATCAAGTGGTTTCGATGTCATCGAAGGACGTGTCTAGACATTTTGACTTCCATAGCGATGTGTCATAGCCTAGATGAGTTTGATGTCATCAATATTGACTTGATGACATCGAATATGAAAAAATAATTCTTTGACATATGATGTGGACATTAGTACATCGAAATATGCCTATTTTACATGTGTACATTTAACCACGGTTAGGGCAACTTCTATATTCCCTATTTCAAAAGGGAGGACCTTAGTCCTCAGATGTGCCTATATAGATCATTTTAACTATGCATTTGATCAAATAGCACATAAGCCAACGAACTTCTGGAGATCACCAAATCTGTTTATAACAAGAGGCTTGGTAAGGATATCGACAAGTTGTCTTTCTGTAGACACATAGTCCATCACAATGATCTTGTCTTCAACAAGCTCTCAAATAAAATGGTGATGGATGTCAATATGCTTAGTCCTTGAATGTTGAACTGGATTTTTTGAAATATTGATAGTACTTGTGTTATCACAGAAAAGGGTCATCGTGGTTTGCTTAATTCCGTAATCCAGCAACATTTGTTTCATCTAGAGAAGTTGTGCACAACAACTACCTGCTGTGATGAATTTGGCCTCGGTAGTGGACAGGGATATCGAATTTTATTTCTTACTCTACCAAGATACCAAATAATTTTCGATATAGAAACACCCACCGCTGGTTGATTTACGATCATCTATATTACCAGCCCAATCAGCATCTGAATACCCAGCAATAATGGTTGAAGTTTCGAATGGGTACCACAGACCAAAGGTGGTCGTTCCAACCACAAATTTGAGGATTCTTTTAATTGCTAATAGGTGGGATTCCTTTGGGTCTGCCTAATATCGTGCACATGCACCCACGTTAAAAGTAATATCTGGACGACTGGCCAGGAGATATAGCAGGCTCCCTATCATACTTCGGTACAAATGTTGATCCACACTTTTACCATTTACATCCTCAGAAAGTTTGAGTGTGGTACTCATAGGGGTATGTTAGGTACAGCCAGATTCAAGCCTGAATCTTTTTACTAAATCTTTTGCATACTTAGATTGACATATAAATATCCTATTGTACATTTGCTTTACCTATAGCCCCAAGAAGAAATTCAGCTCACCTACCATTCTCATTCCAAATTCGGATTTCATGAGTTTGGCAAACCTATGAGCAGTATCTTCTCATGTAGAGCCAAAGACTATATTGTCCACATAGATTTGAGCAATGAGCAATGAATTCTTTGTCTTTTGTGTGAATAGTATTTTATTAACACTACCCCTACAGAATTTATGGTTTAAAAGGAATTGCGTTAATCATTCATACCATGCTTGAGGTACTTGTTTGAGTCTATAAAGTGCTTTGCTCGGCCTATAGACATGTTGAGGATGCTTGGGGTCAGAAAATCCCTTAGGTTGTTCTACATATACTTCTTCCTCAAGTACCCCATTAAGAAATGCACTTTTAACATCCATTTGAAATAGTTTAAATTTTAACGCACATGCAATAGACAGGAGAATCCTAATTAACTCGAGGCGTGCTTCAAGGGCAAATGTTTCATCAAAATCAATCCCTTCTATCTGTGAATATCCTTGTGCCACCAGTCTTGCCTTATTTCTAATTACATTGTCAGATTCATCAGATTTGTTCTTGAAGATCCATTTGGTTCCAATGATGTTAGTATCATCTAGTCTAGGAACCAGTTGCCACACCTCATTTCTCTTAAATTGTTGAAGCTCTTCTTGCATAACATTGATCCAATATTCATCTTGAAGTGCTTCTACAATATTTTTGGGTTCAATCTTTGAGGTGAACCAGAAATGGCTATAGATGCTCTCTATCTGACGTCGAGTTCTTACACTGTCATTAGGATCTCCAATGATCTGATTGAGGGGATGATCCTTAATGATGGATATGTTGGTTGACTTTTGTGGTTCATTAGAGGAAGGGATCTTATCACCAAATTTACCTAGAACACATGAATCCACATCATCCTCTAGATCATTCAATGGACTTTCTTCTTCATGAGGTTGGTCATCAACAACCACATTAACACATTCTTGAATGGTGAGAGTCCTTAGATTGTACACTCTATAAGCACGACTATTCAGGGCATACCCAAGAAAGATGTCGTCATCACTTTGAGATTCAAATTTACCTAGGTGTTCTCTATCTTTCAGAATATAAAATTTACTACCAAAGACGCAGAAGTATTTCACACTAGGTTGTTTCTCGTACCACAACTCATAAGGCGACTTGTTTAAAGCCGCTCTCAGATATACTTTATTTATTATATAGCAGGCAGTATTGACCGCTTCGGCCCAGAAGCTTTTGTCCATATCTTTTCCATTTAGCATTACTGAGCCCATTACCTGTAGTACTCGATTCTTTCTTTCAACAACTCTATTTTGCTGTGGAGATTTTAGGGCTGAGAATTCATGACTAATTCCATTCTCATCACAATATCTTTGAAACTGATCATTCTCAAGCTCACCACCATGATCACTCCTGATACTGTTTATGCAGTATTCTTTTTCATTCTGAAGTCGCTTGGCCAAAATCACAAATTCATCAAATGCATCTGATTTTTCTCGAAGAAAAGTGACCTAGGTAAACCTGGAGTAATCATCTACTACCACCAAGAAATATCTTTTTCTACCATGACTTTCAACTTTAATGGGACCCACTAAGTCCATATGTAGTAAGCCTAGTGGCTTATATGTTGCTATGATGGTGGTCTTTTTGTGTCCCACTTTTATCTGTTTGCCTTTTAGACAGTCACCACATACAATTTTCTCCACCTTCCTAATCTTGGGAAGTCCTCTTTGAAAAGGCCAAGCTAAACGTCCTAAGGGGGGGGGGGGTGTGAATAGGACTATGCCAAATTAAAAATTAAATGTAGAAATGAAAGAAAGATAGCACAATCAAATAATAAAGAAGCACAAGTAAATAGTAACCTCAAATGTACTAGTCTTGAGAGGTTGATACAAACTTAGTTCTAAGGACAACTTAACACCAAAAACCAAAAGCTTATGGTAGGACAACCTTACTAGAACGTTTGTAAGTATTAAAAACTCAAACCAATAAAGAGGCAAAGGAAATAAACTAAGTTATTACAACATTCCCACAAGTGCATAAAATAAATTACATCATTCACCACATGCTTAAAGTAAATTACAACATTCACACACATAAGCACATTCAATCAATCATCATAACTCTAGGAATTATAGTGGTTCGCTTGTGTGTACACCAACTGTTAGAAAATAGCTACACAACTACTCCACTCCTAAAATTCATTCCCTCGGGATATTAGCGTTCACAACGAAAAATGTTTTCCAAGGTTCAGCTTAAAACCTTCACAATTGTGTCTTTAGTTGGGCTTACATAATTACAAAAACCCCACACTCTGAGATTTTCTGGATTACCTCAGACAAAACCGAAAAGAGATTTTTCTAGCACAACCTCAAAAACCAAAAAGGATATACAAAATGTAAATATACTTATTTGGAATTTCTCCTTTTGAAGAAGCCCGGTAGAACCAATCCGATGTAGATGAAGATGTTCAATGTCCAGTCTCATAGATGAAAGGTTCTAGTTCTAAATGATTTTTAATTAAATCAACCTGGGCTAGCTTGATTTGATTTTAATTTCAAGAAAGGGGAAAACACAAATCCCTTCTTAAATGAAGATTGGAATAAAGATCACAAAATTAAATTATAAAAGCTAATTAAAGAGAATTTAAAATGAATACAATATAGCTTAATAAATTCACAAACGTATCTCTTCGAGTGGTGTCCTGATTTAGCTTTCAATGAATGAATAAACTCTGAAATTCGTGCTCTATTTATAGGTGAAAATCATGTTTACTCAACTGGTCTAAGGGTCAGTTCGACTGGTCAAAGGACTAACTAAATTTCAAATTTTTTGGCGTGATAAGATAAAGTCATTACTCGACTGGTTGAGTGGCTTGCTCGACTGGTCGAGCAATGCACTCAACTGGTCGAGTGGGACCAGAAAAGCTTGTTGGACATTGAGTTGAGCCTGCATGACTGGTCGAGCACTGTTCACACGACTGGTCGAGCAGTCTCCACGACTTGTCGAGGTTCCAACAGAAAATTCCAAAAATTTACAACAAACCTTGGACTGGTCGAGAAACCTCTTAGACTGGTCGAGCCAGTGCTTGGACTAGTCGAACAAGGACTAAGACGAGTCGAGAAAATGACCTATAAACTTATGAAATGACCCACATAAAATACATAATGAATATGACACAACCTATGGTCAATTTAGGGTCATCCATACCTTGTTTGTGAGTTGGAACAATCGAAACATCATTTGCTTCAGAACCTTGAATTCTTGTCACACAAGAAGCTTGAATTCGATCTCTTGAACTTGAGCTTGAGTTATGCTTGAGTTCTTGAGTCTTTAGCGTACAGTATGAACTTCAACCTTGAACTTGAGTTCTTGAACCTTTGTTCTTGAATTTTAGCTTGAAACCATGAATTTCAACAAACTTCTCTTCAACTTGAAAATGCAGGCAAGTTCGACGAAGATGCAGACAACTTTGCAATGTACAAACCTAATCAATTCTACTCAAAGCATGATACAAATTCTGAATGGTTTGGCATAACAAAATTTGACAACTCTACGGGTGCTAGATTTACAAAATAACATTTTTACTCTTACCAGATTCTTTGAACTCAACATGGCTAAGTTACAATAGTGGACATGTCCTAGTCTTTGGTGCCACAATTTGGACTCATTCTACATAGCCATATGACATTTTGTGGATAATACATTTTCTCCACTACTTTCTATGACGTAGCAGTTATCACTTGTGCATAGACCTTTCATGATAAGTTTTCCCTGTATGATCTAAGATTCTACATACATCTTTTGAGAACATGACCAGATGTTCTTTGTCACGGATTTGAGAAATACTGAGAAGATTATGCTTCAAGTCTTCTACACAAAGGACATTTTTTATTTTGGGGAGTCCAAGGCCAACTATTGTTCCATGCGCAATTATTCTACCGGAGTTCCCATCTCCAAACGTGACTGACCCACCATCAAACTCTGAATAATTGCAAAAATGAGTTTGATCTCCAGTCATGTGTTTGGAGCATCCACTGTCAAGATACCATTTAGAACTATTGCTGGCTTTAAGAGCAGTATGAATCATAGGCAATTGTTCTGACTATTTTTACATTTGATAGTACTTGCAGTGTTATCCTCTAGCCTTACTCTGATGGCCATAACTTCACAACTTCAGTCAAGATCACTCTTTAGGTAGTTAAGCCCTTAAGAGAGACCTGCTTTGATACCAATTGAAATTGCGGTAAGGACCGCAACAGTCGAAGTTGGAATAGGTGAAAGTGTCCTAGAGGGCGGTGAATAGGACTTTATAAACTTTTCTTGATAATTAAAAATCCTATTAACCCGATCTTGATATAATATGCAACTATCAAGATATACTTACTTTAACTCTAATGGCTTCTAAGCCAAGTAGAGGATCCAATCACAAGACTACTTAATATTTAAACATGATTTAGCAATTAGTCTATGATTGATGAATAATGTGACAATGTGTGTGGGATGTGATTCTCAGCAATTCTAAACATTCATGTTATGATGTTTCATGTAACCATTCAAAGTAAGCATAATAAATGAATACGTAAATATCAATAACAAACACAGTCATTTATAGTAGTTTGGCTATGTGCCTACTCACTCCCGATGGACGCACTCAACCCTTAAGTGTACCAGATTTCACTAACGGAGGTTTTAAATCAGGTTCACCTCTACCCTTTACAACCTACACGAGGTCGACTGTCACGCCCCAAACTCGGAAACTGGGCTCACAAAATTCCCAATCGCCGAATCCGGTGCCAATAGCCTCTGTAGTGCCCATTCTCAGCTCCCAACACCCATATGCCAGATTCCGATCCTGGGATCCTACAAGGAGGATTTTGAATGTGAATTTTTTTTTGTAATGGAGCATAACCACAAGCATAACCAAGTCACAAAACAACATCACTACATATCCACTATAATAAATCATTTGAGTACAATGCGGAAAGGGAAATACAAGATGATCAAAAGAACTCCGAAATCATCTACCACGCACTCCTGCCTCAGCACTGCTGTGATTAAACGATACCTGCATCCAACGGTTGTGCATAAGCTTACGAAAAGCTTAGAGGGTGGTATAAGTGTGTGTGCAAGGCAAGTGCCAAGTATGCAATATCAGAGTAATGCGGAAATGTTCTGGTAAGTCCATGAATACTATCAGTCGTACCAAGGCTATGTGATGTAAGGCATGAATGCTATCGGCCATACCAAGGCCATGCAATACGAGGCCTACGTAGCAAAATGTCATATGCGAGATGCAACGTAAGTATACTAGTCTTCATCAAGTACATATATCAGTATAGTTCCCTTATGAGATATTACCGGGGTCTAGTATACTCCACACTGATTATCGCCTCCCTAGCCGCATAGCCCAGTGAGTGGAAGAGACCACGCTATCCGCCTGACCAGCTGTCTATAAATACCTACCCGACTTGTCGATAGCGGACCCATTTGTGAGCTGGTCAAACTCAGCCTACCTTACAACCCCCTCACTCAGGTGAATAAGGCTACACTCCCTTCCAACCAACTACGACATAGTGGGAGACGTGATCTACTGGTATTTGGCACTCGTGCGCTCGTGTATCCACTCGGTCTAGACGTTGGAGCATCTCCTGGTACCAAAAAGGTTTTGGGACTTTCACCCAAGGACACCCTATGTGCCCACAGTGCTAGAGCTAATATTTTTGATATCCAATCTGGCCATCCATAATATGCCTGTGGAGGCTACGGCCCTGATGTCGCTAGGGCATACAGTGATCATGTCATACAAATGCGAGATGTATGAATCACATTGTCTAATCATGCAGTAATCCTATGTGTACAGCGCACTCATGTGGGCAACTCCTATCAGTAAGTCCTATAAATAATCTGCCCAATGGCATATGCTATGATCAGTCACTCCTCATATCAAGCACACATATGATACGTATGGACATGAATCATGGAGTTATATTAAACATGTTATATGGTGATGAACTACCTTCATAACGAAGATGGAATTAGACAGCCTACACACAACAAGTATGGGCCTAACAATGGGCCTTAGGGAGAGTCAAAATGTGGACATTTAACCATTATTGCTCTTACAATGTGGACGTCAAACCATCATTGCTCTCAAGGCATGACCCGCCATAAACATCATTACATACATCATGGTGGAATCACACCTCGCAATGGACCTCATATACCTCACATTCGACCCCACACAAAGGACTCACATACGTCTCATTAGGCCTCACTCATGGTCCTTATATACATCACATTGGGCCTTAACACATGGGCCTCAAATACATCATAATAGGCCTCATATACATCAAGTGGGTGACATCACATGGGCTGCACAAGTGGGCCTCATATACATCAAGTGGGCCGCATCCACGGGCTGCACCAATGGGCCTCATATACATCAAGTGGGACACATCACATGGACCGCACCAATGGGTCTCATATACATCAAGTGGGCCGCATCGATGGGCCACACTAATGGGCCTCATATATATCAAGTAGGCCGCATCAATTGGCCGCACCAATGGGCCTCATATACATCAAGTGGGCTGCATCAATGGACTGCGCCATCTACACCATTCACCTATTTTTAGAGATCATTCTAGAGAATTTCCAAAAAATTAATCATATAGGAAGATCATCTAGACCATACCATAAATAATAGTGGAGATAATGATTTACACCCTTAAAATTACCAGGGCCCACCATAACGTTTATTTTCCATCCAATTTGATCATACCGTCCCAAAGACCTGAATCAAGAGGAAAAACAAATATCATATTGATCCAGAACTTCTGTGATCCCTAAAGGATTTCAATGGTAGGCGTTCAATTCTCCATTATTTTCTACAGTGTGGTCCACCTGATAGATCTGCCACATTTTTAGTCTCAAGCCTTAGACGAGTTCACCAACTGGATGAACGGTTTGAATGTAACACATACATTAGTAGGACCCACAGAACTTGTTGACGTCAAGACCAACAACTAACTGCCGTTGGTGGGGCCACGGATGGATGGTTTGGATCGAACACATACCTCATATCAGAGCCACTGAGCGTGCTGATGTATACAGCAGCTATGTTACTGGTCGTGGGTCCCCACCATCCCAACCTGATGGACAGTGTGGATTAAAGATATATATATATATATAATATATATATATCATGGTGGGCTCCATTCAGATGGACGGATGACATGGATTCCACCCACGCATCAGGTGGGTCCCGTCCAAATGGATGGACGGTGTGGATGAAATCCACACACATTAGGTGGGTCCCATGAAACTCGATGACGTCACTATAGTAGCTATATAGTTGGTTTGAGACACACCAGCCAATCCGCTTCCAATCTAGGTGGGTCCCACGTGGGGCCCATCATCATATATAATATAATATATTATATTATTATAATATTTTTTATTTATTTTTAAACAGCAGCGTCTAGCATCCAAGAACGTTAGACGGATGGCTTGGATGAAACATTACAAGGTGGGTTCCACATGAGTGGCCCACCATAGTTTAGGATCAATCTGATATTTGTGTTTTTACCTCATCGAGGGCCAGGAAATGGGCAGCAAGTGGGCTCCATTGCTGGACGACTAGAAAAATCTGGACAGTCTAGATTTAATCACATCGGGTGGACCACACACACAC
The DNA here is from genome assembly GCA_030180095.1 of Magnolia changhungtana. Taxonomy (NCBI): domain Eukaryota; kingdom Viridiplantae; phylum Streptophyta; class Magnoliopsida; order Magnoliales; family Magnoliaceae; genus Magnolia; species Magnolia changhungtana. Next base: position 3,822,443 of record JASAUF010000632.1, read on the forward strand.
ACACACATATATGTATACCATCATCATCATCAAAAGAAAAGGGAGAGAGAGAAAGAGAGAAAGAACGGTGAGATGGAGGGACCCCACCACTATGGGCCCTCCCTTCCATGTGTTACAAAACATACATCAAGTGGGTCCCATTACATGCAGGCCCACCAATCAAAATTAACAGTGGAGATTCCTTCTCCACCAAAATGCTAGGTCTAGATGACTCTTTCAAACTAGGAAAGTAAACATCATGATGGGGTCTATAGAGAATGGCCCCATCATGGGATGAACATATGAATCATAGTGGGCCATCGGCCACACCTAGGGTCCAAAGTGAGATCTGTACCATTAATAAGTAGGCCCCACTTGGCCCATCATCAAAAACAAAATCTAAACCTATAAGAACACCCATCGTTGGATCTTCTTGGTCCGATGGAATGCCAAACTCCTTGGATCTCTCTTTGATGGAAGATGATGAGGATTGAAGGGCTAGGATGGGGGATTTTGGGTAGGAAGTGGGCCACACACTTAGCTTCTTTTCTCTCCTTAGGATTCTTCTCTCATGGTTGCTTGGGAAATGGTAGTGAATGGAGTGAAATGAGAGAGGAGTAGGGTTGTGTAAGAAGGATGGGATGAGAGGAATGAGTAATGTAAGAGAGGGATTGGTGTGTGTAAGAGAGAGTTGATTTATTGGGGGTGAGGTGGCATGGGATATGGGTTTCTTGTCTTTGTTGGTAAGAAAGGGATGGGAGAGGCATGGGTTGTGTACTTGATTAGTAGTTGATTGATTGATGTGATAGGTTGTAGAGATTCTCTTGAAATTCACAATGCGTGGCATTTCTTCAGAATATACGTGGGCCCACAACTCCTAGCCTGGGTATCGCATCTGTGTATAAGACGTAGCCTTGGAACCGTGGTAATTGTGCAGTCACGATGGTATAAGTTTCGAGTCAAGCCGACTCAGATCTACGGGATGCAAGTTAAATTTAGCGCAAATACCGATTATAGGTCACGGGTTGCTGGAATTTGACAAGGAGGATTGCGGGAGTCTATGGAACGGTACGGACTAAGATACAGGCCTTACAGCTCTCCCCCTTAATAAAAATTTTATCCTCGAAACTACACTATCATCACCATTAAACATAACTCATAAAAGGAGAGAAATCATGGCATCATATATAATCAGAGACAATACAAAATACAATCAATCATGAAAGAGATGGGGATAACACTCGTGAATCTCAGCCTTGCTCTCCCAAGACGCCTCATCTACGCTATGGTGACCCCATTGCACTTTTACCAAGGGAACGACCTTGGTCTGGAGGACCTGCTCCTTCCGATTAAGGATTCAAACTGGTTGCTCAATGTAAGAAGCATCCTCATGAACCTCCAACGATTGCCAATCAATAACGGGAACAATGTCTGACCCACACTTCCTCAACATAAAGACATAAAAAATATCGGGAACGCCAGACAGCCGAGATGATGAGGCAATCCAATAAGCCACAGTGCCAATACGCCCAGTGATGTCTAAAGGTCCAATGAATCTCGGGGCAAGCTTACCCTTTGCTCCAAAACAAATCACATCCTTCATGAGTAAGACCTTGAGATACACATGGTCCCCAATGGCAAATTCTAAGGGATAACGTCGACAATCAGGAAAACTCTTTTGTCGGCTCTGAGTTGTGCGCATCATCTGCCTGATGATGTCGATGACCTCTGATATCTGCTGCACAAGCTCGGGACCTAGGAGATGCCACTCTCCAACCTCGGTCCAACAACTCGGAGATCGGCACGGTCTTCCATATATTACAATAAAAGGAGCCATGTCAATGGTCACCTGATAGTTGTTGTTGTATGCAAACTCAGTTAATCGCAAGTGCTTGTCCCAGCTACTCGAGAAATCAATCACGCAAGCCCGAAGCATATCCTCAAGGATCTAGTTAACCCTCTTAGTCTACTCATCGGTCTGCGGATGATACGTGGTGCTGAGTTGCAAAACAGACCCATCACCGTCTGGAAGCTCCTCCAAAATTGAGACATGAACCTCGGGTCTCGGTAAAAAATGATCGAAACTGGAATGTCGTGCAGTCTCACAATCTCCTCCATGAATAACCTCGTAAGCCAGTCCAAAGTCCAGGTCGCATTAATCGCAAGAAAATGCGCCAACTTCTTCAGACGATCGATGACAATCCACATGGCATCATGACCGTGCTGAGTCCTCGGCAAACCCTTGATAAAATCGGTGGATACGTGCTCCTACTTCCACAATGGGATGCTCAATGACTGCAAGGGACCAGGGGGTCTCTGATGGTCAGCCTTGACATGCTGGTATGTGTCACACTCGGCTACAAAACTGGCTATCTGGTGCTTCATCCCCACCCAAAAATACTGACACCTCATATCGCAATACATCTTCATCGAGCCAGGGTGGATAGAAAATCGCGATCGATGTGCTTCGGTCATAAGATCTCTGTGCAACTTAGGAATATCCAGGACACATAATCGGCCTCTGAAGCGAAGTCCACCATCAGAACCAATCTATCAATCTGACTGACTCTCAGATGCTGCCTTTGCCCGATAACTTTGCACTGACTCATCTGCCTACTGAGCCTCGATCACCCTTGCGACAAGAGAGGGTTGAATCGACAGGCTCGATAACTGCACAATAGAAGACTGCAAGCCGATATCAAAGTCGAATGGTGACACATCCTCAAGCATCTTCCACTCCTAAATCATCATGTGTGCCACCAGGCATCGTGGCTGACGGTTGAGAGCATCCGTCATCACGTTCACCATGCTCGGGTGGTACTGAAGGTCAAAATCATAGTCCTTCAGGAGCTCCATCTAACACCTCTGTCTCATGTTCAACTCGGACTGAGAGAATAGATACTTCAAGCACTTGTGGTCGGATAATAGCTCGAATCTAACCCCATAGAGATAGTGCCAACACACCTTCAGTACGAAGACAACTGCTGCCAACTCCAAATCATGCATGATGTAGTTCAGCTCATGGACCTTAAGCTGGCGAGACGCATAAGCAACCAGCTTCCCGTGCTGCATCAGGACATAACCCAAGCCAACTCACGAGGCATCGGTAAATATAACAATTCCATCACTTCCAGAGGGAAGAGTGAGAACAGGAGCGAATGTGAGGTGGTCCTTCAACTTCACAAATGCCTGCTCACAAGCATTGCTCCAAATGAACTCGGTGCCCTTCCGGGTCAACCTGGTCAATGGGGCTGCTATACAGGAGAATTCTTCAATGAAATGTAGGTAGTAGCCCGTCAAACCAAGGAAACTACCGATCTCGGACGCGTTCATGGGCTGGCCCTACTGATACACGACATCAATCTTCGAGGGGTCCACTGCGATGCCCTCCCTCGCCCCCACATGATTGAGAAACTTCACCTCCTCCTGTCAGAACCCGTACTTCTCTAGCTTCACGTAAAGCTGGTGTGCATGAAGGGTCTGCAAAGTAATCTCCAAATACCGCTCATGCTCCTCACGAGTCCTCAAATATATCAAAATGTTGTCGATGAACACCACAATAAACTGATTGAGATATATATGGAAGACCTTGTTCATCAATTGTATGAATACTCCGGGCACATTGGTCAGTCCGAAAGACATGACCTGGAACTCAAAGTGACCATAGCGCATCCTGAAGGCTATCTTTAGGATATCCTTCTCTCAGACCTGAACTTGATGATAACCGGACTGCAAGTCTATCTTTAAAAAGAATTGTGCCTCCTGTAGCTAATCAAACAAATCATCAATCTTCGGGAGCAGGTACTTGTTCTTAATTGTGACCTTGTTGAGCTCGTGATAGTCCACGCAAAGCCTCAATGAGTCATCCTTCTTCTTCACGAAGACTACCGCCACTCCCTACAGCGAACTACTCTGATGGATAAAGCCTAACTCGCGCAACTCGTCCAACTGCTTCTACAGTTCTTGTAACTCCAATGATGTTATACGATACGGGGCCTTCGAAATAGGTGTGGTACCAGGCACGAGATCAATCTCGAACTCTGCGTGCTGATGAGGTGGTAGTCCCGGAATCTCTTAGAACACATCAGGAAAACCATAAACGACTAACAGCTAGTCGGTACTCAAAGCAACTAACTCCTCAACGGCACGCGACAACAGGCAGGAAAGTTGCTCTCCTCCGGGCTCGGCTATAAACTGGAACTGCGGCATGCCAGGTATACAGAACGTAACTATCCTTGGGAGCAGTCTAATATGACATGGTACTCGGTGAGCCAATCCATGCCTAGGACGACATCAAACTCGGACATTAAAACATGAACAAATCAGCAGGTAAAAAGATATCCCCAACCAGAACGAGGTAAGACGAGCAAAATCGGTCCAACACTAGTCTTCCCCAAGGGAGTCGATACTAACAAATCCTCATGAGCAAACTCTAATGGTAAAACAGTCGATCGGCAGAAATCCTCGGCCACAAAAGAATGCGATGCACTAGAGTCAAACAACACACGTGCATTGCATGAAGAAATAGGGAAAGTATCCTCGACGACCCCTCTTGATGACTGAGGGTCCTGTTAGGCAGCATAAAATCTGCCTTATGCCGGCTGGGGAGGTTTTTATCCCCTCTGAGGTCTCTTCTGCTGCTGTTGCCGCTGTGGTGGCTTGATCTGTTGCCTCTGCTGCTGCGGGGGAGGTCTCAGAGGCTAGTGCTATGGCCACTATTACTGTTGTGGGGACTGTTGCAGAGGCTGATGAAGTACCCTCGACTACTGTTGCTGCTGCGGATGGGGACGCTCGTGCCTATGATGTCCTGTCCTACCACATCCAAAGCAAGCACCTGGAAATGGTCCCAGAGGTGGTGCTAGAGGTGCTACTGGTGCTCAGAATGCTGGGCGGGTCATGCATCACTGCTGTGGATGATGATACTGCTGCTGGGTGTTACCAGAGGGCGCCTTCCTCTTTTGATCTCCTTTGCAATCATGAACCCTCTGCAAATCAGCTCAATCTGCCTCGTAAACCTGTGCTCTCTACACAATCTACTCAAATGTCAAAAGTATGTGTCCGACTACACGGCTCCTGAGGGCAGGACGCAAGCCATTCTCAAAATGGTGGGTTTCCACCCCTCATCATCAACAAGATATGTCACAAATCACAAATCTCGATAGCGCGACAAAACGTGCCTCATACTAGGAAACTGTTTTATCTCCCTGGAACAAGATCTCAAACTCTAACATGCGCTGCTGTCAAACATGCTCGAAAAAGAACTTCCAGTCGAACCGGTCAACAAAATCCTCCCACGTCCACTCAAAATCGGCCGTTACCGCTCGGGTGACTGATGCCCACCAGTGCTAAGCCTCGCCTTGGAGAAGAAATACAACTAACGGGACCCACTGCTGGGTCATACGTCTCATAGTGTTAAATATCTTCTCCACCTCGGAGCGTCATATCTCTACTGTAGTAGGGTCTGCCTCACTCCGGAAGCACGGGGGATCGTGTTGTCGGAAGTCTCAAAGAAGGGCACTCGCACACTCCTGCTCTGCTTGGGTTGGCGTAACAGTGAGCCGCCTACCCTGCCCCAAAAAGATAGTAGTCATCGCCTACAACATCTGCTGAAGCTAATCTACAGTCACGTGTGTTGTTGGGGTTGCGCTAGTCTCGGATGGGGGAGCGGGAGTCACTCAGGTCGCTCTCCTAGGCGACATGTCCTATAGGAAGGAACAAGGGCTTATCAGCCTTGAGAACCTCGAAGGTACACACGTTAAGGGTTTATGTCAGAAAATCAGTAAGTTATTTGGACTCGGGACCTATATATTCTAAGTTCATAGTGGATATGTGATGTGATCCTCATGTATTCCCAAGTTATGCTCTGATGCCAACTTCTGTCACGCTTCAAACTCAGAAACCGGGCTCACGGAATTCCCAATCACCGGCGTCGATAGCCTCCATAGTGCCCCATTCTCGACACCCGGCACCCATACATCAAATTCTGATCTTAGGATCCTACAAGGAGGATTTTGAATGTGAATTATTATTTTTTTATAATGGAGCATAACCACAAGCATTACAAAGTCACAAAACAACATCACCACATATCCACTATAATAAATCATTTGAGTACAATGCGGAAAGGAAAATACAAGATGATTAAAAGAACTATAAAATAATCTATCACTCGCTCCTACCTCAGCACTGCTGCGATCCAACGTCACCTGCACGCAATGGTCGTGCAAAAGCTTACAAAAATCTTAGAGGGTGGTGTAAGTGTGTGCACATGGCAAGTGCCAAGTATGCAATATCAGAGTAATGCAGAAATGTGCTGGTAAGGCTATGAATACTATCAGCCATACCAAGGCTATGCAATGCAAGGCATGAATGCTATCGGCCATACCAAGGCCATGCAATGCGAGGCCTACGTAGCCAAATGTCATATGCGACAGCAACGTAACCATGTCAGTCCTCATCAGGTACATATATTAGTACAGTTCCCTTCTGGGATATCACCGGGGTCTAATATACTCCACATGACTGTCGCCTCCCTAGCCACACAGCCTAGTGAGTGGAAGAGACCACAATATTCGCCTGACCAGTAGTCTGCCAATACCTACCCAGCTCATCGATAGCAGACCCATTTGCGAGCTGGTCAAACTCAGCCTAGCTTACAACCCTCTCACTTAGGCGGATAAGGCCACACCCCCTTCCAAATGACCCGACACAGTGGGAGACGGAGCTTACTAGTATTCGGCACTCGTGCACTCATGTATCCATTTGGTCTAAACGTTGAAGCATCTCCTGGTACCAAAAAGTTTCTAGGACTTTCACCCAAGGACATCCTATGTGCCCACATTTATAGAACAAATATTTTTGGTATCCAATCCTTCCATCCACGATGTACCTGTGGAGGCCACGGCCCTAATGTCGCTAGGGCGTACAGTGATCATGTCACACAAATGCGAGAAGTGTGAATCACACTATCTAATCATACAACAATCCTATGAGTAATGAGTCTCATAAACAATCTGCCCAAAGGTATATGCTATGATCAGTCACTCCTCATATCAAGCATACACATGATGCGTATGAGCATGAATAAGCATGTTATATGGTGATGAACTCTATTCATAACGAAGATGGGCCTAAATGGCTTACACACAACAAGTATGGGCCTAATAATGGGCCCCAGGGAGAGTTACAATGTGGACATTTAACCATCGCTGCTCTTACAATGTGGATGTTAAACCATCATTGCTCCCAAGGAATGGACCGCCATAAACATTATTACAAACATCATGGTGGAATCACACACCGTAATGGACCTCATATACCTCACATTCAGCCCCACACAAAGGCCTCATATACGTCTCATTGGCCTCACTCATCTCCTTATATACATCATATTGGGCCTTAACCCATGGGCCTTAAATACATCACAATGGGCCTCATAAACATCAAGTTGGTCACATCACATGGGCCGCATCAATGGGCCTCATATACATCAAGTGGGCTGCATCCACGAGCCGCACCAATGGGCTTATATACATCAAGTGGGCCACATCACATGAGTCGCACCAATGGGCCTCATATACATCAAGTGGGCTGCACCAATGGGCCTAATATAGATCAAGTGGGCCATATCAATAGGCCGCACTAATGGGCCTCATATACATCAAGAAAGACGCATCAATGGGCCACACTAATGGGCCTCATATACATTAAGTGGGCTGCATCAATGGGCCATGCCATCTACACCATTCACATATTTTTAGAGATCATTCTAGAGCATTTCCCAAAAAATGAATCATATAGGAAGATCATGTGGACAATACCACAAATAACAGTGGAGATAATGATTTCCACCCTTAAAATTACTAGGGCCCACCATAACGTTTATTTTCCATCCAATCTGTTCATATGGTCGCAAAGACCTGAATCAAGAGGAAAAACAAATATCATATTGATCCAGAACTTTTGTGATCCCTAAATGATTTCAATGGTAGGCGTTCAATCTCCACATTTTTCTGCAGTGTGGTCCACCTGATAAATCTGCCACATTTTTAGTCTTAAGCCTTAGACGAGTTCATCAACTGGATAGACGGTTTGGATGTAACACATACATCAGCGGGACCCACAAAACTTGTTGATGACAAGACCAGTAACTAATTGTTGCTAGTGGGGCCACAGATGGATGGTCTGGATCGGACACATACCTCAGATCAGACCCACCGAGCATGCTGATGTATACATCACCTATGTTGCTGCTCGTGGGTCCCCACCATCCCAACCTAATGACAATGTGGATTAAAGATACATATATCATAATGGGCTCCATTCAGATGGATAGACGGCGTGAATTCCACCCACGCATCAGGTGGGTCCCGTCCAGATGGATGGACGGTGTGGATGAAATCCACACACATTAGGTGGGTCCCATGGAACTCGATGATGTCACTATAGCAGCTATATAGCTGGTGTGAGATGCACCAGCCAATCCGCTTCTAATCTAGGTGGGTCCCACGTGGGGCCCACCATCATATAATATATATATATATATATTAAACAGTAGCGTCCAGCATCCAAGAACATTGGATGGACGGCCTGGATGAAACATTATAAGGTGGGTTCCACATGAGTGGCCCACCATAGTTTAGGATCAATCTAATATTTGTGTTTTTACCTCATCCAAGGCTTGAAAATGGGCAGTAAGTGGGCTCCATTGCTGGACAACCAGAAAAATTAGGACAGTCCAGATTTGATCACATCGGGTGGGCCACACACATATATCATCATCATCATCATCAAATGAAAAGGGAGAGAGAGAAAGAGAGAAAGAACGGTGAGATGGAGGGACCCAGCCACTATGGGCCCTCCCTTCCATGCGTTACAAAACATACATCAAGTGGGTCCCATTAATGTGGGCCCACCAATCACATTCAACGGTGGAGATCGCTTCTCCACTAAAATGTAAGGTCTAGATGACTCTTTCAAATTAGGAAAGTAAACATCATGATGGGCCATCGGCCACACCTAAGGTCCAAAGTGAGATCCGTACCATCAATCGGTAGGCCCCACTTAGTCCATCATTAAAAATAAAATCTAAACCTATAAGAATACCCACCATTGGATCTTCTTGGTCCGATGAAATGTTAAACTCCTTGACTCTTTCTTTGATGGAAGATGATGAGGATTGAAGGGCTAAGATGAGGGATTTTGGGTAGGAAGTGGGCCACACACTTAGCTTCTTTTCTCTCCTTAGGATTCTTCTCTCATGGTTGCTTGGGAAATGGTAGTGAATGGAGTGAAATGAGAGAAGAGTGGGGTTGTGTAAGAAGGATGAGATGAGAGGAATAGGTAGTGTAAGAGAGGGATGGGTGTGTGTAAGAGAGAGTTAACTTATAGGGGGTGAGGTGGCATGGGGTATGGGTTACTTGTCTTTGTTGGTAAGAAAAGGATGGGAGAGGCATGGGTTGTATACTTGACTAGTACTTGATTAATTGATGTGATGAGATGTATAGATTCTACCGGAATTCGCAACACACGGCGTTTCTTCGGAATATATGCGGGCCCACAACTCCTAAACTGGGTATCGCATTGGTGCGCAGGATGCGACGTTGGAACCGCGGCAAAGGTGTAGTTGCGATGGTATAAGTTTCGAGTCAAGCCAAATCAGATTTACGTGATACGACTCAAGGTCGCACACAAATGCTAGTTACAGGTTGCGGGTTACAGGAATTTGACGGGGAGTCTATAGAACGGTATGGATTAGGACACGGGCCTTAATCGACTCTAGGACCTACATAAGGAACTTAGACATGCCTACACAAGGCACAAGTTTATGCCCTACACAAGAGTAAAGGTCCACACGAAGCACCTGGGTTTTATGCCCTACACGAGAGCAAAGGATCCATATAAGGAACCTCGGTTTTAGGCCACATAGGCTAAGGATCCACACAAGGAACCTATGTTTTAGGCCACACTGGCCAAGGATCCACACAAGGACCCTAGTTTAAGCCACACAGGCCAAGGACTCGCACAAGAACCCTAAATTAGGCCACACAGGCCAAGGACCTATACAAAGGACCTAAGTTTATGCCCTACAGAAGAGTAAGGATCAATACACAGTACTCAAATATACTCTCCCGTCAGAGGCCTCCTATAAGGGCTTGAAAGGGTGAGATGTACCTGTCACCCAATCCTACACAAGGAATGATCAACAGGGTCTCTGGACTCTAATGACTTACAGATAAGTAGATGAGCCCCGTTCTACACGTTGATGAAGATCTCCTCTTTTATGATGAAGATTCTTCAGCTCCCTTCATCCGCAACACTGATGATGCTCCAATGTAAGGCGATGGGTTGGGTCAAGGTTATGTTGGAATCTACTCTAATGAATATTACTTATTTGAGAGATGAAGTAATTCCAAGATCTTAAGCATTTAAGGGATCTCGACGTAATGATTTGTCATTAAGATGGTAGCTGGATGATCCTTGAATGAGGATGTTCATTCACCATTCCTCTCTATTGAATGTCAATGATGAGGGTGGATTGAAGGATGAACTCCTATGAGAAAAAGGGCTTAGGGTAAATTGTCAGGCCCATGTCCTAGTGTCTATTCCGTTTCATAGGATCCCACGGTTCTCCTGGTCAAATTTCAGCGACCCGCGACCTTTTCATTTCATTTACACGCGATCCTGAGTCTTATCCTATAAACCCAAGCCGATTTAGCCTAAGACCTGTGCCATTGCAACGGTGCCGTCACCGCGGTTCCAACACTGCATCTCGTGCGCGAATCTGACCTCTAGATCATGAGATGTGGGCAGCGCATGATCATGGTCGTGGACCGCACGTTAAGGGACCCAATGTAACACCCCGGATTTCGAGGGTTGAGCAAAGCTTAACTCTCGAGTTCCGTCGCATCACTTATGCAACATAGATAATGATGATTAAATATTGTCCGTATTAGTGCATTAAACATGAATGGGATTACACTAAATCAGCATATCATACTCCAAAGTTAACGTAGTTAGGTAAGCGGAAGGCTGAGATAGATATAAAAAGTATGTAAGTATTTATTAATCCCTAGAGTATGAGTAGGGTACTAGGCTAAATGAATACATGCATGGTTCCAAAATTTACAAAATATCAAGTGTAAATGTCCAACTAATCCATAATCCTGTAACCCCAGCGACGCAACTCTAGGTCAACATGGACCCGCCTGAGAGTTGCATGTAGGATAACTCCTCGTCAAGGAAGTCCGGCTCCGTGGCATCAGTCTTGTCATCATCTGCAACTACAACAAAGTCTATTTGGTGTTTTAAAACACCGTCCCAGAGTGGGAGTGATCAACTCAGTGGTACTATAAGGTAAAGGTTAACATGTTATCAATTCAGTCAAGCAGTAATGATAAAACAGTACAACAATCATGTCCTAAGTACTCTTGTTAATGCAGGAATGGTATGTTGTAATGATGCATGCCCTTGCCTGCACTCCCTCAGTGACTTCATCACACGGTCGCGCATGACAAACTCTCTAAACGTGCGCTTCCTCGCTAAAGCACATGCAATGCGGTGCATGGTTGTGTTAGCAATACTTAATTAGGCTTATTCATATAGCAGATTCGGGAAGCTAAGATACCTCGCTTTATATCATTAACCCAAACAGAGATCCATCTAGGATCGTCAGTCCTAATTAATCACATACGATAGGCAAGTTGTAGGGTGTCACCCCTAATGCAAGCAGTGGACAGGTAAGTTCAATTGAATATACTAGAGGTCACTACGGGACGCTCCTCACCTAAACGTAGGCCGACAACTTGAATACAGTGTCCCATACACCACCATATTCGGCTCATGAGTTTGGGTTGCTCACTGGTCACTACGGGGAGGCTCATTACCCTAGCATAGGCCGACAACTCGACCACGATGTCCCATACACCACCATGCGCAACTCATGAGACTTAGCGGATCATGGTACCATGGTTAAAATGGGCTGTCACATCGGTAAGTGGTACCTTAGATTCAAGCAGTAGTGTCCATATAAGGTAAACACACATTAGGCCAATCGGGTTATTTGACAGTTTGATTTGTACGAGCTCACACTAAATCAATCGATATGGAGTGCATAAGCAGCCCTCTTGGCCTAACCACTATCGATAATCACCGTACGACTCAAATTCATCGAATGTATCCCTTGTGGCGAGACCAGCTCAACCACTCGATCGGAAACCGTTACCAATTGCCTAAACTATGTAGTAGTCCTAATCATACTCAAATGTAATAGGTAGTAACATGCGGTAATCATAATAGCATTTAACAAACAATTCAAACATGAATCTCATTTGAGCATTTTATCAAACACATAGAACATGTTATTATACATATGCATTTTCTACATAAATCATGTAGTGTAATTAAAGTTACATGAAGGAATTTATACATATAGCTAAGGTAGTTGAGAATCTCATCTCAACACCCTTAATAAATGCAATTCATCAAACAATTACTCATTCAAACATTTTATCAAACACTTAGCCTACACATTACTTCATACATGAACTAAACTAGTTAAAGCATATATTAAGGCAAATCCCTTCACAAAGGAGTTGTCATACATACGACAATCATGTATTCTTAGTTAATAGTCATGGCGAGCACAAATTATGATTTGATATTCATTCGAACATTCAACAAATACATGGAATGCATTATATATTCACATAGTTCACACACATGTATAAATTATCAAATACATCGTAACTATGATCATATGGCAGCAATCAAGTCAGACATAAATCATTGCCGACATCGAAAGCCTTGAAAATCATAACCTAAATATTTATAGTCCGCACCTTTCGTCGGTACGCCCGTTACAAACTCGGTTCCTACACTACGTTCCTGTAAACTGAACATTGGACACCTAACCAATGAAATAGGTTAGCTGTTTCATAGATTCATCTATTTAGATTCCTAAATCGAGATTAGGGTTAGGATTTCTTACCCAAATCATAGTCGAAATAAGTTGAGTAGTGTAGTAGAGAGGCGATTCGGTGTGTAGAGTTGTGGGAAAGGATCCCACCAACAATCTCCAAGTATCCTTCTTCCTTCCTTCCTCTTTTCTCTCCTTTTCTTTGTCTCTCTCTCCTAGGTTTTTAGGAAATTCGCATGAGGGAGAGAAGGGGTGGTTTAAGGACCTTATATAGGCTCAATAGTGATGTAAATGGTCCAGGCTATGGTAAACTTGGGTTATAGCCAAAGGGCGTCTATTTCGGGTAAACGGAGCTCATCTGGAGGTCCATTACTCGTTTATGTCACAAGGTAAGTTCCCTGACCATGGATCTAGGCCAGGATGCTATTTCAGCGCATTTGGATAGGTCGATCAACTGTGACAGACCTGTATCTGTTCAACAGTCGTCGTCACTCGATCAGGGCCACAAGTATAGGGATATGTATAGGAAAATTTCCCTGATCCACAGGTATAATTTGGTAAAAAACTGATGGTCTGAAACCTTTAATTTTGCCAGCAAGCGAACGACCCAATTCACTTAAGCTTCAGTGCACTTTCAAAAGATATTCGTGTTTCTCACCCACTTTACTCAGGGCTCTAGTTGCACGTTTCTGGATACTATTTGGGCTCGATTCCCGCGATGGTTGTCAAGCCTAGTAAGGTGGTCATAACCTTGTAGCTTTGCGACCATCAGACTTTTGACGTGCGGTCCAGGTCCAATACGGAGTTCTAATGTGCTCCCGAGAGCAACTGGGTTTTTGAGATTGCTCCTAAGTTTTTAGGTAATGTTAAGTTAGGGATTCTAATGGTTTTGGGCCTTGCCATCCATATAGATAGTGGTTCAAGCTAATCCACTGATTAAATCAGTTTAGTACTTAATTAAACTTCGCCTGAATTCTAAAGAATTCGTTCCTTAGTGATTTCTACTTAAGGTGATACTCGGGTCTTTGTACAGATTTTTTCGAGACATAACAATCTACCCCCTTTAAAGAAAATTTTCATCATCAAAATTAGTCCCTTTTCATACTCCTCGAGAATTTGAGGGTAGTTCTCACGAACTTCGGCGTCTGTTTCCCAAGTAGCCTCTTCCTCAGTATGGTGTGTCTATAGTACCTTCACGAGTGACATAACTTTGCTGTGTAGCACTTGTTCCTACCTGTCGAAGACACGTGTTAGCTACAGTACATAGGTTGCATCTTCACTCAACTGTATTTACTCCCATTTGAGAATATGGGAAGGGTCAGGAACATATTTCTTCAGCATCGATACGTGAAATACATTGTGCATGCCTACGAGTGGTGTGGGCAAGGTTAGATGGTATGCCACCACACCCACTTGGTCTAAAATCTGAAATGGGCCAATGAATCTCGGCGTGAGCTTCCCTATCTTGCCAAACTGGAGGACTCCCTTTATGGGGGAAACCTTAAGAAACTGTAACGCCCTGAAAATCGGGGGTCGAGCATAAACTCAACTCCCGAGTTCCAGAACATCACTTATGCAACAAAATGAATGATGATTGAATGTTGACTGTATTTGTGCATTGAACATGAGTGAGATTAAGCCAAAACAGAATATCATACTCGAGACAAGTAAATTAGCGAGACGGAAGATCATGATAGATATATAAAATATATAAAATCTGTGGTGAATCTCCAGAGCGTGATAACATTACCAGGTTAATAAATTACAAGTACAGTTCAAATTATACCAATGTGTAAGTGTAATGTCTTCTATCCCATGTACCATAGTCCCGTCAATACAGTACCAGGTCTTCAGAGACCTGCCAGAGAGTTACATGTAGGAGAACTCCTCCCCGACATCATAATAGTAGTCCGGCTCTGCTTCAGGAGTAGCGTAGCCATCTGCAATCAGACAATATCTAGTGGGTGTTCGGAACACTGCCCCGTATCGTGGGAGTGAGTGATCAACTCAGTGGAACAATAAAGCATAGGTTAACATGTTATCAATTCAGTCAAGAAGTAATGATAAAGTAGTACAATCAAACAATTTTAACTACTCTTATTTAATGCAAGTATGAAATGACATGATGTATGCCCTTGCCAAACCACCCTCACGCGACATCATCTTACGTTCGCGAATGCATACCTCCCTCAGTGCTCCACATCTACTAGGCACATGCGGTGCGATGATGAGCATGATTACCGAGTTATTATTAGTCCAATTCAAACAGCAGTATTGGGAAACTAAGGTACCTCCCTTGTATCATTCCCAAACATGATCCATTCTAGGGTCGTCAAACCTAGATAATCTCATACGATATTATGGTTCGAGAGGCATCTCGAAGGCATCGCAAAGGGCTCGTCACCCGTCAGCACGGATACAGGTCTCACCGTATGCGGCTCAATTGGCCGTCGTCACCAAATACAGTGTCTCACCGTACTCGGCTCAATCTGGCGTCGTCACTTCGAGTACATGTGTCTCATCGTACTCGGCTCAACTCATACTCCAGTTGCTGTGAAAGACTCGTCGCCAATCACAGACCTTAGAGTATACTCGAAGATATTACAAAGGACTCGTCGCCCGTCAGCACGAGTACAGATCTCACCGTACTCGCCTCTCGCCGTAAGTATCGACAGCTCGAATACAGTATCCCATACCACCGTATTCGGCTCACGAGTTTGGGTTGCTCAATGGTCACTACGGGGAGGCACATGACCCCAGCATAGGCTGACAGCTCGGCCACGGTGTCCCATACCACCATGTCCGGCTCATGAGTCTTAGCGGATCGAGGTACCATGGTTAAAAGGGATTTCACTAGTAAGTTTGGTACCCTAGGTTCAGGCAGTAGCGACCAAACATGGTGAACATACATTAGACACATCGGGTTACTTGACAAGCTCGGCCTAACTCGAGCGCACAACAAGTTGAACGACATGAAGTGCATAAGCACCGCAAGGTCCAACCACTATCGCCAACCGAAGTACGACTCGGGTTCGTCGAACACATCTCACGTGGCAAATGAATCACAACCACGAATTCAATTCTGGTACCGATTATCTGGACTATAATCATAGCCCCAAACACAATCAAGTGCAGATAGATAAAGCAGTAGTGAATCAAGATTCAACTCATACAATCGAGGTCTCGTAGTATCCGTTTAGGGTCGCTGTGGTCACATTGACGCATTCGTTGCTCCACTCCCCCATCACCCATAACGGATCATACAATGTAAATATAAATTTAAACATATGCATTACATAGTTAAAATTATAAAGCAGTTGAGCATATTATGAAGCACAACACGAGCATGAATTTGTACATGTTCAATTCCTAATCACACAACTATCCAAGGAGATCATACACATAGTTAGAAGAGGTTGAGAATCATATCTCAACACCCTTATACATTACAATTTGCTAACTACTACTCATTCAGACATTTCAAGAAACACTTAAACAAACATACATCCACATACATGACATATGTCGATCACATAGGCATTAGGCCAAATCCTTTCACTAGGGAGTTGCCCCAATCATAACACGAGTACACCCACGACGGATATCATGGCAAGCAGGAATCCAAGTTCCATTTTCATTCAGTCATTTCCACAAACACTTGGGCCACACATTTTAGCATATATGGTGTATATTGGCCGTGGCGTGATTTAGGGCAAATCCTTTTGTCAAAGGGGTATCGCCAATACAACAATCATGAATCCATGACAATTAGTCATGGCGAGTACGAATGAGAATTCGGTACCCATTCAATCATTTTCACAAACACTTAGAATACACTGTTATAACATACATGGTGTATGTTAGCAAAACATGTATTAGGGCTATCCTTTAGCCAAGTGATTATTTTATCCATGTATAATATATTACTACAGCAAATAATCATGATAAATACATCTCCAAAATTTATACGTACACAGTATTTTCTAAAATACGCATTTTCAACATACATAGTGTATACAAGCAAACATGTATTACGGCAATTTCTTTCGCCAAATAAGTAATTTATCCATATATTATATAATCATACGACAAATAATCATGGCAAACACATTTCTAAAATATACATGTATACGGCACTCCTTACAATACAGTATTTTTACATACATAGTGTATATTAGTAAAACATGTATTTAGGCGAATCCTTTCGCCAAATAAGTATTTTATCCATATATCGTATATCCATACGACAAATAAACATGTCAAATACATTTCCATAAAAAATACGTATACGGTATTTTATATGAATACCTAGAGTATGTGAAATTCCAAATTCTACAATTCTAATCGAAACAGAAAACGGAAAGCACTTTGTACATGTGCAATTGCATGCAGATCATGAATCTACCATTATCTGACATTGAAAGCATTGAAAACCGCAACCTATACACCTAAAGTCCTCACCTTTTGTCGTAGAATCGCAACAGAATTGATAGGTTTGTCTAGCTTCCGTATATGGCAACTAGGCAACCTAGAGAAGGTAATAGGTTAGCTATTTCATAACCTACAACAATCAAATCCCCCAAACAAGTTAGGGTTAGGGTTTATTACCTAGAAATGACGCCGAATCGCAGGAAAGCAAGCAAGAATGAGGTGGTTAAGCACCGATAGCAAGAAGGTAGAGCCGGGGAGATCTTCCCACAACTCCCACACATTCTCCTTCTTTTTTCCTCTCTTAAATCCCAAATTTGTATGGCTGCCATGAGAGAGGGTTTAAGGTCCTTATATAGTTTTAAAACTCACCAAAATAGACTCTGTTCAAGGGGTACGACTATTATAGGTATTCGGCAAGACTTTTCCGCCTCAAAAGAAGGTTTCGGTGGCCCTCCTCAAGCCAAACGTCGCTTAAGCTCTCAACACATGGATCTACGTGGGATTACGCTGACTGATCGGATTCCCAGATCGCACGTGGCGGACCATTTTCAGTTTAACGGTCGGTGGGCCACGATCCGAAATTCCAAGTACATGTAAATGTTCCTAAAATTTTTCCTGATCCGAGGGTGTAATCTGGTCTGATTCTGACGGTCTGGTTGCTTAATACTGATTTGCAAGCGAATGGTACCAGATCACTATTCCAGATATTTATTTTGTAAAGGAAAGAGTGATTTTCACACTCCCTCGCTCCGGACTCAAGCAAATGGCCGTGGGACATCGACTGGACCTGATTTTCGAGGTGGTTGTCAAGCCCAGTGAGGCGGTCCTAGTTCTTTAACTTCGTGTTAATCGGACTTCCGATGTGCGGTCTAGACCTAATACGAAGTTTTGAGATGCTCCCGTGAGCAACCGGGTAATGAGATTGATCCTAAGTTTTAGGGTAACCTAGCGTCAATGATTCTACAAGTTTTGAGTCTTGCAGATCGTATTTAAAGCGATTGGTGCTAATTTCACAGGCACTCTAGTTTAACACTAGCTAAATCTCACTTAATTTCTAAAGGGTTTAGTCCTGTAAGATTTCTATCTAAGGTGATACCTGGGCCTTTGTAGTTTGTATATAAAGTGATCCAAGTTATACTACTTAGCTAGTTTAGGATAGTGTCTAGGATGAAAGTACTTTGAAAATTTTAAAGAAAAAGGTGGTAAAGGGTGGAATTTGTGAAGAAAATGGTTAAGGAGCGATTTTTAGACTGTGGGATTTAGTTCTGACAAGTTAATAAGGTCTTAGGATCGACCCATTGCCTAAGGACGTCTAATCCCAGGTTGGCAAAAATCTGGGACGTTACAAAAACACATGGTCCCCAACTTCGAATTTCAATTGCCGCCGTCATGTATCGGTGTAACTCTTCGGTCTGCTCTGGGCCGCAAGAAGTCGACGCCTGATAATGTCGATATTCTCTGAGGTTGCCTGAACCAAATCTAGGCCAATCAGGCTCTTCTCACCAACTTCTGCCCAACAATGTGGTCCTGGACAAGGGCGTCCATACAGTGCTTCGTAAGGGGTCATGCTAATGCTCGCTTGGAAGCTGTTGTTATAAGCGAACTCCGCATAGGGAAGGCAATCATCCCAACTATCCTTGAAATCAAGCACACATGCTCGCAACATATCTTCTAGTACCTGGTTCACCCGTTTTGTCTGCCCATCTATCTGAGGGTGAAACGTAGTACTGAACTTCAGTTTCACTCCCATTAATTCCTGGATTCGAGTCCAGAAAATGGACGTGAATCGCGTGTCTCGTTCCGACACAATCTCCATAGGCACTGCATGTAAACGTATTATATCCTTGATGTACAACTTAGCTAAATCATCTGTTGAGTTTGAAATTCTGATAGGGAGAAAGTGAGCCGATTTTTTCAATTGGTCCACAATCACCCAAATGGAGTCATGTCCCTTTCTCGTCTTTGGTAACCCCAAAATGAAATCCATAGAGATGAAATCCCATTTCTATTCAACTATAGGTATGGGCTGAAGAAAACGAGGAGGTCGGTGATGCTCGGCCTTAAATGTTGGCACATAAGCCAATCGGACACAAAGTCTGCTATGTGGGCCTTCATGTTGTCCAACCAGTACGAACCTTTCATATCTCAATACATCTTTGTACTACCAGGATGCATCACCATCTTCGAATTGTGAGCAGCCTCGAGAACTTCCCTTCTCAAGTCATGAAGATTCGAGATGCACAGGCGGCCACGATAACGTAAACCCCCATTTGAACCAACTCTCCATTCAAAGTCTCCATCGTCACTAGCTCATTTTCTCATCTTCACAAACCATTTATCTCCCCTCTGAGCGACAATGATTCAGTCATCAATAAGTGGTTGTACACGAATATAGGCGATGCTCTCGAACAACTCCTTTACTGTAAGCTTCTGTTCGAAGTCTCACAAATTCTACCATGTTCCATTCTTCTATCATTAGCGGAGCCGCAAATTCTATTGTCTTCTTGTGGCTCAATGCATCTGCCACAAGGTTAGCCTTGCCAAGATGGTAGAAGACTTTAAACTTGAAGTCTTTCAAGATCTTCATCCAACGTCATTGCCTCCTATTCAAGTCTCTCTGCATGAATATGTATGTGAGGCTCTTGTGGTTGCAAAAGAGCTCGAACTCCTCTATGTAGAGGTAATGTCTCTAGAGCTTTAATGTGAAGATAACTGCTGCCAATTCTAGGTCGTGCATAGGGTAGTTTTGTTTGTGTTTCCTCAACTGTCACGATGCATAGGCAATCAATTTGTCTTTTTGCATAAGAACACAACCCAAACCAAAATGAGACGCATCGGTGTATATCGTATATCTAACCCCTTGCTCTGTCAATACTAGCACAGGGGCGAACGTCAACTTGTCCTTCAATTCCTGAAAGGCCATTCTGCTTTCTCGTTCCATGCAAACTTAAGATCTTTTCTAATGAGCTGAGTCAACAGTCTGACTATCTTAGAAAATTCTTTAATGAATCGATGATAATAACCTGCCAAGCCAAGGAAACTCCTCACTTCAGTAATTGAACCGGGCTACTCCCAGTCCTGAACTGTGGTCACCTTAGCAAGGTCCATAGCGATACCTTCCTTGGACACCACGTGTCCCAGGAACTTGACTTACTCTTTCCAGAAGTCACATTTCTTGTACTGAGCAAATAACTAATTCTTCCTAAGAGTATCGAAGACTTCTCGCAGGTGCTCTTCGTGATCTTTTTTACTCTTGGAGTATATCTGAATGTCATCTATAAATACGATGATGAATCAGTACTGATATGGCCGAAATACCCTATTCATGAGGTCTATGAATACAGCTGGTGCATTTTTTAGTCCAAACGACATCACAAGGAACTTGTAGTGCCCAAAACTGATTCTGAATGTCGTTTTTTGCATGTCTTCATCCCTGACGCGCAACTGATGGTACCTGGACTGTAAGTCAATCTTTGACAAATATAGTACCCCTCTCAATTTGTCAAATAGATCATCTATCCTAGGTAAAGGATACTTATTCTTCACCGTCACTTCATTCAACCCGCGATAATCAAACAATCGCAGCTGTCACACCCCAAACCCAGAAATCGGATTCACAAGAATCCCAATTGCCGAATCCGGTGCCGACAGCCTCCTTAGTACCCCATTCTTGACTCCCAACGTCATATGTCAAGTTCCGATCCTGGGATCCTACAAGGAGGATTTTCCAACATGCATTTATCTCATAAGAAGCATAACCACAAGTATACCCAAATCACAAGGACAATATCATAATCACATATCCACTAATAGAAACATTTGAATATAATGCTGAAAGGGGAATACATATCTTAAAATCTAAACTCCATAAGTCAGCTACATACTCCAAGCTCCATACTGTTACAACCTAACATCACCTGCTCGCATTTATCGTGCATAAGCTTATAGAAAGCTTAGGGAGTGGTAAAAGTGTGTGCGCACAATAAGTACCAAGCACACAAATACAACATCACAATCATACAATGTCAGAAATAAAGGTGAGATCATGAATCATACGATATCATAGTAAGCGGAAATATACTAATAGGTCCATGAGTCAAACAATATCAAAGTACGCAATACAGATTAGCTATGCAAATGAGGAGTCATAAAGAACCAAATATCGGACGTTGTATCTAGACCATATAAATGCAGAAACACAGTAACCCAAAATACCATATGTCGCGGATGTAATGCAATATGCGATGCGAATGGAATGAACATGTTGGAGTGTGAAGTTGGGATGATAGTACATAATATCGCAGGCTACGGGCTCCATTACAAGGGACTTCCCATACCTAAATTTGGATAGTCAGACTCAATGTAGTAAACTTCTGATCTTAGTTTAGTCGTGCACCCCAACCGAAATCCTGGCCATTACAAAGCACACGTAACAAATAGTTGTGCACCACCAGCCCGAGTGGATAGTGAATGAATGAATGAATGAATGAGTATGCAACTCCTGCCTAATAAGTCCACATATCAATACTATTCATCTCTGAGAGCATTACCGGGGTCTAGTACACTCTACACCAGCTTGCCACCCCATCAAGCGCACAATTGGGTAAGTAAAAAAGACCTCACTATCCGCCTGACCAGTAGTAGGCCAATATCTACCCAGCACGTCAATAGCAGACCCATTCACGATCTAGTCAAACTCAGCCTAGTTATGCCTACTCCCTCGGGCGGGTAAGGCCACACCCCCTCCCAATCGACCACGACACAATTGGAGACGCGGCCTACTGGTATATGGTCCTCATGCGCTCATATATATATATCCACTCGGTCTCGATGTTGGGGAGTCCTCTGGTACCAAGAGGGTTTAGGGATTTTCACCCAGGGCCATCTATGGAAGCCCGATGCTAATAACATATTTTCAGTGTCCCATTTGGCATCCACGATATGCCTATGGAGGCTACTGCCCTGATGTCGCTAGGGCGTACAGCCATCACAACACACAATGCCAGATGCATGAGTCATACAATCTAGTAATGCATCAATCCTGTGCATACCGTGCGCTCATGTGAGACAATCTCCGCCTATTAGGGAGTCTCATAACAACCTACCAAATGACATATGCAATGGTTAGCCACATCTCATAACAAACATGCAGATGATACGTATGGGCATGTATCATGATGCTATACTGTCACATACTGATAACCGGTATCAATAACCGGCATCAACAATCGACCTCGACAATGTAAACATTTAACCAACATTGCCCCCAAGGAATGGCCCACATAAAGCCTAACATATAGTGGGCCCATGGCCTCACATAAGGGCCAAATATACTACACCATGGGCCTTACTCAAGAGCTTAATACACATCACAATGGGCCTTTCACATGGGCCTAACATGCATTACAATGGGCTCCATCGCTTAGCCCTCAAATGCATCACAATGAGCCTTATCACATAGGCCTCATATACATCTCATTAGGCCTTAAACACGAGTCAGATACGCATCACAATGGGCCTCAAATATGGGCCGTATATACATCACATTGGGCCTCGACAAATGGAATCGACAATCGATCATGACAATCGGAATCGATCGATAATCGGCAATCAGCCACGACAATCGGAATTGAACGATAATCGGCCTCAACAATCGGAATCGACCTCAATAATCAACCTCGACAATCAGAATCGGCCTCAATACTTGGCCTTGACAATCGGAATCGGCCTCGATAATCGAAATCAGCCTATACAATCGGCCTCGACAATCAGAATTGGCCTCAATACTCAGCCTCCATACTCAACCTCGACAATCGAAATCGGCCTATACAATCGGCCTCGACAATTGGAATTGGTCTTGATACTCGGCCTCGACAATTGGAATTGGTCTCGATACTCGGCCTCAACAATCGGAATCGGCTTATATAATTAACCTCGACAATCAGAATCGGCCTATACAATCGACCTCAACAATTAGAATTGGCCTATACAATTGTCCTCGACAATTGGAATTGGCCTCGATACTCGACCTCGACAATCGGAATCAGCCTATACAATCGGCTTCGACAATCGAAATCGGCTTATATAATCAGGCTCGACAATCAGAATCGTCCTATATAATCGGCCTCAATCAGAATTGACCTCAATACTCGACCTCGACAATCGAAATCAGCCTATACAATCGGCCTTGACAATTGGCATCGATGAGAATGGGCCTAACAAGGCCCAAGGGAACGTCACAAAGTGGACATTCAACTATCATTGTCCATCAATGTGGACATTTAACCAACATTGTTCCCAAAGTGTAACACACTGGTTCCCAGAACCCGAGTACACTACTCGTTTTCCAAAAACTCGAGTGTTAACCTTTAAAATATCTTAAATTTCACATACATTTTTTTTCTTTATCAAAGTTAACCATTCAAGCAAAATAAAAATAATTCAAGTATAAGAGGGAGTCCAAATATACATAACCGAGGTTTTCAAGTGGTTACCCAAAAACTTATACAAACCAAATTGTCTTAAGTTTTACCGACATAACAGAATACAAATAAAATCAGGAATGGAAAGTCGCAAGATCATTTAGCTCCTCCCATTCCACCTGAACCCCAATGTACGCATCACCTGTGTCTCCTGCACACTGAATACTGTTCGATAGCGTCCATGGCTATCCAGTGAGGTATAACCCCCAAGATTTATCGTAACATCAAGATAATTAAGCATAGTTATCAAATACAATATATAACAAATATTACATAATGATTGTCATGAAAATCAGGTGAGGTTCAACAAATACACATTCATTAAATAAATCATACAAAATAATCTTGTTTAAATGCATGGATGTATGCACATGCTCACAGACCTAGGGATGCACATCCAGCTGGTAAAAAGTCGCCCAAGGAGAACTAGTCACCCGGAAAAGACAATAATAATGTAGATCGCCCAAGGAGAGTTAGTCACCCAAAAAAATATGCAAAGGTACGCCCAAGGAGAACTAACCACTCGGAAAAGACCAGAATAATATATAGGTCACCCAAGGAGATCTAGCCACCCGAAATATTACACAAGGTACGCCCAAGGAGATTAGCCACTCGGAAAAGACCATGATAATATATAGATCGCCCAAAGAGAATTAGCTACCCAGAAAAATACACAAAGGTACACCGAAGGAGAACTAACCACCTGGAAAAGACCATGATAATATATAGATCGCCCAAAGAGAATTAGTCACCCGAAAAAATACACAAAGGTACACCTAAGGAGAACTAACCACTCGGAAAAGACTATAATACATACCATGAAAATGCATGATTAGCCCAACCATTATTATTCCAATTTCAAACAATCATTTTAAGAAAGCTCAAAGGTCACTATGGGGGGTTGGTCACCCAGCATAGGCCGACAGCTCAGGCATAGTGTCCCATTCCACCATCCCTGGCTCGTGAGGTTAATAAATAGGGTGTTTAAAGGTAACCTATGTAACTAGTGGCCAATTGTAGTTCTACAAGTTGAACTTACCATCGCAAGGTTATACAAGACAATTTATTAAAGCCACATAGGGCAAATATTCTATTAAGCTACATAGGGCAAACAGTCCATCCTAAGGATGTGATGAAAAGGGATTGTCCCTAAAGCCACTTAGGCAACAAATGATCCATAAATAGTAAGTCCATCATATAATTTCATTTAATCCATGTTGCAAGTGGCCACTAATTTGAGGACCTTTAAATACACCATACAATACTCACAACTGGTAAAACTAGTTATGTAATATATCAACAGTATTACACACATAACGTGAGATATTTGAGATCTATCACATGTTCAAATAATTAAAAGTAAATCCAACGATCAATCATTTATGAATAATCATTTAATTAGAAATTAACATTTAATAGCAATATATTAAGAAATCAAATAAAATAAACAAACTAAGTTAACTATCAAGATGTAGAGAAGCTTGAAGGGTGATCCTCACCTTTTGTGTGGGCACATTCCTCACCAACACTCAATCTTGAATTCGAGAAACCTTGGGTCTAATCCAACCTAAGTTGATTTTAATTGATTCCTCACAAAAGATCTATGCCTAGAAGATTTAAATTCCACACTTTAGTATGAATTTAAGGATTAACCGTAGAGAAATTTAAATAATAAATTCTTATTTTCTTGGAATTATCTTTACTTGAATTTTTGTATTTGGGAAAATTTACTGACCTGCTTGACTTCGACTTAGCTCACCGCAGACCGGCTGGTTGACTCAGTGAGTCGACTCAGTAGGCTAGGAATCTTTCTTCTCCTCTCTTTGCTTCTCTCCACTCTTTCCTTTCTTATTTCTTCTTTCCTCCTGTTTTCCTTCTTCTATTCTCTTTAGAGTCTCACAAGACCCCAAACCCAAGTCAGTAGAATGTGGGTCTCCACCTGACTGAGTCGACACAGTTCGGATCAACACAGTGCAGCAAAACCGGTAGCGACTCAACTTGCTTTCCTTTCTCTCTTTCCTTTTCTCTTCTTGTCTTTCTTTTTCAATCCGATGACCAGCATGGGGGCTGGACCGAACCTGACATTGCTCAACATGACTGGTTGAAGAGGGGTTGAGCTAGCAGATCGAAACTCGGACTGAGTCAAGCTCGTCCGCACCCTGTTGGCCTCCCTTTTCTTCTTCTTCCTCCGTGCTTCCTTCATTTTCTCTCCATCATCTTCTTTTCTTTTCTTTCTTCTCTTTTCTTTTGCTCGGTTTCTCCAGATCAAGCCCCAACTCAGCCCAACTGTGACCCGATCTCGCCACAAGAATCTAGACTCGAGCCGTGCGGTGCGACACCCACCAATGGCTACCCACTTCTCTCCCGAGCCCTCTCTTCTTCTCCATTCCCTCCTTCTTGGAGACAACCTGAACTCGGTTGCAACTCAGTGACCTGAGCGAGTTTGGACACGGTCATGCTAGCTGCGGCACTACACTCCCTAACGGACCCACCCTCTCGACTTTTCTTTCCTGTTGCTTTCTCAAAGTTTGCCCTAAAATTTGCCTATTTATAGACTTTCCCATTTCTAGAGCTTTCTACGGCTAATCCCAGGGATTAGTACACTGTTAACAAGAGAAGATGTTGAGAGATTCATCGTACGGTTCTCTTATCTAACTGATCTTCTTCACGGGTCTGGTTAGCTGCTCCAGATGAACCTTTGTTAAGGTGGGACACGTATTGGACGGTTTAGATTCACCAACAGATGTGTCCCAAGGATTTTGGGTTTTTCGGTCATTTTGAGGAAGATGATCTGACGATCATGGTGTTTTCGAATTGGTCGGTTGGTCCGTCGATCAAGGTCGTCTGAACGGTTCAAATATCTATCAGAGGACATGTGGGGTCCATCTCATGGTGGATAGAAGGTCGCAGATTAGTTGAGTTTAGCCACACAGGGGCTTTTGCGAACTCCCGTTTTCTCGTCGGCTTCTCATGATTTTCTCGTCTAGCTACGAGATTTTTAAACAGCCCTAAGGCCGATGTCTGGGATTGCTCGAGCGACCCTTCTGGAAGCCGAGGAACGGTCGAGATCACGGCCTGTCCCGAAGTGGAAATATTCTTTCCGCCTTTTGGCGAATAGAGGTGTGTTTTTGGAAACCGTAGGCATGATTAGGACGCTATCTTGGTGCGTGGACGAGCTTCAAGTATTCTGGGCAAAAGGAACTCCCAGCAAGGCACTGCTGATGTGGATTTTTTTTTAAATCTCTCAGGGGCTGTAGATTTTTCCTCTTGGCAAGAACCTTTGTAGAACACCGACTGGGTGGGAATTTGTGCCCGTGTATGGATACTACCACTAATAAATTCGGTGTGGCTATGGTCGGTGGTCCGTCCGGAACACGATGGACGGTTCAGATCATCCACACAATCTCATATGGTGGCCCAACATTGGAGCTCCAAACGGCAATTTTCAAACGTTGTTGCTTTGAGGGAAAACCAGAGAAAAAGGAGGAAAATCCTCTTTTCCGAATTTTCATCGGGTCAATGGCCTTTTGACCCGGCTTTTGGTTCAGTGCACCTCTGGTGCATAACTCCAGATGTCCTCGCATGATCAATGTGGGGCCCCCAGGATGTTCTTGGGAAATCTATTCCACCCAACGGTCTCCATAGTTCGTGAACTGGCATCTGACCCAAGATGGGAAAAATCAGAAACTCAAGCGGGCCATATCAAGGGGATCGTGGCCCTTTCGCGTTGATTTCCATCAATTTGATGGTCGGATTAGTTTCATTTGATTATCAATGGTCCCAGGGATTCTAAAGTCTACCTGGGTGGATTTTAACATTTGTTTTATGAGTTAGAGGGTTGTGATTCATAATCCTATGGTTATCTCACAATAAGTGCAAATATGGTGGTCCATGAAATCAAAAACTTGGTGCTCAAGGGTTCCAATACGAATCACATGTAATCTACTAATTTAGAGTGGGGATCTTATCTTATTGGACATCAATTGCTAATGGACTGGCGAATTCGATGACCTGATTCCCAAGATTGAGTTCGTACCACTCAGTTAATTCTAAGAAAGTTTTCAAAGATGTTTTAACACCGTCAGGTTCCTAGAAATAGGTCCTTTATTCTTTGATGTGGATTCATTGAGGATGTAATGGTCCATCTCATAAATCAACGGTTTGATGGCTTAATCCATGGATAATGAGATTCGATTAGATTGTTGTATGATTGAGTATATTGGTTGATCTCGAGTGTTTCTTAGGGTCCCTAGTTTATCTTAATTGAAATTGTACAGTTGATTATGCAATTAGGTGATTTAGTTTGTGATTTTCAGGGATGGATCGCCCAAATATCGACCATGAGTCTTAAGAAATGGTGAATCAAGTGACTCATGTCCTAAGGTTGATATTTTCGTAGCTTAGTCAGCCCAACTAGACGTTGTCTGACGTTCAAATTCTTTCCTAATCTAGTCATCAACACATCTAATGGTTTATCTTAAATAACAACAAGTGGGTACTTTGATGTATAGGTGGGAGTTGCTTTTAACGGTCGGATCTAGATTGGAATGAATGTGCATGTTCACTTAAACTGGGTTTGTATTTATACTAGGTTAGGTTATACGGTAACACCCGAGTACTGAAAAGTATGGGGTGTTACAATCTACCCCCCTTAAAGAGAATTTCATCCTCGAAATTCAATGGTCCTACCCATATTGTGGACAATGCTATTTTTTTCAAAATATTTGAAATCATCCACCACATTCCTTGTGAGGCATATTTGTGGGTACCAACGTATGTGATAACCATTAAAATTAAGGTTGTTACAATCTACCCCCCTCAAAGAAGATCTCGTCCTCGAGATTTGCTGACGTACATCTCAAACATTACGAGTGGCCAGGTTATCTAAAAGTGTATTCCATCTCGTGGATGACTAAGTATGAAATCACAATGTCTATTTCAACAACTTATGTCGAAATTCTGCCATGTCCTTTAAATCTCTAGTCTAGTAGATTTCTTAATGCACATAGATATTCTTAAGAATTAGAATTTTATTATTTTATTTTATTTTATTTTATTTTTTTTTACCAAAATTAGGGATATAATTCAATGTCCAACAACCTTATAATTTACTATAGTATTTCCTAGTATCACAATTTCTTTAAGTGACAAATAATAATATCGTTATATTTTTCCAAGATCCTCGAATCCAGTCCTAATATACCTAGCTTAAGTTTGAAGATTTACCCAATATTTTATAACTTTACCTCTAGTTAGTTTAAGTGATAAGTTTTGTAAGAAGTTTTATCTTTGTTTGGAGGGATGTATTAAAGAATTCAAATTGTAGTTCCTAGTACGATTCTTAAGTTTAGGAAGTGCTTAAATTTGATCTAATGTATAGTGTGGTAGGCAAGGAGTTACCTTCAATGCCTAAGCCCGTTTTACTTATTAGGTGTTGTGACAATGTTATTTCCAACAGAGGAAAGTAAAAGAAAATTAATTTTAATCCTATATTGCTAAAGATGTTCCTTAGAAGTTAGGTTTAAGGAATGTTCTTGTTTGATCTCATGTGCATCACAACGGTTATTTGTTCATGCATGGTTCCTAAGTTTAGTTTCTAAGATTCAAATAACTAAATCTAGAAATTTTGAAGGGGCCTAGAGTTTTAAAGTTCTAGGTCCTTAACTTTCTTACTCATAAGGGGTTTCACATAAGCTTGAATGACCATCATAACAATTTCAAACGGAACTTAAGTTTGGTTTGTAAGATCAACAATTATTCTGGTAGTTTACAATGGAGCCAAGGCTTTGTTTTTAGGTTTTATGATTATCTAGATGATTTCCCATGGGACCTAAAATCTCCAATCTCTACCTTCTCGATTTCTCCTAATTCAAAGGGAACTTCACATAAGTTCGAAAGGTTATCCTAATAATTCATAAGGGAACTTAAGTTTAGATTTCTATGTTCTCAAACTTTCCTTAAGTCAAGAGGAGATTCACCTAAGTTCCAACACATTAACTTAAGACATTTAATGTTTGTATAAGTTCTCTTCCCAAAGGCAAGGTTTGTCTAGACTGGCTTTGATACCAACTTGTAACACCCCGGTTCCCGGAACCCGAGTACACTACTCATTTTCCAAAAACCCGAGTGTTAACCTTTAAAATATCTCAAATTTCACATACATTTTTTTTTCTTTATCAGAGTTAACCATTCAAGCGGAATAAAACAATTCAAATATAAGAGGGAGTCCAAATATACATAACTAAGGTTTTCAAGTGGTTACCCAAAAACTTATACAAACCAAGTGTCTTAAGTTTTACGGACATAACAGAATACAAATAAAATCAGGAATGGAAAGTCGCAAGATCATTTAGCTCCTCCCATTCCACCTGAACCCCAACGTACGCATCACCTATGTCTCTTGCACATTGAATACGGTTCGATAGCGTCAATGGCTATCCAGTGAGGTATAACCCCTAAGATTTATTGTAACATCAAGATAATTAAGCATAGTTATTAAATATAGTATATAACAAATATTACACAATGATTGCCACAAAAATCAGGTGAGGTTCAACAAATACACATTCATTAAATAAATCATACAAAATAATCTTGTTTAAATGCATGGATGTATGCACATGCTCACAGACTTGGGGATGCACATCCAGCTGGTAAAAAGTTGCCCAAGGAGAACTAGTCACTCGAAAAAGACAATAATATATATAGATCGCCCAAGGAGAGTTAGTCACCCGAAAAAATATGCAAAGGTACGCCCAAGGAGAACTAACCACCCGGAAAAGACTAGAATAATATATAGGTCACCCAAGGAGATTTAGCCACCCAAAATATTACACAAGGTACGCCCAAGGAGACTAGCCACCAGGAAAAGACCATGATAATATATAGATCGCCCAAAGAGAATTAGTCACCTGGAAAAATATACAAAGGTACACCCAAGGAGAACTAACCACCCGGAAAAGACCATGATAATATATAGATCGCCCAAAGAGAATTAGTCATCTAGAAAAATACACAAAGGTACACCTAAGGAGAACTAACCACCCGAAAAAGACTAATACATACCATGAAAATGCATGATTAGCCCAACTATTATTATTCCAATTTCAAACAATCATTTTAAGAAAGCTCAAAGGTCACTATGGGGGGTTGGTCACCCAACATAGGCCGACAGCTCAGGCATAGTATCCCATTCCACCATCCCTGGCTCGTGAGGTTAATAAATAGGGTGTTTAAAGGTAGCCTACGCAACTAGTGGCCAATTGTAGTTCTACAAGTTGAACTTACCATCGCAAGGTTATACAAGACGATTTATTAAAGCCACATAGGGCAAATATTCCATTAAGCTGCATAGGGTAAACAGTCCATCCTAAGGATGTGATGAAAAGGGATTGTCCCTAAAGCCACTTAGGCAACAAATGATCCATAAATAGTAAGTCCATCATATAATTTCATTTAATCCATGTTGTAAGTGGCCACTAATTTGAGGACCTTTAAATACACCATATAGTACTCACAATTGGTAAAACTAGTTATGTAATATATCAACAGTATTACACACATAATGTGAGATATTTGAGATCTATCACATGTTCAAATAATTGAAAGTAAATCCAATGATCAATCATTTATGAATAATCATTCAATTAGAAATTAACATTTAATAGCAATATATTAAGAAATCAAATAAAATAAACAAACTAAGTTAACTATCAAGATGTAGAGAAGCTTAAAGGGTGATCCTCACCTTTGGTGTGGGCACATTCCTCACCAACACTCAATCTTGAATTCGAGAAACCTTGGGTCTAATCCAACCCAAGTTGATTTTAATTGCTTCCTCACAAAAGATCTATGCCTAGAAGATTTAAATTCCACACTTTAGTATGAATTTAAGGATTAACCATAGAGAAATTTAAATAATAAATTCTTATTTTCTTGGAATTATCTTTACTTGAATTTTTGTATTTGGGAAAATTTACTGACCTACCTGACTTCGACTTAGCTCACCGTAGTCTGGCTCGAAATTTTTGTATTTGGGAATATTTACTGACCTGCCTGCCATAGGCCGTTGAGGCAGCCTATTTCGAGGTACATTTGGCCTATAAAAAGGTTGTGCTGGCAGTGTTGAACGTAGAGGTGGAGCCGAGATAGCTTGAGGAAGCTGGCAGTTGATCTTCTGATGAGGTGTGAAACCGTTGTCCCTCATCTTCGTAAAGGAGTAAGTGTCTGTATGGCCCAACCTCTTACAGTAGGTACACCACATATCTGATCGCCTCGGTTGGGTCGGTGGATCCATAATTCTGGGAGGCGAATCTGCACGTGGCCTCTTGCTGAGGAACGATCTGTTCAGCAAATTAGGTCAAGGCCTCGAACCCATAGGCATACCTGTAGGGGATAGCCTGTCCCCATCCTGCTCAGCTCGTAGAGACATGTTCACTAGCTCAGCGTAATTGGGAATGCTAGCGTAACACATCTTCGTACGGATATCGGGCCGCAGACCCTTAGAAAATCGCCGCATTCTCATCGGCTCGTCTGTTAGTATCAAAGCAGCATATCTGACTAGCTCCGTAAATCTGTTTTCATATTCAACAATGGTCATACCTCCTTGTTGGAGGTGAAGGAACTTACCCTCCTTTTCATTACAATGCGTCAAGGGGCAATACTTTCCATGGAAGTGGGTCTTAAATGTGTCCCAAGTCCATATGTATCCTGTAGGGATTATTCGTAGGATGTTGTCCCACCATAGACTAGCTTCCTTCTCGAACATATATGTAGCCAACTCTACCTGCTCTACCTTAGTGCAGTGGAGCGGCTTCAACATCTTAGAGATGCAATCTAGCCAGTATTCGGCCTCCTCGGGCCTATGAGTGACCGCAAAGGTAGGAGGTCAGAAACGCTGAAAGCGCTTAAAGAAACCGTTGGCATTCACATTTCCAGCAAGGTGCACAGGTGGTGCAAGTGAGACCATATTTATGTTTTGGGCAAGGGCCCCCACAATAGTGGTCCAAACTTACTACTGTTGCTGCATTAGGAGCATCATCTGCTCCAACCTATCAAGAGGAGGGGCCGCCTGAGGCATGTGTGGCGTCGATGAGGATGCACGGTTCTGTTCCAGAACCGGTGGTGCACTAGATATTGGCCCATTGGTGGGGCCAGTGGCCAGCTGTGAATCCGGCATTGTGTCACTATCCAGGCCCAAACTGGGGTCCATATGACTATTGCTTAGGGGAGGTGCCCCGTCAAATGATCTACCAAGTGCAAGACGTGTCATATTTTGAGTGGTCTTCGGAGGCATTCCCTATACACAACATAGGGTACAACACATGTAAGATTTTGAATAACAATGTTCAATTTTTTCCAGGCATGCTACACATTCCAACTCAAAAGAAGCTTCATGCATTTCATTACCCAAAATTGTCACAATACATGAGATATAGTCTTACATGGATCATGACAGAAGATGCATGTGAGCTAACCTAATACAAGTTTCACACCAACTACTTTAACATATTACCAAACCTACTAAGGCTATTACATAGAAAGCAAGAAACAAAGCAAACCAAAAGATGACTGCAACATGTGTCTAGTTGTCTGACTCTGGTGATGGCGGAGGTGCACCCTTATCCTGCATACAGCACAAGAGGGCCTTCAGGGTGTGAGACATCTTCTTACATTTCTTTTTCAGGTAAGCTTGATTCTCTTCAAGCTTTTGCTTCAATTCGGCCTGGGTCTCCTTAACCTCCTGTCTCAGGGTGGCCTAGCTCTCCTCAATCTAAGTCATGCAGGCTTCTAAGGCAACCCGATCACGGCGGTGCTCATGAGTAGCAGGAGGAGGTCCCCCATCAGAATCTTGGGACTCGTCTTCTTCATCACTCCCTTCTTCCTCATCGTTTTCCTCTTCACTACCTTCTTCACCTTCACTTTCTTCCTCTCCACCACTTCCTTCTTCATTATCACTTCCATCTTCCTCTTCACTTTCTTCTTTTATCTCATCTCCATATTCATCAAGACAGGCTTGTCGTTGCCTGGGGCCTATGCCCATATTGTTGAGCGTAATGTCACTGATGGTATGGATCAGGGTAGGGTCATCCATGTGGAGTTGAAAGCCGAAGTTTCGGGCAATCATACATATAAGTCAATCGAAGGGAAGGCATCTCCCCGTGCAGACCGTGCAGTACTCATAATCTGAGACAAGACAAAAGTAGGCAGGCATAGCTTATCTCCTTGACCAGCTCGGTATAAGAAATTCACCAAGAGTCGCGTACATTCCGTGCAGTTACTCCACCTGGGATATACGTTATACGTGAATATGTGGTGGAGTAAGTGGAAGTCATTGGTCATTTTGGAAGCTATAAGGCTATTTCCTCACCTCCACTACTCAAGTTGGCCACATAGGTAACGTGTACGACGATTTCTTTCTCGTTCACTAGTGAGGTTCTTCTCACTGGCATGTACGATTCCATGCTTCATACCCATGATTCGAGCCACCACATCTACATTGACTATGACTTCCTTCCTCCCCAAAGGGATAGTAAACTGAAGAGGCTTCAATAGTGGGTTCCGTATATGAGCGTAGAAGGCTCGTATGGTGCCTTCACTTGCATACGTGTTTCCCTCAAATATGGGACCCCACCCATGTTCCAGAAGCATGTCCATCACTGGGTACAGTCCAAACAGCTTCTCATCAACATGATCCTCGAATACAACTTTACAGCCATGGAACTTACCAAGTTCGATGCCCAGTGGTAGAGATCTTTCAATGGAGATCCGTGGATCAAGATCCTGCTTTGATCTTCTCTCTCACTCGGCGCTCGTGCTTGCTTCGACGCCCATTTTCTTCCTTGAATGGGTTGGGCAGCTAGGCTCAGCTTCATCCGTAGGCGCCCTTCTCTTTCCCATGAGGGAAAGGAGTGTGGAAAGGGAAAAGATGGTAGCCACTAGCTTAAAAAGAGCCATGGAAGTGAAGAAAGTTTGAAGGAGGAGATGGGTTGGTGGGTTTTGGGGTTTATGAGACACAAAGAGGGATTTGTGTGCTCAAATGAGAGGAAATAAGGGAGATAGAAGGTTGTATGAGAGGGATTTTGAGGAAAATGGTGGAGTGTGGGTGTGTAATGAAGAAGAAGAAGAAGATTTAAGTATGGAATGAAGACTTGAGAGGGAAAATGAGATTTTTGAGGGGTTTGAAGAGCTTGAATGGAGTGAAATGGAGGAAAGTAAGGTGAAGGGGTGTAAATAGGGTGGCCGCACATGAAATGCAAGCCCCACACATGTGGGAGAGGGCGCAGGGCTGCCAGAACCGCGGGCCCACCGTGGACAAGTGGCGGTGCATCCGCCTAAGGGCGGTGGCCTCCCCCTGCCGGGGTGCTGGAACGGTGTGTGGAAAATTTGGATCTTGGGCCCCCGTGTCCGTTTGAGGTATTTTCGGGTTCCATCTCCCACATATTCACGCCTTTTGGCGTGTTTCAAATTTGGGATCTGCAGACTAATAGCTTAAACCACTCGATTGACGATCTAAAAAGGAATTGAGATCATTTCATGTGATCTCAGACGCATACGGGAAACATTTCAACTGTCAGTTTCGCCCGTTGGTGAAACTTGGGATCCTACAATCATTTCTACATTTTATCGTCCCTGCCTAAGTCAAAGTACATTAGTGTGCGTCGTGTTACCATAACCTAGGTCTAGTTTAATCTAAATCAAGCTTTGATACCAACTTGTAATGCTCCGGATTTCGAGGGTCGAACAAAGCTCAACTCCCAAGATCCATCGCATCACTTATGCAACATAGATAATGATGATTAAATGTTGTCCATATTAGTGCATTAAACATGAATGGGATTACACTAAATCAGCATATCATACTCCAGAGTTAACGTAGTTAGGCAAACGGAAGACTGAGGTAAATATAAAAAGTATGTAAGTATTTATCAATCCCCAGAGTATGAGTAGGTTACCAGGCTAAATGAATACATGCATGGTTCCAAAATTTACAAAATATCAAGTGTAAATGTCCAACTAATCCATAATCTTGTAACCCCGCCTACATAACTCTTGGTCTACATACACCCACCCGAAAGTTGCATGTAGGAGAACTCCTCCTCGTCAAGAAAGTCTAGCTCCGTCGCGTCAGCCTCATCATCATCTGCAACTACAACAGAGCTGGTAATGTTTTAAAACACCGTCCCAGAGTGGGAGTGAGTGATCAACTCAGTGGTACTATAAGGCAAATGTTAATATGTTATTAATTCAGTCAAGTAGTAATGATAAAGCAGTACAACAATCATGTCCTAAGTACTCTTATTAATGTAGGAATGGTATGTTGTAATGATGCATGCCCTCGCCTGCACTCCCTCAGCGACTTCATCTCACGGTTGCGCATGACAAACTCCCTAAATGTGCGCTTCCTCGCCAAAGCACATGCAATGCGGTGCATGGTCATATTAGCCAATACTTAACTAGGCTTATTCATAGAGCAGATTCAGGAAGCTAAGGTACCTCCCTTTATATCATTAACCCAAACAAAGATCCATCTAGGGTTGTCAGTCCTAGTTAATCACATACGATAGGTAAGTTGTAGGGCATCACCCCTAATGCAAGCAGTGGACAGGTAAGTTCAATTGATTATACTCGAGGTTACTACGGGAGGCTCATCACCTGAACGTAGGTCGACAGCCCAAATACAGTCCTATACACCGCCATATTCGGCTCACGAGTTTGGGTTCCTCACTGGTCATTACGGGGAGGCTCATCACCCCAGCATAGGCCGACAGCTGGACCACGGTGTCCCATACACCACCATACCCAGCTCTTGAGTCATAGCGGATCGTGGTACCATGGCTGAAATGGTTGTCACATAGGTAAGCGGGACCTTAGATTCAAACAGTAGCGTCCATACATGGTAAACACACATTAGGCCAATCGGGCTATTTGACAAGTTCGATTTGTACAAGCGCACACTAAACCAATCGACATGGAGTGCATAAGAACTCCACGTGGCCTAACCACTGTCGACAATCACTGTATGACTCAGATTCATCGAACGTATCCCTTGAGGCGAGACCAGTTCAGCCACTCAATTGGAAACCGTTACCAATTGCCTAAACTACGTAGTAGTTCCAATCACACTCAAATGTAATAGGTATTAACATGCCATAATCATAATAACATTTAACAAATAATTCAAACACGAATCTCATTTGAGCATTTTATTAAACATATAGAACATGTAATTATACATATGCATTTTCTACATAAATCACGTAGTGCAATTAAAGTTACATGAAGGAATTTATACATATAGCTAAGGTAGTTGAGAATCCCATCTCAACACCCTTAATAAATGCAACTCATCAAACAATTACTCATTCAGACATTTTATCAAACACTTAGCCTACACATTACTTCATACATGAACTAAACTAGTTAAAGCATATATTAAGGCAAATCCTTTCACAAAGGAGTTGTCATACATACAACAATCATATATTCTTAGTTAATAGTCATGGCGAGCACAAATCATGATTTCATATTCATTTGAACATTTCAACAAACACATGAAATGCATTATATATATTCACATAGTTCACACACATGTATAAATTATCGAATACTTTGTAACTATGATCATATGGCAACAATCAAGTCAGACATAAATCATTGCCGATATTGAAAGCCTTGAAAACCATAACCTAAACGTTTATAGTCTATACCTTTCATCGGTACGCCTGTTATGAACTCAGTTCGTACACTATGTTCTCGTAAACCGAACGTTGGACACTTAAGCAATGCAATAGGTTAGCTATTTTATAGATTCCTCTATTTGGATTCCTAAATCGAGATTATGGTTAGGATTTCTTACCCAAATCATAGTCGAAACAAGTTGAGTAGCGTAGTAGAGAGGTGATTCGGTGTGTGGAGTTGTGGGAAAGGATCCCACCAACAAATCTCAAAGTATCCTTGTTCCTTCCTTCCTCTTTTTTCTCCTTTTCTCTCTCTCTCTCTCTCTCTCTCTCTCTCTCTCTCCTAGGGTTTTTAGGAAATTCGTATGAGGGAGAGAAGGGGCGGTTTAAGGGCCTTATATAGGCTCAATAATGATGTAAATGGCCCCAGGGCCATGGTATACTTGGGTTATAGCCAAAAGGCATCTGTTTCGGGTAAACGGAGCTCATCTGGAGGTCCATTACCCATTTATGTCACAGGGTAAGTTTCCTGACCATGGATCTAAGCCAGGATGCGATTTCAACGCATTTAGATAGGCCGATCAACCGTGAAGGACCTGTATCTGTTCAATGGTCGTTGTCACTCGATCAAGGCCACAAGTATACGAATATGTGTAGAGAAATTTTCCTGATCCACGGGTATAGTTTGGTAAAAAATTGACGGTCTAAAACCTTTAATTTTACCTACAAGCGAACGACCCAATTCACTTAAGTACAATTTTGCCTAAAACTTCCTCCTCCAAACCCTCCCAATCTAACCCTCAAAAATCAATCTCAACCCTTCAATCTCACCTCCCTGGAGCTCTAGGACCCATTGGTGGAAGAAGAAGATTAAGAGCTTAGGTGGGTGCTCCCTAGCACTTATTTCTTTTATATCTTTGCATAGGTCTTCATCCTCTTTAGCATAGGGCAAGTGAGACCCACCAATCAATGGTGGAGATCCTATCTTGGTCCTTAGATGTGGCCTAAAGCCCATCACATCATGCATACATCTATCCATGGTGGAACCATTCTCCATGGATCCCACCATGAAGTTTCTACACTACGCATTAGGGTATGGCCACTTGGGCCTGATTTACGTGGAGGAAATAGCATTTCCCCATCAAAATTTCTGATGTATGGCCATTCATGTAAGGCCCACCTAATGTACATGTAACATCTTGAAAATCGGGGGTCGAGCATAAACTCAACTCCCGAATTCCAGAACATCACTTATGCAACAAAATAAATGATGATTGAATGTTGACTGTATTCGTGCATTGAACATGAGTGAGATTAAGCCAAAACCTAATATCATACTCCAGAGACAGTTAAATTTCAAGCGGAAGACTGTGATAGACATATAAAATATAAAAAACTATGGTGAGTCTCCAGAGTGTGATAAAGTTACCAGGTTAAATAATTACAAGTACAATTCTAAAATTTACCGAAAGTGAGGAAGTGTAATGTCTTATATCCCAAGTACCATAGCCCCGTCAATACAATACCAGGTCTTCATAGACCTGCCAGAGAGATACAGATAGTAGAACTCCTCATCATCATCAAAGTAGTAGTCCGGCTCTGCTTCATAAGCATTGCCATCACCTGAAACTCAACAAATCTGGTTGGTGTGTACAACACCGTCCCATAACGTGGGAGTGAGTGATTAACTCAGTGGAACAATAAAGCATAGGTTAACATATTATCAATTCAGTCAAGCAGTAATGATAAAACAGTAAAATCAAACACACCTAACTACTCTTATTAATGTAAATATGAATGCAGTCATGATGTATGCCCTTGCCAAACCACCCTCATGCGACATCATCTTACATTCACTGATGCATACCTCCCTCAGTGCTCCACATCTACCA
Organism: Magnolia changhungtana; assembly: GCA_030180095.1. Lineage (NCBI taxonomy): Eukaryota > Viridiplantae > Streptophyta > Magnoliopsida > Magnoliales > Magnoliaceae > Magnolia > Magnolia changhungtana. The sequence goes on from JASAUF010000632.1 coordinate 3,861,822, forward strand.
GGCACATGCAGTGCGATGATGAGCATGATTACCGAGTAGTTATTAGTCCATTTCAAACAGTAGTATTGGGAAACTAAGGTACCTCCCTTGTATCATTTCCAAACATGATCCATTCTAGGGTCATCAATCCTAGTTAATCTCATATGATATTATGGTTCGAGAGGCATCGCGAAGGCATCGCAAAGGGCTCGTCACCCGTTAGCACGGATACAGATCTCACCATATGTAGCTCAATTGCTAACCGTCAGTTCGAATATAGGTCTCACCATACTCGGCTCAATCGCGGGCCGTCAGCTCGAATACAGCTCTCACCGTACTCGGCTCAACTCATGCTCTAGTTGCCGCAAAGGGCTCATCACCAATCACTAACTTTAGAGTCAACCCAAAGACACTACGAAGGACTCGTCGCCCATCAGCACAAATACAGGTCTCACCGTACTCGGCTCTCGTCGTAAGTGTCGACAGCTTGAATACAGTGTCTCATAGCACCGTATTCAGCTCACTAGTTTGGTTGCTCAATGGTCACTACGGGGAGGTACGTGGCCCCAGCGTAGGCCGACAGCTCCACCACGGTGTCCCATACCACCATGCCCGGCTCATGAGTCTTAGCGGATCGAGGTACCATGGTTAAAAGGGATTTCACTGGTAAGTTTGGTACCCTAGGTTCAAGCAGTAGCGACCAAACATGGTAGACACACATTAGACAAATTGGTTTACATGACGAGCTCGGCTAGCTCGAGCGCACGACAAGTTGGACGACATGAAGCGCATAAGCACTTCGCGTGGCCAACCACTATCGCCAACCGAAGTACGACTCGAGTTCGTCGAACACATCTCACGTGGCAAATGAATCACAGCCACGAATTCAATCCTGTTACTGATTGCCTGGACTATACAATAGCCCCAATCACATTCAATTGCAGATAGGTAAAGTAGTAATGGATCAAGGTTCAAATCATACAATTAAAGTCTGGTATTATCCGTTTAGGGCTGTCAGGGCTATTACACGCATTCGTTACACCACTCCCCCATTACCCATGACAGATCATACAACATAAACATAAATTTAAACATAAGCCTTACATAAATAAAATCATACAATCGGTTGAGCATGTTAACAAGCATATCATAAAACATATTACAAAGCAGGTTATAAAGCACTATATAAACAGGAATACAAACACATATATTTTATAAATAAGCGGTTAAAGTGAACAACCCACATGGGGGAAATCATACATATTTCTAAGGTAGTTGAGAATCCCATCTCAACACCTGCCTAAGGCACCATCATCCACACACTTACTCTCACGAGCATTTTCACAAACACTTAGAGTACACTATTACAACATACATAGTGTATATTAGCAAAATATGTATTAGGGCGAGTCCTTTTGTTAAGCAAGTATTTTACGCATATATAATATATTTATATAACAAATAATCATGGCAAACACATCTCTAAAATATATATGTATACGGTACTTTCTACAATACAGTATTTCCACATACATAGTGTATATTAGTTAAACATGTATTTGGGCGAATCCTTTCGCCAAATAAGTATTTTATCCATACATCGTATATTCATACAATAAATAATCATGTCAAACACATTTTCAAAATTTATACGTATACGGTATTTCCTACAAATACCTAGAATATGTAAAATTCCATGTTCTACATCTTTAATCGAAACAGAAAACAGAAAACACTTTGTACATGTGCAATTGCATGCAGATCATGAATCTATCATTATCTGACATTGAAAGCATTGAAAACCATAACCTATACACCTAAATTTCGCACCTTTTGTCGTAGAATCGTAACGGAGTCGGTAGATTTGCTAAGGCTTTGTATACGGCGATTCGACAACCTATACGATGAAATAGGTTAGCTATTTCATAACCTACAACCTATACAACCCCAAAAAAGATTAAGTTTAGGGTTTCTTACCTAGAAACAGAGCTGAATCACCGGGAAAACGATTAGAACGGAGTGGTGGAGCTCGTGGAGCGGCTGGGAAACATGACAGGGAGATTCTCCCACATCTCCCACAATTTCTCTCTCTTTTCTCTCTTCTCAAATCCAAATTCGTATGGCTGAAATGGTAGAGAGTTTAAGGTCCTTATATAGCCTAAAAACTTACCGAAATAGACTTCAAGTCAAGGTATACTTAGGTTATAGCCAAAGCGAACCTATTTCAGCTCAACGGAGGACTTCTGGCGGGCCTCCTTGAGCCAAAGGTCGGACTTAAGCTCACAAACTATGGATCTAGGTTCTAGTAAGTTTTCATTCTGGTAGGGTTCTCAGATCACACGTGGCGGACCAGTTTCAGTTCAATGGTCAGCGGATCTCGATCGGAGATTCCAAGTACATGGATATGTGTATGAAATTTCTCCTGATCCGAGGGTGTAATTTGGTCTGATTCTGACGGTCTGGTTGCTTAAAACTGATCCGCAAGCGAGAGGTGCCAGATTACTATTTGAGATATTTTGTTTTGAATTAATTTCACATTTCTCACACTCTTCACTCCGAGCTCAAGCGAATAGTGCTGGGACACAGTCTGGATTTGATTTCCGAGATGGTTGTCAAGCCCAGTGAGGCGGTCCTAAGTCCTTAACCTCGTATTATTCGGACTCCCGATGTGCGGTCCAGACCTGATACGGAGTTTCAATGTGCTCCCGAGAGCAGACGGGTAATGAATTTGATCCTAGATTTTAGGATAACCTAGCGTCACTAATTCCACAAGTTTTGGGTCTTGCAAATCGTATTTAAAACGATTCAAACGGATTTCGTAGCTAATCTAGTTTAGCACTTAGTTACTTTGTCTCATTTCTAAAGGATTTAATCCTAAGTGATTTCTGGTCAAGGTAGTACTCAGGCCTTTGTAATTTGTATATAAAGTGATCCAAGTTATACTACTTAGCTAGTTTAAGATAGTGTCTAGGGTGAAAGTACTTAGAAAAATTGTAAGATCAAGGTGGTGAAGGGTTGGATTTGTGAAGGAAATGAGTTCAGAAGCGATTTTAGAATGTGGGATTCAGTTCTGACAAGTTAATAAGGTGTTAGGAGCGGCCCATTGCCTAAGGACGTCTAATTCCAGGTTGGGAAAAATCTGGGCTGTTACAGTACATGTGCATGCATGGAGGAGCTCATAGTGGTGGAGCTCCTCCCATCTATGATGTTTCTCTCTCTCTTTTCTTTGTGGTGATAATGTATGATGGCCCATCTGTGATGATTTGTATGTGTGTGGCCCACCATGATATGTTATATCCATGCTGTCTACCTGTGGGGCCCACCTTACTGGACTGTCCAGCGGACGGGCTTACTGCCTGTCCGTTTGGATAGCCTAGATGAAGGTGAAAATACAAATATCGGCTTGATATTATAAGCTGGTGGGTCCCACATGTGTGGACCCACCTTCATGTATGTGGTATACCCACACTGTCCATCCAAACGGTGGGTCCCAGCAGGAGTTGACGTCAGCAAGTTCTAGACCATCATGAGGTATGTGTTTTACCGTCCATCCATCAGGCGTGGGACTGACCCACACGTGTGACACATGTGGGCAGGTGAGACCCACCTTGATGCATGTATTCAACATCTACGTCATCCCTCTGATTGGTGTGGGGCGCACCTAATGTATGTGTTTATGCACACCGTCTAACAGTTTTGGGCGTGGGGCCCACCCCACACGTGTGGTACGTGTGGGATGGGACCCACCTTGGTGTATTTATTCTATATCCATTCCGTCCATTTGTCCTAGATGATGGACCTCACTTTGATGTATGTGACTCTCCACACTGGCCATCTGGATGTGTGGGGCACTGTATGCGTTTCACCTATGCTGTTTGTCCATTTGTATTGGACGTGGGACCCACCCACATGTGTCAGGTGGGACCCACCTTAATGTATAAATTTTATCTTTGCACCGTCCATCTGGACGGTGCATGTGGGGTCCACCTTGATGTATGTTTGTATATCCAGTCGTCTGTCCAGTTGAGCTGGATGTGGGCCACCATGCTGTATGTATTTCATCCTCGTCATGCGGTTGATGTACATCTGCACCGTCCGTGGGACGTAGGGCCACCATGATCCATGTGCTAGACATTCGCACCATCTAAGATAGTGGTCCACCCAAATGAATTGGCTGTATATCCAGGCTGCCCATCCATTTTTCCTGGATTATAGGCTGCCCATTGGGCCTATTTTGGTGGTGCAATATGCCCACCTTGAGGTATACATTGTAGGCGATCTATCCACCTAATTTCCTGGGTTATTGGCTGCCCCATTAGGCCCACCTTATGATGCAATAGGCCTATCTTAATGTAAGTAGTGCAAGCTCTCTATTCATCCCTTGTGCCTAGCCCATGGGCCCTTGTGTGAGGCCCAAAATTATGCATTTATGGGACTTATGTGAGGCCCAATGTGATGTATATGTAGCCGATGTGTGAGGCCCAAAATGATGTGTATGGGGTCCATGAGTGAAGCCCAATGTGATGCATATTATACCCTTGAGGGAGGCCCATTGTAATGTATATTAAGCCCTTGTGTGAGGCCTATTATGTTGTATATGAGGCCCTTGTGTGAGGCCATGGGCCCTCTATATGTTTGGCTCTATATGGGTCATTCCTAGGGAGCAATGTTGGTTAAATGTCCACATTGATGGTAATGATGGTTAAATGTCCACATTATGACTTTCCCTCAGGCCTTGTTAGGCCCATTCTCATCATTCTCTTAGTGGGTTAGCCCAAATCATTGGGCCCCATCGATGTTGCATAATTCATCATCACCGTAGATAGATGGATCCGTGCTATCAGATTTAGTATATCCACGGCCAAGGGTTGATCTTTATATTATGGTTTAGATTGGTAGTTCATCTATGGATCCTGCCTTGAATTTAGGCCGATTATCGATGCCGATTATTGAGGCCGATTATCAATGTCGATTATGAGTATGCGATAGGACAACATCATGATACATGTCCATATGCATCATCTGCATGCTTGATATGAGATGTGGTTCATCATTGCATATGACATTGGGCAGGTTGTTTATAGGACTCCCAGATAGGCAGAGTTGTCCCACAGGAGCGCACGGCATATGCAGGATTGATACATGACTGGACTGTGTGACTCATGCATCTTGCATTATGTAATTATGATTACTGTACGCCCTAGCGGCATCAGGGTTGTAGCTTCTGCAGATATAGTGTGGATGGCAGGATCTCGAAAATACTGTTTAAACACGCGGGGGCGTAGGATGTCCCATGGTGAAAATCCCCAACCCCTTATGGTACCATGGAGGATGTTTCATTGCCTAGACCGAGTGGATGTATGAGTGCATAAGGGCCGAATACCAGGAGGCCACGTCTCTCACTGTGTCATGGTCGGTTGGAAGGGGGTGTGGCCTTACCCGCCCGAGGGTAGGGGCAATGTTAGGTTAAGTTTGACCAGCTCGTAAATGGGTCAGCTACCGACGTATCGGGTATATATTGGCTGATTGTTTGTCAGACGGGTAGTGAGATCTCTTCCGCTTGCATAGTTGTGCATCTAGTGTAAGGCGACAATGTGGTGTAAGTGTATTAGACGTCAGTGATATCCCAGAGATGAGCTATATGATTATGTGGATTTCGATGAGGATTAGTATGCTTGAGTTACATCTCGCATCGCATGGCCTTGGTATGGCTGATAGCATTCATGCCTTACATCACATCGTAGCCTTTGAATGGCTGATAACATTCATGCCTTGCATGGCTTTGGTATGGCCGATAGCATTCATGCCTTGCATCGCATAGCCTTGGTATGGCTAATAGTATTCATGGATTCGTCAACATATTTCACATCACTCTGACATTGCATTTTGAGCACACTTATATTGCGCACACACTTATACCACCCTCTAAGCTTTTTATAAGCTTATGCACGATTGATGCGTGCAGGTGACGCCAGGCCATAGCTGAGCAGGAGCAGGAGCGTGCCGTGGAGCTTCAGGAGTTTTTGGTTTTATTATCATTGTATTTCCCTTTATGCCCCTTGTACTCAAAAGTCTTTTTTATCATAGTAGATTTTGTAATGGTGTTCTTGTAGTTATTATTCATGGGTTATGCTATGGTTATGCTTATTGTGAAACAATCTTATGCTAAAAATCCTCCTTGTAGGATTTCAGGAATGGAACCTGGCATATGGGTGTCGGGAGCCGAGAATGTGGCACTACGGAGGATGTCGGCTCTGGATTCGGTGATCGAGAATTTTGTGAGCCTGGTTTCTGAGTTTAGGGCGTGACATAAGTGGTATGCAATTACTCTCTCAAAGCTCTCTCTCTTTTTCTCTCACTAGCAAATAAGAGTAAGCTTTCCTTATATAGATAAAAAGTTCCAACGGTAATAATGATGTTAGAGACTCACTGAATCTGATGTCATCAAACGTATACTTTCGATGGCATCAAATCTAGGTTCAATGATATGACCTCAACTGAAGATATACCTGGAACTTTTCTAACTGAGGATCGATGACATCGAACTTGATTCAATGTCATCGAAGTTTGAACTCCGATATCATCGAATACTAGTTTGATACATCGATCATTTTCGAAGATATTCCAAGAAAGCTTTGCTGGACACTTTTTGTCTGAATTCGATGACATCGTTCCTATCTTGATATCATCAATTTTTGAATTACGATGTCATCGAGACTATATCGATTCCTCAATCATTTCCACATTATTTTCCTCATCAGCTTGCTAGAACAGTTTCGACCATATTCAATGTCATCGAGACTCCCTCGATATCATCATGATTTGAATTCCAATGACATCGAGTAATGTGTCGATTCCTTGAATATTTTAGATGATTTTCCTCTATAGCTTGCTGGACAAAACTTATCCCGATTCGATGTTATCGAGACCCTATCAATGACATCAATTTCATTTCGATTCCTCGAGCAGTATCAAAATATATTTCCATGACTTTGCTGGATAATGCTCTAAGTCTACCGATATCATCGACTGACCTTCGATGTCAACGATAACTACTGGTCGATATCATTAAATGTATGTTCGATTTATCAAACATTTTGTCCAAATTACTTTATGGTTGCTAGACATAAAAAGGCCTAATTCGATATCATCGAGTGTTGTTCGATGTCATCGAACATGAGTGTTCGATGACATTAACACATACTCGATATCATCGAACTTAGTTGAAAAACTTAGAAGATTTTCCTGTTTGAAACTTAAGTTTTCAGACTATTACATCCTATGTTGTTCTAAGTCTTTTAGGGCTTTTGTTTACCTCGGTGTTTTGGGATTTGGGATGTGAGGCTTGATTTACCTATGACGAGCTCGGAACACACATCCGGTTGAGGCGATAACTTGATCAATCTTCATATGAGGCTCACCTGACTCACAGACTCAACTTGCACGCTAATTGATAAACCATGGCACTTTCAGAACCAAGTACCATACACCATTACTAACAAATTGATTTAGTTCATCTTGCATGGAAACTATCCAATTTTTGTTAGTGAGTGCCTTTTTTATGTTGGCTGGTTTAATTTGGGAAGTAAAACATGCATAATTACATATGTTTTCAAGTTGTCTTTGACTACGTACACCAGTGAGAGGATTGCCTAGAGTTTGATCAGTAGGATGTTCTTTGACTGATCGTAGTTCAGAGTTGGTTTGACAAGATGAGGAATCAGGTTTATCAAATGTATTGACTTCATCATCTTCTGAACTCGATATTGGTGTGTTCAGGTGATCATCAATAACCACATTAATAGGCTCCTGAATGACACCAGTTCTCTTGTTAAGAACATGGTATGCCCAACTGTTCAAGGCATAACTTAGGAAAATCCCTTCGTCACTTTTAGTGTCGAACTTCCCTAAATTTTTTCGATCTTGTAAAATATAACACTTACTTCTAAAAATTAGAAAGCATTTGACTGTGGGTTTCTTATTAAACCATAATTCATAAGCAATTTTATCTTTTAATTTTCTGATATAAACACGGTTTATTATATAACATGCAGTATTAACTGCTTCGGCCCATAAATTCTTAGGCAATTTCATGCTATTTAACATTACATTGGCCATCTCTTGTATCACTCTATTCTTCCTTTCAACAACCCCATTTTGTTGAGGCGTCTTAGGAGCAAAAAACTCATGCGATATTCCATGATCGCTACAGAACTTCTCAAAATTGCTATTTTTGAATTTCGATCCATGACCACTTCGTATCTTAGTTACATTCATTTCTTTTTCTGTTTGAATATGCTTAAGTATTCTTTTAACTTCATCGAGAGTTTCATATTTTTATCTCATGAATGCAACCCAAGTAAATCTGGTAAAATCATTAACAATTACCAAGAAGTACTTTTTACCACCTCTACTCTCCATTCTGGTTGGTCCTACTAGATCCATGTGGAGGAGTTCAAGAGGTTTGGATATGGTGGTGGAGTTCACTTTCTTATGACTGCTCCTTGTTTGTTTTCCAATTTGACATGTGCCACATATTTTTTCCATTTTCTTTAATTTGGGTAGACCCCTAATTAGATCAGCTTTGCTCAGTCTATATAAATTCTAGTAGTTTACATGTCTAAGGCGCTTGTGCCATAATTCAGTCTCATTGGTTTGGACTATGTAACAAGATAATTTAGACGAGCTAGAATCACTTACAATATAGCAATTCTCAGATGTTCTTCGACCATTCAATATCACACAACCTATCTCATTTGAGATCTCGCATCCTTAATTAGTGAATTTAACACTGTGTTTATTATCGCATATTTAAGAAATACTTAAAAGATTGTGCTTAAGACCTTCTATAAATAAAGCATTTTTAAAAGGAGGAAGGTTAAAAAGTTGAACCATACCTTGGCCAATTATTTTGCAGTTGCTACCATCACCAAATATGACTGACCCATCAGTCATTTCTTTGTAGTTGGTGAACAAATCTCTGTCACCTGTCATGTGTCTTGAGCAACCACTGTCTAGGTACCACTTTTATTGACTCGAAGCCTTGCAGGCGGTGTGCACAACTAAACAAGTAACCTTAGGAACCCATTTCATTATCATTTTGAGTTTTGGAGCACTATTGATTTTCCTTCGTTTATAAATATTATTAACTCTCATATTCGAGTTAGAATTGAGAAGTTCCTTGAGTAAGTCCACAATCTTCTTGGCTAAAGGGTTATAATTTTGATTTTTAAGGCTGATATGGTTGGTGTTAACTTTGGGAGCTTGAAACATTTTTTGATTTTTAAAGTTGTTTTGATTCAAGCCTTTTCCCTTTGAGTTGGAGGATTCTCCTTTAACTAACCTAGGAGTTACATTCTTATTTTTTAGAGGCATGTTTTTATCATAGCCCAGACCTGATCTATCTCCACATTTTCTAGAGGCGGTTAGTAACTTTTCAAGTTTAGGGTCTCCCTAGGCATACCTCCATGTATCCTTTAAACTCAAGAGGGAAGAAACTTCAAGTTTTAGTTTCTCATTCTCTAATCTTAGTTTTTCTAGTTCAGATGTCTTGAAATTTAAGTCACATTTTGTCTTTTAAAATTTTTTTTTTTTTTTTAAATCAGAAATATGTGACTTTTCTAAAATAGAGTTTTCAAAATCCTCTTTTAATTTTAGAAATTTATCTTTCTGAAGTTTAAGCTTGACAAGTATCTTACAACTCTCCTTGTATAGGGTATTATAGGCATCCTGAAGATCATTTTCACTTTTAGAGTCACTCTTCAGATTTTTATAATCAGATGTATCACAACTATCTGTGGAAGTGACTCTGGCTAGAGTCATTAAAGCCTTGACTTCACTTGAAGATTCGATTTCTAAATCATCTGACTCAGAAGAAGCTTCAGATCAGGACGATTCATCCCTTATGGGTAACATGCCTTTTCTCTTTAGCTTGTCCCTTTTTGGACACTTATTTGTCAAATGCCCATATTCATGGCAGTTGAAGCGCTGACTATCTTTTAGAGATTTCCAGTTTTTAGATTTACCCTTTTTCTTCTCAGAGGGTTTTTGAAAATCAACTCCCTTTTTACTTTTAAAAATCTTATAAAACTTTTTAGCTAGTAAGGCCATATCATCTTCTGAGTTAACACAATTAGAATTATCATTACTATCTTGAGAAATACATTTGGATGATTTAAGGGCTATAGATTTACCTTCTGGAGCTTTGAAATTCAACTCGTAAGTTTGAAGTGAACCAACGAGTTCCTCCACCCTCATATTATCAGTGTCTCTAAGTTCCTGAATGACAGTCACCTTGGAATTGAATCTCTCAGGAAGTGATCGCAGTATTTTTGCACAAACTTTGCTTTCTGGGATGCTATCTCCAAGACCTCACATAGAGTTAACTATGTCATTTAGTTTCGTATAAAAGTCAATGAATGATTCATTTTCTTCTATATGAATTTCCTCAAACTTAGTGGTGAGGATCTGAACTATAGACTTTTTGACAATAGTTGTTCCCTCGTGTGTCATTTCAAGGATATCCCAAGCTTATTTTGCAGTATCACAAGATATAATCCTTTTGAACTCATCAGGTGATAGTGCATAAGATTTAAAGCTTTTGCATTTGCACTGCTCTCATTTTTCTGAGGTGTGGTCCATAAATAATAAGATGATACTTGCATGGACTTGGTTCCATCACTGCCTAGAACTTCAATCATTGGTCATTTCAATTTAGTAATCATTGCTTGCTACACACTTTCATCAATGGATTTCAGAAATATCCTCATCCTGGCTTTCCAATAAGCATAATTGGAGCCATCAAATGGTAGTGGCTTAGTAATAGAAAGGCTATCAAAATTTAACATATTGTGAGCTCGAGATCGATTAGCTCAGGAAATAAATCCAATGGAATGAGCTATTAGGCTTTGATACCACTTGAAAAGGGCAAGCTCTCAATCCTAGAGGGGGGTGAATAGGACTATACCAAATAAAAATAAAATGTGAAAAACAAATGCAAATAGCTGAAATAAATAGTAACCTCAAATGCACTAGTCTTGAGAGGTTGATACAAACGTAGTTCTAAGAACAACCTTACACCAAAAACCAAGGTTTATGGTAGGACAACCTGATTTCTAGAACTTCAGTAAGTATCAAAAACTCAATCGTTACAGAGGTAAAAGAAACAAATCTATCTATTACAACATTCACCACAAGTACATTAAAGAGATACAAGTATTCACACGCAAGTATCAAATACAACATCCACCACAACTCTAAGAATTATAGTGGTTTGGTGTGTACACCAACTGTTCGCAAACAGCCACACCTACTCCACTCCCAATAACCACAACCCACATGGTATTGGCTTTCACTAAGAAAGAAGGTTTTCCTAGGTTTACCTTAAAACCTTTACATATGTGTTTTTCAATTGGGCTTACACAATAAAAAAAACCCCACGCTGAGATTTTCCTAGCTGATCTCTGTCAAAACCAAAAAGGAGATTTTTCTGGCCGAATCTCTCAAACCAAATACAGAAAATTGTAAAAATACTTATCTGAAGATTCTTCTTTCATGTAGCTGGTAGAACCGCTTCTTTATAAATGTAGATGTTTAAAGTTCAATCTCACAAATGAAAGAGTTTTAGGTCTAGAGGAATTTTAAATTAAATCCAACCTTTGGCTACTTGGATTCAATTTCTTAAATCTCAAAAAGGATTAAAGCACAATTCCATTTTTATCAAATAAGATTGAACAACAAGAGATCAAGAAATTCAAAACCAAAAAGCTATATAAAAGAATATTAAATACCGTATAATAACTTCACAACAGTGGGGACTTAGTTCTAAGAGAGGAGGCTTGAATTGGCTTGGAATGAATGAAAAATATCTAAGAAAAGTCCTCTATTTATAGACTGCAATTCAGTTCCCTCGACTGGTCCTGGCAGCAACCAATTTTCAAATTTTCTGGCGTGATTGGATAAAACAAACCTTCGACTGGTCGAGTGGCTTGCTCAACTGGTCGAGTGGCCTGCACGACTGGTCGAGCATAGCACTCTACTAGTCAAGTGGGTCAAAATCACCTTGCTGGAGTTCGAATGAAGCCCTGCTCGACTGATCGAGCCAGTGTTCACAATCGGTCGAGCAGGGCGCTCCACTGGTCGAAGATCAACCAGAATTATCAAAAAATTCAAATTAATTTCTGGATTGGTCAAGCCGGTGCTTAGACTAGTCGAATAATGACTAGGACTAGTTGAAGCAAAGCCTGAAATAAGTACATTGACCCAATTTAAATATGCAACATTAATGACCTAAGCTTAAGGTCTTTCTAGGGTCATGTATACCTTAAATGTGAGCATAGAACTTTTAACATCAGTCACTTTAGTAGATAGTATACTTTGAAGTACATGAAGCTTGATCTTGTATGCTTGAAAATTGAGCCTGAGCTTGTATACTTTTGAGCCTTGAGCTTGAGCTTGTATACTTAAGCATTTGGACTTGAAGTCGTAGTTGCACTTCTTGAACTTGAACTTGTTCTAGTAGTTGAACATGCACATTGACTTGAAGTTGTCGTAGCACTTGATGTTGATGTAGATGTCTTGAAACTCATCTTCGAATGAAGGTGAACTTTCCATCTATTGAACTTGAAGGTGAACTTTCCATCTATCAAACAAGTCAATCATGCTCAAGTGGTTTGTCAATCAAACAACACAGGGTGCTAGATCTAAACCATAACACTTACAGGATCCGAACTATTGTTCGCCAACAACAAGTATCACACTTTTACAATGCTTAGGTCAAGGTCAGAAGATTCAAAGTCGGGAATCTAGTTCTCCGAAAAACTTTTCAAAACACCAAGGAGACGGGATCGAGAACCTTGGGTCCAAACTGGGAAGGGCCATATGTAGTATCGAGTACGAGCCGACATGGTTCATATCGACTAGAGGACCTGACCAGCTAGCTCCTTCTGTATTTGTGGAATATTGAGCATCTCAAGATCTATTATCCCTAATTGATCAATGAAATTCTTACCGTGTATTGATCGACTTTAAATATTAATAAAGCTTTGTTACACTACAAGATCTGACCAATATCCGACTAAGATCTGAACAATATCTAATCAAGATCAAACCAATATCCGACCAATATCCGACCTATGCCCGACCCACTAGGTATGGCAAGAGTCCAACCAGGATCCGATCCCTACCCTGAGTTTAATACGATCTACTCATACAAAGTCAAAGACAATCTACTTAACTTAGAAATTCAAAATTCAAGAGATAAACCTTTCTCAATAGAAATATTTTCATTAACAAGGCCCAAAGTGCAGAAGTACATCGATTACAACACAGAAAAATACATTCACATCGATCTACAAAGTGCTTGAAGCTGAAAAAGGGAAAGGCATGATCTATAAAGTGGTTGAAGCTGAAAAAGGGAAAGGTATTGCAAAGCGAAGGAAATACTGCTCTGCAAAAACTGTCCTTCAAGCCTTGGCCTCCGAGAGCTGCTTGGGAGCCACCTCATCGCCCGACCCATTGGAGCCCGATTCGTACTCGTCGAAACCAGAGAGATCTAGCTCGGTGAAGGACTCCTTCATGGCCCTAACGCACTCGGCGTAACCTTGGCAATAGAGGGAATCTCTGTCATCTAAATACGCCTAAGAGGCCTCGTACTCCACCACTGCTTCCTTCCGAGCCAAGGCAAGAGTGGCTTTCGTCCCTACCTTGAGTTCCTCGAGCTTGCCCGAAGCCCCTATTAGCTTAGCTCGGCAATACTCGTACCAGGCCTTAGCCTCTTCCAGCTTCGCCGCCACCTCGGCCTTCTCGACAAAAGCCACTTGAAGAGCCGCCTTCGCAGCCCTTAACTCAACCTCCACAGCAACAGCCCGAGCCTCCAATCACGCAATCTTTTGATCAGCCTCACTCACCATTTCATGCATCCGAGCAAACTCGACGTGTGCCTTCAACACACACAGGGTGAACTACTGTCACGCCCCAAACCCAAAAATTGGATTCACAAGAATCTTGATTGCCGAATCCGGTGCCAACAGCCTCCGTAGTGCCCCATTCTCGGCTCCCGACGACCATATGCCAGGTTCCGATCCTTGGATCATACAAGGAGGATTTTCCAATGTACATTTATCTCATAAGAAGCATAACCACAAGTTTACCCAAATCACAAAGGCAACATCATCATCACATATCCACTAATATAAACATTTGAATACAATGCTGAAAGGAAAATACATATGTTAAAATCAAAACTCCAGAAGACCGTTACACGCTCCAAGCTCAACGCTGTTACAACCTAATGCCACCTACACGCATCTATCGTGTATAAGCTTATAGAAAGCTTAGAGGGTGGTGAAAGTGTGTGGATAAGGTAAGTGCTAAGTATTCAATATAATGCCATAATCATTCAATATCAGAAATACTAGTAATATCATGAATCATATGATATCTGAGTAAGCAGAAATACTGACAAGTTCATGAGTCGAACAATATCAGAGTACGCAATACAGATCAGCTATACAAATGAGGAGTCATAAAGAGCCAAATATCAAATGTCGAGGATGCAATGCAATATACAATTCCTGATGAGTTCATGAATAGTGTCAGCCGTACCTAGACCATATAAATGCAGAAACACAGTAACTGAAAATGTCATATGCCACGGATGTAATGCAATTTGCGATGTGAATGGAGATCTCCTCTGACCATGCTGGAGTGTGAAGTAAGGATGATAGTACGTAGTATCGCAGGCTACGGGATCTACCACAAGTGTAACGCCCTGAAAATCGGGGGTCGAGCATAAACTCAACTCCCGAGTCCCAACGTATCACTCATGCAACATAATGAATGATGTTTGAATGTTGTCTGTATTAGTGCATTAAACATGAGTGAGATTAAGCCAAACAGCATATCATACTCCAGAGACAAGTTAAATTGTAAGCGGAAGACTTAATAGATATATAAAATATATACTGTGGTGAGTCTCCAGAGTGTGATAACATTACCAGGTTAAATAATTACATGTGCAAGTCCAAAATATACAAAAAAAAGTAATAGCATCTAGTCAACAACTCTGTAACCCCGTCGATCAAGACACGGCTCGCATGAAGCCGCCAGAGTATAGCATATACAAGAAGGCATCCTCGTCATCGCAAAAATTCAGCTCCGCCTCATAAGCATCACCATCACCTGCAACTACAACAGGGTCTGGTTGGTGTGTACAACACCGTCCCGTAACGTGGGAGTGAGTGATCAACTCAGTCGAACAATAAAGCATAGGTTAATATGTTATCAATTCAGTCAAGTAGTAATGATAAAGCAGTACCATCAAACACTCCTAAATACTCTTATTAATGCAAGTATGAATATAGTCATGATGCATGCCCTCGCCAACATACTCCCTCATGCGACACCATCTTACGTCCATGGCATGCTTTCATCCCTCAATGCTCCACATGTTCCATGCACATGCAGTGCGGTATCAACATGATTACCGAGTTGTTATTAGTCCTTTTCATACAGCAGTATTGGGAAACTAAGGTACCTCCCTTATATCATTTCCAAACAATGATCCATTCAAGGATCGTCAGTCCTAGATACTCTCATACGATGATGCGGTTCTAGGTCGCTGTAAAGGGCTGTCAGGGCTGTTAGACGCACTTGTTGCACCGCTCCCCCATCACCTTATCTATACAAGCCTAGTTTATATACTTTTTACTACGGGAAGGCTCGTCGCCTCGCTGTAGATTCAGAGTATGCTCGATGTCACTACACCGGGTATGGTCAGGGCTGCTAGGGCTGTTATACGAAATTGTTACACCACTCCCCCATCACCCATCAAAATAGTGTAGGCCAACAGCTTGAATACAGTGTCCCATACCACCGTATTCGACTCACAAGTCTGGGTTGCTCACTGGTCACTACGGGGAGGCACATCACCCCAGCGTAGGCCGACAGCTCGACCACGGTGTCCCATACCACCATGCCCGGCTCATGAGTCTTAGCGGATCGAGGTACTAAGGTTAACGGGGTTGCACTGGTAAGTTCGGTACCTTAGGTTTAAGCAGTAACGTCCAAACATGGTAAACATACATTAGACAAATCGGGTTACTTGACGCGCTGGGCTAGCTCGAGCGCACGACAAGTTGAACGACATGAAGTGCATAAGCACTTCGTGTGGCCAACCACTATCGCCAACCGAAGTATGACTCGGGTTCATCGAATACATCTCACGTGGCGAACGAATCTCAGCCACGAATTCAATCCCGTTACCGATTGTCTGAACTATACCATAGCCCCAATCACATTCAATTAAGGAACTATTAAAGCAGTAATGGATCAAGATTTCAAATCATACAATCAAATATCCAATATTATCCGCTTAGGGCTGCTAAGGTTGTTGCACGGAATCGTTATACCACTCCCCGATCACCAATCACAGATTTTATGAAATGAAACTTAAACATATGAAGTAGTAAGAGCATAAATAAATAAACAAGTAATTCAAACATATTAACGAGCATGTTATAAAATAAAATGCAAACAGAAAATCCAAACACATACGTTTCATAAACCAGTAAGTGATTAAACTAAACAACTTACATGAAGGAAATCATACACATCACTAAGGTAGTTGAGAATCCTATCTCAACACCTACTCAAGGCACTACTAGATTAAGTACATATCTATACAAGCATTTTCACAAACACTTAAACTACACATTCCAACATGCCTATAATATATTAGTTAAAACACAAGTCGTAACAAATCCTTTCACAAAGGATTACCACACGAACCACGATCATGCATTCACGACCAATAGTCATGGCAGGTATAAATCATAGTTCCATATTCATTCGAACATTTCTACAAACGCTTAGGCTACAACTAGTATGTACACGACGTATGTTAATATAACAGGTGGTAGGCTAATCCGTTCACCCAGAAGTTGATACACATGTATCAAGCATACCTAGATAACAATTAATCATGGCAAGCACAAATTCGTATTTCATACGTATACGGTATTTTCTACAAATACGAGGAATACAGTATACTAAACATAGTTAACGTATAACCAAAAAATGAAACGGACAGCACTTTGTACATGTGCAATAGCATCCAGATCATGAATCTATCAATATCTAACATTGAAAGCGTTGAAAACCATAACCTATACGTCTAAAGTCCGCACCTTTTGTCGGTAAACTTGAACCGAAACCAGTTTGAACCCAACGCCTTTGTCTACGGCACAACGACAACCTGAAACATTAAACAGGTCAGCTATTTCATCACCTACACTCTTGGAAACTCTAAAACAGCTTAGGGTTAGGTTTTCTTACCTACGATCGAAGCCCGAATCACCGGAAAAGCGGTTAGATCGTGATGATTAATCACGTAGGATAGCAGGGTAGAGCATCAGGAAGATGCTCCCACTTCTCACACACTTTCTCTCTCTTTTCTCTCTTCACTCTCCTAGGTTTTTCTCAAATTCGTATGGGATGAGAGAGTGAGGGTTTAAGGTCCTTATATAGGCCCAAAACTCTCCGAAATAGACTCAGGAGCAAGGTATACTTAGGTTATGTCCAAATACGGACAGTTCGGTCTTAACGAAGCACTTCTGGAAGCCCCCCTTGAGCCAAAGGTCAGACTTAAGCTCACAGACATTGGATCTAGGTCGAGTTACGTTTTCGGTCCGATCAGATTTACAAATCACCCATGGCGGACCAGTTTCAGTTCAACGGTCACTGGAACTCGATCAGGGCCATAAGTACACTGACCCGTGTATGAAATTTTCGCTGATCCGAGGGTGTATTTGGGTCAGATTCTGACGGTCTGATTGCTTATATTTGGTCCGCAAGCGACAAGTCTCAGATTACTTAAAATTGAACTTTATTTCTAATTAATTTCACATTTTTGACACTTTTCACTCCGGGCTCAAGTGAATAGCACTGGGACACTATTTGGATTTGATTTCCGAGATGGTTGTCAAGCCCAACAAGGTGGTCCTAACCGTTTAACTTCGCGTTAATCGGACTTCCGACGTATGGTCCAGATCTGATACGGAGTTTTAATGTACTCCCGAGAGCAACTGGGTAATGAGATTGATCCTAGATTTTAGGGTAATGTAGCGTCGATGATTCTACAAGTTTTGGGTCTTGCAGATCGTATTTAAAGTAATTCAAGTGGATTTCGTAGCTAATCTAGTTTAGTACTTAGTTACTTTGTCTCATTTCTAAAGGATTTGATCCTAAGCGATTTCTACCTGAGGTGGCACTCGGGCTAAAGTATTGTTCTTCATCACCTAAACTTTAGGATTCATGCCTAATATGAAAGTACTTAGAAATATTTAAAGAACATGGTAGTGAAAGGTAAAATGGGAGATTGTGAAGGAAATGGGTTAAAAAGCGATTTTTTTAGAATATGGGATTGAGTTCTGATAAGTTAATAAGGTATTAGGAGCGACCCATTGCCTAAGGACGTCTAATTCTAGGTTGGAAAAAATCCGAGATGTTACAATCTACCCCCCTTAAAAATAATTTCGTCCCCGAAATAGGCTAAAGGTAATAAGTAAGAATTCTATTATTTCATTTACCTAAGACTTATTGATTTCAAGTTTATATGCATGGTAGGGTGTATATTGTGCATGCTAGTCTAGTACATCTTAGGCACTACCCCCCTTAAAAATTTTATTTCTTTATCCCTTACTTATTCCCTAATAGGTTGATACAATTTATTCTATTATCTATTTGACGTCTTGACGACAATTCCCAACTATTTAGAGTAAGATAGTTGTTTTCAATGTTTGATCAACACGGAGAGACGGTTATAGTGGGCTTGATCCCGATACATCGATCATCTACCTGGCCAGCGTAGAAAGCTCATTGTATCCCTTCCTAGCCCTGGTGGCTCCTGGTCTTCTGCTCGGTCAAATAGTGAGTCCATTGGTGGTCACCCAGGATTGAGAATTGAGTCAAGCCGCGAATGTTTTGCAATTGTATATTTCAGTAACTCCGTAGACCGATCACTCTAAAAACTTAGGGAATGCCCATCACTGAAAGGTTTAAATGTCCTATTTCTCGGGTTGTCCTTTAGATCTTGGCCTAAGAGAGTCCTCAATATTATCTATGTCCAAGGAAATGGTGAGTCAAATCTTACTAGATCATCCTAAAACAGTTTCTCATAGCAGATCTTGCTAAGACTTCTATTATGTTCGTATTCAACGAGCACAGTTGTAGATACGTTGACCTTGGCTATTGTAATTCAACTCTTACCCATTGGTAGGCCTATATCATTAATACGATTGCTTTCTTTCTAGTAACTCCATTATTGAGGTTTTAAGGAAGATTCAGATCCTCACTGGTGACCTAACCTACACATAACCAGGATCAATTTCCTTCGATCCTGGGCCAGTGGGGCAAGGGTCCACCACGTTTCCACTGCGCCACACAGATCAAAGAATGTATAGACTGACTTAACTAGATTATGCTCTTAATATTCTACCCCCCCTCCTCCCCCCTTAAAAATACTTATACTCTAAGGGCTCAAGAATCGATGTCCTGATCCGTATGTCGGAACAAAGTGTACTTTAAAACCTATCCCTGAACTGTAACCAGTAGCCTAGCCTTATCTTATGAGTAGCGGTAATTTACTAGTCGTAATCCAACGTTTATGCTTATACACTAGGTGATTGTATACCATTCTTAATAGAGGAAATTGTTTTATCGCGTAGAGTCAAAAGTTGTCTAATTGGAATTGAGTCGCCACAACTTGAATTTAACTATGCCCGAGCATTTCACACAAGTTCATACTAGCTAAGAAGATCCTGGGGTTCACATTATTAATTTGTTGGATTTCCTATACGGTCAGGTCTGTCAAAATCTAGGAGCACCGCTATAGGTCCAAAACTCCAAGGGCCTATCTGGCCAGTGGTCTTAAGTTGTATTTAATGGGCTTGCATTGCTAATCCCTCCTCGGGATTGGGAGTGGCATGGTTGGTAGGAGGGTGGGCGGGGGATTAATTTTATAGGCTTTGGAAAATGAGTCTTGTGTTGAAAAGTGTGAGATGGGATTTCCAAATCCCACGATGATGGTATTGGAAACCATGGGATACACCCAATCTAGGGACAATACCTTACACCTACATTTATTGGTACCTTTACAATTCCATCCACCTTAAACTCACCTAATGCAGTTGGTCGAACGGCCCTAAATGTCCCAAACATTTGGAGGTTGTGAAGGTTATAGGACACAAATATGTGAGTTTTGTGGTCATATGGGTGTGAAATGGTGAGGCCAAGAGGAGTAAGAGATGGGTTTAGAGGAGTAACATTGTAACATCCCGAAAATCGAGAGTTGAGTAGTAACTCAACTCTCGAGTTCCAGAACATTACTTATGCAACAAAATGAATGATGATTGAATGTTGACTATATTAGAGTAGTGAACATGAGTAAGATTAAGCCAAAACAACATATCATACTCCAGAGACAGTTAAATTTGTAAGCAGAAGACTGTGATAGATAGATAAAATATATGAACTATGATGAGTCTCCAGAGTGTGATAACATTACCAGGTTAAACAATTACAAGTACAATCCTAAAATATACCAAATGTGTAAGGTCCTCTAGTCAATATCCCAGAAAGCACTGTCGATCAGGACACAGCTCACAGGAAGCCGCCAGAAGACAACCAATACAAGCAGGCATCGTAGTCATTGCAAAGGTCTGGCTCCGCCTCAGAAGTAGCGTCGCCATCTGAAATCAGACAATGTCTGGTGGGTGTTCGAAACACCGTCCCGTAACGTGGGAGTGAGTAGCTAACTCAGTGGAATAATAAAGCATAGGTTAACATGTTATCGACTCAGTCAAGCAGTAATGATAAAGCAGTACAATCAAACACTCCTAACTACTCTTATTAATGCAAGTATGAATGACATGATGTATGCCCTCACCACACCCTCCCTCATGCGACACCATCTCACGTTCGCGGCATGTTTTCTTCCCTCAGTGCTCCACATCTTCCAAGCACATGCAATGCATGGTGAGCATGATTACCGAGTTGTTATTAGTCCATTTCAAACAGCAGGATTGGAAAACTAAGGTACCTCCCTTGTATCATTCCCAAACATGATCCATTCTAGGGTCGTCAGTCCTAGTTAATATCAGACGATGGTGTGTTTTTAGGTCACCGCAAAGCACGCTGTGGTCATTACGCACAAAGGTTACACCACTCCCCCATCACCTCTTAAACGATTCATCACTATATAGAAACAGGCCTAGTTCATACTCTATATACCGCGGCAAAACACTAAGGCTCATCGTGATTTCAGAGTATGCTCGAAGTCACTACAAAGGGCTGTCAGGGCTCTTGCTCGCATTCGTTGCACCACTCCCCCATCACCTTATCAATGTAGGCCGACAGTACGAATATAGTGTCCCATACCACCATAATCGGTTCACAAGTCTGGTTGCTCACTGGTCACTACGGGGAGGCATGTGGCCCCAACGTAGGCTGACAACTCGACCACGGTGTCCCATACCACCATGCCCGGCTCATGAGTCTTATGGATCGAGGTACCATGGTTAAAAGGGTTTTCACTAGTAAGTTTGGTACCCTAGGTTCAAGCAGTAGCGACCAAACACGGTGAACATACATTAGACAAATCGGGTTACATGACGAGCCTGACTAGCTCGAGCGCACAATCAATTAGATGACATGAAGTGCATAAGCACTTCGTGTGGCCTAACCACTGTCGCCAACTGACATACGACTCAGTTTCGTCAAACACATCTTACGTGGCGACATGAAACTCGACCACGATCTCCAATCTAGTACCGATTGTTTGGACTATAGACATAGTCCCAAACTCAATCAATTATCATCCATAGCATGTGGAGTAAAGCATGATAAACAAAGTACTTCAAACATACTAGTAGACATGTTATAAAGCATGTTATAAAGCATGATATGAGTCATGTTGTAAAGCACTACGTCAATAGGAATACAAACATATATATTGCAAGTAAGCGGTTTAAGTAAATAACCTCATGGAGGTAATCATACATGTCACTAGGGTAGTTGAGAATCCCATCTCAACACTCTCCCAAGGCATCAACATTCAAACACTTGCTCACACAAGCATTTTCACAAACACTTAACATACACCATTTCAACATACATAGAGTATGTTAACAAACATGTATTAGGGCGAATCCTTTCGCCAAGTAAGTATTTTATGTACACATAATATATTTATATAACAATTAATCATGGCAAACACATCTCTAAAATATACATGTATACAGTACTTTTACAATACAGTATTTCTACATACATAATGTATAATTAGTAAAACATGTATTTAGGCGAATCCTTTCGCCAAATAAGTATTTTATCCACATATCATATATCCATACAACAAATAATCATGTCAAACACATTTCCAAAAACTATACGTATACGGTATTTTCTACGAATACGAATATGTAAAATTCCATATTCTACAACTTTAATCGAAACAGAAAACGGAAAGCACTTTGTACATGTGCAATTGCATGCAGATCATGAATCTATCATTATCTGACATTGAAAGCATTGAAAGCTATAACCTATACACCTAAAATCCGCACTTTTTGTCATAGAATCGTAACGGAGTCGATAGGTTTGCTAAGCTTCCGTATATGGGAGTTTGGTAACCTAGAGAACGAAATAGGTTAGCTATTTCATAACCTACAACCTATACAACCCTAAAACAGATTAGGGTTGGAGTTTCTTACCTAGAAACGGAGCTGGAATCGCTGGGAAAGCGATTAGAACGGAGCGGTGGAGCATGGATAGCAGCAGGGAAGAGTGGTAGGGAGATCCTCCCACAACTCCCACACTTTCTCTCTCTTTTCTCTCTCTCAAATCCAAATTCGTATGATTGAAATGGGAGAGGGTTTAAGGTCCTTGTATAGCCTAAAACTTCACCAAAATAGACCTAAGGTCAAGGTATACTTGGGTTATAGCCAAAGCGGAGCTATTTCAGCTCAACGGAGGACTTCTGGCGGGCCTCTTTGAGCCAGAAGTCGGACTTAAGCTCACTAACACTGGATCTATGTTCCATTAAGTTTTCGTTCCAGTAGGGTTCTCAGATCACGCGTGGCGGACCAGTTTCAGTTCAACGGTCAGTGGATCTCGATCGGAGATTCCGAGTACATGTAAATGTGTATGAAATTTTTTCTAATCCGAGGGTGTAATTTGGTCAGATTCTGATGGTCTGGTTGCTTAATACTGATCCGCAAGCGACGAGTTTCAGATTACTATTCAAGATATTTATTTTGGAAAGAAATAAGTGTTTTCACACTCTCTCGCTCCGGACTCAAGCGAACAGCCGTGGGACACTATCTGGATTTGATTTTCGAGATGGTTGTCAAGCCCAGCGAGGCAGTCCTAAGTCCTTAACCTCATATTATTCGGACTCACGATGTGCGGTCTAGATCAGATACGGAGTTTCGAGATGCTCCCGAGAGCAGCCGGGTAATGAGTTTGATTCGAGATTTTAGGGTAACCTAGTGTCAATGATTCTACAAGTTTTGGGTCTTACAGATCGTATTTAAAGCGATTCAAACGGATTTCGTAGCTAATCTAATTTAGCACTTAGTTACTTTGTCTCATTTCTAAAGGATTTAGTCCTATAAGATTTCTGTCTGAGGTGGTACCTAGGCCTTTGTAGTTTGTGTATAAGGTGATCCAATTTATACTACCTAGCTAGTTTAAGATAGTGTCTAGGGTACAAGTACTTAGGAAAATTGAAAGAACAAGGTGGTGAAGGGTGGGATTTGTGAAGGAAGTGGGTTCAACAGTAGTTTTAGACTTTGGGATTGAGTTCTGACTAGTTAATAAGGTATTAGGATCGACCCATTGCCTAAGGACGTCTAATCCCAGGTTGGCAAAAATCCAGGATGTTACAATCTACCCCCCTTAAAGTAAAATTTCATCCCCGAAATTGCCTAAGGATAATAAGGAATGATTTCTATTATTTCATTTGCCTAAGACTTATTGATTTCGAGTTCCTACGCGTGGTAGGGTATATACTAGCCTGGTTCATTTTAGTCTACCCTCCTTAAAACATATTTCTTTATCCATTTCTCATACCCTAATGGTTTGCTACAATTTATTTCTTTACTTATCTGTAGTCTTGACTACAATTCCCACTAAATTAGAGTTAGATAGTTGTCTTCATTGTCTGACCAGCACGGAGAGACGATTGTAGTGGGCTTGATCCCGATACATCGATCATCTACCGAGCTAAGGTAGAAAGCTCATCGTATCCTTTCCGAATCCTAGTGGATCCTGGTCTTCTGATCGTCAGTAGTGAGTCTGTTGGTAGTCGCACAGGATTGAGAATTGGGTCAAGCCGTGAATGTTTCGCAGTTGTATATTTCAGTAACTTTGTGGTACGATCACTCTAAAGACGTAGGGAATGTTCATCATTGAAAGGTTCAAATGTCCTATTTCTTGGGTTGCCCATTGGTCTAAGAGAGTCCTTGTTATTATCTATGTCCAAGGAAATGGTGAATCAAATCTTACTAGATCATCCTAAAGCGGTTTCTCATAGTAGAAATTGCTAGGGCTTCTGTAATGTTCGTATTCAACGAGCACAGTTTCGATCCTGGGCCAGTGGGGTAGGGTCCACCATGCTTCCGCTGCGCCACCCAGATCAAAGAGGTGTAATAGGTGACCTAACTAGATTGGGCTCATAATGTTCTACCCCCCTTAAAACTTTATCTTTTCACCCCTAAGGCTCAAGATTTATGTCCTGCTCCGTATATCGGAACAAGGTGTAATTTTGGACCTATCCTTAACATGAAATGGGGTGCGATCTCCCACTATGTTGGTCTTCTTTTCATCGATGATGTGTATTATGACATTGGTATCTATGGGTATCGAAAGGAGCTAAAAAGGATGGGTAATGTGGTTGATTTCAGGGGCAGGTGTGTAACGCCCCGGATTTTTGCCAACCTGGGATTAGACGTCCTTAGGCAATGGATCAATCCTAACACAGGTTTAACTTCTTAAACGCTCAATTAAAGCCTCAAATCGCTCCTTAAACCATTTTCTTCACAAATCCCACCCTTCACTACCTTGTGCTTTCAATTTTTCTAAGAACTTTCACCCTAGACACTATCTTAAACTAGCTAAGTAGTGTAACTTGGATCACTTTATATACAAACTCCAAAGGCCTGAGTACCACCTCGACGTAATTCACTTAGGACTAAATCCTTTAGAAATGAGACAAAGTAACTAGGTGTGAAACCGATTAGCTACGAAATCCGTTCGAATCGCTTTAAATACGTTCGCAAGACCTAAAAGTTGAGAATCATTGCGCTTAGGTTACCTTAAAGTTTAGAACCAAACTCATTTCCCGTCTGCTCTCGGGAATGAAACGAAACTTCGTGTTAGGTCTAGATCGCACATCGGGAGTCCGATTAACCCGAAGCTAAGGAACTAGGACCGCCCCACTGGGCTTAACAATCATCTCAAAAATCAGCTCCATCCGATGTTCCATGGCCATTCGTTTCGATTCGGAGCGAGGGAGTGTGAAAAACACTATTCCCATGCCAAAATAAATATCTGGAATAGTGATTTGGCATCATTTGTTGACGCGTCAGTATTAAGCAACCTGACCGTCAGAATCAGACCAAATTACACCCTCGGATTAAGAAAAATTTCAGGAACATTTACATGTACTTGGAATTTCGGATCGTGGCCCACTGACCGTTGAACTGAAAGTGGTCCGTCACGTGCGATCTGGGAATCCGATCGAGTCGAAAACGTAATCCCACGTAGATCCATAGATGGAGAGCTTAAGTCTGACGTTTGGTTCAAGGAGGGCTACCAGAACCTCTCTTTTGAGCTGGAAAAGTGGCGAATATCCTATATAAGCAGTACCCCATGAACCTAAGTCTAAATTCGTTATGTTTGTGGCTATAAAAGGAGCTTAGAATAGCCCCTCTCACAGCCATACGAATTTTGAAGGAAACCCTAGAGGGAGAGAGAGAAAAGAGAGAGAAAGTCTTGGAGATTGTTGCCGATCTTCCCCCTCCTGCTTTGGCTTGTTACACGGCCTACACCGCCCTATTCTAGACGCTTTCCCGGCGGTATCCATCTCATTTGAAGGTAAGAAACCCTAACCCTAGGTCTGATTTGAGGTGGGATCGATGTAGGATATGTACCGACTAACCGATTCCGCTCTTTAGGCTAGAAATCTCCCGTAGACGGAAGTTCCTTTACCCTTGCTGATTCGTTCCGTTTCCAAAGGCAAAGGTGAGGACTTTAAGTGTATAAGTTGCGGTTTTCAACGCTTTCAATGTCAGATAATGGTAGATTCATGATCTGCTTGCAATTGCACATGTACAAAGTGCTTTCGTTTCTGTTTTGATTAACGGTGTGAAATATGGAATTTCACATATTCTAGGTATACGTAGAAATACCGTATACGTATATTTTTTGGATAAATGCTTGACATGTTTATTTAATGTATAATTATATAACATATGAATAAAATACTAGTTTGGCGAAAGGAATCGCCAAAATATATGTTTACTTGTAAATGCGCCGTATGTTGAAATTACGTATTGTAGAAATACCGTATACGTATTTCTTTTGGAATAATATTTGACATATGTATTTAATGTATGATTATACAATACATGATTAAAATACTAGCTTGGCGAAAGGAATCGCCGAAATCTATGTTCCTTTGTAAACACTATGTATGTTGAAATTGGGTATACGTGGAAGTACCCTATGCGTATAAAATTTGCTGATGTGATTGCCATGTTTGATTCTTTGTATGAATATGATGTATATGTATAAAATACTAGTTTGGTAAAGGGACAACCCTAGTACACACTTCCCTAGCATACGTCATGTATGTTGAACTATGCATTCCAAGTGTTGGTGAATTCACTTGTGAGTGTAAGTGCTTAAGTGTTAGAATCTTAGGTAGGTGCTGAGATGGGATTCTCGGCTACCTTAGAGTCACATATGACACTCTCCATGTGGTTGTTCACTCTAACCACTCACCTACGAAATTTAAGTATTTGTATCCCTATTTACATAATGCTTTATAACATGCTTTTGAACATGCTTTGTGACTTGTTTATTAACATGCTTCATGTTATGCTTTATAATATGCTTGCTAGTGTTCTTGAATTACCATGTTATCATGCCGTATTTCACATGCTATGGTTAGGATTTGACTGAGCTTGGGACTATGTTCATAGTCCAGGCATCCGGTATCAGACTTGAAGATGTGGTTGGGATTCGTTCCGCCACGCATGATGTGTTGGTGAACCCGTGTCGTACTTCGGTTGGCGATAGTGGTTGGCCACACGAGGTGCTTCTACGCCTCATATCGCCCAACTTGTTGTGCGCTCGAGCTAGCCGAACACGTCAAGTAAACCGTGTGTCTTATGTATGTTCACCATGTTTGGTCGCTAATGCTTGAACTTAGGGTACCAAACTTACCAGTGATAATCCCGTTAACCATGATACCTCGATCCGCTAAGACTCATGAGCCGGGCATGGTGGTATGGGACACCGTGGTCGAGCTGTCGGCCTACGCTGGGGCTACGTGCCTCCCCGTAGTGACCAGTGAGTAACTCAACTCGTGAGCCGATTATGGTGGTATGGGACACTATATTCGCGCTGTCGGCCTACATTGATAAGGTGATGGGGAGTGGTGCAACCTTTTTGTGCGTAATGACCACAGGCACCCTTTGTAGTGACCGCGAGCATATTCTGAAGTTGCAGCGTACCTTAGGGTTCGCCGCGATATATAGAGTATGAACTAGGCCTGTTTCTTTATAGCTGTATAGTGATGAATCGTTTAAGGGGTGATGGGGGAGTGGTGCAACCTTTGTGCATAATGTACCCACAGCGGCTCTGCAGTGACCTAGAAAACACACCATCGTCTGATATTAACTAGGACTGACGACCCTAGATTGGATCATGTTAGAAAATGATACAAGGGAGGTACCTTAGTTTCCCAATCCTGCTGTTTGAAATGGACTAATTAAAAACTCGGTAATCATGCTCATCATGCATCGCATGTGCCTGGAAGATGTGGAGCACTGTGGGATGTAAGCATGCGCGAACGTGAGATGGTGTCGCATGAGGGAGTATGTCTGAGAGGGCATCCATCATACCGCATTCATACTTGCATTAATCGAGTAACTAGGAGTGCTTGATTTATTGCTTTATCATTATCGCTTTGACTGCATCGATAACATGTTAACTTATGCTTTATTGTTCCACTGAGTTAGCTACTCACTCCCACGTTACGGGACGGTGTTGTACACACCAAACAGATTTGTTGAGTTTCAGGTGATGGCGATGCTTGTGAAGCATGATGGGACTACTTCTATGGTGATGAGGAGGAGTTCTCCTATCCGTATCTCTCGACAGTCTATGAAGACCTGGTATTGTACTGACGGGGCTATGGTATTTGGGATAGGAGACTTTACACGTCATCACATTAGGTATATTTTAGAATTGTCCTTGTATTTATTTAACCTGGTAATGTTATCACACTCTGGAGACTCATCGTAGTTTATATATTTTATCTATCTATCATAGTCTTCCGCTTGCAAAATTAACTGCCTCTCGGAGTATGATATCTTGTTTTGGCTTAATCTCACTCATGTTCACTACTCTAATACAGTCAACATTCAATCATCATTCATTTTGTTGCATAAGTGATGTTCTGGAACTCGAGAGTTGAGTTACTACTCGACCCCCGATTTTCAGGGCGTTACAAGATGGTATCAGAGCATGATTTTGATTAAACCGGACCTGGGTTATGGTCACACGACGCACACTGACGCACACTGACGCACTCTGACTTAGGAGGGAGCGACGGAATGTAGAAACAGTTTTAGACAACCCTGTTCCGTCTAGCGGCTAGTTCACTGAAAACGAACGCCGGAATCGAGTCTGTATTCAACCATGGTCGCACGAGTCGACCCTGAAATGTTCCTAGGCCGTCTATAGATAATTCTAGATTATAACCCACCTCATCCCAACAGTTGAAAATCGGTAGAATAAGGGATGAACGTGATGAGGATAGCTACTCCGAATCCCCAGAGCTTCTCTGGACTCCTCACAGAGACTTCTCGAATTCATGAGGAAAGAAAAGCAGAAAGTAGAAATAAATTCTAATAAATTCGAATTAATTAATGAATGATTACAAAAAAAAACAGAAAATTGAGTTCACAACCCTTTAAATGGGAATATCAAGTAATAGGAAGGAAATCAGAAACAAACTACAACTAAAACTCCTAGGTTGTGATGTCTAATAGTGCGCAAGGCTTTCAGCCAAAAATAGTAAGTGTCCTATTTGACTTCACCAAACCATTCTCCTAATTATTCTAAGCTTCTTACACGATGAGCGCAACTCCTAAAGCCCAATGGATGAAGAGTAACTAAACAAAAATTACTGTTTTAGTAAAACGAAATTAAAACAGGAAAATGACTGTCAATCGGAGGCGTTTTTCGTAATTCTGGGCTGTGCAACCCAGCATAGCTAGGTTGGTTGGCTTCATTAGCTCGTTCTACCCCAAATTCATATATTTTACATTAGATAACTCATTCCGGATTGCAAGTTATGTCCGATTATCCCGAAACTACCCGAAATGGAGCGAATCGGATTCGGGGGCCCCTCCACGTTAATACGCTAAGCCTCTAGATCGAACCAGGGTACATTTGGCACCCTGGGAGCATGATGAACAGGGCCCCACCGCGGCGGCGCGGTTCCGGCCAAGCCCGACCGCGACGCCACCGCGGCACCGGCGGCGGACCGCGGTCCGGTTGCTTTTCCGGCGACGTTCCAAGCTTGGGGTTGGTCGGCCTGACCCCCTCTACCCCATGGTACGTGCCAAATTGCTATTTGGTTAGGATTTAAGGGGCTGGAGCACCCCTCTTTCTCATTTCATCCCTTCCAAACACCCTCCCCTTCCATTTCCGATTTTTCTCTCAACCCATTCCCCTAAACCTTGCAATCCCCCATTTTCTTCCATAAATCACCCACTCCAACTGTCCACGACAGCCCTAGCCTCCTCCTTTTCGCTTTTCTCTAACGCGGAGCTCTCACATCCCCCATTTGGAGCTCAAATTCGTGCAACCTTCAAACCTATCTCATTTTTCCATTTTCCTTCTTCATTCCCTACCTTTTGGCCTTTACAATCCCTGTTGAGGCTCAAGTCCATGGAGAACCAAAAACTCCAGTCCCTCCATTTCCCTTATCCTCATTTTTCATGGCTCTATCCGAGCTCATCCATATGTTGTCTTGTAGTTTGCATGGGCTACTATCTTAGGGTGGTTATGTTTTCCTGTTGATAGGTGTAGTAGTTGGTAGAATATTTTAGGTATTTGAGAATGTTTAGGGTCCGTTCGGCCAAATTACATTAGGTAAGTTTACGGTGGATAGAATTGTAAAAGTAATAATAAATGTATATGTAGGGTATGGCCCCTAGATTGGGTGTATCCCATGTATTCTGACATCCTGTTTAGAATGTACGCAATTAAAAGTAAATTCCGAGATTTTCCTTTCCCATAACTTAGAAGTTCATTACCCTGGGATATGGAAATTCCATTTTTCCAACACCAGGCTCATTTTCCAAGGCCTATAAAATTAATCCCCTCCCACCCTCCTACCAACCATGTCACACCCAATCCCAAGGTATGATTAGTAATGCGGTCCCATTTAATACAACTTAGGGCCACTAGCCAAATTGTGTTGAAGTGATAAAGTCCCTTGATATACATTAACCCACCACACTCTGCTGATAGCTTAAGCTTTTGGAGTAAATGGTTGTTTGATAGATAGGCCCATAGAGTTTGGACCTAGAGCAGTGCTTCGATAGACCTGACAGTATAGGAAACCCAACCAATTGAGAACGTAAACTCTAGGACCCCCTTAGTTGGTTTGAGCATAGGTGGAGTGCCCAAGCGTAGCTACATTCATGTTCGGGCAACTCAATTCCAAATGAACAAACAATTTTCTTTATTAGAAATGATATAAAATTATCTGGTGTATAAGCATAGACTTTAGATTACAACTGGTGGATTACCGCTACTCATCAGTTGAGCCTAGAAATTTCATTACAATTAGCCGAGAAATGTAAATGACAAAAAAAAAATGCTAAGATAATTGAGTGATATACTTAGTGAATCGGTTTGATTAGGTTGGAGTGAGACCTCACTCCTTCGTCGGACCCCTTAATACTCATAGGCTCCTTTAATAATTCTTAGAAACGTTGTTTGATTAGAAACTATTCACGCTCATAGAAAACTTATATATCCTTTGGATTTAATGTTAGATCAAATCAATACACCCTCTAATTGCCTTCTCAAGGACTTAGTACAATCGGGGACACGGGCGTAGAAACTACACATTAGCGAGGTATTCGCGGTTTGAATCGAATTCTCAATCTCGGTAGTGACCAATGAACCCTATGCTCGATCAAGAAGAAGGTCGGATCAATTAGGATTAAGGACGATACGATGATTTTTCTCGTCTTCGCGAGGCGAAGGTCTATGTATCCGCTCGACCCACTACGCAACTTTCTTCCGTGTTGGCTTGACTACTTACAACCAAAAGTTTATAACTTTGTCTTTGAGAAGTGTGAGAATATATAGCCAATAGAAATATTTCCTTTTAGGCCGAAGGAATTTCCCAAGTGAGCAACAGACAGTTAAGAATCCGGTCCTAAATCACATGCCATGTCGGCATACATATTGTGCGTATGAACGTAGAAAGATAGCATGCCTATTAAGCTAGACATGATTAAATAGGATAAGTCTGGACCGCGACAAAAATCCCTTGGTAGAATTGGGCATCTTGCCTCAAACCCACACCTGCCCCTGACATCAACCATATTACCCTTCATCTTTAGCTCCTTTCTATGACCATAGGTATCAATGCCATAATACACAACATTGATGAAAAGAAGACCAATGTAGTGGGAGATCGCATCCCATTTCATGTCAAGGATAGATCCTAAACTACACCTTGTTCCGATATACGGAACAGGACATAAATCTTGAGCCTTGAGGGCGAAAATAAATTTTAAGGGGGGTAGAACATGATGAACCCGCTCTAGTTAGGTCACCTAATACACCTCTTTGACCTGGGTGGCGCAGCAGAAACGTGGTGGACCTTACCCCACTGGCCCAGGATCGAAACGGTGCTCGATAAATACGAACATTATAGAAGCCCTAGTAAGTTCTACTATGAGAAACCGTTTTAAGATGATTTAGTAAGACTTGATTCACCCTTTCCTTAGACATAGATAATATCGAGGACTCTCTTAGACTAAGACCTAAAGGGCAACCTTAGAATAAACAATTTAAGCCTTTCAATGATGGACATTCCCTACTCTTAGAGAGTGATCGGACTACGGAGTTACTGACATCTACAACTGCGAAGTTTTCGCGGCTTGACCCAATTCCCAATCCTGGGCGACTACCAATGGACTCTCTGCTGACGAGCGGACGACCAGGATCCACCAGGATTCGGAATGGATACGATGAACTTCCTACCCTGGCCCGGTGGATGATCGATGTATCGGGATCGAGCCCACTATTATCGTCTCTCCGTGTTGGTCAAATAATGAAAACAGCTATCTTACTCTAAATTGTTGGGAGTTGTCATCAAGACTCTAAATAGGTAAAGAAATAAATGGTAGCAAACCATCAAGGTATGAGAAATGGATAAAGAATTAAGTTTTAAGGGGGGTAGACTAAAAGGAACCAGACTAGTATATACCCTACCACGCGTAGGAACTCGAAATCAATAAGTCTTAGGCAAATGAAAAATAGAAATCTTTCCTTATTACCCTTAGGCAATTTCGGGGACGAAATTTTGTTTTAAGGGGGGTAGATTGTAACGCCCCGGATTTTTGCCAACCTGGGATTAGACGTCCTTAGGCAATGGATCAATCCTAACACAGGTTTAACTTCTTAAACGCTCAATTAAAGCCTCAAATCGCTCCTTAAACCATTTTCTTCACAAATCCCACCCTTCACTACCTTGTGCTTTCAATTTTTCTAAGAACTTTCACCCTAGACACTATCTTAAACTAGCTAAGTAGTGTAACTTGGATCACTTTATATACAAACTCCAAAGGCCTGAGTACCACCTCGATTTAATTCACTTAGGACTAAATCCTTTAGAAATGAGACAAAGTAACTAGGTGTGAAACCAGATTAGCTACGAAATCCGTTCGAATCGCTTTAAATACGTTCTGCAAGACCCAAAAGTTGCAGAATCATTGGCGCTAGGTTACCCTAAAGTTTAGAACCAAACTCATTTCCGTCTGCTCTCGGGAATGAAACGAAACTTCGTGTTAGGTCTAGATCGCACATCGGGAGTCCGATTAACCCGAAGCTAAGGAACTAGGATCGCCCACCGGGCTTAACAATCATCTCAAAAATCAGCTCCATCCGATGTTCCATGGCCATTCGTTTTGATTCGGAGCGAGGAGTGTGAAAAACACTATTCCCATGCCAAAATAAATATCCGGAATAGTGATCTCGCATCATTTGTTGTTGACGTCGGTCAAGATAAGCAACTTCATGACCCGACCGTCGAATCGACCAAATTACACCCTCGGATTAAGAAAATTTCAGGAACATTTACATGTACTTGGAATTTCGGATCGTGGCCCACTGACCGTTGAACTGAAAGTGGTCCGTCACGTGCGATCTGGGAATCCGATCGAGTCGAAAACGTAATCCCACGTAGATCCATAGATGGAGAGCTTAAGTCTGACGTTTGGTTCAAGGAGGGCTACCAGAACCTCTCTTTTGAGCTGGAAAAGTGGCGAATATCCTATATAAGCAAAGATCCCCATGAACCTAAGTCTAAATTCGTTATGTTTGTGGCTATAAAAGGAGCTTAGAATAGCCCTCTCACAGCCATACGAATTTTGAAGGAAACCCTAGAGGGAGAGAGAGAAAAGAGAGAGAAAGTCTTGGAGATTGTTGCCGATCTTCCCCCTCCTGCTTTGGCTTGTTACACGGCCTACACCGCCCTATTCTAGACGCTTTCCCGGCGGTATCCATCTCATTTGAAGGTAAGAAACCCTAACCCTAGGTCTGATTTGAGGTGGGATCGATGTAGGATATGTACCGACTAACCGATTCCGCTCTTTAGGCTAGAAATCTCCCGTAGACGGAAGTTCCTTTACCCTTGCTGATTCGTTCTGTTTCCAAAGGCAAAGGTGAGGACTTTAAGTGTATAAGTTGCGGTTTTCAACGCTTTCAATGTCAGATAATGGTAGATTCATGATCTGCTTGCAATTGCACATGTACAAAGTGCTTTCCGTTTCCTGTTTTGATTAACGGTGTGAAATATGGAATTTCACATATTCTAGGTATACGTAGAAATACCGTATACATATATTTTTTGGATAAATGCTTGACATGTTTATTTAATGTATAATTATATAACATATGAATAAAATACTAGTTTGGCGAAAGGAATCGCCAAAATATATGTTTACTTGTAAATGCGCCGTATGTTGAAATTACGTATTGTAGAAATACCGTATACGTATTTCTTTTGGAATAATATTTGACATATGTATTTAATGTATGATTATACAATACATGATTAAAATACTAGCTTGGCGAAAGGAATCGCCGAAATCTATGTTCCTTTGTAAACACTATGTATGTTGAAATTGGGTATACGTGGAAGTACCCTATACATATAAAATTTGCTGATGTGATTGCCATGTTTGATTGCTGTATGAATATGATGTATATGTATAAAATACTAGTTTGGTAAAGGGACAACCCTAGTACACACTTCCCTAGCATACGTCATGTATGTTGAACTATTGCATTCCAAGTGTTGGTGAATTCACTTGTGAGTGTAAGTGCTTAAGTGTTAGAATCTTAGGTAGGTGCTGAGATGGGATTCTCGGCTACCTTAGAGTCACATATGACACTCTCCATGTGGTTGTTCACTCTAACCACTCGCCTACGAAATTTAAGTATTTGTATCCCTATTTACATAATGCTTTATAACATGCTTTGAACATGCTTTGTGACTTGTTTATTAACATGCTTCATGTTATGCTTTATAATATGATTGCTAGTGTTCTTGAATTACCATGTTATCATGCCGTATTTCACATGCTATGGTTAGGATTTGACTGAGCTTGGGACTATGTTCATAGTCCAGCATCCCAGATAGACTTGAAGATGTGGTTGGGATTCGTTCCGCCACGCATGATGTGTTGGTGAACCCGTGTCGTACTTCGGTTGGCGATAGTGGTTGGCCACACGAGGTGCTTCTGCGCCTCATATCGCCCAACTTGTTGTGCGCTCGAGCTAGCCGAACACGTCAAGTAAACCGTGTGTCTTATGTATGTTCACCATGTTTGGTCGCTAATGCTTGAACCTAGGGTACCAAACTTACCAGTGATAATCCCGTTAACCATGGTACCTCGATCCGCTAAGACTCATGAGCCGGGCATGGTGGTATGGGACACCGTGGTCGAGCTGTCGGCCTACGCTGGGGCTACGTGCCTCCCGTAGTGACCAGTGAGCAACTCAACTCGTGAGCCGATTATGGTGGTATGGGACACTATATTCGCGCTGTCGGCCTACATTGATAAGGTGATGGGGGAGTGGTGCAACCTTTGTGCGTAACAGCCCTGGCAGCCCTTTGTAGTGACCGCGAGCATATTCTGAAGTTGCAGCGTGCCTTAGGGTTCGCCGCGATATATAGAGTATGAACTAGGCCTGTTTCTTTTATACCGTATAGTGATGAATCGTTTAAGGGGTAATGGGGAGTGGTGCAACCTTTGTGCGTAATGCCCTGGCAAGCCTCTCGCGGTGACCTAGAAAACACACCATCGTCGATATTAACTAGACCGACGACCCTAGATTGGATCATGTTTGGAAATGATACTAGGGAGGTACCTTAGTTTCCCAATCCTATTTGTTTGAAATGGACTAATTAAAAACTCGGTAATCATGCTCATCATGCATCGCATGTGCCCGGAAGATGTGGAGCACTGTGGGATGTAAGCATGCGCGAACGTGAGATGGTGTCGCATGAGGGAGTATGTCGAGAGGGCATCCATCATACCCGCATTCATACTTGTATTAATCGAGTAACTAGGAGTGCTTGATTTCATCGCTTTATCATTATCGCTTGACCGCATCGATAACATGTTAACTTATGCTTTATTGTTCCATCGAGTTAGCTACTCACTCCCACGTTACGGGATCGGTGTTGTACACACCAAACAGATTTGTTGAGTTTCGTGTGATGGCGATGCTTGTGAAGCAGAGGACTACTTCTATGGTGATGAGGAGGAGTTCTCCTATCTCAGTATCTTCTCCGACATGTGTCTATGAAGACCGTATATTGACCGACGGGGCTATGATATTTGGGATAGGAGACTTTACACGTCATCACATTAGGTATATTTTAGAATTGTCCTTGTATTTATTTAACCTGGTAATGTTATCACACTCTGGAGACTCATCGTAGTTTATATATTTTATCTATCTATCATAGTCTTCCGCTTGCAAAATTAACTGTCTCTGGAGTATGATATGCTGTTTTGGCTTAATCTCACTCATGTTCACTACTCTAATACAGTCAACATTCAATCATCATTCATTTTGTTGCATAAGTGATGTTCTGGAACTCGAGAGTTGAGTTACTACTCGACCCCCGATTTTCAGGGCGTTACAAGGTGTGAGTTTGAGGCCAGATGCCTAAGTCTACCAAAGGAGGACTATCATCACGGTCCCGACCTACCTTATGTACTCATGTCAAGCCTAACAAGCAGGCTATCTTTCTACGTTCATATGCACAAAATGTATGTCATCATGGCATGTGATTTGGGACCTAATTCCTAACTATTTGTTGCCCTTTTGGGCAATTCCTTAGGCCTAAAAGGAAAAAATCTCTATTGGTTATGTATTCTTACACTTCTCAAAGACGAAGTTATAAACTTTTGGTTGTAAGTGGTCGAGCCAACACGGAAGGAAAGTTGTGTAGTGGGTCTGAGTCGGATATATGGACCTTTTGCCTAGCTAGGACAGAAAATTATCGTATCAGTTCTTAATCATAGTTGATCCTGACCTTCTGCTTGATCAGAGCATATGATTCATTGGTCACTACCAGGATTGAGAATTCGATTCAAACCGCGAATACCTCGCTGATATATATCGTTTCTCTACTCCGTGTTCCCGGTTGTAATAAGTCCTTGAGAAGGCGATTCTAAGGGGTGTATAAATTTGACCTATCATTAAATCCAAGGGATATAGAAGTTTCCTCTAGGTATAATCCAAAGTCTATTCTTATACACTAGATGATTTTTACCCCTTTTTTTTATAAAGAAATTTGTTTATTTGTTTGTTTGGAATTGAGTTGCCCGAACTTAAATGTAGTTACGCTCGAGCACTTCACCTATGATCAAACCAACTAAGGGGGTTCTAGAGTTCACGTTCTTAATTTATTAGATTTCCTATACGGTCAGGTCTGTCGAATTCTAGGAGCACCACTCTAGGTTCAAAACTCTAGGGTCTATTTATCAAACCACCATTTACTCTAAAAGCTTAAGCTGTCAGAGTGTGGTGGGTTAAAGTATATCAAGGGACTGTATTTCATCAACACTATTTGGCCAGTGGTCTTAAGTTGTAGTAAATGGGACTGCATTGCTAATCCCTCCTCGGGATTGGGAGTCGCATGGTTGGTAGGAGGGTGGGAGGGGATTAAAATTAATGATATAGGCTTTGAAAAATGAGCCTAGTGTTGGATAGTGTGAGATGGGATTTCCAAATCCCATGATGATGAATTTTTAAGTGAAATTTGAAAGGAAATCTCGGAATTTACTTTTAATTACATACATTTTAAACATGGTGTTGAAAAACATGGGATACACCCAATCTAGGGACCATATTCACACATACATTTATTTTTACTTATACAATTCTATCCAGCTAACTCACCAATGCAGTTTGGCCGAACGGGCCCTAAAGGGAGAAAAGGGGCTGGAGTTTTGGTTCTCCACAGATTCAGGGCCCAATAGATCTTGTAGGGGCCCAAAAGAGGGGGTATAAGAAGGAGAATGGAGAGAACAGGTGGGTGAGGAAGCTCACACGAGTTTTAAGCTCCAAGTGGGCGTGTGAGGGTCCAAATGAGAGAAACGAATAGGAAAAGGAGAAGAGGGCTGCAATGCACGATGGAAGTGGGTAGGTTGTGGTCGAAATCAGTAGAGAGGACAATCGGAAGGGTGATTTTGAAGAAAAACAGCAAGGTTGGAGAGAGAAAACGGCTTGGAGGGGAGTTTTGTGAAGGAAGTGGGGTTTCGGGAGGGTTTCGATTGATGGGACAAACATCAGGGGGGTCCCACAACCCCCAAACTTGGTCGGCCCGAGCCGTGGGCCCGGCCCATCAAAAAAAGCGGCGAGGCCTCGCCGACCTGACGAGGGCCTCACCAAAATATTTTGGATTTTCCAAAATGGGGCCCCACGATTGTGATCCTCCAGTCCCCTAGGCCCCAAAAAAACCCTGGGTCCCACCTTGGATCCCCCGAAAGTGCTCCGTTTGGCCCCCCGACCCCGATTCGCTCAATTTCGGTTAGTTTCGGGCAAGCCGGGCATATCTTGCAATCCGAAATGAGTTATCTGACGTATAATATATGATTTTTGGGTAGAACGAGCTAATGAAGCTAACTAACCCTGCTATGCTAGGTTGCGCAGCCCGAAATTGTGAAAAAATCTTGGATCAATGGTCTTTTCCCTGTTTCAATTTCGTTTTACTAAAAATAATAGTTTTAGTTTAATTATTCTTCATCTGTTGGGCCTTAGGAGTTACGCTCATTGTGAAAAGAGCTTAGAATAATTAGGAGAACGTTTTGGTGAAGCGAAATAGGACACTTATTATTCTTGGCCGAAAACTTTACGCACCAGTAGACATCATGACCCTATACTAAGTCGTAAATTCTAGGAGTTTTAGTTGTAGTTTGTTTCTTATTTCTTTCCCATTACTTGGTATTCCTACTTAAAGGGTTGTGAACTCATTATTTTTTTTAGTAATTCATTAATCAATTTTAGATTTATTAGAATTTATTTCTAGTTTCTGCTTTCTTTCCTCATGGATTCGAGAAGTCTCTGTGAGGAGTCCAGAGAAGCTCCGAGGATTCGGAGTAGTTATCATCATCACGCCTATCCTGTATTCTACCGATTATCAATGGTTGGGGTGAGGTGGATTGTAATCTAGACTCATTAATATACGGCTAGGAATGTTTTAAGGTTGACCCGTGCGACCATGGTTGAATACAGACTCGATTTCGGCGTTCGTTTTCAGCGAACTAGCCGTTGGATGGAACAGGGATGCCTAAGACTGTTTCTACATTCCATCTCTCCCTCCTAAGTCAGAGTGCATCATTGTGTGTCATGTGACCATAACCCAGGTCTAGTTTAATCCAAATCATGCTCTGATACCATCTGTAACATCCCAAAAATTGAGGGTCGAGTAATAACTCAACTCTCGAGTTCCAGAACATCACTTATGCAACAAAATGAATGATGATTGAATGTTGACTGTATTAGAGTAGTGAACATGAGTGAGATTAAGCCAAAACAGCATATCATACTCCAGAGATAGTTAAATTTGCAAGCGGAAGACTGTGATAAATAGATAAAATATATGAACTATGATGAGTCTCTATAGTGTGATAACATTACCAGGTTAAACAATTATAAGTACAATCCTAAAATATACCAAATGTATAAGATCCTCTAGTCAATATCCCAGAAAGCCCTGTCGATCAGGACACAGCTCACAGGAAGCCGCCAGAAGACAACCAAAATAAGCAGGCATCGTAGTCATTGCAAAGGTCCGGCTCCGCCTCAGAAGTAGCGTCGCCATCTGAAATCAGACAATGTCTGGTGGGTGTTCGAAACACCGTCCCGTAACGTGGGAGTGAGTAGCTAACTCAGTGGAACAATAAAGCATAGGTTAACATGTTATCGACTACCAAGCAAGAATGATAAAGCAGTACAATCAAACACTCCTAACTACTCTTATTAATGCAAGTATGAATGACATGATGTATGCCCTCACCACACCCTCCCTCGTGCGACACCATCTCATGTTTGCGGCATGCTTTCTTCCCTCAGTGCTCCACATCTTCCAGGAACATGCAATGCATGGTGAGCATGATTACCGACTTGTTATTAGTCTATTTCAAACAGCAGGATTGGGAAACTAAGGTACCTCCCATATATTATTCCCAAACATGATCCATTCTAGGGTCTTCAGTCCTAGTTAATATCAGACGATATTGCGTTTTTTAGGTCACTGTAAAGGCTGTCAGGGCTGTACGCACAAAGGTTACACCACTCCCCCATCACCTCTTAAACGATTCATCACTATACAGAAATAGGCCTAGTTCATACTCTATATACCGCGACAAAACTCTAAGGCTCACCGCGATTTCAGAGTATGCTCGAGGTCACTACAAAGGGCTTCCAGGGTTGTTGCTCGCATTTGTTGCACCACTCCCCCATCACCTTATCAATGTAGGCCGAATGCACGAATATAGTATCCCATACCACCATAATCGGCTCACGAGTCTGGTTGCTCACTGGTCACTATGGGGAGGCACGTGGCCCTAGCATAGGCGACAGCTCGACCACGGTGTCCCATACCACCATGCCCGGCTCATGAGTCTTAGCGGATCGAGGTACCATGGTTAAAAGAGTTTTCACTGGTAAGTTTGGTACCCTAGGTTCAATCATAGCGACCAAACATGGTGAACATACATTAGACAAATCGGGTTACATGACAAGCCTGACTAGCTCAAGCGCACAATCAATTAGACGACATGAAGTGCATAAGTACTTCGCGTGGCCTAACCACTGTCGCCAACTGACATACGACTCGGGTTCGTCAAACACATCTTACGTGGCGACATGAAACTCGACCACGATCTCCAATCTGGTACCGATTGTCTGGATTATAGACAGTCCCAAACTCAATCAATTATCATCAATAGCATGTGGAGTAAAGCATGATAAACAAAGTAATTCAAACATACTAGTAGATATGTTATAAAGCATGTTATAAAGCATGATATAAGACATGTTATAAAGCACTACGTCAATAGGAATACAAACATATATATTGTAAGTAAGCGGTTTAAGTAAATAACCTCATGGAGGTAATCATACATGTCACTAGGGTAGTTGAGAATCCCATCTCAACACTATCCCAAGGCATCAACATTCAAACACTTGCTCACACAAGCATTTTCACAAACACTTAACATACACCATTTCAACATAAATAGAGTATGTTAACAAACATGTATTAGGGCGAATCCTTTCGCCAAGTAAGTATTTTATGTACACATAATATATTTATACAACAATTAATCATGGCAAACATATCTCTAAAATATACATGGTACTTTTACAATATAATATTTCTACATACATAATGTATAATTAGTAAAACATGTATTTAGGAGAATCCTTTCACCAAATAAGTATTTTATCCACATATCGTATATCCATACAACAAATAATCATGTCAAACACATTTTCAAAAAATATACATATACGGTATTTTCTACGAATACCTAGAATATGTAAAATTCCATATTCTACAACTTTAATTGAAATAGAAAACGGAAAGCACTTTGTACATGTGCAATTGCATGCAGATCATGAATCTATCATTATCTGACATTGAAAGCGTTGAAAGCCATAACCTATACACCTAAAGTCTGCACCTTTTGTCGTAGAATCGTAATGGAGTCGATAGGTTCGCTAAGCTTCCATATATGGGAGTTTGGCAACCTAGAGAACGAAATAGGTTAGCTATTTCATAACCTACAACCTATACAACCCTAAAACAGATTAGGGTTAGGTTTTCTTACCTAGAAATGGAGCTGGAATCGCTGGGAAAGCGATTAGAACGGAGCAGTGGAGCATGGATAGCAGCAGGGAAGAGTGGCAGGGAGATCCTCCCACAACTCCCACACTTTCTCTCTCTTTTCTCTCTCTCAAATCCAAATTTGTATGGCTGAAATGGGAGAGGGTTTAAGGTCCTTATATAGCCTAAAACTTCATCGAAATAGACCTAAGGTCAAGGTATACTTGGGTTATAGCTAAAGCGGAGCTGTTTCAGCTCAATGGAGGACTTCTGGCGGGCCTCTTTGAGCCAGAAGTTGGACTTAAGCTCACTAACACCGGATCTATGTTCTATTAAGTTTTCATTCCAGTAAGGTTCTCAGATCACGCGTGGTGGACCAGTTTCAGTTCAACGGTCAGCGGATCTCGATCGGAGATTCCGAGTACATGTAAATGTGTATGAAATTTTTCCTAATCCGAGGGTGTAATTTGGTCAGATTCTGACGGTTTAGTTGCTTAATACTGATCCACAAGCGACGAGTCTCAGATTACTATTCAAGATATTTATTTTGGAAAGAAATAAGTGTTTTCACACTCTCTCGCTCCGGACTCAAGCGAACAGCCGTGGGACACTATCTGGATTTGATTTTCGAAATGGTTGTCAAGCCCAGCGAGGCGGTCCTAAGTCCTTAACCTCATATTATTCGGACTCACGATGTGCGGTCTAAATCAGATACGAAGTTTCGAGATGCTCCTGAGAGCAGCCGGGTAATGAGTTTGATTCGAGATTTTAGGGTAACCTAGTGTCAATGATTCTACAAGTTTTGGGTCTTGCAGATCGTATTTAAAGCGATTCAAATGGATTTCGTAGCTAATCTAATTTAGCAGGTTACTTTGTCTCATTTCTAAAGGATTTAGTCCTATAAGATTTCTGTCTGAGGTGGTACCTAGGCCTTTGTAGTTTGTGTATAAGGTGATCCAATTTATACTACTTAGCTAGTTTAAGATAGTGTCTAGGGTACAAGTACTTAAGAAAATTGAAAGAACAAGGTGGTGAAGGGTGGGATTTGTGAAGGAAGTGGGTTCAACGGTAGTTTTAGACTTTGGGATTGAGTTCTAACTAGTTAATAAGGTATTAGGATCGACCCATTGCCTAAGGACGTCTAATCCCAGGTTGGCAAAAATCCGGGATATTACAAACATTCTACACATTCCATCAACATGAAAACACCAAGATCCTAGCGTAGCAACAAACAACTACAAGACAATGGCATGGATAACTAGGCAGAAATCAAGAAAATGGTCATACTAAGCTCGAAGAGAGCCATGGAAAATTGAAGATAAGGGGGAGTAGGGGTTGGAGCTGTTGGTTCTTCACGGATTTGAGCCTCAACAGCGGTTGTAAAGGCCCAAATGACAGGGTTTAAAAAAGGGAAGTGAAGAGATGAGAGGGGTTGAGAGTTTACACGATTTTGAGCTTCAAATGAGGGAGTGTAGGAGCTCAAATGAGAGAAAAAGGGAAAGGGTAGAGGGTAAGTGTTACTGTAAACGATGGAGGGGTGTGGGTTTTAACAGAAAATGGTGGAATGAGTGATTGGAGGGGAGGGTTTCAGAGAGAACAGAAAATATTTAAGGAAAGGGAGAGCTTGGAGGAATGTTTGGGAGAGAGGGGGTAAAAAGATGTGAAATAGGGGCCCACACGCAATTTCGTGGGCCCACACGTGTCCAGGCCCGACACTGACCCGCACCGGCCCGACCAGCGCGGGCAAAGGGGACCGCGGTGAGCGCGGCGCTGCCACGGTCCTCTGGACTAGGCACGGTGCCATCGTGGTAGGGTGGTGGCCACCCCCCTCCCAGGGTGCCAAAGGTAACCCGGGTCCACCATGGGTCCCCTCGAAGTGTTTGGTTAGGCCCCCGACTCCGTTTTTAGTTGTCTCGGGACCTTTCGAGTGATTTCTGATGCACAGCTATATTTATACATTCCTAAGGGATGGGATGGGGTGATTTGTGATTTAAACCCGTCGTTTGACAGTCTAGAAGTGTTTTGGGGTTGACTCGTGCGATCATGGTAGAGTACAGACTCAAACAAAATGGTCAATTTCGATGAACTTCGTCGTTTGACGAATTTGGAAAATCCTAAGTCTGTTTCTACATTCCATCGCTCCCTCCTAAGTCAGAGTGCATCAGAATGCATCGTGTGACCATAACCCAGGCCCGGTTTAATCCAAATCATGCTCTAATACCATCTTGTAACGCCCTAAAAATAGGGGGTCGAGCA
Source organism: Magnolia changhungtana (assembly GCA_030180095.1). Lineage (NCBI taxonomy): Eukaryota > Viridiplantae > Streptophyta > Magnoliopsida > Magnoliales > Magnoliaceae > Magnolia > Magnolia changhungtana. Next base: position 3,906,010 of record JASAUF010000632.1, read on the forward strand.
TAAACTCAACTCCCGAGTCCCAACGCATCACTTATGCAACATAATGAATTATGTTTGAATGTAATCTGTATTAGTGCATTAAACATGAGTGAGATTAAGCCAAATAGCATATCATACTCCAGAGATAAGTTAAATTGCAAGCGAAAGACTGTGATAGATATATAAAATATATATACTGTGGTGAGTCTCCCGAGTGTGATAACATTACCAGGTTAAATAATTACATGTACAAGTCCAAAATATACAAAAAAAAGTAATAGCATCTAGTCAGCAACCCTGTAACTCCGTCAATCAAGACACGGCTCGCATGAAGCTGCCAGAGTACAGCATATACAAGAAGGCATCCTCGTCGTCACAAAAATCTGGCTCCGCCTCATAAGCATCACCATCACCTGCAACTACAACAGGGTCTGGTTGGTGTGTACAACACCATCCCGTAACGTGGGAGTGAGTGATCGACTCAGTCGAACAATAAAGCATAGGTTAACATGTTATCAATTCAGTCAAGTAGTAATGATAAAGCAGTACCATCAAACACTCCTAAATACTCTTATTAATGCAAGTATGAATGCAGTCATGATGCATGCCTTTGCCAATATACTCCCTCATGTGACACCATCTTACGTCCGTGGCATGCTTTCATCCCTCAGTGCTCCACATGTTCCATGCACATGCAGTGCGGTATGAACATGATTACCAAGTTGTTATTAGTCCTTTTCATACAGCAGTATTGGGAAACTAAGGTACCTCCCTTATATCATTCCCAAACAATGATCCATTCAAGGATCGTCAGTCCTAGATACTCTCATATGATGATGCGGTTCTATGTCGCTGTAAAGGGCTGCCAGGGCTATTACACGCACTCGTTGCACCACTCCCCCATCACCTTATCTATACAGGCCTAGTTTATACTATTTTTACTATGGGAAGGCTCGTCACCTCGCTATAGATTCAGAGTATGCTCGAGGTCACTACACCGGGTACGGTCAGGGCTGCCAGGGCTGTTACACGGAATCGTTACACCACTCTACCATCACCCATCAAAAGAGTGTAGGCCAACAGCTCGAATACAGTGTCCTATACCACCGTATTTGACTCACAAGTCTGGGTTGCTCACTGGTCACTACGGGGAGGCACATCACCCTAACGTAGGCCGACAACTCGATCACGTGTCCCATACCACCATGCCCGGCTCATGAGTCTTAGCGGATCGAGGTACCAAGGTTAACGGGGTTGCACTGGTAAGTTCGGTACCTTAAGTTCAAGCAGTAACGTCCAAACATGGTATACATACATTAGAGAGATCGGGTTACTTGATGAGCTAGCTCGAGCGCACGACAAGTTGAACGACATGAACTGCATAAGCACTTCGCGTGGCCAACCACTATAGCCAACCGAAGTACGACTCAGGTTCGTCGAACACATTTCATGAGGCGAATGAATCTCAGCCACGAATTCAATCCCATTATCGATTGCCTAGATTATACCATAGCCCCAATCACATTCAATTACAGAATTGTTAAAGCAGTAATGGATCAAGATTTCAAATCATACAATCAAATATCTAATATTGTCCGCTTAGGGCTGCCAGGGCTGTTGCACGGAATCGTTGCACCACTCCCCCATCACCCATCATGGATTTTATTAAATACAACATAAACATGTGAACTAGTCAAAGCAGAATTTAATAAACAAGTAATTCAAACATATTAACAACCATGTTATAAAACACAATGCAAATAGAAAATCCAAACACATACGTTTCATAAACCAGTAAGTGATTAAACTAAACAACTTACATGAAGGAAATCATACACATCACTAATGTAGTTGAGAATCGTATCTCAACAACTACTTAAGGCACTACTAGATTAAGTACATATCTATACAAGCATTTTCACAAACACTTAGACTACACATTCCAACATACCTATAATATACTAGTTAAAACACAAGTCGTAGCGAATCCTTTCACAAAGGATTACCACATGAACCACGATCATGCATTCATGACCAATAGTCATGGAAAGCATAAATCATAGCTCCATATTCATTCGAACATTTCTGCAAATGCTTAGGCTACAACTAGTACGTACACGACGTATGTTAATATAATCCGTTCACCCAGAAGTTGATACACATGTATCAAGCATACCTAGACAATAATTAATCATGGCAAGCAGAAATTCGTATTTCATACGTATACGGTATTTTCTACAAATACGAGGAATACAGTATATTCAAGATAGTTAACATATAACCGAAAAACGAAACGGATAGCACTTTATACATGTGCAATAGCATCTAGATCATGAATCTATCATTATCTAACGTTGAAAGCGTTGAAAACCATAACCTATACGTCTAAAGTCCACACCTTTTGTCGGTAAACTTGAACCGAAACTAGTTTGAACCCAACGCCTTTGTCTACGGCACAACGACAACCTGAATCATGAAACAGGTCAGCTATTTCATCACCTACACTCTTAGAAACTCCAAAACAGCTTAGGGTTAGGTTTTCTTACCTACGAACGAAGCCGGAATCGCCGGAAAAGCTGTTAGCTCGTGATGATTAATCACGTAGGATAGCAGGGTAGAGCATCAGGAAGATGCTCCCACTTCTCTCACCTCCTAGGTTTTTCTCAAATTCGTATGGGATGAGAGAGTGAGGGTTTAAGGTCCTTATATAGGCCCAAAACTCTCTGAAATAGACTCAAAAGCAAGGTATACTTAGGTTATGTTCAAATACGGACAGTTCCATCTCAACGAAGCACTTCTGGAAGCCCCTCTTGAGCCAAAGGTCGGACTTAAGCTCATAGACATTGGATCTAGGTCGAGTTACATTTTCAGTCCGATCAGATTTATAGATCGCCCGTGGCAGACCAGTTTCAATTCAACGGTCACTGGAACTCGATTAGGGCCACAAGTACACTGACCCATGTATCAAATTTTCCCTGATCCGAGGGTGTATTTGGGTCAGATTTTGATGGTCTGCTTACTTATATTTGGCACGCAAGCGAGAAGTCTCAAATTACTTAAAATTGAACTTTATTTCTAATTAATTTCACGTTTCTCACACTCTTCACTCTGGGCTCAAGCGAATAGCACTGGGACACTATCTGGATTTGATTTCCGAGATGATTGTCAAGCCCAGCAAGGCGGTCCTAACTGTTTAACTTCGCATTAATCGGACTTCCGACGTGCGGACCAGATCTAATACGGAGTTTCATTGTGCTCCCGAGAGCAACTGGGTAATGAGTTGATCCTAGATTTTAGGGTAATGTAGCATCGATGATTCTACAAGTTTTGGGTATTGCAAATCATATTTAAAGTGATTCAAGCAGATTTCGTAACTAATATAGTTTAATACTTAATTACTTTGTCTCATTTCTAAAGGATTTGATCCTGAGTGATTTCTACCTGAGGTGACACTCGGGCTAAAGTATTGTTCTTCATCACCTAAACTTTAGGATTCATGCCTAATATAAAAGTACTTAGAAACATTTAAAGAACACGGTGGTGAAAGGTGAAATGGGAGATTGTGAAGGAAATGGGTTAAAAACGTTTTTTAAAAAAAAATATAGGATTGGGTTCTGACAAGTTAATAAGGTGTTAGGAGTGACCCATTGTCTAAGGACGTCTAATTCTAGGTTGGCAATAATTCGGGATGTTACAACAAGAGACTTCTATCCAAACCAGTCCGATACCTAAATTTGGATAGTCAGACTTAATGTGGTAAACTCCTAATCTTAGGTTAGTCGCGCGCTCCAACCGAAGTCCTAACCATTGCAAAGGTACATGTAATAAATAGTTGGCACCACCAGCCCGAGTGGATAGTGAATGGATGAATGAATGAGTGCGTATGTAACTCCTACTCAATAAGTCCACGTATCAGTATGGTTCTTCTCTAGGATCATCATCGGGGTCTATTACACTCTGCGCCAGCATGTCGCCCCTATCCGAGAGCATGACTGGGTAAGTGGAAGAGACCTCACTATCTGCTTACTAATATCGGGCCTAGATCGTCGATAGCGAACCCATTTCTCAAGCTGGTCAAACTTAACCTAGATATTGTGTAACGCCCTGAAAATCGGGGGTCGAGCATAAACTCAACTCCTGAGTTCCAACGCATCACTTATGCAACAAAATGAATGATGATTGAATGTTGTCTATATTAAAGTAGTGAACATGAGTGAGATTAAGCCAAAACAGCATATCATACTCCAGAGACAGTTAAATTTGTGAGCGGAAGACTGTGATAGATATGTAAAATATATAAACTGTGGTGAGTCTCCAGAGTGTGATAACATTACTAGGTTAAATAATTACAAGTACAATTTTAAATTATACCAAGTTGTGTAGTGTGATCTAGTCAACATCCCTGTAGCCCCGACAATCAAGGCACGGCTCTCACGAAGCCGCCAAAAAACAGCATGTACGAGAAAGCATTCTCGTCGTCATAGAAGTCCGGCTCCACCTCAGAAGTAGCGTCGCCATCTGCAATCAGACAAAGTCTGGTGGGTGTTCGGAACACCGTCCCGTATCGTGGGAGTGAGTGATCAACTCAGTGGAACAATAAAGCATAGGTTAACATGTTATCAATTCAGTCAAGCAGTAATGATAAAGCAGTACAATCAAACAATTTTAACTACTCTTATTTAATGCAAGTATGAAATGACATGATGAAGTATGCCCTTGCCAAACCACCCTCATGCGACATCATCTTACGTTCGCGAATGCATACCTCCCTCAGTGCTCCACATCTACTAGGCACATGCGGTGCGATGATGAGCATGATTACCGAGTTATTATTAGTCCATTTCAAATAGTAGTATTGTGAAACTAGGGTACCTCCCTTGTATCATTCCTAAACATGATCCATTTTAGGGTCGTCAGTCCTAGTTAATCTCATACGATATTATAGTTTGAGAGGCATAGCGAAGGCATCATAAAGGGCTCGTCACCCGTCAGCACGGATACAGATCTCACCGTATGCGGCTCAATTGCTGACCGTCAGCTCAAGTACAAGTCTCACCGTACTCGGCTCAATCACTAGCCGTCAGCTCGAACACAGGTCTCACCGTACTCGGCTCAACTCATACTCTAGTTGCTGTGAAAGACTCGTCGCCAATCACAGACCTTGGAGTATACTCGAAGATACTACAAAGGACTCGTCGCCCGTCAGCACGAGTACAGGTCTCACCATACTCGGCTCTCGCCGTAAGTATCGATAGCTCGAATACAGTGTCCCATACCACCGTATTCGGGTCACGAGTTTGGGTTGCTCAATGGTCACTACGGAGAGGCACATGGCCCTAGCATAGGCCGACAGCTGGGCTACGGTGTCCCATACCACCATGTCCGGCTCATGAGTCTTAGCGGATCGAGGTACCATGGTTAACGGGATTGTCACTGGTAAGTTTGGTACCCTAGGTTCAAACAGTAATGACCAAACATGGTGAACACACATTCGACATATCGGGTTAATTGACGAGCCCGACTAGCTCGACCGCACAACGAGTTGGACGACATGAAGTGCATAAGCACTTCGCGTGGCCAACCACTATCGCCAACAGAAGTACGACTCAGGTTCGTCAAACACATCTCACGTGACAAATGAATCGCAACCACGAATTCAATTCTGGTACCGATTGTCTGGACTATAATCATAGCCCCAACAATCAAGGCACGGATCTCACGAAGCCGCCAGAAAACAGCATGTAAGAGAAAGCATTCTCATCGTCATAAAAGTCCAGCTCCGCCTCAGAAGTAGCGTCGCCATCTGCAATCAGACAAAGTCTGGTGGGTGTTCGGAACACCGTCCCGTATCGTGGGAGTGAGTGATCAACTCAGTGGAACAATAAAGCATAGGTTAACATGTTATCAATTCAGTCAAGCAGTAATGATAAAGCAGTACAATCAAACAATTTTAACTACTCTTATTTAATGCAAGTATGAAATGACATGATGAAGTATGCCCTTGCCAAACCACCCTCATGCGAATCATCTTACGTTCGCGAATGCATACCTCCCTCAGTGCTCCACATCTACTAGGCACATGCGGTGCGATGATGAGCATGATTACCGAGTTATTATTAGTCCATTTCAAACAGCAGTATTGGGAAACTAGGGTACCTCCCTTGTATCATTCCCAAACATGATCCATTCTAGGGTCGTCAGTCCTAGTTAATCTCATACGATATTATGATTTGAGAGGCATAGCGAAGGCATCACAAAGGGCTCGTCACCCGTCAGCACGGATACAGATCTCACCGTATGCGGCTCAATTACTGACCGTCAGCTCGAGTACAGGTCTCACCGTACTCGGCTCAATCACTAGCCGTCAGCTCGAATACAGGTCTCACCGTACTCGGCTCAACTCATACTCTAGTTGCTATGAAAGACTCGTCGCCAATCACAGACCTTGGAGTATACTCGAAGATACTACAGAGGACTCGTCGCCCGTCAGCACGAGTACAGGTCTCACCGTACTCGGCTCTCGCCGTAAGTATCGACAGCTCGAATACAGTGTCCCATACCACCGTATTCAGCTCACGAGTTTGGGTTGCTCAATGGTCACTACGGGGAGGCACATGGCCCCAGCATAGGCCGACAGCTCGGCCACGATGTCCCATTCCACCATGTCCTGCTCATGAGTCTTAGCAGATCGAGGTACCATGGTTAACGGGATTGCCATTGGTAAGTTTAGTACCCTAGGTTCAAACAGTAATGACCAAACATGGTGAACACACATTCGACATATCGGGTTAATTGACGAGCCCGACTAGCTCGAGCGCACAACGAGTTGGACGACATGAAGTGCATAAGCACTTTGCGTGGCCAACCACTATCGCCAACCGAAGTACGACTCGGGTTCGTCGAACACATCTCACGTGACAAATGAATTGCAACCACGAATTCAATTCTGGTACCGATTGTCTGGACTATAATCATAGCCCCAAACACAATCAAGTGTAGATAGATAAAACAGTAGTGAATCAAGATTAAACTCATACAATCGAGGTCTGGTAGTATCCGTTTAGGGCTAGCAGGGCTGTTGCACGCATTCGTTGCTCCACTCCCCCATCACCCATGACGGATCATACAATGTAAATATAAATTTAAACATATGCATTACATAGTTAAAATCATAAAGCAGTTGAGCATGTTATGAAGCACAACACGAGCATGAATTTATACATGTTCCATTCCTAATCACACAACTATCCAAGAAGATCATACACATAGTTAGAAGAGGTTGAGAATCATATCTCAACTCCCTTATACATTACAATTTGCTAACTACTACTCATTCAGCTAACTACTACTCATTCAGACATTTCAAGAAATACTTAAACAAACATACATCAACATACATGACATATGTCGATCACATAGGCATTAGGCCAAATCCTTTCACTAGGGAGTTGCCCCAATCATAACACGCATACACCCACGACGGATAGTCATGGCAAGCAGGAATCCAAGTTCCATATTCATTCAGTCATTTCCACAAACACTTGGCCAACACATTTTAGCATATATGGTGTGTATTGGTCGTGGCATGATTTAGGGCAAATCCTTTCGTCAAAGGGGTATCGCCAATACAACAATCATGAATCCATGACAATTAGTCATGGCAAGTACAAATGAGAATTCGGTACTCATTCAATCATTTTCACAAACACTTAGAATACACTGTTACAACATACATGGTGTATGTTAGCAAAACATGTATTAGGGCTATCCTTTAGCCAAGTGAGTATTTTATCCATGTATAATATATTACTACAGCAAATAATCATGATAAATACATCTCCCAATATTTATACGTATACGGTATTTTCTATAATACGTATTTTCAACATACATAGTGTATACAAGCAAACATGTATTACAGCGCTTCTTTTCGCCAAGAAATTAATTTATACACACATAATATATTTATACAACAATTAATCATGACAAACACAACGCTAAAATATACACGTATACGGTACTTCTTACAATACCGTATTTCTACATACATGGTGTATATTAATAAACATGTATTTAGGCGAACCCTTTCGCCAAATGAGTATTTTATCCATACATCATATATCCATTCGACAAATAAACATGTCAAATACATTTTCATAAAAAATACGTATACGGTATTTTATACGAATACCTAGAGTATGTGAAATCCCTAATTCTACAATTCTAATCGAAACAGAAAACGGAAAGCACTTTGTACATGCGCAATTGTATACAGATCATGAATCTATCATTATTTGACATTGAAAGCGTTGAAAACCGCAACCTATACACCTAAAGTCCTCACCTTGTGTCGTAGAATCGCAACTGAGTCGATAGGTTCGCTAAACTTACGTATACGGGAGTTTGGCAACCTATGGAACGAAATACGTTAGCTATTTCATAATCTACAACTACCCAAGCCCCAAATCAGGTTAGGGTTAGGGTTTCTTACCTAGAAACGATGCCGAAATCACCGGGAACGCGATGAGAATCAGGCGGTGGAGCCCGAATAGCGGCAGGGAACAACAGCAGGGAGTTCCTCCCACATCTCCCACACTTTCTCTCTTTTCTCTCTCTCTCAAATCTAAATTCGTATGGCTGCCATGAGAGAGGGTTTAAGGTCCTTATATAGCCTAAAAATTTATAGAAATAGACTCATGTTCAAAGTATACTTAGGTTATAACCAAAGCGGGACCTTTTCAGCTCAACAGAGGACTTCTGGTGGGCCTCCTTGAGCCAAAGGTCAGACTTAAGCTCACTAACGCTGGATCTACGTTCTATTAAGTTTTCGTTTCGGTCGGGATTCCAGATCACGCGTGGCGGACCAGTTTCAGTTCAACGGTCAGCGGATCTTGATTGGAGATTCCGAGTACATGTAAATGTGTATGAAATTTTTCCTGATCCGAGGGTGTAATTTGGTCAGATTCTGACGGTCTGGTTGCTTAAAACTGATCCGCAAGCGACGAGTCTCAGATTACTATTCAAGATATTTATTTTTAAAGAAAACAAGTGTTTTCACACTCACTCGCTCCGGACTTAAGCGAACAGCCGTGGGACATCGGCTGGATTTGATTTTCGAGATGCTCGTCAAGCCCAGGAAGGCAGTCCTAATTCATTAACTTCGTGTTAATCGGACTTCCGACGTGCGGTCCAGATCAGATACGGAGTTTTAACGTGCTCCCGAGAGCAGTCGGGTAATGAGTTTGATCCTAGATTTTAGGGTAACCTAGCGTCAATGATTCTACAAGTTTTGGGTCTTGCAGATCGTATTTAAAGCGATTCAAATGGATTTCATGGCTAATCTAGTTTCGCACTTAGTTGCTTTGTCTCATTTCTAAAGGATTTAGTCCTAAGTGATTTCTGTCTGAGGTGGTACCTGGGCCTTTGTAGTTTGTATATAAAGTGATCCAAGTTTTACTACTTAACTAGTTTAAGATAGTGTCTAGGGCGAAAGTGCTATGAGAAATTGAAAGCACAAGGTAGTGAAGGGTGGGATTTGTGAAGAAAATGGTTTGAAAAGGGATTTGAGGCTCTAATTGAGCGTTTAAGAAGTTAAACCTGTGTTAGGATTGATCCATTGCCTAAGGACGTCTAATCCCAGGTTGGCAAAAATTCGGGGTGTTACAATCTACCCCCTTAAAACAAAATTTCGTCCCCGAAATTGGCTATGGGTAATAAAGAAAGATTTAATTATTTATTTTGCCTAAGTTTTATTGATTTCAAGTTTCTACGCGTAGTAGGGTATGTACTAGCTGGTTCATTTTAGTCTACCCCCCTTAAAACTTATTTCTTTATCTATTGCTTATACCCTGATGGTTTGCTACAATTTATTTCTTTACCTATTTGGAGTCTTGACGACAACTCCCAACAATTTAGAGTAAGATAGCTGTTTTCATTGTTTGACCAACACGGAGAAACGGTAATAGTGGGCTCGATCCCGATACATCGATCATCTACCGGGCCAGGGTAGGAAGCTCATCGTATCACTTCCGAATCCTGGTGGATCCTGGTCTTCTGCTCGGCCAAGCAGTGAGTCCATTGGTAGTTGCCCAGGATTGAGAATTGGGTCAAGCCGCGAATGCTTTGCAGTTGTATATTTCAGTAACTCCGTAGTCCGATCACTCTAGAAACGTGGGGAATGTCCATCATTGAAAGGTTCAAATTGTTTATTCTAAGGTTGCCCTTTAGGTCTTAGCCTAAGCAAGTCCTCGATATTATCTATGTCCCAGGGAAGGGTGAATCAAATCTTACTAGATCATCCTAAAACATTTTCATAGTAGAACTTGTTAGGGCTTCTATAATGTGCGTATGTTAACGAGCACCGTTTTGATCCTGGGCCAGTGGAGTAGGGTCCACCACGCTTCCGCTGCGCCACCCAGATCAAAGAGATGCAATAGGTGACCTAACCAGATTGGGCTCATAATGTTCTACCCCCTTAAAATTTTATTTTCACCCTCAAGGCTTAAGATTTTTGTCCTGCTCCGTATATCAATACAAGGTGTAATTTATAACCTATCCTTGACATGAAATAAGATGCGGTCTCCCACTACATCAGTTTTGGTACCTAGGATTATAGAAAGGGGTTATCACGAATGGGTGTGAGTTTGAGGCAAGATGCCTAATTCTGCCAAGGAATTTTGTCGCGGTCCAGACTTATCCTATTTAATCATGTCTAGCTTAATAGGCAGGCTATCTTTTTACGTTCATAAGCACAATATGTATGCCGACATGGCATGCGATTTGGGACCTAATTCCTAACTGTCTGTTGCCCATTTGGGTAATTCCTTAGGCTTAAAAGACAAAGTCTCTATCAGCTATATACTCCTAACACTTTTCAAGGATAAAATTATTTAGGTGTAAATGGTCGGGCCAACACGGAAAGAAAATTGTGTAGTGGGTCTGAGTCGGTTAAGCCGAATAACTAAGTCTATTATTCAATTGGCTTAGCATAATTAATTAGTCTTGTACTTTCCTTAGCCTAACCAGTAGCCTAGTCTTAATTTAGGAGTAGTGGGAATCCATAAGTGAGTCCAAAGTCTATGCTTATACGCTAGATGATTTTATACCCTTTCTATTATAAGAAATTATTTTACCACTTAAGATCAAATTGTCTAATTGGAATTGAGTTGCCCGAACTTGAATGTAGCTACGGTCGAGCACTTCACCTATGCTCAAACCAACTAAGGGGGTTCTAGAGTTCACATTCTTAATTTGTTGGATTTCCTATACTCTCAGGTCTGTCGAAGCACTGCTCTAGGTCCACATTCTAAAGGTCTATTTGGCCTACGATCTTAGGTTGTACTAAATGGGATTACATTGCTAAGCCTACCTCGGGATTGGGAGTGATATGGTTGGTAGGAGGGTGGGTGGGATAAAAATAAATTTTTATAGGCTTTGGAAAATGAGCCTGGTGTTGAAAAAGTGCGAAGTGGGATTTCCATATCCCACGATGGGGAATTTCTAAGTGTAATTTGAAAGAAAATTCCGGAATTTACGTTTAACTGCATACACTCCAAATATGACATTGAAAAACATGGGATACACCCAAACCCCATGAAATCGAGAAAATGGCCGTAACCAATTCGAATAGGGCCATGGAAAGTGAATGAAAAATGAAGGGGAGAGAAAGTAAGGGATGGAGGTTTGTTCCTCCACGAGTTTGAGCCTCAACAAATGTTTGTAGAAGCCCAAATGAAAGGAAAGGAATGTAGGAAATGAAGAAATGGAAGGAGTAGGGAGCTTACACGTTTTTGAGCTTCAAGTGGACGTGTAGGCATCCAAATGAGAGAAACGAAGAGGGAAAGGAGAAGAGGGCTGCAATGCACGATGGGTATGGATGGGTTGTGGTCGAAATCAATAGATAGGATGATCGGAAGGGCGGTTTTGAAGAGAAACAGCCAGTTTGGAGAGAGAAAATGGCTTGGAGGGGAGGTTTGTGAAGGAAGTGGTGTTTGGGAGGGTTTTCGATGGAGGGGACATACATCAGGGAGGTCCCAAGACCCCTAAACTCGGTCAGCCCGAGCCGCGGGCCCGGCCCGGCAAAGAAACCGGCGAGGCCTCGCCGACCTGGCGAGGGCCTCACCAAAAAATTTTCGATTTTGCAAAAGGGGCCCCCATGGTCGTGTTCCTCCAGTCCCCTAGGCCCCAAAAAACCCTAGGTCCCACCTTGGATCCCTCCGGAAGTGCTCCGTTTGGCCCCCCGACCCCGATTCACTATATTTCGAGTAGTTTCGGGCAAACTGGACATATCTTGCAATCCAGAATGAGTTATCTGACGTAAAATATATGAATTTGGGGTAGAATGAGCTAATGAAGCCAACTAACCCAGCCATGCAGGGTTTCGCAGCCCAGAATTACGAAAAAACCCTCCGATTGACGGTCATTTCCCTGTTTCAATTTCGTTTTACTAAAAATAGTAGTTTTAGTTTGATTACTCTTCATCTGTTGGGCTTTAGGAGTTACGCTCATTGTGAAAAGAGCTTAGAATAATTAGGGGAACGTTTTGGTGGAGTCAAATAGGACACTTATTATTTTTGGCTGAGAACCCTGCACACTAGTAGACATCACGACCTTATAGTAAGTCGCGAATTCTAGGAGTTCTAGTTGTAGTTTGTTTCTGATTTCTTTCCCATTACTTGGTATTCTTATTTAAAGGGTTGTGAACTCTTTTTTTATTTTCAGTCATTCATTAATCAATTTCAAATTTATTAGACTTTATTTCTATATATATATTTTTTTTCCTAGTGGATTTGAAAAGTCTCTGAGGGGAGTCCAGAGAAGCTCCGAGGATTCGGAATAGTTAACATCATCATGCTTATCCCGTATTCTACCGATTTTCAACGGTTGGGGTGAGGTGAATTGGAACCTAGAATCATTAATAGATGGCCTAGGAATGTTTTAAGGTCGACCCGTGCGACCATATTTGAATACAGGCTCGATTTCGGCGTTCGTTTTCAGTGAACTAGCCGTGGGAAGGAACAGGGATGCCTAAGACTGTTTCTACATTCCGTCGCTCTCTCCTAAGTCAGAGTGCGTCATAGTGCGTCGTGTGACCATAACCCAGGTACGGTTTAATCCAAATCATGCTCTGATACCATCTTGTAACGCCCTGAAAATCGGGGGTTGAGCATAAACTCAACTCCCGAGTTCCAACGCATAACTTATGCAACAAAATGAATGATGATTGAATGTTGTCTATATTAAAGTAGTGAATATGAGTGAGATTAAGCAAAACAGCATATCATACTCCAGAGATAGTTAAATTTGCAAGCAGAAGACTGTGATAGATATGTAAAATATATAAACTGTGGTGAGTCTCCAGAGTGTGATAACATTACTAGGTTAAATAATTACAAGTACAATTTTAAATTATACCAAGTTGTGTAGTGTGATCTAGTCAACATCCCTGTAGCCCCAACAATCAAGGCACGGCTCTCACGAAGCCGCCAGAAAACAGCATGTACGAGAAAGCATTCTCATCGTCATAGAAGTCCGGCTCCGCCTCAGAAGTAGCGTCGCCATCTGAATCAGACAAAGTCTGGTGAGTGTTCGGAACACCGTCCGGTATTGTGGGAGTGAGTTATCAACTCAGTGGAACAATAAAGCATAGGTTAACATGTTATCAATTCAGTCAAGTAGTAATGATAAAGCAGTACAATCAAACAATTTTAACTACTCTTATTTAATGCAAGTATGAAATGACATGATGAAGTATGCCCTTGCCAAACCACCCTCATGCGACATCATCTTACGTTCGCGAATGCATACCTCCCTCAGTGCTCCACATCTACTAGGCACATGCGGTGCGATGATGAGCATGATTACCGAGTTATTATTAGTCCATTTCAAACAGCAGTATTGGGAAACTAGGGTACCTCCCTTGTATCATTCCCAAACATGATCCATTCTAGGGTCGTCAGTCCTAGTTAATCTCATACGATATTATGGTTTGAGAGGCATAGCGAAGGCATCACAAAGGGCTCGTCACCCGTCAGCACGGATACATATCTCACCGTATGCGGCTCAATTACTGACCGTCAGCTCGAGTACAGGTCTCACCGTACTCGGCTCAATCACTAGCCGTCAGCTCGAATACAGGTCTCACCGTACTCGGCTCAACTCATACTCTAGTTGCTATGAAAGACTCGTCGCCAATCACAGACTTGGAGTATACTCAAAGATACTACGAGAGGACTCGTCGCCGTCACAAGACGAGTACGGGTCTCACTGCAGGTTCGGCTCTCGCCGTAGTATCGACAAACTCGAATACAAGTGTCCCATACCACCGTATTCGGCTCACGAGTTTGGGTTGCTCAATGGTCACTACGGGGAGGCACATGGCCCCAGCATAGGCCGACAGCTCGGCCACGGTGTCCCATACCACCATGTCTAGCTCATGAGTCTTAGCAGATCGAGGTACCATGGTTAACGGGATTGCCACTGGTAAGTTTGGTACCCTAAGTTCAAACAGTAATGACCAAACATGGTGAACACACATTCGACATATCGGGTTAATTGACGAGCCCGACTAGCTCGAGCGCACAACGAGTTAGACGACATAAAGTGCATAAGCACTTTGTGTGGCCAACCACTATCGCCAACCGAAGTACGACTCGGGTTCGTCGAACACATCTCATGTAACGCCCTGAAAATCGGGGGTCGAGTAGTAACTCAACTCTCGAGTTCCAGAACATCACTTATGCAACAAAATGAATGATGATTGAATGTTGACTGTATTAGAGTAGTGAACATGAGTGAGATTAAGCCAAAACAACATATCATACTCCAGAGACAGTTAAATTTGCAAGCGGAAGACTATGATAGATAGATAAAATATATAAACTATGATGAGTCTCCAGAGTGTGATAACATTACCAGGTTAAATAATTACAAGGACAGTTCTAAAATATACCTAATGTGATGGCGTGTAATGTCTCCTATCCCAAATACCATAGCCCCGTCAAGACAATAATACCTGTGTCTTCATAGACCTGTCAGAGAGATACAGATAGGAGAACTCCTCCTCATCACCATAGAAATAGTCCGGCTCTGCTTCATAAGCATCGCCATCATCTGAAATTCAACAATTCTATTTGGTGTGTACAACACCGTCCCGTAACGTGGGAGTGAGTAGCTAACTCAGTGAAACAATAAAGCATAAGTTAACATGTTATCGATGCAGTCAAGCAGTAATGATAAAGCAGTAAATCAAGCACTCCTAGTTACTCTGATTAATGCACGTATGAATGCAGGTATGATGGATGCCCTCACCGACATACTCCCTCATGCGACACCATCTCACGTTCGCGCATGCTTACATCCCACAGTGCTCCACATCTTCCAGGCACATGCGATGCATGATGAGCATGATTACCGAGTTCTTAATTAGTCCATTTCAAACAGCAGGATTGGGAAACTAAGGTACCTCCCTTATATCATTTCCAAACATGATCCAATCTAGGGTCGTCAGTCCTAGTTAATATCAGACGATGGTGTGTTTTCTAGGTCACCTGCAGAGGTCGCCGAGCACATTACGCACAAAGGTTGCACCACTCCCCCATCACCCCTTAAACGATTCATCACTATACGTAAACAGGCCTAGTTCATACTCTATATATCGCGGCGAACCCTTAGGCACGCCTGCGCAACTTCGCAGTATGCTCGCGGTCACTACAAAGGGTCGCTGTGGTACATTACGCACAAAGGTTGCACCACTCCCCCATCACCTTATCAATGTAGGCCGACAGCACGAATATAGTGTCCCATACCACCATAATCGGCTCACGAGTTGAGTTGCTCACTGGTCACTACGGGGAGGCACGTAGCCCCAGCGTAGGCCGACAGCTCGACCACGGTGTCCCATACCACCATGCCCGGCTCATGAGTCTTAGCGGATCGAGGTACCATGGTTAACGGGATTATCACTGGTAAGTTTGGTACCCTAGGTTCAAGCATTAGTGACCAAACATGGTGAACATACATAAGGCACACGGTTTACTTGACGTGTTTGGCTGGCTCGAGCGCACAACAAGTTGGACGATATGAGGCGCAGAAGCACCTCGTGTGGCCAACCACTATCGCCAACCAAAGTACGACACGGGCTCACCAACACATCATGCGTGGCGGAACGAATCCCAACCACATCTTCAAGTCTGATACCGGATGCCTGGACTACGAACATAGTCCCAAGCTCAGTCAAATCCTAACCATAGCATGTGAAATACGGCATGATAACATGGTAATTCAAGAACACTAGCAAGCATATTATAAAGCATAACATGAAACATGTTAATAAACAAGTCACAAAGCATGTTCAAAAGCATGTTATAAAGCGTTATGTAAATAGGGATACAAATACTTAAATTTCGTAGGCGAGTGGTTAGAGTGAACAACCACATGGAGAGTGTCATATGTGACTCTAAGGTAGCCGAGAATCCCATCTCAGCACCTACCTAAGATTCTAACACTTAAGCACTTACACTCACAAGTGAATTCACCAACACTTGGAATGCAATATTTCAACATACATGACGTATGCTAAGGAAGTGTGTACTAGGGTTATCCCTTTACCAAACTAGTATTTTATACATATACATCATATTCATACAGCAATTAAACATGGCAATCACATCAGCAAATTTTATACGTATAGGGTACTTCCACGTATACCCAATTTCGACATACATAGTGTTTACAAAGGAACATAGATTTCGGCGATTCCTTTCGCCAAGCTAGTATTTTAATCATGTATTGTATAATCATACATTAAATAAATATGTCAAACATTATTTCAAAAGAAATACGTATACGATATTTCTACAATACGTAATTTCAACATACGGCGCATTTACAAGTAAACATATATTTTGGCGATTCCTTTCGCCAATCTAGTAATTTATTCATATATTATATAATCATACATTAAATAAACATGTCAAACATTTATCCGAAAAAAATACGTATACGGTATTTCTACGTATACCTAGAATATGTGAAATTCCATATTTCACAACGTTAATCGAAACAGGAAACGGAAAGCACTTTGTACATGTGCAATTGCATGCAGATCATGAATCTACCATTAACTGACATTGAAAGCGTTGAAAACCATAACTTATACACTTAAAGTCCTCACCTTTGCCTTTGGAAACGAAACGAATCAGCAAGGGTAGAAGAACTTCCGTATACGGGAGATTTCTAGCCTAAAGAGCGGAATCGGTTAGTCGTTACACAACCCACATCGATCCCACCACAAATCAGACCTAGGGTTAGGGTTTCTTACCTTCAAATGGGATGGAAACCGCCGGGAAAGCGCCTAGAACAGGGCGGTGTAGGCCGTGTAACAATCCAACGCAGCAAGAGGAAGATCGGCAACAAAACCCAAGCTCTTCTCTCTCTTTTCTCTCTCTCCCTCTAGGGTTTTTCTCCAAAATTCGTATGGCTGTGAGAGGGGCTGTTCTAAGCCCCTTTTATAGCCAAAAACATTCCGAAATTAGACTCAAGTTCAAGGGGTGCTGCTAATATAGGATATTCGTCGCTTTTCCAGCTCAAAAGGGAGGTTCTGGTGGCCCTCCTTGAACCAAACGTCAGACTTAAGCTCACCATCTATGGATCTACGTGGGATTACGTTTTGACTCGATCGGATTCCCAGATCGCACGTGGCGGACCACTTTCAGTTCGACGGTCAGTGGGCCACGATCAGAAATTCTAAGTACATGTAAATGTTCCTGAAATTTTTCTTAATCCGAGGGTGTAATTTGGTCTGATTCTGACGGTCAGGTTGCTTAATACTGACGCGTCAACGAATGATGCCAGATCACTATTCCAGATATTTATTTTGGCATGGGAATAGTGTTTTCACACTCCCTCGCTCCGACTCGAAACGAATGGCCGTGGAACATCGGATGGAGCTGATTTTTGAGATGATTGTTAAGCCCAGTGGGGCGGTCCTAGTTCCTTAGCTTCGGGTTAATCGGACTCCCGATGTGCGATCTAGACCTAATACGAAGTTTCGTTTCATTCCCGAGAGCAGACGGGAAATGAGTTTGGTTCTAAACTTTAGGGTAACCTAGCGCCAATGATTCTACAAGTTTTGGGTCTTGCAGATCGTATTTAAAGCGATCCTAACGAATTTCGTAGCTAATCTGGTTTCGCACTTAGTTACTTTGTCTCATTTCTAAAGGATTTAGTCCTAAGTGAATTCTGGTCGAGGTGGTACTCAGGCCTTTGGAGTTTGTATATAAAGTGATCCAAGTTATACTACTTAGCTAGTTTAAGATAGTGTCTAGGGTGAAAGTTATTAGAAAAATTGGAAGATCAAGGTGATGAAGGGTGAGGTTTGTGAAGGAAATGGGTTCAAAGGCGGCTTTAGACTTTGGGATTCAGTTCTGACAAGTTAATGAAGTATTAGGATCGACCCATCGCCTAAGGACGTCCAATCCCAGGTTGGCAAAAATTCAGGGCGTTACATCTCACGTGACAAATGAATTGCAACCACGAATTCAATTCTGGTACCGATTGTCTGGACTATAATCATAGCCCCAAACACAATCAAGTGCAGATAGATAAAGCAGTAGTGAATCAAGATTAAACTCATACAATCGAGGTCTGGTAGTATCCGTTTAGGGCTGGCAGGGCTGTTGCACGCATTCGTTGCTCCACTCCCCCATCACCCATAACGGATCATACAATGTAAATATAAATTTAAACATATGCATTACATAGTTAAAATCATAAAGCAGTTGAGCATGTTATGAAGCACAACACGAGCATGAATTTATACATGTTCCATTCCTAATCACACAACTATCTAAGAAGATCATACACATAGTTAGAAGAGGTTGAGAATCATATCTCAACTCCCTTATACATTACAATTTGCTAACTACTACTCATTCAGCTAACTACTACTCATTCAGACATTTCAAGAAATACTTAAACAAACATACATCAACATACATGACATATGTCGATCACATAGGCATTAGGCCAAATCCTTTCACTAGGGAGTTGCCCCAATCATAACACGCGTACACCCACGACGGATAGTCATGGCAAGCAGGAATCCAAGTTCCATATTCATTCAGTCATTTCCACAAACACTTGGCCAACACATTTTAGCATATATGGTGTGTATTGGTCGTGGCGTGATTTAGGGCAAATCCTTTCGTCAAAGGGGTATCGCCAATACAACAATCATGAATCCATGACAATTAGTCATGGCGAGTACAAATGAAATTCGGTACTCATTCAATCATTTTCACAAACACTTAGAATACACTATTACAACATACATGGTGTATGTTAGCAAAACATGTATTAGGGCTATCCTTTAGCCAAGTGAGTATTTTATCCATGTATAATAAATTACTACAGTAAATAATCATGATAAATACATCTCCCAATATTTATACGTATACAGTATTTTCTAGAATACGTATTTTCAACATACATAGTGTATACAAGCAAACATGTATTACGGCGATTCTTTTCACCAAGAAATTAATTTATACGCACATAATATATTTATATAACAATTAATCATGACAAACACAACGCTAAAATATACACGTATACGGTACTTCTTACAATACCGTATTTCTACATACATGGTGTATATTAGTAAACATGTATTTAGGCGAACCCTTTCGCCAAATGAGTGTTTTATCCATACATCATATATCCATACGACAAATAAACATGTCAAATATATTTCCATAAAAAATACGTATACAGTATTTTATACGAATACCTAGAGTATGTGAAATCCCTAATTCTACAATTCTAATCGAAACAGAAAACGGAAAGCACTTTGTACATGCGCAATTGCATACAGATCATGAATCTATCATTATCTGACATTGAAAGCGTTGAAAACCACAACCTATACACCTAAATTCCTCACCTTGTGTCGTAGAATCGTAACTGAGTCGATAGGTTCGCTAAGCTTCCGTATACGGGAGTTTGGCAACCTATGAAACGAAATACGTTAGCTATTTCATAATCTACAACTACCCAAGCCCCAAATTAGGTTAGGGTTAGGGTTTCTTACCTAGAAACGACGTCGGAATCGCCGGGAACGCGATGAGAATCAGGCGGTGGAGCCCGAATAGCATTAGGGAACAGCAGCAAGGAGTTCCTCCCACATCTCCCACACTTTCTCTCTCTTTTCTCTCTCTCAAATCCAAATTCGTATGGCTGCCATGAGAGAGGGTTTAAGGTCCTTATATAGCCTAAAAATTTACCGAAATAGACTCCTGTTCAAAGTATACTTAGGTTATAACCAAAGCGGGACTTTTTCAGCTCAACGGAGGACTTCTGGCGGGCCTCCTTGAGCCAAAGGTCAGACTTAAGCTCACTAACGCTGGATCTATGTTCTATTAAGTTTTCATTTCGGTCGGGATTCCAGATCACACGTGGTGGACCAGTTTCAGTTCAACGGTCAGCGGATCTCGATTGAAGATTCCGAGTACATGTAAATGTGTATGAAATTTTTCCTGATCCGAGGGTGTAATTTGGTCAGATTCTGACGGTCTGGTTGCTTAAAACTGATCCGCAAGCGACGAGTCTCAGATTACTATTCAAGATATTTATTTTTAAAGAAAACAAGTGTTTTCATACTCACTCGCTCCGGACTCAAGCGAACAGCCGTGGGACATCGGCTGGATTTGATTTCCGAGATAGTTGTCAAGCCCAGCTAATTCCTTAACTTCGTGTTAATCAGACTTCCGACGTGTGGTCCAGATCAGATACGGAGTTTCAACGTGCTCCCGAGAGCAGTCGGGTAATGAGTTTGATCCTAGATTTTAGGGTAACCTAGCGTCAATGATTCTACAAGTTTTGGGTCTTGCAGATCGTATTTAAAGCGATTCAAATGGATTTCATGGCTAATCTAGTTTCGCACTTAGTTACTTTGTCTCATTTCTAAAGGATTTAGTCCTAAGTGATTTCTGTCTGAGGTGGTACCTGGGCCTTTGTAGTTTGTATATAAAGTGATCCAAGTTTTACTACTTAGCTAGTTTAAGATAGTGTCTAGGGAGAAAGTGCTATGAGAAATTGAAAGCACAAGGTAGTGAATGGTGGGATTTGTGAAGAAAATGGTTTGAAAAGGGATTTGAGGCTTTAATTGAGCGTTTAAGAAGTTAAACCTGTGTTAGGATTGATCCATTGCCTAAGGATGTCTAATCCCAGGTTGGCAAAAATCTGGGGTGTTACATATTGCCCCCTCACTTAGGCGGGTAAGGTCACACCCCCTCCCAACCGACCACGACACAGTTGGAGACGCAACCTACTGGTATATGGCCCTCATGCGCTCATATATATCCACTCGGTCTCGACGTTGCGACGTCTCCTGGCCACATAGGTTTAAGGATTTTGACCCAGGGACATCTATGGCACCACAATATGCCTGTGGATGCCCTGGCCCTGATATCGCTAGGGTACAAGTCTCGGGTTGAGCCGACTCTGGAATATGGGACATGACTCAAGGTTGCGTGCAATTGCCGATAACAGATCGCGGGTCGCCAGAATTCGACCAGGAGGACCACGGAAGCCTACGGAATAGTATGGACTAGGATACGGGTCTTACAAGTACAATGAGGAAAAATGAGTTAAGTGCAAAAAAATGACAATCCAACTCTGAAAGGCATCTTACCCCGAGGAGGCCCGTCGTCACATGGACCAGAGCTGAGTCCACAGGGGAGTCGAACAAATTGCCAAACTCCACCTCCGGCGTATGGCAGTCTTCCCAAGGGAGGATCTCCTCGATAGTCTGGCGAAGACCTCGTGGGCGAGCTACCCTCTCATCACCTGAAGACCAAGCCCCCGTAGGAAGATCGGCGGCCCCTTGCACTTTGGCAAGAGCAGCCTCTTGCGGGAGTGCTATCCCCACCACTCCAGCAATGCCAGAGGAGATCTCCGCCTCCATTCCCTTTCCCTCTGCCTCAGTCACAACAAGGAAGGAGGAGGTGACCTTCCCCTTGCTCTTAGAGGAGGCCTTAATCCTCTTCTTTTTCGGTGTCACCAACTCAGGAGGCATGCGAAGTTTCGGAGGCTGGAGCAAAGGGCGAGCTTTAGGCATCTTTACATTAGCACGCAAAGAAGAAACGTCAGCGGAATCCACCAGAAATACTTAAGTATTTTAGATCAGATATAGGTCTCACCCAATGGTTTACCAGTAAGGGCGAAATCCAAGCCTAATTGAAGGAGTGGCTCGGGTTGGAGGAGGACCCTCCAAGAACTTTTCTCCCCTGGTAGAGCTATCGCCCCCTTGATCTGAGTAAGCACCCAACCATTAATCAGAGGGACCGATTTGGGAACGACTGTACAAGGAAACAAACGTAACAACATCAGTATGATCAGAAGCTGACCTACTAGAGACAAGCTAAAAGCAGCCATGTTTAAAAAATGTTTACCTGGGTCAGAAAACGTCGTAGGAACTGAGTGTTGATCCAAAGGCAAAGTAGGTCGACTACCTCCCAACACCCGGACGCCCAGAACCATTTGTCCCTCCAATTCTTGTTAGACGATGGTGGGTTAATAATGATGCTCCCCCCAGTCCCTAACCAAACCAAGAGATAGTACCAGCCGGGTTGATTATGGTTCGGCTTTACTTGGTACAAGTGGAGCAATTCATCCACCATCAGCTCCGGCTGTTCTAGTTTGAGCCACAGGACGACGCAACCGATCAACGCCCCCTAGCCATTAGGCATCATCTATCCCAGGGCCAGGTTCAACCGAGCAAGCAGGATCCTCACTAATCTTTGTAGGGGGAGCCATAGGCCGCACTGAAGGGTGACTTGAAAAATAGCAACCAACCCCTCTGGAAGTCAGTTCGGAAGCTCGTCTGGTAGGGGGAGCTGCAGAACTACCGACTCATGGTATCCGAGCCTTATCCGGGCTAAATCCTCAGTGGTGAGGGTAGAAGGCACCAGACCACTAATCCCCTCCTTATCCTCCGACCCCTATAGGTTATCCCCGACAGAGGGATTATGTTCCGCTTCCAATGTCCTTTCTTCTAGGGATGATTCTATGGCTCGGGATGCCAGAAAGCCAACATTATCCATAATCATCAATGGCGATGGTGGATTCAACATTACTCGAAGGCTGCTGGACCCACTGTCACCGTGGGAAACCCCCTCCCGCGAACCAACGGAATTCGACATTGCGCCTCTTTTTCTGAAGGCCACAAGTCACTGAAAGAAAAAGAAAGAAGGAGGGGTAAGATAGATGTTGGAAGCTCACCGGAGATGGAACGTCCGCCCGAAAGATCGATAGCTACAAATGCCAGAAATTCCCTTATTGCGTTTAGAGAAGACGACTAGGAAGGAGATGAGAATCGCAAATAAGGGTGACCGTGCACTAGGGCTTCCCTTATATAGGGAGGCCACATGGTGAAACCTGAGTGTAGCCATCAATGATGCCCATACGACATCCCCTAGACTACCCCCCTACGAACACGTGGTGCGACCCCACATGCTGCTCGACCCCGTTATCGAGTATCAATCCATGTGTCGCGTTTTCATTCAACCGTCACCGAAACAGTATCTTAACACCCCACATGACCTCGAAATATGATATAACATTCCGTGTATACTTACTAACATGCCTCAAGCACCGTGCTAGCCGCCATACTTGGCATTTATGACTTTATAACCCAACCTAAGTCCGACCCAAACTGAACCGAGCTTTCTCCTCAAACCTCTTCATATTGGTTCAAAGAGTAAAGGGGGCTTACTGTTGGGTGAAAAAATAGTTAAGTCAAATAGGTCGACTTATGAAATCGACCAACTCTACTAAACAGCACGTGCCCTTATTGATATCCGAGCCCTAAGGGGCATCTACGTCCAGAAATAGGCCGATGTTGAGGGTCAAATATTGCATATTATCCCCCATTTTTACTTGGTTTTATGAACATGATAATGCTTAATGTTCTATTTTAATCATGTTTATGTTGCAAGGTGAATTTAAGAGCTTGGATTGAAAAGGATACTAAAAGAATAGATTTAAAGCTCAAGAATCATCAAAGCCTAGGATGGATCTTATGAGACCAAGAATGAAGAATTCACATGCCAAAGATCCAAGAAAATCAAGTGAGGAATGGAGAGCATTAAAGACTTAAAGTGAAGAAAAGGAACCCTAAAAATTTGTCTCCTTCGACTAATCCTAGTCGAGGATTCCTTGACTCGAACTCCAGTGACAAAATCCTCTAAATTTCTGTCATCCTTGAACAATCGAAGCAGACCCTCGACCAGTCGAAGGTTGTCCTCGACCAGTCGAAGGTTACGCAGGTTTTGTGCAGACTGCGTAAATTTGAGGCAGTTTCTGGATTTTTTCAAGTCAGCGCAAAAGGAGGTAATGCACAACTATAAATAAGAGTCCTCAGGACATCCACAGGTATCTTATAGGGTTTGAGGAGTGGAGAAAAAGGGTGGAGCCGCTGTCCGAGAGTTTTATTCTTCTTCCTTAGTTGATGTCTTGTTTAAGAGTCTTTAGTTCAGTCATGTCTATGGTTGGCTAAACCTCTTAGCTAGGGTTAAGATGTGAAGCTTGTAGCATGATCGGGATGTTTGTTTTGTTTTGATTTATATTTTGTTGAACTCTCTTAGATTCTAGTTTGATTATGAAGGAATATTTTTAGTTTTTAATGGTTTGTTATGACAAATTACAATAGATCTGCAATAGCTTGAAATATCTTCTTTTCTTGAATTGAGATTGTGAAATTAAGAAATCCTGTTATCCACCCATGTCCCCTGGGCATGGTAGGATGACGGAATCCTTCCTAACTTTCGTAATTCTCTTATGATTGGTAGTGGGATTGGTAAATCCTGTTGTTTTCCTTGTCTCCTGGGCATGGTTAGGTGATGGAATCACTTCCAAATCCACACAACTCTCATATAGTGATGATTAGATCCATGAGAAGTTCAGAGATCTAACAAATCTCTTCTTACCAATTAGATAGGATAGGACTCTGATTTCAATTGTGTCCTTGAATCAAGCAAGGTAGTGTCTCAATTGCTACAAGTGGATCCTTGGCACCCTAGTTACCACCTTTAAATTTATAAGTTTTAATTACCTTATTCAAAATCACTTTCTCAAATATTTTAGATTTAGGTTTACATCTTCTTCTAGTTCTAGTTCTAGTTACTTTCAGAAGGCACACAAGTTCAGTCTTGTGGATTTAACCTCAGTCTTATCGAGATTATTACTACATTACGACCCTACACTTGGGGTTATGAACAAGTTTTTAGCGCTGTTGTCAGGGACTAACGGTTGCATTTTTCTGAGATTAACTAGTTTTGGAATTAGTTTAAGATCAAGTTTTAATTTTTAATTTTTAGGATTAGGTTTTTCTGAATTATTTTAGAAACTAACTTACC
The DNA here is from genome assembly GCA_030180095.1 of Magnolia changhungtana. Lineage (NCBI taxonomy): Eukaryota > Viridiplantae > Streptophyta > Magnoliopsida > Magnoliales > Magnoliaceae > Magnolia > Magnolia changhungtana. Next base: position 3,931,404 of record JASAUF010000632.1, read on the forward strand.
TTCTAATTCTAAGTTTAGAAACTTTCCTTTTCTGTTTTTAGAAACTAACTTTTTCTCTTTTTAGAAACTTTCTATTTTCTGGTTTTAGGAACTTTCTTTATTTGTTTTTAGAAAATAGGTTGCTTTCTTTTCTTTTCTTTTTTTCTTTTAGAAACTAATTCACTTTCCTTTTTCTTTTGCAGGACCCTAACATAGATCTCTTCTAATCTGGTAACTTCCTTCTAACTTCTCCTCAACTTACTTTCCATATTGTTGTAGGATTTTTCTTTTATCTTTTTTAGGATTAGATTCAGAGTTAGGGTTTCACCATGCATGAGTGGGAACGTCAATATGCTGAGATAACTAAGAGACATTGGGAAGGGATGTATGATGATTATGATAGGAAATAGCCTATGTCTCAAAAAATTTCTGAAACTATCATCGAGAACCGACCGGAATATAATGCTCCACCGGCTAAGAAATCCTTACATGATCGTATGCGGGAGAATAATTACACCCCACGAATTAAGAAAACAGTACGTGAGTGTTGGGGTTATCATAACTATGGGAGTGAGAATTATTATTACCCATCAGATAAGAAGAAAACAGTGGGAGATTATATTATGGGTGATAATATGTACCAACAACCATCAGATTCTCCCACCTATGGCCCGTATGACTATAATTAGTGGAAACATCAATGTTGGGAAGATGAACCAGTAATACATCATAGTGAACATTCTCTTGGGTACTCTACCTTTGGAACCCACTTAAAAACAATCCAAGAGGATTCACTTCAGGGTTACACAGACTATCTTGCAGAAATTAAAAAAATATTAGAAGCGCTTGATTTGCACATCGATAAGGTAGTGGAGGCTCGTTCGTCCCGGCCTCAACCCTATCCAATTCTTCATTCCCAACTCCCTACTTATGATCAATGGAAACATCAAGATTGGGAAGTTGAATTAGGAATGCATCATAGTGACAATTCTCTCAGGTCCTATACCTCTGAGATCTAATAAGAAACGATCCAAGAGAATTCACTTCAGAATTTCACACTAACTTTAGAGCTCATCCAGCAAAACACACTCCAAAGATTTTAGGAACTTATAAAAGATATACAACAGTGGGGTTCACGTGATGTGATTATGGAGAATACTAAAATTGAGAATGAAGAGTTGGATTGTGTTAATGAGCAAATGGTTCAATTTCCCAAAGAGTTGATCGCGATGACGGTCTAAAGGAATGATCAAGAGACATGGGTATCTTTAAAATATAATGATACTGACAAACTTCACTCACATAACACACTTGGTTTCAATGATGAGGAAGAGGTTCGTTTATTCGAACCTCAACCAAATCTAGGAACATAATGTGAGGAAATCGATCCCATTCCATGTGTGTACTACACTGAATTGGAAGATGATGAGTATTGGGATGACAATCATGAATGTATAGCTCAAATCCCCCTGGATTCAATCTCAAGTTTAGCTCATATCAATGATCAAGAGGTTCAAGAAGTTGTCGACCATAGTGATCTACTCCACCCATCTGACATGACCAATTTAAATGTGGAAGATGAACCACTTTCAACTAACCCTTCCAACCTTTGTGAGATATGTTAGAACACTCCCCTAAATTGAATGATGATATGATTCATGAGATGGATGAATTGCTCAATATGACTCTGGAATTTGGAACCATCCAGTTGAGGCCACTATCTGAGTTGTCAACCCTTGATAATACAATGCCTTTACTGAGTAGTACCAATAAACACAGTCTTCAAATCAATTCTTCGCCTATTGATCCTCAATCTGTCTATGCAGGGCAAGAGCAAGAGAGCATACGTCCATCCACTTTCAAAGATGATGGAATCCTTGGGTAGATCATCACAAACTTCAATGTGAAGAATGGCCACTCTCAACTGAATTTCCCAACTCTTCGAAAGATTGCTTCGCACATTGTGCAGATTTAAACGATCCCATGATACAAGACGTAGTGAATGCCTTGCAATACAACATCTCGGTAGTTGTTACTGACCGAGAGAACCCTTATTCTGAAACTATTCCCTCCACAGATCCTGAATGTTTACTATCATAGGAGGGAGAGCTGACAATTGAACCGAAGTCTGAAAATTTAGAATGTATTGAGACTACATCATCTGCTAAGAATTTTTCTAAATTCTATCCACTTGTAGTCTATGATTCACCATGGAGTACTAACATTGAAACTTTTTCTATCACAGGTGAATCATATATCATTTGGATACCTCAAGCGATTCAATGGCAATTTTTTGATGAGATCCATAAATTTCTTTGGAAATTCATGCTCCAGGGCATCCAAGCCTATTGCAAAAAGGACTTTTGGATGATCTTGTTGAGAAACTTACTGAGAAATTTATCAAGATATCGGTCGGAGGAGGAACCTTACGACATGACTGAGTAGCTTTTCTCTTGCTTTCCTAGTTTAGGATTAGTTTATTGCTTTCATGGAATTTAAGATAGTTTGCTTTCAGCTGTTTTAGGTTAGTTTGCTTATCATCGGTTTGAGTCTTTTATGCTAACCCATTTTTCACACTAAGATCATTGGAAAAGCCTCAAAATTCCTTCTTCAGGTATTATCTCTCCATCACTTCCTTTTTCTTTTCATTACCTCTTTTGCATACATGCTTATTTCTTTTACATTGAGGACAATGTAGATTTTAGGTTGGGGATGGGAGATTAGGCAGGGTAATCAGTTGTTTTCTTAGTCATTGAGCAAAAATTATGAAAATTCAAAAAAAAATTGAAGTATAAGATGCTTAATGTTGATGATTTATGTCTCTTAAATTCAGTTACTTGGAGATTTCAAGGTAAGTTTGAATTATTAATCCATGATTAGGAGTTTTAAACATTGATCGAGTCATGATCTCATATGTCACATCTAGCTTTCACATTAAAGCTTCAATCAACATTGAATTGTTAATTGAAAAGGCCGAGCAATACGTCTTAGAGGGGGGGGGGGGTGAATAGGACTATGCCAAATTAAAAATAAATGCAAAATTTAAAGAATGATAGCACAATTCAAATAATAATAAAGCACAAGTAAATAGCAACCTCAGATGTATTAGTATTGAGAGGTTGATACAAACTTAGTTCTAAGGACAACCTAACACCAAAAACCAAAGGCTTATGGCAGGACAACCTTATTAGAATGTTTGTAAGTATCAAAAACTCAAACCAATAAAGAGGCAAAGGGAATAGAAAATAAAATAAACTAAGTTATTACAACATTCCCACAAGTGCATAAAATAAATTACACCATTCACCACAAATGCTGAAAATAACTTACAACATTCACACATATATGCACATTCAATCATCCACCACAACACCAAAAATTATAGTGGTTCGCTTGTGTGTACACCAACTGTTAGAAAATAGCCACACAACTACTTCACTCCTAATATCCACTCCCTCGAGATATTAGCGTTCACTATGAAAAAGGTTTTCCAAGGTTCACCTTTAAACCTTCACAATTGTGTCTTTGACTGGGCTTACACAATTCCAAAAACCCCACACTCTGAAATTTCTTGGATCACCTCAGACAAACCAAATAGAGATTTTTCTGGCACAACCTCGAAAACCAAAAAGAAAAAATGTACAAAATGTAAATGTACTTATCTGAAAATTCTCTTTTGAAGAAACCCGGTAGAACCGATCCGTTGTAGACGAAGATGTTCAATGTCCAGTCTCACAAATTAAAAGGTTCTAGTTCTATATGATTTTTATGTTAAATTAACTTGGGCTAGCTTGATTTGATTTTGATCTCAAGAAAGGGAAAAATAAAAATCCCTTCTTAAAGTAAGATTGGAATAGAGATCTCAAAATCAAATAACAAAAGCTAATTAAAGAGAATATTAAATGAGTACAATATAACTTAAAAATATCACAAACTTATCGCTTAGAATGGTGTCTTGATTTCACTTTTTTCAATAAATAAACTATGAAATTTGTGCTCTATTTATAGGTGAAAATATTGTTCTCTCGACTGGTTTAAGGGTCTGTTCGACTGGTCGAAGGACCAACAAAATTTTAAATTTTGTAGCGTGATAAGATAAGGTCATTACTCAACTAGTCGAGTGGCCTGCTCGACTGGTCGAGTGGGACCAGAAAACTTGCTGGACTTTGAGTCGAGCCTGCATGACCGGTCGAGCATTGTTCACTCGACTGGTCGAGCAGTCTCTAGGACCGGTCGAGAGTCCAACAGAAAATTCTAAAAATTAGCAACAAACCTTGGACTAATCGAAAAAACTCTTGGACTGGTCAAGCCAGTACTAGGACTAGTTGAACAAGGTCTAAGACTAGTCGAGAAAATGACTTATAAATAAAAGAAATGACCCACAATAAATATGCAATGAATGTGACACAATCTAGGGTCATCCAAACTTGCTTGTGAGTAGGAACACTTAAAGCATCATACGCTTAAAATTCTTGAATACTTGTGATACTTGAAGCTTGAGTTTGATAACTTTAACTTGAGCTTGAGTCATGCTTGAGTTCTTGAGTCTTTAGTGTACGATAGTTGGACTTCAAACTTGAACTTGAGTTCTTGAATATGATCTTGAAACTATGAACTTCAACATGCTTCACTTCAACTTAAAGATGTGGATAAGTTCGATGAAGATCCAGAGAAGTTTGAAATGTATGAACCTGATCACTTCAACTCAAAGCATGATACAAATACTATATGATTTGGCACAACGAAATTTGACAACACAACGGGTGATGCTAGGATTACACAATAGCATTTACATTAACTTAGTGATTATTAAGCATGGAAGGAACCAACCTGGGGAATTTTTCCATCATGTTCAATGAGAAGAGTTGAAAAGAAAGAAAAATAAATAAATAACCAGCTAAAAAATAGTTGTCGTCGAAAACGGCTACCTATTAAAGATCTTTAAAAAGCTTGACATAGTGTAAAAGCCATCGATAGAAAAATCAAAAGCTGGAAGAATGAAAAGATGAACTGTAAGGTAAGTTTTGGTTTAGGTTTTGGTTGTCCTGAATACTCTTTTGATTATCAATGTTATCATGAAAATGGAGAATTGAACCTTTAATTGTGATAAGTCTAAGCTTCATTATACACTCATGGAACTCAATGTTTAGAATTGTTCTAATTGGAAGACTAATACTTTAAACTAGATTGTGAAATTTACTGAGTGCTGGAGTTGAGGAGAAGATGATGCTCAACATCGATATATCTTAGAATTCTATTATCTAGATTGTTTTTTTTTTAAAATAAAAAAACAACCACTTGAGCTTATTGAAATTGTCCTATGGTTCTCGAAATAATCTTCGCATACTTGAGGTTATAGAAATTATCTCCCATTTATTACTTAGTTTTATGAACATGATAATGCTTAATGTTTTATTTTAATCATGTTTGTATTGCAAGGTGAATTTAAGAGCTTGGATTAAAAAGGATGCTAAAAGTATAGATTTAACGCTCAAGAATCACCAAAGCCTAGGATGGATCTTATGAGACCTAGAATGAAGAATTAACATGCTAAAGATCCAAAAAAACCAAGTGAGGAAGGAAGAGCATTGAAGACTTGGAGTGAAGGAAAGGAACCCTAAAAATCTATTTCATTCGACTAGTCGAAGATTCTTCGACTCGAACTCCAGCGATAAAATCCTCTAAATTCCTGTCATTCTCAACCAGTCGAAGGTTGTCCTCGACTAATCGAGGGTTACGTAGGTTTTGTGCGGACTGCATAAATTTGAGGCAGTTTCTAAATTTTTTTAAGTCAGTATGAAAGGAGGTGATGTACAGTTATAAATTGGAGTCCTTAGGGCATCCCTAGGTATCTTCTTGGGTTTAAGGAGTGGAGAAAAAGGGTGGAGCCGCCGTCCGAGAGTTTTATTTTTCTTCCTTAGTTGATGTTTTGTTTAAGAGTCTTTAGTTCAATCATGTCTATGGTTGGATAAACCTCTTAGTTAGGGCTAAGAGGTGAAGCTTGTAGCGTGATCAGGATGTTTGTTTTGTTTTGTTTCATGTTTTATTAAACTCTCTTAGATTCTAGTTTGATTATGAAGGAATATTTTTAGTTTTTAATGGTTTGTTGTGACAAATTACAATAGATCTGTGATAGCTTGAAATATCTTCTTTTCCTGAATTGAGATTGTGAAATTAAGAAATCATGTTGTTCACCATCCTCCTCTGGGCATGGTAGGATGACGAAATCCTTCCTAACCTTTACAATTCGCTTATGATTGGTTGTGAGATTGGTAAATCCTATTGTTTTCCTTGTCCCCAGGGCATGGTTTGGTGATGGAATCACTTCCAAATCCGTACAACTCTCACCCATTGATGATTAAATCCATGAGAAGTTCAGAGATCTGACAAATCTCTTCTTACTAATTGATAAGATAGGACTCTGATTTCAGTTGTGTCCTTAAATTAAGCAAGGTAGTGTCTCAATTACTACAAGTTGATCCTTGGCACCCTAGTTACCACCTTTAAATTTATAAGTTTTAATTACCTCATTCAAAATTACTTTCTCAAATATTTCAGATTTAGGTTTACATCTTCTTCTAGTTCTAGTTCTAGTTACTTTCAGAAGACACACAAGTTCAGTCCCTATGGATTCGACCTCGGTCTTACTGAGATTATTACTATATCACGACCCCGCACTTGGGGTTGTGAATAGCCGACCTCCCAGAGGAATGACGCAACTGTAAGGACACCCAAAGAGGGACTAACCGTAAGTCTACTCAAATGGCCAACTGCCGCCCTAACCTATAGGTCAGTCGTAACTCAACTATAGGTTGTTCATGGATCGGCTATAGGTTGTTCACAACCCCAAGTGTAGGATCGCGATGTAGTAATAATCTCGGTAAGACTGAGGTCGAATCCATATGGACTAAACTTGTATGTTTCTAAAATTAAGTAGAACCAGATCTAGAAGAAGATGTGAATCTAATTCTGAAGTAATTGAGAGAGTAATTATGATTAAAGTAATTAAAACTTGTAAATTTAAAGTTGGGAACTAGGGTTTCCAAGGATCTATTTGTAGCAAATAGGGTGATATTATGCTTGATTCAATGACACAACTGGAATCAGAATCCTATCTTTCCAATTGGGAGAAGAGACGGTCAGATCTCTGAACTTCTTATGAATCTAGTCATCAAAGAAGGGAAATTGGGAAGATTGGAAGGGATTCTGTCACCTAACCATACCCATGGGACGATGACAAACAATAGGATTTACCAATCCATCAATCTCAAATTAGAAAAGGACGATATTCAAAACTATCGTAGATCTATTGTAATTTGTCACAACAAACCATTAAAAACTGAAAATATTCCATATAATCAAACTAGAATCAAAGAGAGTTTAACATAAACATGAATCAAATCAAAGCAGATATCCCAATCACGCTACAAGCTTCACCTCTTAGCCCTAGCTAAGAGGTTTAGCCAACCATAGACATGATTGAAGCAAAGTCACTTAAATAAAACATGAAAACAACTAAGGAAGAAGAAGAAAAACTCTTGGCGAAGGCTTCTCCACCCTTTTACTCCACTTTTCAAACTCTAGAAGATGCCTAAGAACATCCTAGGGACTCCTATTTATAGTTGGGGAACTCCCTCTTATGAACCGACTTTGAAAATTCGTAAATCGACCTTGGAACCGCCTCGAGGACAGCTTTTAACTGGTTGAGGATCACCTTCGACTGGTTGAGGGTTACCTTCGACTGGTAGTGTATAACATAGGGCTTATTCTCTTTTCTCTGCCTAACATTGCCCCAAGAGCATAGTCGAATACATCACACATAATCTTAAAAGGAAGCTTCCAGTCGGGTGGTTGCATGGTCGGTGCGGTGGTTAACATGCTCTTAAGCTTAGAAAAAGCTTCCTGGCATTACTTAGTACACTATATGGTACATCCTTTTGAAGTATATTGTATAAAGGATGAGAGAGGTGACTAAAGTCTTTTATGAATCTTCTAGAAAATTTGGCATGTTCTAAGTAGGATCGCACGTCTCGTCTATTCTTAGGTGGAGCTAAGTTAGAGATAAGATCAATCTTAGCCTTATCCACCTCAATTCCTTTGGACGAGATGATATGTCCAAGGACAATCCCTTATAAACCATGAAATGACACTTCTTATAATTTAGTACCAAGTTCTTTTCCTCACATCGCTTCAGCACACATTTAAGATTCTCCAAACAATAGTTGAAGGATGGACCAAAGACAAAGAACTTGTCCATAAAGACCTCTAAATATTGCCCCACCATATCAAAAAAAATACTCATCATGCATCGCTGAAAAGTGGTGGGGGCATTACACAATCGGAATGACATCCTTCAATATGCAAAGGTGCCAAAGGGACATGTGAATGTGGTCTTTTCCTGATCTTCGGGCGCTATCTCTATCTGCTTGTAGCCCGAATACCCGTCAAGGAAGTAATAGTATGATTGACCAGCTAGCCTTTCCAAAATTTAATCAATGAAGGGCAAAGGAAAGTGGTCCTTCCTTGTGACGGTATTCAACTTTATGTAGTCAATGTACATTCTCCAACCAATAGTAACTCTAGTTAGCATGAGTTCATTGTTATCATTGGCTACTATGGTGATTCCGGACTTCTTAGGAACCACCTAAGTTGAACTCACTCATTGGCTATCCGATATAGGGTATATGATACCCACATCTAATAGCTTAAGAACCTCGGCCTTAACAACTTCCTTTATGTTTGGATTTAATTTACATTGTGCTTACCAGAAAGTCTTTGCATTATCCTCTAGATAATCCCTTGAGGTCCGCAATCGACCATCCAAGGGCCCCCTTGTGCTCAACGAGAGCAGAAATAAGCATACTCTCATGTTCTTGCTCGAGGTGGGAAGAAATCACCACCAGGTATGTCTCGTCTTGACCTAAATAGACATATTTCAAATCGGAGGGTAAAGGTTTTAGGTCAAGCTTCGGTGCCTTAAGGTTAGATAGTAGAGGCACTACATAAGTTTGGGGTAATTCTTCAAATTATGGCCTCTACCAGTTGACTTCAAGTACCGACATGATATCCAGCATGGTTCCCATCTCCCTAATCATATCATCTTTTAAATCATGGGAGTGGGCCAAGCACGCTCTAGAGGGTCAGAGGATAAGGTCATAAGAGTTATATCTTCCACGAAAGAGTTAAACAGGTTAATATCGTGGAAATCGTCATCATCCTCTAACTGTTTGCTTGTATTGAAAAAGATATTTAGCTCTAATGTTATATTTCCAAAAGACAAACTCATTACTCCGTTCCTGCAATTAATGATTACATTTGATGTGGCAAGGAATGGGCAACCAAGAATGACAAGAATTTGAGTGCTCATGTCCATGATGGATTGAGTATCCAGGATGATAAAATCTACTGAGTAGTAAAAATTTTCAACTTGGACTAACATATCCTCAATTATCCCTCTCGGTACATGAACTAAGCAATTAGCAAGTTGTAATGTGGTCCGGGTAGGTTTTAATTCACCTAGACCTAGTTGTTTGTAGGCCGAGTATGGGATCAGATTTATGCTCCTAAGTCAAGAAATGCGTGCTCAATACGGTAATTCCCAATTACACAAGTAATGGTTGAGCTACCGGGATCTTTGTATTTCTGTGGCACATCTTGCTTTAGGATGGCACTCACTTTTTATGTTAAAAATATTTTTTTTTGAATACTTTTCCTTCTTTTAGTCATACATAAATCTTTTAAAAATCTAGCATATGAGAGTATTTGTTTAATGGCATCCAGTAGAGGAATATTGGCCTTTACTTGTTTCAACACCTCTAGAATGTCCTAAGAGTTAGAGAGAGGTTTTGGTGCAATCAACCGTTGAGGGAATGGTGCAATTGGCTTGCCTTAAAGTTTCGGTTCTAATTCTTGTGGAGTAGTGCTAGGTCTATCAGTTTCATCTATTTCCAGGTCCTTAGACTTTTTAACCCTTATCGAAATAGATTTGTCAATTGTTTTCCCACTCCTAAGGGTGGCGATAGACTTAGCTTGCTCCATTTGATTTGAAGAGCTTGGATCACTTATTTCGTATTGTGGTTTAAGATTGGGGAAAGGTTGAGCAGGAAGCATCCCCTTCTCTATAACCGTAACACGTGAATCCATCTTTTGCATAAATTTTATAAGTTCTCGTAATGTTTGGGTAAGCTCCTGAGTTTGTGCGGAATTTTGAACCGGTTCCTCTTGAGGTTTCCCTTGATTTTGAATTTGATTAGGGAATCCTTGAGGAGTAGCAGTTTGGTCATTCCTTCAACTAAAATTTGGATGATTTCTCCAACTAGGATTGTATGTATTGGAGATGGGTCCATTGAAAGGCCTTTTGTAATTATTCATGGCATTAGATTGCTCATTTAGTACCTCTTGAAAAGTAGGTATTATTGGGCAATTTTCAATTGTGTGAATATTGCAAGCACAAATACCGCAAACAGTTTCCTTAGCCTTATCCTTCTTTAGTTTCATGGCCTCGAATTTCCTTATAAGATTAGCTACTTTATTATTAATATCATCATCCTCTTTTAGAAGGTATATTTTGCCCCTCTCCTTTGATTGAGCAGGACTAGAAGTGGTGTTCGATTTTGGAGAGACGTCTATGATTGTACATTTTCAGCAAGTCTATCCAAATAATCCCACACATCATCGACAATTTGTTCATGAATTTCCCATTGCACATTGTCTCGACCAATTTGTGCATGGAGGATGTCAATCCATCATAGAAAAAGTGTGTAATGCGTCACATTTCAAAACCGTGTTGTGGGCATGAGTTGACAAGATCCTTGAACCGCTCCCAACATTGGAAGAATGTTTCATCTTCCTTTTGGGCAAAGTTTATGATTAACTTTCTGAAGGTGTTCGTTTTATGGTGTGGAAAATTTTTCTTTTTGAACTCCCTTGTCATATTGTTCTATCTACCAATAGATCAAGAACGTAGTGAATGCAACCACATCTTAGCTTTCTCTTTTAAAGAAAAGGGAAAGAGTTTCAGCTTGACCGCGTCATCGGACACGTTAGGAAAATATAAAATGGTTATGATCTCATCAAACTCTTTCAAGGTAAATATAAATTTTCATATTCAAGTCCATGGATTTTTGGAATGAGTCGGATCACCCCTGGCTTGATATCCATATGTCTCATATTTTCTGGAAAAACCATGCATGAGAGCATGCTCACTCCCACCAGTTGTAAATAATCTCATAAAGTACGAGGCGGGGGTGCTTGATGCACCTCATTCTCATCCTGGATTTCCTCAACCCTAGGTTGAGGTGGATTTGGAGGTTGCTTGGCCGGTTGATTGGTAGCCATAACTTTAGTTAACTCTGTGGATCTCAAGTGGTGTCTAATCCTATGATGGATAGATAACTCCTCAACCAATCCTCCTTCACTCAAGAGACGTCGAGTGTTGTCACGAACCCACTTGGGCATGAAACACTCTCAGTCCTCAATTTTAGAATCTAACCTAAACCTAAAAGGGAAGAGGGAAATAGAAATCTAGAAATAGAAAGAGAGAGGGAATTAGAAAGAAGTTACCAAATTAGATGTTTCTATATTGGGATCCTGAAAAAAAAAAAAAAAAAAAAAAAAAAAAAAAAAAAAGGAAAACAAAATTAATTTTTAAAAAAATAAATAAGAAAGCAACCTAGTTTCTAAAAACAAATTAGGAAAGTTTCTAAAAATAAATCAGAAAAACCCTAACCTAAAAATAGAAAGTAAACAAACTCTAATCTTAACCTAATTTTAAAACTAGTTAATCTCAGAAAAAACACAACCGTTAGTCCCCGACAACGGAGCTTGTTCACAACCCCAAGTGTAGGGTCGCGATGTAGTAATAATCTCGGTAAGACCGAGGTCGAATCCACAGGGACTAAACTTGTACGTTTTTGAAATTAAGTAGAACTAGAACTGGAAGAAGATGTGAATCTAATTCTAAAGTAATTAAGAGAGTAATTGTGATTAAAGTAATTAAAACTTGTAAATTTAAAGTTAGGAACTAGGGTTTCCAAGGATCCACTTGTAGCAATTAGGGTGATATTATACTTGATTTAAGGACACAACTAAAATCGGAGTGCTATCTTACCCAGTTGGAAGAAGAGACGGTTAGATCTCTGAACTTCTCATGAATCTAGTCATCAAAGAAGGAGGATTGGGAAGATTGGAACGGATTTCGTCACCTAACCATGTCCATGGGACAATGGCAAACAACAAGATTTACCAATCCATCAATCTCAAATTAGGAAAGGACGATATTCAAAGCTATCGCAAATCTATTGTAATTTGTCACAACAAACCATTAAAAACTGAAAATATTCTTTATAATCAAACTAGAATCAAAGAGAGTTCAACATAAACATGAATCAAATCAAAGCAAGCATCTTAATCACGCTACAAGCTTCACATCTTAGCTCTAGCTAAGAGATTTAGCCAACCATAGACATGATTGAACCAAAGTCTCTTAAATAAAACGTGGAAACAACTAAGTTAGAAGAAGAAAAACTCTTGGCGACGGCTTCTCCATCCTTTTGCTCCACTCCTCAAACCCTAGAAGATTCCTAAGAACATCTTAGGGACTCTTATTTATAGTTAGAGAACTCTCCCTTGTGAACTAACCTTAAAAATTCGGAAATCAACCTTAGAACCGCATCAAATTTACGCAATCTAGGTGCTGTTTGCATAACCTTCGACTAGTCGAGGATCACCTTTGACTAGTCGAGGGTTATCTTCGACTAGTCGAGGAAGAGCTTATACTAGTCGAAGGAGGGCTTTGACTAGTCGAAGTAGACAGATTTTTAATGTTCTTTTTCTTCACTTCAAATCTTCGATTCTCTTCATTCCTCACTTGGTTTTCTTGGATCTTTGGCATGTAAATTCTTCATTCTTGGTCTCATAAGATCCATCCTTGGGTTCGGTGATTCTTGATCATTAAATTCATGCTTTTAGCATCCTTTTCGATACAAGCTCTTAAACTCACCTTGCAACACAATCATGATTAAAATAGAATATTAAGCATTATCATATTCATAAAACTAAGTAATAAATGGGGGATAATATGCAAATTTGACCCTCAACATAGGTCGATCATGGACCAGCCATAATTCAGTTGAAGCTCGACTTGAGCTCAACTATAGCTCGACCAGAGCTCAGATATAGGTCAAGATGACCTCCAAGAGAAGGCATATGCCGGTTCCATAGAGAACTCGCTATACAACCCATCCTCGAACCAATGATCTGAAGATCCTTCAAACGGCCCGAAGATCTCTCCCAGGATCTTTGGAGGATCATATCAGATCCTGAGAACTTCGGGATCTGATAGGGATTCGTCTCCAGCGTATCAGGAAAGATCCCCTACCACATACATCTTACCTCTCCTATAAATAGAGGTATTCCCAGCCAATGAAAGGTGTGCACATTCATCTTAAAAACCCAACTAGTGACTCTTTTCCAAGAAATCATCTCCCTAAATAGACCCAAAGTCTTGACTTAAGCATCGGTTTCCATTATTTCTTCCTTTTACATGTGCAAGTCCAGGAGGGTCAATCAGGGAAGGTCTACCAGAAAACTGCATCAACAGTATCTATCATTTCATTACATTAAGAGAATTCAACAAATTATCAAATGTCCTCTTAATAAGAGCTTATTACATTTCAAAGTATGCAACGAAAATAAATAAAACTAAATCATAAAATTATCTTCTCATTCATTCGGTATAATCCTCCATAGGGAGATGGTCCTCTGGGTCTTCAGCCTGTACATCACCTACATCATATGTATGATTGGAGAGGGTCAATGCCCTACTCATAATAATGATTATCCTTTAAGATTAATAATAATTCAAGAGATTCGTAGAAATAATGTAAGGGTTCTGAAACGTCTTGTACTCCACCACTATGAGGGTTATTAGTATGTGCAACAAATATATATATATATATATATGTATATATATATATAGATGCATGCCTAACAAAGTGTCTCTAGCTCATCATGCGTAGTGATCATCTTAATGTGGAATATGATTCATAGAAAACTCGACTTGCCCCGCATCCCATAACTATGAAAATTCGCCGATGTCTTCAACGTTAATGTAATGTCTTAGAAAAATCCGTACAAAGACCCGAGTACCACCTCAGGCATAAATCACTCAGGACCAAATCCTTTAGAAATTTGACGAGGATTAACTAAGTGTTGAACTAGATTACCTGTGAAATTAGCACTAATCACTTTAAATACAATCCGTAAGACCCAAAATAAGTAGAATCATTAATGCTACTTTACCCTAAAATCTAGAATCAATCTCTAAACCCGATTGCTCTCGGGAGCACTTTGAAACTCTGTATCAGACCTGGACCGCACGTCGAAAGTCCGATGACCGTGAAACTATACGAATATGACCGCCTTGCTGGGCTTGACAACCATCTCGAAAATCAAGTCCTAATAGTGTCCAGAAATGTACAACTTGAGGCGGGAGCAAAGTGTATGAGAAACGCGAATATCTTTATAAAATGTACTCAGATTTAAGTAAACTGGGCCATTCTCTTGCGGGCTAGTTCCAAGGTTTCAAACCGTTAGAATCTAACCCAAATACACTCTCAGATTAGGGAAAATTTCATATGCAGGTCAGTGTACTTGTGGCCCTGATCGAGTGGCGATGACCGTTGAACTGAAACTGGTCCTTTGCGGTCATTCCATAAATCCAATCGGACTGAAAACTTAACCTGACCTAGATCAATGTCAGAAAACTTTTCCTATATCGTATGCAGAAAAAGGGCCACCAGAAGTGCTCCGTTGGATTGAAACAACCACCTCTTGGCTATAACTCAAGTATACCTTGGCCCTGGGGTCATTTTCATCAATCTTGGGCTTATAAAAAGGCCTTAAACCCCCTCTCTCTCATTCCATATGAATTTAAAACCATAGGTGAGAGAAGAGAACAGAAAGAGAAGGAAAGAGAGAGAAAGTGTGAGGGAAAGCCAGGGTTTGCTACAGAGATTCTTCCCTGCCGCTCTACGTATCGTATCATCACTACCGTATTGCTATACCAGCGATTCTGGTTCCGTTTTTGGGTAAGAAATCCTAACCCTAACCTATTTTAGGGTTTTAAATAGAGTAAAGGATGAAATAGCTAATCTATTTCATACTGTAAGTTGCAGTTGTGCCGTAGACGACGAGTTAGAGAACGAACTGAGTTCGTTACGAGTCTACCGGCGAAAGGTGCGGACTATAAATGTTTAGGTTATGGTTTTCAAGGCTTTCAATGTCAGTCAATGATTTATACTGACTTCGATGCTATCACATATGCGTAGTTAGGATGTTTCAGCATATTACACATATATGTAGGTTAGTCTATTTTTAATGCATTCTGTGTTTGTTGAAATGACTTAATGAATGTGGAATTATGATTTGTGCCTACCATGTCTATGGAATGCAAATACATGAATTGTTGTGTATGTGACAACTCCTTGTTGGGAGGATTTGTCCAAATATATGTTATAATCAACATATGTTGTGTATGTCGATATGGGTAGTATAAGTGTTTGATAAAATGTCTGTATGATAAGTTGTTAGATGAACTGTACTTAGTAGGGTTGTTGAGATAGGATTCCCAACTACCTTAGTTATATGCATAAATTCCTTCAAGTAGCTGTAATCTAAATAGTGTGGTTTGTGTAGAATGTGTATATGTAGAATGGCATGTTATACGTGTTTCATTATATATTCAAATGCTATTCATGTTTGCATTGGTTATCAAATGTTGTATGATTATCATGTGTACATATTTCTCATATCAGAGTGTGTTTGGGACTATGGTATAGTCCAAGCAATCGATAACAGGTCCTGATTTGGTGGCTGAGGTTGTTTCGCACACAGGACGTGTTCGATGAATCTGAGCCGTACTTTGGTTGTCGATAGTAGTTAGGCCATGCGGAGTGCTTACGCACTTCTTGTCAATCCACTCGATGTGCGCTTGTACCAGTCAAGCTCGTCAAGTAACCCGATTGACCCGATGTATGTTCACCATGTATGGACGCTACTGCTTGAACCTAAGGTACCAAACTCACCAGTAGAAATCCCGTTAACCTTGGTACCTCGATCCACTAAGACTCATAAGCCGGACATAGTGATATGGGACACTGTGGTCGAGTTGTCGGCCTACGTCGGGGTGACGAGCCCACCCATAGTGACCAATGAGCAACTTAAGTTCGTGAGCCGAATACAGTGGTATGAGACACCGTATTCGAGCTGTCGGCCTATGACTAGGTGACGAGTCATTCGTAGTGACCTCGAGAATACTCTGAGACTACGTGAGGCGATGAGTCTTTCCGTAGCAACTAGAGTATAAGCTAGGCCTGCATTGAGATGACGAGCCCTTTGTAGTGACTTGGAACCACAACATCGTATGAGACTAGTTAGGACCGACGACCCTAGAATGGATCATTGTTTAGGAAATGATATAAGGTAGGTACCTTAGCTTCCCAATCCTGTTGTATGAAAAGGTCTAATAAGAACTCAGTAATCACACTCATGCACTGCATTGCATGTGTCTTTGGCGTTGGTGTTGAGCACAGAGGAAGGGGTGCATGCCGAGACCGTAAGAGGAAGATTGCAAAGGGAGTGCAGGCGAGGGCATGCATCATTAATACATATCATGTTTGCATTAACCAGAGTACTTAGGGATGTTTGATTGTATTGCTTTATCATTACTACTTGATTAAATTGATAACATGTTAACCTTTGCCTTATAGCCCCACTGAGTTGATCACTCACTCCCACATTCTGGGACGGTGATTAAACACCAATCAGACCCTGTTATAGTTGTAGTTGATGGCAATGCTTACGAAGTGGAGCTGAACTTTTATGATGACCATGAAGAATTCTCCTACATGCAGTTATCAGGCGGGCTTACAGGGATGCTGATTAGATATCATTACACTCGTTATGATTATATTTTAGAGCACACATGTATATTCATTTTGTACATTTTAAGAGTATACATGTATATATTTAACCTGGTAATATGATCACACTTCGGAGACTTTCTATAGTTCATATATCTTATACATCTATTACAGTCTTCCGCATGCGAAATTCACTTATTTCTGGAGGATGATATGCTGATTTGGTATAATCTCACTCATGCTTAATGCACTAATACGGATAACATTTAATCATTATTATCTATATTACATAAGTGATGTGTTGGAACTCGAGAGTTGGGCCTATGCTCGACCCCCGATTTTTAGGGTGTTATAGTTAATATGGATTTATACAAACATCTCAAGGCAACATAATAACGCGATTGAGGGATTTACATGACACGATGTGTTTATCGAGCGACTATTTGCTACATCCAATCCCGAGAAGTGATGTAACACGCATGGTGATTTACTTATATCGATTGTGCAACATGCCAACCCACCCACAGAATTGTGCCGACCAAGAGGTCCGCTACCCGAAACGCATTACGTCCACGATAATATTTGAATCACTAGCTGTGATACCTCTAACACATCACTTGCACCGATAGAGAAATAAATTGAATCATGAGAGTTTTAGAATTCCAAGACACATGTCCAAGCCTTAAGGAGAGGTATCACAAGACTAATATAATAAAGAAGAAAGTAACAATAAGCTAACTCATCAAAAGATGAGAGTAACAGTGGCTAACTCAACAAAAGAGGAGAGTAACAATGGTTGTCAACAATTCCTGAATCATTTAGGAACGGTTTTCCCCTGTGGTTAAATAGGGCTTCGTAAAAAATTATGGACGGTTGAAAACCGTCACAAAATTTCAATTTTAGCATGCTTCCAAATCCTTTTTAATTTTGGTGAATGGTATTTTTTTTCCGTTTAAAACCTATATTTTTTAAAATATTTGAAACTTGAAGAATGTTGCACTACAATTAAAAATCAGAAATGACTTTAAAAATGTAAGATACAAAAAATCAAATCTTTATTAACTAAAAATATCACAAAAATCACAAATCATATAAAGTAAATCTATCAAAATATAAGCTAGTTCGCACTTTTCTTAGTTAAGATAATTATTACATTCAAACTAAAGTGTAAAGCAAAGTTAGATCAAGAAATAAGTTTTAGACAGTTTGGATTAAACCACCAAAATGATTAATGTAGTTGAATTCTAAGCCTTGAATGAGCCTGAGTTTTGGGATATAGGAAGAAAATGTGGTGGCCAATGTAATGGACAGATTGGATATCATGCACACAACAAGATGAGTTTCAAAGCCACATTATCAACAAACGACAATTCATAGAAAATGATTGAGAATCACAACTCCCTCTATAACTCTTAATAATACCAAGATAGTCTTTGTATAATTTATTAAGAAACATCGTAGCTACTGCAAACTGGAGTGGGCCACCATTATCAGGCCTCAAGATGATGCAGGACATAGAAAATTAAATATGACATGCAAGATTTCAGGCTTAGATCCTACCAATTCAGAAACAATCATACAAATTCCACATCCCATATAAAAATCCAATCTTTCAATTAAGAAGGGGAATCTATGCAGGTCCAAGCCGACACAGGCTAGGGCTGGACCAATAAAAATTATAAGCCAAACGATGTCAAAGGAAAATAAAATCATCCACTCGTGCATAAAAAATCAGTCACTAATCCAAGGGATTCACCAATTTCAAATCAAGGAACCCTAAGGTAAGAAAATTGGCATATAACTTAGGAAAAACATAATCTAGGGCTAGGTTTCATGAAAAATGGTTATGAGAGGATAAAAGAGGATAAAAACCTGAGCCAAAAGACGATCCCACGTGTGGACAACAACAATGGCCCAGGCAAACGTACGTGTGATCCTGGCCGCACGTGTGTGAAGCCCACTATTCAAAAAAAGGCCACCTTGGCCCTGGTTGGCTATGGATGGACTCCAAAACCCCCAAATCTTAGCTCAATTCGATGTACGGTTTGTGCGTGGTACTCCGCCAAAGTTTCAGCCCTCCTGTAGGGCCAGATTTTGAAATTCTGATGTGGGGATGAGAATTGCTGCAATAGATGATTGATTCAAAGTGTAGATGATGGAGTGAGATGGGAAGAATGGATGATAGAAGATGGGTAGTAGAGATGGCGATGGATGGGGGCGAATCGGGATAAATGTGGCTTCGCACTATGGTAGTTAACCCTTCGATGAAGGGAGGGCTTCGCATCCAATTAGGCTTCACAACTCAGAGAGTGGAAAAACTCAGAATTTTTATTAATCTTCAATGTATCAAAAGAGCTACAAGGGGTGCCTATTTATAAGAAAACCCTATACCCCAAAAACTCGCACCATGTGCGCAACCTATTACTTGGCGATGAAGTAAACTAAAATAAAAACCAAACACAGAAATCTGAAGCGTTCACAATGTTCTAAATAATAACAATAACTAAAACCTAAAAAATGAAATCAATCCGACGAGTGGGCCACGATCATGAGATCCCATTATGGGCTTTTTTTGACTATCAGGCCCACTTTTCTGAACCAAAACTTATCTTCTATATAAGGGGCCCTCCCTTGACGTCGTCATCAATCCAAATCGATGATGGGATCCTCCTTCTACGTACGTACGTGTGTAGGGGGGTGGTGTGCGTGCGCCTGTGCGCATGATGTCCCCATCACAAGAGGATCAATCTACCTATACAATTAAGAAAAAAAACCAACATTAGTCTATATTCGATGAAGTTTTGCAACTGTGTTTCTTGAAGCTTACCATCAATGAATCAGGAAGGAAGCTACTACAATGCCAAAATGAAGTTCTGCAAGAGAATGTGGCCCATATTCAAAACATAAACAAAAATGAGTCTATACAAAATTGATTTTTTCACACCACCAATGTCGATTTGCAAAAACCCCATTTATACTACCTCAAATCCCAAAATGGAAATGGTTGTATACAAAACCAATAAGGGTAGTTGCAGAAATCAATGCCATTTGCAAATGACAAACCAACCTAAGGTGGATTGTCGAACCAAATTTGGGCGTCGATGGTAAGCCATTGCGAGCACAACAGCATCTTCAACCTTGAAAATAGAATCCCAAATAAAGGGGAAAAAAAAAAGATCTAGTTATTATAAGCAATATAGAAAAGGAAATAGAAATATCAACATTCAAATAAAAACAAAATTATAGGAGGCAGAAATGTCAAACATTTCCACCGATCATGTTTGGCAGGCATTTGAAGTGCTTATGCATCGGAAGTGAACAACAACGGGGATAGTGTCCTAACTCTTGATGCACCGATATGCACAAATAAGGGTCATGCTTCCGTTGTCCAGAGCATTAATTGTGGCCCCCACTGTTGTATAGTAGCCTAGAAATAGACAGTTACAAGAAAGATAATACAACAAGAATTGAAGGGAAAAGGCAGGCATCGTTCATGTTCGGACTTGTGAGAAGATCAAAAACCAATTTTGCTTCTGCTCATTTAAATCATGTTAAGCAATTCCTTCATGTTAGGAACTTTATTTACTGTAGTGATCAACTATTATATGGATAAGATATACTACGGTCATGTTGCCACTTTAAAAAATGTTCCCTTCTCATTTTTTAGGTAACAGTTATATATTAGATATTGTAGTTTATATGAATTATGGATTATCAAGATTATTTTTAGTCCTTGCCCAAATCTCTGATACATAATAACTGCTAGCTAAAATGAGAGGAACTCATTTTTAAGTGGGCATTTAAGTAGGACCAAAAATGTATCTTAATAACTAAGCAGACATCCAAAAAATGCATCACGATTATGGTCGTTCAATCAGAGTAATATTGGACCATGGCCAGTGATGACGATTCCAACTGACTGAACAGTCACAACAACAGGCTAGAAATTTAAGTAAACCACAACACGAGGTCTTGATGTTTGGTAGTATCAATCCTTTTGAAAGTAATTTTTTTTTTTACTATTGTTGAATTATGTCAAGGATGTCATCAAATACTCTCATGTCTTGGGAAAAACAGAAGTGAAAATAATGAAATCTACGTAGAACTTTAGAACACAAGATACGGAGGCCAAATAAGTCGCATTTCTCACCTTAATCTCGGCGGTTTTGGTTATCTCGCGTGGAAGTTTTCTTTAATCAGGATTTTCCCGTCCACCTGGGGCCAGAAACTATTGCACTGAGGACATTAGTCGTAGTAGAAGAAAAAGGATGCACATAATGCTAAGAAATCAATCCAGCTCTTGGCCCCCATCGCAGATGGTACATGAACTGATTCTAGCCATTTAATCTTGCCTAAAATTTGTGATTTTAAGCTATCCATTTGATGGACCTCAATCATATGGGTAGGATCATCTGATCAGAAGGCAATTTGCAGCACACACGCCCAGGCCACCATGAACAGGTATGTGAGATCTGTACCAGTCATTGGGTGGGTGCCACCATGAACATGCCCAGGCCCAGAAGTCAGTCTGATCCAGTAATCAGTTGTCCAATACATGTAGGAGAAGATGGATATATATACTCCTAGCCATATCCCAAAGAGAATAGGATTGGACTTCAGGAATCCTCACACAAGTAGTGGCCTGCCAAAGGAAGAGTCAACAGCAGTGGTTTACACTCAACAAAGTAAAACTCACAACAATTGGATAGTCAAACAGTTGTCTCATCATCCACAATGTGGCCCACCATATCAACATAATCAAGACAGTTTCATCACCAACTATGTTATGGGAGAAAAGTGCAGGAAGCCATTTGAATACTACTCTTCACGATCTCCGGACTGTTGATCTGGTGGTGCTTCTGCATATGCATTATGGCAAAAAAAATCAGGCCATATCAGTCGTTCATCTGATTCAATTCGTATTTCTTGTATATGTGCTAGTGTGGCATATGTTTGATGCAGGGCCATTGATCTGGTGCTGCTTGCACATATGCACGGCCCAAAAATCAAGCTGGACATGTCCTCGGCTGAGTTCATGTATAAGATGGTTATGGAAAAAAAAATAAAATCCAACAGTCCACAGCTTTAACGTACATGTTCCCCCAGCTGATGACAAGACTGTTCTGATTTTTGCTCACAACACATGGTGGGGCCCACCAAATGAACGGTGCATATACAGAGTTGATTCCTGATAACCACCCCTGTGAGCAGCTGTAACAGTATTTGCTATCCCAACGCCCCCAGTTACAAGAACTACTCTTTCTTAATTGAAGATAATTCAAGTTTGTATAAATCTCCAAAAACATATCTATATGAACATAGTAATGAGAAAGAAAGAGAAATCAAAGAAAATGTCACATTGAAATCCATGCCCATACCACTGTTTAGGCACATTTTTCAGTTAGAACTGGTTGTCTGGATCGCTTCCAACAGAAGTTCAGCTGTGAGTGGCTTCACCAAATGCAAATTCGTTTGTATTGAAATGGCGGAAATGTTTCAGGTCCTAAAAGTAACTCATTGCCTACTATTTATTGAAGTTTCTTTTTTATTTTTCCTTTTTCTTTTGACGAATTCTATCAAGGTTCTAAGTAACTAAAAAATAGTTTTGATATAGAAATCAATAAGCAAATGGAGTTTGACTCCTAAAGGGGGCATTTGGATTTTAAGTTGCTTAAGATAAGTTACTTTTTCCATAATTAGCTTATCTTAGTTTCTATTTATTGAAAAGAGAAGTATGTTTAGTAAATAACATACTTTATCAGCTTCTTCTTGCCTTTCTCTCTCCTGATGCCTCTCTTCAGCAACTTATGAAAAGTACAAAAGCTTAAAAAAAATTAGCTGAAGTGATTATGTACTTTTAAGTAAAAAAAAGTTATAACTAATCATAAACCAAACTTACTTCTCCGAAATAAGTCACTTATCTAGTGCTGTAAGTAGAAAGAGTAACTTATTTGGTGGTATCCAAACGGGCCCTAAGTGTTAGAGCAAAAGAAAAGAGTGCACACTAATCACCTTCCTATGAGAACTCACATACAATATCATGTAGAATTTAAGAGCTCACAGAGTTTTCGTTCGTACAAATCTTCTTTCAATCTTACATTTGTACGCTGTGATAAACCCAACTTCTTCAATGACTCAATGGACCAAGAATGCTAGTGGCACAACAATGGAATCAAGATGGAAATATGGGTTACTTGCTCAAACAAGTGCTATCTCTGTTGCGGCATTGACTCTTCTTTGAAGATAAGAGGAGAGAAGGCAGTAAATGCTTTAGATTGACAAAACTAGAACTAAATTTGATTGAGAACGGATTATTTGCCTATGAAGGCCTGGCATTTTCTTGCCTCCACATTGTCTACCCCGCATTCATGGTACATCTATATGATGATCTGGACCATACATCCTGTGGACTCAACCATCGAGCGACTGTTAACCAATTTCTTTTTATTAGTCTATCTCAACCATCTATAAATGGTCTTTGCTCAAATAAGAGGAGATGTCATAGGTTTTTGTCTTATCATGTTCATTTATATACTACCAAGTAATGGGCTAGAACTGTCTAAACACTGTATTTTTGGACCATGGCCCAATCACTATTGGAATCACGAAATGGACGGTTTCAATATGATCTAGGTGACCCACTTTTCACAATTACATAGAGGCATGGAAAATTATGTGCCTCCAAAGTTGAGGAATCTGCTTTCAATTTGGTTACTCTGGAATTGTAATACCTCAACTGAAATTTTAATCTCTTATCGCCACTCTACTCATGCGTACACCCTTTTTTTTTTTTCTACTTCCAGCGATACGACGCATGGCTTTGTACTATTGCATTTCCAAGAGTAGAAAAAAGGGTGCATCTATCAGAATAGAGAGGGTGCAAATACTGTCTCCCTTCTCTAGCCTCTACATAAGTATTGACTCTTAGTTTTATTACAGTTTTCTAGGTCGGTTTTTCTTTAAATCTCCTCTCTTAAGTAACAGTCTGTTATTTTCCCAAAGAGAAGAATTGAAGAATACACGAATAGAACATCATAACAACTGATACGAGTTTAATGGATAATTGGAAGAGAGAGAGAGAGAGAGAGAGAGAGAGAGAGAGAGAGAGAGAGAGAGAGAGAGAGAGAGAGAGAGAGAGAGAGAGAGAGAGAGAGAGAGAGAGAGAGAGAGAGAGAGAGAGAGAGAGAGAGAGAGAGAGAGAGAGAGAGAGAGAGAGAGAGAGAGAGAGAGAGAGAGAGAGAGAGAGAGAGAGAGAGAGAGAGAGAGAGAGAGAGAGAGAGAGAGAGAGAGAGAGAGAGAGAGAGAGAGAGAGAGAGAGAGAGAGAGAGAGAGAGAGAGAGGAGAAGAAATCTGAGATCAGATCAGAGTGCAATATTTATAATCAGTAACAGATGAATAGAAATCAATAGCATTCTATGTGTGAGAGAATATATTACAAAAGAAGTGGAAATTTTCATTATTAGGGAAAAATATATAATCCTGCATGGTTGTTGATACATATTGAAACCATTTTTTTATAGGCAAAGAAGGAGAATTGATGATTTATGTGAACCTGAATAAAATGATTCCCTCAGCTCCTGCAAGGCCTTGTTGTTCATAACGGCATCCCATACAGCTTTATCAGATGATAATGAAATGACCATCCTCTGTTTGAAATTGAAACCGCAGCGATGAATATAAATTGACTAACCAAAGTGAAAATATGACTAAGAAAATCATCAAAAATCATCATCTGCGTCATCAAGTCTTGTCACAGCTATTTGGGGTCAGGTAAAAAATCATCAATAGCATTCAAGGTAATCTATTCAAATATACATTTTTCAACCCAAAAACCTGTTAACAGATACAAATTAATGGTAGAATGGAAGCATGTCAAATTAATGGGCCCATCTCTTTTTTCTTTTTCTTTTTTTCATTTGGTTCTTCAGATTTCCCTTTTTAAATTTGATTAAATAGAATGGAAGCATGTCAAATTATATTACACAATCAAGAATCCATCCGTATTTAAGGGTGTACTTCAGTCCATGCAATATCATGAAATATGATTAAAATTTGCACCAAACTAGTCTGATTGATCTCGAAATATCATGATATTTGTGGCAACCAAATGCACCCTAAAATTTAAAAAAAAAAAAAAAAAAAAAAAAAAAAAAAAAAAAACTCAAGTTATTTATGAGATTTCAATGGAAAACACACATGCCTCTTTGGAATGTATGGTCCCCTCGCTTCCTTTTATAATATCAGGTGTGAAACAAGGCTGCTGGTGGTCTGAAAAAATGAGTTTGAAATAGTTCTTGAGTAAAATCCCAATTCTCTTTGGGGAAGCGAAACATGGTCGATGAAAGCGTCAAGATAGTCTGTCTCAATGGGTTGTAACTGGCACATGAAACAAATTCTCATATTTCAATTTTCATTTGAACTAGAAGCTGAAAGGCAACTTACACATGACTGGGCTAAGCAGTAACATACAAAAGCATGCTTTCGAACTATAGATTAATATGAATTATAGATCAAAGAACAGAACGGAAACGACCTGTTACCTGAATGGATGGATTAGTCTGCAACAAACAACACGCTTTGAAAACATTATTAAAGCCTTGAGATTGCAACGCTTTTGTATTGTAAATGTTCGGCACAAGTTCAATGCAGTTGGACTGCAATTCGACTGAAGGAATTTGGGGTATCAAATCAGTTGAATTCACCATTAGACCCTCTAAGTCCTGAGTAGATGGAAATCTATCTTTGATGGTCTGTGGATGATGTGCGGCCGGGGAAAAGACCTACAAGTAGGAAAACCATCATCAGGTTATCATAGAAGCAACATGAGGTAATGCTTCAACACAAGAAAGTTGTAACACCACCCCACATGGATGTTTGTAGTCAATGTAGTCTTTGGAATTTTAATTTCAATGGTTTCTTAAAACTAATCCTTTTTTATATTTCCTTCATCTTCAAACAAAAGAAAAGGTGTAAAATTTGTGTTTGGGGCATGACCCACCCATCATCTGTGCCAATGATCAGGAAAACTATTGATAAAAGGCATGTATAAGACCGAGCATTTAATTCATTGCTGGTTATGATATACCGGGCATGTATAAGACCATATAACAACTCTGATGCAGTTTCAATTTCACTGTGTTCCTCACCATCCATCTCACCTAAAACAACAAACCACAAATGGAAAAGAGATTGATTTCTAGTTTAGAACTTCTCCAAGAACTAAGGCATGTCTGGAAACCATGGATTCCATGCCAAACAATGAAAAAGGGAAAAAGGTTCTCCTTTGATGTTACAATTTGTGTTGTATAGATAGAAAATAAAAGGGTGGATTCCACCAATCAATCATTAAATTTTTCCATATTTTGGATTCTTGACGGAAGAAACTAGGTAGATATTGTGAGAGGAACATGAGATCTCCGCTTGCTAGTCAAACGAGAACTCAAAATTGGATTCAATGTTTCAATAATTCTCATGGAAATCATCATTGCATAGTTTATTATTCCAATAAAACTATCAAGAAAGGAATGACTAAAATCAATTTAACACATTTAAATCTTACCCATAATATTTGTTAAAATTACGTGACAATTAAACAAGAGATCATTAGTTTTTTTCTTTGAACAGGTAGCAACTGCAATATTTGGTAGAATTTCATCTCTCTTGTCATGATTCCCAAGGAAAAGCTATAACATTTGTTTCCAGATCAGGGCACTTTTCATACCAAGAGATAAGAACAGTTCCCATTCTTGACAGTGTACCCCACCCATTGTGAGGGCTGTCCACACTGTCCAGATTGGACAGTAGGCCCCGCCTTGTGTATTGCACATCCATGTTGTCCAAGGTGGACAGTGGACCCCACTGCGATGTGTGTGTGGCCAGTTCAGCAAATTGTTCAGCCCTGTGAATATATGGAATTTATGACATGCTTGTGAACACAACATACAATCATGTGATGGAAGTAGGGCTCCATTTTCGGGGCATGACTGTTAAAAACAGGGGCTGACTTCTCCTAATCCTAGTTCATAGTAATTACAATAAGAAAGAGGAAATGAAAATTTGGCATTTACCTTATCATCTTTGAAGTGCAAATCAAGCCAATTCCCTTTTGAAGCTTTAGACTGTGACAATGACTCGGTTGGGCTTAACAACCACCTTGCATTACTCTAGCACAATCTCCTTGTTCAACTTCAGTATGGCACAACGGTAATTCTTCCCTTGAACATCATGGAATTTAATATCAACAGACATTGGGTTGAAAACAGTTTCCACCTTCTCTTGCTCCACACCCTCCAAGGAAACGTAAATCTTAAAGGAAAACAAATAATGAAAAACAAAAATCAACTTTTACGTTTAATTTCTATCAACCACAAACACTAAAGACACATCAAAATATGTTTCCAACTATCTTTAAAAATTGAAGTACAACATTTATGAAAATAAGATTTAAGAAGAAGAAAAAAAAAAACCATGTTTGTATGTGCAATTAAGCTATGTTGTTCCCTATTGATCGTAATGAAGAAGTAAGCCTCAAACTGGAACCATATTCCTTTCCAATCTGACTTGAAAGTGGCATAGTTGCAACTGGAAGCCAAGTCCTTGAATATGTTGCCATGTACTTTTGCTTATTTCCACTTTAGTATACTTTTAATTGCAACCAAATTCGATAGCATCCATACACACCCAATCCAAATAAGAAAGTTCTTGTACACAATCAGTTTTAAAAAATATATAAATATAAATAAATAAATCAAGAGTCCAGAACATAGATGTATAGAAAGCTCATGCATCCATGCGAACGCAGAGCAAAAGCATAATTTAGGCTGTGTATGGATGCACAATTGAATTGACCGAAATAGCTGGTTGAATAGAGAGGCAATGACCCAAATGAAGACTTCCTTGGCACTCATAATGAGAAACTAGCCCTTGAATTGCAGTTAAGATTTCCCCAACTCCTACTCGAAAGAAACATGGCTGCAACTTAGAGCCTAGAGCCTCAATATGAATTTTAAGAGAGAAGGTGAATAGGTACTACAATTTGGTACTTTTTGTCTCTCTCTACCAAACAACTTATTGAAACTCGAATCTAGCAAAACCAAACATAGACTTAAAATATTAACTTAAAGAAACTAAAAGCTGATATTCAGAAAAAGTAAGATTTTAGAAACATATTGCATATGAATTTCAAAAACTGACATTTTCAAGGTTGCATCCAAGTCTGGCTCCTCTTTGTAATTGAAAGCTTCATCAAAGCCTAGCTCGTTCTTCAGAAGATCAACCTGAAATATATCATTGAAATTTTATATGTGTCATTAAGGGAATATGCCTCGATGCAAATAAGGTTGTAATTCCAACAAAAAGATGTGCCTTCTGTTTTGTGCTAGCACTT